>CM040170.1:10751743-11405743 GCA_022606695.1 Vaccinium macrocarpon | reverse complement strand
ACTACCAAAGTAGGAAGTTAGTTGTTTTATTTAATTATGCACCCAATTAAGAACTAAAACTTTTCTTAATCTATGATTATTACGACCATAACTTTTAGCAGTACTTGCTTCATGTACCTTATCCAATTAATAACTTTTATTGTACCAATGTCTATTCTCACTGGTAGTTCATGAACGTTGCGGGAAAAAAAGAAAAGAAAAAAGAAACTCTCATTCGTTTACCGCACATACTCAATGATCAAAATTGCTTGCCTCCACATACCAAATCTTAGACCTTGTTCGTTTTGGCTTTCAAGACCCGGTGTTCTCAATTATTATCCAATCATTACCCCTACTCTCTCTCTATCTCTCTCTCTCTCTCTCTAAAATCATTAACCCCTATTTTTAATTATTATTCCTATCTCTCCCTCCAATCATTACCAAAATCCAAAACCCAAACCAAACACAACCTTAACTTCTCTCTCGTTCACTCCCTTGCCAGGCAAATTGAAAGTGAGGCTCACGCAGATTTGCCAATTACGAAAAAAACCATCTTCATTATGACCTTGCTATAGAGATTTTACACATCACAGACCATGAATGCATTACTTGAAACTAAAGGGGGGGCTTGAACTTTATGATTTTCTAGTCAGACTAAATGAAAGTCCAATTAAACAAAAGTCAGACTAAATAAAAGGAATGAAATCTCAAACTTATCCCCAAAAAGGAAAATACCAGGAGCAAAACTTTATCCTAATTCTAGGAATTGTGCAATAAGAGAACATAATATCACCAGCAAACCCCTTGCAGGAAAACTAATACAAGTATACTTCAAATCCAAGAAAAACAACTTGCCAATGCCTGCCTAAATGGAAAATCATACCCAAGGACTAAGAGAACTACACCATCCAAAAAAGGTAACAGGTAGAAGCAGTGTTCTAAAAGTCGGGACTAGTCAGCAACCAAGTCGGGGTCGTGGCCTCACCGAGTCGACTAGGGCCTAGTCGGTTTAATTAGTCACCGGCCGACTTAGTCGGGCTCCAGTCAGTGACTAATCGGACAAGTCGGAATAAGTCGGAAAATCCAAAAAAATCATAGCAAGTCAGGGCGAATCGTAACAAGTCGGAAAAATTGGGGTTAAAAAAACAGAATTTGCTAATTTTTGGGGGGCTGTAGTGTAATTTTTTGAATGTCTTTTTACTTTTTACCCCAAAATCAGTGAAACCCCCTTTTTCTCTCACCTTTGGAAACACGATCTGCTGGGTCCTCTCACCTGTTGAAGCCGACGCCTTCAGCCTTCTTCTTCCTCCCCGACAGTCACAACTCGGTAAGCTTTCTTCTCTCTTCTCTTCTTTTCTCTCTCTCTCTCTCTCTCTCTCTCTCTCTCTCTCTCTGTTTACCAGCGTGTGTATACATTACAGACTACAGTTGCTGTTTGCTTTGCTATTTACCTTTTAGTTTTTAGTAAAAGTGTAAAACCCCCTTTTTTTTTGCTGTTTACTTTTTATTTTTTACTTTTTAGCAATAATTAATATTTTAGATTTTAGCAATAATCAATACAGTTTGTAGTTGACTGTTGTAGTGTCGTTTACATTAAAAAACATTTTTTGCAACTTTACATTAAAACCATTTTTCCCTCAGTATCAACGATGTATCTAAGTATCAAAATTGTATCTAACTGCTGTTTACATTAAAAACAGTTTTCAAGTGCTGTACATTGTAGAATTAAAACTTAGTTTGTAAGTTTTTATTTGATAATGTGCTACTTATGTTATTCTACTTACTAAAACTTATGAAGGATGGAGGAATATATATTTAAAAAAAAAAATCTAGCCGACTAGTCCCCTAGTCGCTAGTCAGCAGCCATCCGACCTGGGAGCGACTAGCGACTTTCAGAACATTGGTTAGAAGTATCAACTTGCCGATGAAAAATGCTAGAAGTCTGAGTATTGACAATATAGGCAACAGCAGTCAATCACTTCCCAAGACAAATACAGAGTAGCTCACAGTGAATGTGAAAGAAAATTGATAAGTAACATAAGGGGAGTGATACAGCGAAGTGTTTATGAATTCCAATATCACCATGAATCTAAAGGAACAAGCACTACATATTGGGACGAAAATTGTAATATCCATGGCTCAACCTAAACGGTTGAATTGTAATTTGACTAAAATAGAGACAAGTAACCGACAAAACATAATGGAACGGCGGTTACAAAATAAAAGAGGACCATCAATGTGAATTTATTAAAAGTTCCACTATATCCACAATCTCTAAGGCTATTATGTAACCGTTTGATACTACACTACAGGCCAATACAAAAGAAACTTGAGAATTACTCATGCAACCACATTGGCTAATAATGATGTTTATGGCTGTGACAGCTCATTCATTCTGTGCAACGGCATATTGCCACTGGGAATACATAAAGATGGCCGCTCCTTGCCCTTTCTGAATTCATCAATATAAGGCCAAATTTGGCTGCTTCTTGCCCTTTATGACTACCTCAATATAAAGGCAATATATGGCCACTTCATCCTACGTGCTTTTCATCCCCATCAAATCAACCTAAAGGCCATATTTGACCATTTCTCTCCGTCCTTGCCATCCCTTAACACACCTCCAAGTTCATTAATTGAACTCTAACTTCTCATCCAAATGGAACTTAAGTGAGACGTTTGCTCCTCACATGCTAACTTACAAACGTGACATGTTTACTCCTCACATGCTAACATACAAAATTGGTTGCTAACTAAAATAAAAATTGTCATTCTTCTGGTATGGATCAAAAGGTAGCTTAGTTCTTAGGTATCACATTAATAAGTGCATTATTCACTTTCCAACGAATCATCAACCATCATGTGGGTGACATATTTACATTCTGTTATCTTTAATATCTTTTGTTATTTACTTAGTTCATATTATCGTAAAGGTTCCATCCTTATGTATATGCTCACTGGAAAGATGTGTGCAATCTAAAATAGCCCATGCATGAAAAATTATCCCCACTCACCAACATGTCAGATGAGCACAGCTGAAATTATAATGTTGAGATGGATGCACAATAAGACTTTGCATGATAGAATTAGAAACAAAAATCTTCGTCAGATGGTGGGGTAACATCGATCAAAGATAAGATGAAAGAGTAGAGTTAGGTAGTTTAACATGTCTATCGTAGATCAGTTGATGCGGCAGTTAGGAGGAGTGATATGACTAAGATAGATGGTAATGCTAAGGGGAAGAATAGACCAACGTGGCAGTTCTAAAAGACTTAGGTTTCTTGGATTTCATGGAACATGACACCCTTGACACGACTTAATAAAGACAACAGATTGGATTCATTAAGCCAAGCCAACACAAATTGATTGGGACTAAAGGCCAGGTTTGGTTTACCAATAGATAAGATATTAGTCAATATAGTGAAGCCCCAAAAGAGCAGACAATAAGAACCACATTTAACGGTGATATAAAGCAAATAAAATAAAACAATGTACTGTCAGTATGAAGTTCAAAAGAGCAGACAATAAGAACCACATTTAACTGTTGATATGAAGTTCAAAAATTCTATTACCTATTAAAAAAAATTTAGCTTACCTCAGTGTACTGCAACCCCAGAACATTGCATTTGCACCACTAACAGAAAAGCACCAACTCCCTCAAAATTCAGCTAGTTACAGATACGAAGCTTCCCTGTCCATTCGTCAGCCACTCCATAATCAAGACTGAGCTCTCTCAAGGGCGGGATGTTCTCCATCGCAAATAGCATAATGTGGGGGAACAATAAATTATTGTGGTCATATAGTACAAGCTGCACCAGAACATTCGGACTTGAACTTTGGCTTATGTAACAAGCAACATTCCTCAGTCTCGAAACATCCATTGCAAAATCCAAAGGAGGTATCGACGGCTGTTCTGGTCGCACATAATCCGAAAATATTTGCGATAAATCCCCCCATTCGGTCCATCTGTCGGCAAACCGGTTTGGGTACACCAAACTATCTCCATTCATTGTAAAAAGTTGTGCTTGTTCTCTAGTGAGAACTACTCCAGCATATTCGCAAATAAAAGAACCAGCTTGAATCAAGTTTAGCGACCTAACTCCCCACCCGGTCTCCCTAGACCTAAAAACCTCAAATTTATTCCTCACACCATTCTGGCTCACGCGATTCCGGCAGCTTGGGGGGCAGTGACAATTAGTACCACATTCAAATATCAAAGGTTTCCCTCTTATGAGTATCCCATTTTGATCATAAGCAAACTCACCTCCATTTTTGGCAGCACAAAGACAATCATCTGTACACCCAGAAGTGCAAGCACATCCATTACCATTTCCCCCGTAATACACATGAGGAGGAAACACGGTTGTCGTTAGATACTCGAAATACATTGGATCATGCTCACTATCTATATCATTATACAATAAGACAGGGACCTTTTCCTTATTCATTGAAATATCAAGACTAACATAACCCACTGGTCTAACAGACAATGGTTCGGTCCTAAGGCTCTTAGCTAACCTCAGAATAGAACTACCCATTTCTGGTTGATTCTCTATTCTCACGAGCTTGAACTTGTAAACTCCAAAACCAGACTTGCCCACGTCAAACCATGAATAGTAAATCCTATACAGACCATCATAAACATAAACCTTCCCACTGGGCGAACCCTCATATTTCATCCCTCGAATCACCCTCACTTCAATGCCATAATGCATGCTCCGTTCCAGTCCCAGATTTCCACCCTCTAGTTTCTGGTGAGCGCATTGCCTAGAATGGTTCTTGTCCTGGCCCCCATGGCCAGTATATATAATTACATCACCCGCATCTTCATCATCCTCGTAGCCACCTGAAATGCCGGACCAAGAAATTTGCTTAGGGAGGAAGACTACCAAATATAAACATGCAATCCTTTCTTGCTTGACAAACAAACAAAAAGATAGAAAAACTTTTCCAATTGAAAAATAAGCACAAACTCAGCATCTGTGTTCGCTTTTCTTTGAACTAATCTTCCCTCTGTTAAAAAGAATTTCTGCATTATGTAAACTGCCAAAAACAATATGCCTTATCAAACATGAGGAAAATAGAAGACAGAAGGAATTCCCTCCTACGTACAAGGCAAAGGCCCTCCAAACGCAATACAAATATCCAAGAGCCAACATGACCCTTTCCACATCCTAAATTCATTCTCAGGTTCTAATAATTTTAGAGGCAACAAATCTATACAAATTCGAACCAGTATTCAGCTCACTAGAAAATTACTGTATTTTCTATTGCATAAACAAATCAAGTCCAAGCATTTTTTGAAGCAAATTTGTAGCTCGTTCAGCTTACATCTTTTTAAAAATTTAAACTACACAGGAATCAGCTCAAGATTTCATTCGACATCAAACAAACTTCACATCAGACAAATAAGTCACTTTTAATACTCCTTCCGTCCGAACTAGTTCAACTTTTTGGGTAATTGCACGCAAAACATAATGAATTTTTGAGATATTTTTTTTAAAAATTATCCCAATTTTTTCTTCTCTACAACATCTTAAGTATTAGAAAAAAAAATCATAACAATACATTATTTTTTGGGTGCAAGACACATGGTAACCGAGCAATTTGGAACGAAGGAAATTTATTTTAAAGAACCATGTTTAACTCTTTTATACTAGTTAAATTTCCAAAAATAAGATTGAGAATCCACTGATTTATCGGCCCCAGACATATACATTCCCGGTAACAAAACCATGGGCGATCAAAATTGCAGTATCCGGGCCCACCTGACACAATTACACTTGTAGCAATCGGCTCTCCATTCGAACTATGGCTCGCCGTGACATAATCAATCCCGGCCTGAGACTGTCCATGCAACCCAACCACACACAACTCCATCCGAAAAAAGAACAAATCCCCCACGTAAACACCCGGTATAGACCCCACGATTCTCTTATCCCGGTTCAACCACAACCCCCGGTCCCGGAGCACCGACGCGGCCTTCAGATCCCCCCGGGCCGCAGTCCGCCGCTCTAGCCCAAGCTGCCTCCGCTTCTCCTCGGCGAAGATCCGCAGGGAATCGTAGATCATCCGCGTCTTCCTCACCAAATCGCGAAAGTACCTCTGGTCTTCCAACCCTAGGTCCAAAACCCTAACCAGCTCCGACGACCTCGGCTGGTGGCGCCGCTTCGGAGGCACGAGGGTGACCTGCTGGTCGTTCTGATCGGGGACGGCCACTATGGCGAGGGGGTTGGGATCCAAGACGTCGGCGGCGTTCTGCACGGCGAACGCCGGATCCGATACGTCGACGTTCTGCTTGGCGAAGGCGGTGCGGAAGAGCTCCGAAATGCGGTTGAATTCCGAGAAGACGTTGGTTTCATCGAGTGGATTTTGAGTGGAGTGGTTGAGGTTAGGGTTTGGGTGAGTGGAATTAGGGTGGAGCTGAGCTAGCGGCTGGGGTGGTGGTTCGTCGAAGGGCTCGAGCTTGGGTTCTAATTTGGGGATTAGAGTGGGCATGGTGGTGGTGGCGGCGGCGGCGGTGGGGTCAGGGACGGAGTTGAGATCTGGGAAGGGGATGAGTGAGCCCATCTTTGGGGGGGTTTTTGCTAAGAGAGAGAAATGGAGAGGGAATTTTGTGGTTTGGTCATGCAACCGTGCCTCTGTGTGTGTGTGAGAGAGAGAGGAGAGAGAGAGGAGAGAGGGGTTTTAGATTCTAGAGGGAGTTGAAGGTTTGTTAATGGTGGAGGGCTTTGGGGGATGAGAGAGAGAGGAGGAACACGTTAGTATTGGAGCATATTCTGTGCTGTCCTTGAGAACCGGACGGTCCAGTCGGGTCAGCCTCCCAATGGCGACCTCGTTTTGATGAGAAAAATCTAGGTAATTGATTTTTGCACTTACTTTTTTACACCATTCACACTCTTTTTTTGTTTTTATTCATTTCAATTTATTACCTTCTCTGAATTGTGAAACAGTAATAGTAAAATTATAATTTCGGTTGAATAAGACCAAAATGAGTAATGTGAAAGATTAAACCAAAAACAAACAGAGAGAAAGATTGCAAAAATCACTATCCAAAATTATATGTAATACTTACTCGTAACGCTCACTCGAATTTAGTATTTGACCATATTCTGAGTTGTCCTTTCGAATCGGAGAGTCCGATCAGGTCATCCTCCTAATGGTGACCTCATTTTTATAAGAAAAATATAGGGAATTAATTTTGGCACTTACTTTTTACCATTCATACTCTTTCTTTTGTTTTAATTCATTTTGTAACACTTACTCGAATTTAGTATTGAAGCATATTCTAAGCTGTCTTTTCGAACCGGATAGTCTAGTCAGGTCATCCTCCTAATGCTGACCTCATTTTTATGAGAAAAATCTATGGAATTGATTTTGGCACTTACTTTTTTACTACCATTCACACTCTTTCTTTTGTTTTTATTCATTTGAATTTGCTACGTTGTCCCTTGATGGTTGAAAGGGTAAAATGGTAATATCATTTGGATTTGCTGCGTTGTCCCTAGATGGGTGAAAGAGTGAATGGTAATTTACGTGAATAAGACCTAAAAGAGTGGTGCGAAAGATTAAAAAAAGAAAGAAAGAAAGAGATTGAATACATCACCACCCTAAATTTATGTGTAATGCTTACTCATAACGCCCACCCGCATTGAATCCTGTGAATTTATAGTTCTTAGTGCTTACCTGTACAAGGAAAAGCCCTCTTTTCAAATAGAATAGGTCTTATGTATATATAGGTCGTATCTTTATAAGAGCGGTGGTGCAAATAACTGTTTTATCAAATTATTTTTCACTCTAATAATTACATTTGCTTAATTTTAAATTTTATTGCTAACAATAATCATGTAGTAATTCTTTTATTTATTTACGTAGATGGTAAACAATCGACATCACTTTTTATTTTGGTCAAGCTGAAAATTGAGAGAGAAAGTAGGGTGTTAAAGGTGGGGAGGCATGGGACTGAGCCAATGGATTGAGAGAGAGAGAGTTAAAGGTTTGTTAATGGTGGAAACTAGAAGGTCTAGGGGAGGGAGAGAAACAACAAAAATGTTTGGAACATTTGCATTCGAACACAACCTCTCACATACACGTAGGTCTCACACATATTATTAAATGAGATCCATGCACATACATGTGAGGAATTGTGTTCGGTGTTGTGTTCAAATGATTTTGTTCCTTGCATCTCTTGATAAACAACATGGGAGGAGGAATTTTAGTATTTATCCTCCAATTTTATTAGGCCACCAAATGGACTTTTGCTTTATGTGTATCGTTAAGCTTCAACAATAACAATTTTTAAGAGCTTTAAAACATAATTAGACTACTTGGTTCGGCTTCAAAAGACTCCTACTCGGCCTAATACTAAAAATTATTACTTTTTGTCATTCGATATACATTAGTAGAGTTAACTATTAGATATCAGTAAACCACAAGGGTTGACCTCCTCTTTATAGGAGTTGTACCCAGAATCTCACCCCTATAGAAGCGGCTACAACCAATGAGGCTAACTGCCCTGATCAATACTAAAAATTATTAGGGTGCCCCTTTTTTAAAACTATTTTTTGATACCCTAGCCCCGCCCCGCTTCATAAGAATTTTTTTAAAATTGTTAATCTAAAAGCTAAGTAAAAGTAAATACATGTAAATAAAGTTATATTTTAGTGTAATTGTTAAAATATTAAGGTAAGAATGAAAGTTTTTTAGTAGAATAATAATAAAAGTATTAAAAAAATATAATATCGTTAGTATAATGATGATTAGATTAAAATAAAAGTATAATTTTATATATAAATATATTTCAGGGCGGGTTCGGGGCGGGGTAATATAAGCCTAACCCCGACCCAAACTCGATCAGGTTATTCTAATTTCCCCTTGTACCCGCCCTGGTACCCGAAAATTCGATAAAAAAAAAAACCCGCCCTAATCGGGATGGGGCGGGTTAGGGGAGGGGCGGGGCATTTTGCCATCCCTACTCTTGGGCCTTGCCCAACGGCCGATCATGATTTCCACCCTCCCAAATTGATATCCACTTTTTTTTTTTTTTTTTTAATGAAGTTTAAAAGACAAAAAAAAAAAAAAAAAAAAAAAAAAAGAGTGTGGATATCAATTTGGGGTGTGTGAAAATTAGTTACCTTTTTATTTTACGTTATGCAAGAAGTATTAGGTGTCAGATATTGTTAGCGAGAATTTACTATTGGTCTTGCCGTCTTGTGCATATGGTTATACCAACTTGGCTACCCCCACTTGTGAATAAATGGCGTTTGGAAATGGATAGTTGAGAGATCGAGGGATTTTACTATTTTTCCATAATAGTTAAGTAGACCATAAGAGTAACATAATCAGTTGCAAATTTTGTTTAATAGTAATATTTTTTATCAAAAAAATGATGGTAATATTTTTAAACCACTTTTGCGACACAGTTTCAAAAATTTGCTTATACCAACTTTTTTTCACCTGTTATGCAGTAGTATAGATAATCGGAACTATTTATTTTTAAAGTTTCAATTAAAAGTCATATATTTATAGTATTATAGATTGAGTAAGGTAGGCAAATTTTTTCCTACTAAGGGTTGGTTTGGTTTCACATCTGATTTGTTTATTTGCTTAAATGTAGATGAATCTGAACACAAGTCATGAGTTCACATTCAAGAAAACTTTAAGCGACTAATAAATAAGTTGCTGAATTAAATGAAAGATTAAGCAAAGTAGTCAATTTTTTTCTTGAAATCTAAGCAAGAGAGTCGCTGATGGCATGTTTGGTTTCTCATCTCATTTATCTGCTTAAATCTAAATGAATCTTAACACAATTTAATCCAAAAATAAAGGCCATCAGATTTCCTAAATAAAGGGTTAGATTTACTAAAAGAATTCAAAATTTGAGCTAGTAGATATGATTTTGAAACCTATTATCTTGAAATAAAATAAATCAGCATACTAGACAAGGAACAGATTTATCTCAGAGATAAATTTATTGCAATTATGTGTTTTTGACATTGTTGATTTCTCACCAAGTTCAAAAAAATAAAAATCTCATTAAAAAAATGAGGCAAAAAGACTCACTTTTAGCATTTCCAGGTTACAAATACTATAAGGGCCCGATTGGATACGAGATAAATTTTGATGGGATTAAATAGTAAAAAGGGATAAGATAGTAAGGGGTATTAATTATTAAGGGTGAATCCACATTGATGTGACATTTATGAAGGAGGAATTAAATAGTAAATAATTTGGATGAATTTGTGATAAAGGGGGGATAAAGTTTGGTGGATGATGTAAAAACTTAGCGAATGACTAATTTACCATTGTGCATGGGTCATATTAGATTTTATGATAAAATAAATACATAAATATATGACTAATTGAATTAATTATTTTTGTGAATAAATATAATATAATAATTACTTTTATTAATTATATCCAAAATTATTAGATTTAATTATTATTTTTAATAACGTTGCATACCACCTAAATTTTTGCTTTTTTTTATTATAATTATTTGTCTTTTCTCCTGTACACGTGTACCATCATTCAGTTTTGGTATGTGGAACTTGCATAAGTATATTTAGTGCAATAACATGCTATTTTCTAATACATGTTAAAACAAATATTAATACATGTTAAAACAATGTCAATTTTTAAAGTATAAAAAAGTTCCAAATTTTTTAATATCGAATCGAAGGATATTGCAAAGCAAGTCAACAATGTCAAATTCTAAAGTATAAAAAATTTTAAACTTTTTTGTATTGAATTAAAGATCTCGATTAGTAATTTAATTTGGTGAAAAAAATTAAAATTTATGCGATAAAGTAATTTATTTTTCGATCCGAAAAAAATCACAAAGGCTCGCAAAACATTTAAATGAAGTTTTTAAACATAGTCAACAGAGGGAGGGGTAGGGGACAAGGGGGATAAGGGAGGGTAGTGGAGTAATTTTACTGGGGTATTGAGGTGCAAAATAATGACACCCCCTCCTCCTGTTATTAATTAGTACCCCTTCAGGGGCATAAATGGGAATTAATCTGGGAGGGGTATAAACCCCTCCTAAAAAATTTGTCAAACCATGCATTAAGTTGTGGGATTGGGATAAAACTTGGGTGTATAAGTTACACCCCTTCTTAACCCTTAGCCAATTGGGCCCTAACGGGTCGTTTAGATGACGTATTAGTTTGAGATGGATTAAATAGGAGGGGTGATTAAATAAGGAGGGTGGACCCACATTGATATCATAGTTAAGAAGGGAGGATTAAATAGTCCATAGTTTGGATGAGGGATAAAGAGGGTGAATGATGTAAAAGTCAGTCAAATGACTATTTTGTCCTTGTGAATGCCCATATTAAATTATACATTTAAATAATTATATAAATTCAAAAAATAATTATATAAATAAAAAATTAATTATTTTTTTATATGTGTCGACAATTAAGTCATAATAATTTATTTTAATTATTTTTGTATATAAATTAAGAATAATAAATAGTTTAAACATTTAAATAAATTAAGTTTAGACATTTTTCATTTTAATTAACTAGTTTTATTATAGCTACTAGTTTTATTTAGGGTTTGAGGGAATTACAAAGTTAAATAGAGGGAGTGTAATTTTTACACTTAAAATAAAAACCCACGAGATAGACATCTGTCCTTCATCTTTTTCTTCTTCTTCTTCTATCTTCTTCTTCTTCCTTGACCTAGTAACCCACCCAGCAACCAAAACCAGACAACTCGACGGTGGAAATCCAATTAAATCGACGGTGATGGTCCAACAAAAAAGAACACGATGGAGATAGTGCGGAAAATCCCTCAACCAGACACGTTTTTTTTTCCCCTGATTGTTTGTAATTTTAGAAATTGCTAGATCTGAAAATTTTGATCTTTGTTGGTTGATCTGGGGTACCCAAGTAATTTGGCCTCGCTCATCCCTCATGATTAAATACAAGCACCCCTCCCCCCTGCTTGTATTTAGTCCACCCTCTCCCGGATAATTTAGCCGGTGGCTATTTAGTCGGGGTGGATTTTTCTTCCCAAACCATGGGTTAAATGTCCCATCACCCTCTCATCCGGCCGGCCAGATGCCTTCATCCCTCCTCTTATTACTGCATCCAAACGACGCCTAAGGGTGTACAGATTGTCTTCTAATGAAAAAAAAAAAGAAAAAGAAGACAATAACTGTGTGGTCATTAAAGCAATGCTTTTTTTTAAGCTTTGAGAGCCTTTTTCTACTTTTTATTTTCACATTTTTGGATTTTGGATGTTTAGGAGACTTGCGCTAAAATGACTTTTAAGAAAATAGATTTTCCATTTTAGACTCCAAGAAATGAAAAAGAAGTGTGGAGGAGCTTTTTGACTTTTCAATTTTTTCCCTCTGTTTCCATTTTCATTGACAAAAAAGACCCAAAACTGAATTATGTACATATCTTCGAAACACTACTCCTGTTACAAAATGTATTTTGCACATTTGTTTCAAATACTCCTACAAAATTCAAAATACATTTTGACCATAATCTAAAAAAGCAAAAAAAAAATTTTTTAATGAAGAACTAAAAATGAGGCTCTCAAACACCCCATAAAAGATATCTTGTTGTGAACTCATTAAGTGGCTGACCACCAAATAGACTTCCATCTGTTTGTCAAAATAGAGTATATGTATTAGGGCATCCTTATCTGGCGCACTAAAAGAAAACACCAAATTTAATCTCAAAAACACCTTTTATAATTTAGCAAGTCACTTTTCAAAAAATTCACAAAATTAGACTCTCTATTCAAACTTTAGCAAGTCATTTTATCAAAAACTCATAGAATCAGACTCTCTATTCAAACTTTTACTCTTCCCTCCTTCCCTCCTCCTCTTTTGGTGTGTAAATAGTAGGTTACCAAATTTTTTAAGTTATGTAGCAATGTTATGAAATCTTCAAATTTGTGAGTTCCTTTGAGGAGGCTAATTTTTGAGGTTTTGGAGGAGTTTACTCTTTACTTTAACTTTAAATTAAAATAGAGATGCTGATATTGATGCTCTTACCCTATTCATACATATCCGACATACCCAAAAAAAAAAAAGGAACGAAAACTCTATTCATAGTAGTTGGAATAGGATTGAATAAAGCCAAAATTAATGCAATAATCCACATATTTTTTGCTTTATTCAAAAAAATATTAGGTTTGACCATAAATTTATACTTGTTAGATTCGTCTCATTGAGAGGAATCCATTAACCACAAAATCTTGACGCAGAACTAGCAAATTGAAAAAAAAATTGAATAAAGACAACCAAAAAAACTTGATTAAAACCAAATCACAATGATCAATATTGTACTCTTTGTGAGCATAAAAAATAAGAGAAAGGAAAGTGAAAAAAGAGACAAAAAAAGTATTGAAAATGGCCCGGTCTAGAAGATCGATCTCAATATTTTTTGATGAACTAATTTTTACATATTATTGTTAAAAGACAAAAAAAATGGGTGTGGAAATTAATTTGGAGCGTGTGAAAATTAGTTACCTTTTTTTTTTTTTTACATTATGCAATTAGTGTTAGTTGGAACCTAGGGTGACTGCTGATGCACACAATCACAGCCATCCACAAGTGTTTGCAATGGTTCGGATTGCAAACAAACTATTCGTGCGAAAAGTTCTCTATTTTATTTTAAACCTAGGCCGTTCATCCAAGTAACGGACGGCTAGGATTGTGCACAATAGTTGATGTGCATAAACTGCACAGCAACAACCCTGTGTCCTATTAGTTGTTGGCTTTTTTTGCATGACAAAAAGAAAATTTAACAACTAACAGGACACGGGGATGTTAGATGTTAGTGAGAATTTACTATTGTTCTTGCCGTCTTGTGCATATGGTTATACCAACTTGTCTACTCCCACTTGCAAATAAATTGCATTTGTAAGTGGGTAGTTGATACTTGAGAGATCGAGTGATTTACTATTTTCCCCTAATAGTTAAGTAGACCATTGGAGTAGGATCCAAATCCTCTATAAGGATTTCTTTGTGAGGATCTTGTTGTTAGGATTTCACCCCCTGTGGGCCAATTGGGCTTAGGCCCAGAGGGAGTGGACTAGAGTTTTAATCTGTACTCTATAAATACTTCTCATGTCTTATATTATTTGGTGGTGGTAGCACAATGTAGAGAGAGAGGCAGAAAGTGTGAGAGGGGAGCCGGTTGTGGCTCTCCCGGAGAGAGAGATACACGCGAGAACTATGAGGTTTCATCTATTGTGAGATAGAGAGTGAGTGTTTAACACAAAAGACTCGGATTTTCTCCGGATTATAGTGAAACCCCCCTCCCCGTGGATGTAGGTCCAATTTGGCCGAACCACATATATTGTGTGTCGTGTTTTCTCTTGTATTACTGCTTCTGTTGCATGTGGTGTGTTGTTGGAATCCTAACACTAGTGAGGGTTTTGTTGTGGGCTTGACAACACACCAAAAAGGAGATCCAATGGCTCACAGTCTCCTTCCTTGCATTTAAATCAAAACGGCGTCGTTCTGATTGGAAAAAAATTTGACGGAAAAATTGATGCCATTAATTCTCCTTCTGCCGTTAGTGTTATGAACAATAACCTAGAAAAAAAGACAAAAATCCTTTTTTGATGAAAGGCCGTAGCAACAAGTAATTGGTCCAGAGATTTTCATGCTTCGCGGGTAAGAATTAAGAACTAATTAACAAATTTTGGTATTATGCAATAAGCCGTTGCCAACAGTGATAAGGTGAGAGGTCGATCTAACCATCTCAAATTGCTTTACGTTAAGTTATTGAGATCTAAATGTTAGAGTTTTGCATTTTTACAAGCATCACTTGATTGTGTGCATGTGTGGTTCAATAATATTATACTTGGTGAGTTTTTTTGATAATTCTAATATTATACGACAGGTAATACTCTACCTATTGTTTAGTTTAAGAGTAGAGCTACATTATTAGGCATTTTTTAATAGTTGTCCTGCATGTGTGGTTTAGCTTAATTTATTGTTCATAAATCGAGAGCTTTTGCTCTATCTGTCCAATTGAGCAAAATTGGAACATTTTCAAATTGATCAATATGAATCGCTAGGGTAAAAGCTTTGAACCGTTTTTTTTAATGTGCTTTTTGCAGATTGCATAGTTGATTTGATCGAGGATGAATGATGTAGAAAATAATACTAAAATGAGTGAGGATGACCATGAAGGAATGCAATGGAAACCGAAAATAGGTATGGTGTTCAACTCAGAACCATTGGCATTTGATTTTTATAATAATTATGGGGACAGAATTGGATTTACTGTTCGAAGAGGTTGCTTTAACAAAGATAAGAGTGGAGAATTTACATCAAGAACATTCTTTTGTTCTAAAGAGGGTCATCGACCTTCTGATAAGCGAGATTATCTTGTAAAAAATCCAAGGGCTGAGACAAGGACTGGTTGTGGTGCTCTGATGATGATTAAACTGAATAGGCAAATGTCAAATTATCAGGTTAGCAACGTGGTAGAAACACACAACCATCCCCTTGTGCCTAGTGCATACACTCACATGCTTCTTTCTCACTGAAAAATATCAGCCGCACAAGCTATTGAAATTGACTTGGCACATGACTCTGGAATACCTCTTAGATTATCTTATGAGCTGGTAGGTAAAGAATCAGGTGGAAAAAATGTTGTGGGTTTTTTGAAACTTGATCAAAAGGATTATCTTAGAACAAAACCACAATCTCAATTAGCCTTTTAGGAGGCAGGGAGCATATTAAAATATTTTGAGGATAAGACATTGCTTAATCCTTCATTTTTTCAGAGTGTGCAGTTGGACATTGAGGAGCACATAACTAATATTTTTTGGGCGGATGCAAGAATGATTATTGATTATGGTCAATTTGGGGATGTTGTCATGTTTGACAAAACTTATAAACTTAATACAGATAATCGGTCGTTTGTAGTCTTTAGTGGATTTAATCATCACCAGGAGCAATTAACATTTGGTGTTGCATTAATGTATGATAAGACGGTTGATTCGTTCATATGGTTGTTTCAAACTTTTTTGAAAGCAATGTCAAATATACATCCAAAGACCATTGTGACGGATCAAGATGTAGCAATGGCAAAGCCAGTACTACATGTGATGCCCAACAAATATCATAGGCTATGCACATGGCATTTGATGCAAAATGCATTGAAGCATTTAAATAGCATTTCAAGGGTCCAGATGGACTTCATAATGCTTTGGGAAAGTTTATGAAGGAATATGAGGAGGAAGATGAGTTTCTTATGGCATGGAATGCTAAGTTAGATGAATATAATGTTTGTGACAATACCTGATTGGATCAAACTTTTGTTTTGTGACTAAAATGGGCAAGGCCTTATGTTAGGTTGGCATGGTTTGCAGGGATGAATAGCACTCAACTTAGTGAGAGTTTCAATTTAGATTTGAAAGACTTCTTAAAATTTGACTATAGCTTGGTACAATTTTGTCACCACTTTGATCGGTTGCTTGAGGATAAGGGATATAAAGAGGGTGAAGCCGAGTATGGTTTGTCGTGCAAATTGCCTAAGATAAAAGTTCCTGCTAAGATGTTGATTGAAGTTGGAAATATTTACACCAAAGTCATATTTGAAGAGTTCTATGATCAATATGTTCAAGAACTTGAGCTATGTATAGAAAGTAAAGAGTTTGAAGCTAATTGTATGTTTTATACATTTGAAGGCCACTCTAGCCAACGTCGACTCTGGAGGGATAGAGATGGTAATGTTTTATGTTGGTATAGATTGTTTGAGATGAGAGGTATCTTGTGTAGTCATGCTATAAAGGTCCTTAAAGATGAAATGAACATCATGGAAATTCCAAGTCAATATATCCTGAAAGGTGGACAAGAGGAGCTAGAGCGCAAGTTGTGCAAGATTCACATGGACGCGAGATTCAAGCGGATCCAAAACTGGAAAAGAGTAATCGATATCGTTCATTATGCTCCCTCTTTATTCCAATTGCATGTCAAGCCTCTGAATTGCAAGTTGTGTATGACGTCTCAATTCAAGATGGAAGAAATTTACTTAAAGTTGTTGAATACATGTTGGCATCACAAATTAGTAGTTTACAACTTCATAAGGAGTACTGTGTTGTAGAGAATATTAATGGGCATGATAAAGAATGTGTTGTAGTGAATGAAAATATCATTAAAGTGAAGGGGATAAAGAAAAAACTTGTAACCTGTCGTAGAAAATGACAGATTAAAAGTAGCTTGGAGAAGGCAATGGCTTCGGCGAGGAAAAGAAAACAATCTCAATCTCATGAGGTATTAGTGCTTAATCATTGTTTATTTTTTATTTTTAGTTTTCAAACTCCTATTTTGCATTATTTAGATGTTTTTCATTTTCAGGGTTTACAAATGCCTCAAAATATGCTCCCATACTTATTGTCAGAGTGTGGTCCAGGCTTCGAAGCTTTGCTTCAAGGACCTACTTCAAATTCAAGTATGGGTCAATGCTCAAATAGCTTAATAGCTGGAACTTCAAATGCTGAGCAATTTGGATACATGCCAAGTTCCAATCACTTTGGATAGTGGTAACTCACCAGCTCGAGAGCGGCCTTCATCGAACTGTTGATCTATGTGTGTTGGACATGAATTAGATTGTGAAATTTTGGAATTGCCCTTGGTTGTCATTTTTTTTCTCCGAGTTTGAGAATTTTAGGTAGCAATTTAGATATGTTCTTGATTTTCAACCCCGCATGGGACTAGTTATTGGCTTATTGCATAATACCAAAATTTGTTAATTCTTAATTCTTACTTGGAAGCATGAAAATCTCTAGACCGATTATGTTGCTACGGCCTTTGTAACAACCCGGATTTTTCGTAAATAAAAATTTCGCTTAATATTTTAATTATTTATTTTAATTTTCGGTTTATCGGAATATTTTTCTATTAAAATATTATTTTATTCTTTTAAATTGAATAATTAGAATTCTAGCCATATATACGCGCGTACGAGACCAAGTAACGCATCCGTAGCACCCGGGAACCGAGCTTAATACCCAAAACTAGTTAGAATAAGCCTTACTATTTTAGGAGTAACCTTTGCATACCCACACAATACATGCATTTGAGCACAAACTACACAAACTAGACTTAGTTATCTTGACCTTGCACCCCAAGTTTCCTAGAAACATGCATCCATGTTTTAAGGAGGGAATATTCCCCCTACTTATAGCTTGTTAAGGCTACTCCATAGCTATTAAATGGTTTCACATGCACATTAGGTGTATCTAGTCTTAAAAACACCCCGTAACAAAGATAACTGTGCGAAAACCTACACAGCGAGAGGCATTATTTTCCCCCACCATTGTTTCCTACGTGAGTTTCCATACATTCCCCCATGCTTACTTAGTTCACAAGTAATTTGTACAAAGATTCCTAGCTAGGACCTAATCTAGCCTAGAGTTCCACCTAAGGTACCTTCCATGTGCCACCTTAGCTCAACATTTACTCCCATACATGCACCAATTGGAATTTTCGGTAGAGAGAGGGAGAGAGGGGCGAAAGTTTTGAGGGGGGGGGGAGGTGAGGTCACTCATTTTGCTATAAATAGCAACCCCTTTGATCATTTGGACACCTTATACCCCACACTTGCCTATTTATCTCTCTACTTTCCCAACAAACCAACTATTCTTACCACCTTTTAGCCACCATATTTTAGTTCTCATTAGATACTTACTAAGTTGATTAGTAAGTTAGCTAGGTAGTTTAAGGGTTGCCTTCTCCAAAGGATTTCTAATCGGCTTCCGGTTTACACCCGGAAATCAAGGTAGTTTACTAAACTACTCTTCTAATTAGTTATTTCTAGTTTAATTAGGTTGTTCTAATTTAATTTTTAAGCATGATTTTAGAGTTTGAGTAAGTTAGTTTATGCATGTGTTAAGTTGCTAAGTATGTTTCTTAGTAATTTAGAAAGAGTATTTTTATTTAGAAAGTTTAACAAGCATGTTTATGAGGTTCTAATTAGAATAGTTCTTCATGAAATTAGAAGTGGATTAGTAAGATTAGAAGTAATTAGAAGGTGATTAGAGGTAATTAGAAGATGATTAGAAGTGATTAGAAGGTAATTAGAAGATGATTAGTAGTTGATTAGAAGTGATTAGAGGTTAATTAGAAGATATGTATTTTTCTAGAAAAGATTCTATGATTATTATGTTAAGATTTCTTGGAAGTATTAATTAATTAATGTTGATTAAATCATGGTTATTGTTCAAATGATATATTTTTATAAGTAGAAAGAGTTATCTTGTGTAGTAAAGGATTTATTTTTACTAATATGAAAGATCTATTATTTTATGTAATTTTTTGTAAATTAGTGTAATGATTTTTACTAAATAAATGAAAAGAGAGATTTTAGAAAAATGTTTTTGAAGAAATATTTTACTAAATAATTAGTGAGTATCTTATGGATTTTTGTGGAGAAAAAGAAGAGAATGGTTTATTTTGGAAAGATGGTTGTGATTTTACTATGTATGAAAATATTGTTTTTACACAAGATTATTAGAGAGTGAGTTTTTCTAGAAATATAAAGTGTACATATTTTTGGAGAGATGAATATTTTTCTAGAAAACTCAAAATTTGTGAGTTGATATATTTTATTGAGCAAGAAATTCTAGAAAAAGAAATTTGGAGTATTTATTGTTGAGAAAGAGATTGTTGATTAATTTATTTCTTAGAGATAAAAAAAAATGGTTTTATAAGAGAAAAGGAAGAAATGAGATTTTTGATGAGAAATAAAGATTTAGAGAAATTGGGAAATATTATTTTTGGAAGAGTTAGTGCATTTGAGTGCATAATTTTTATGTGAATAAATTTTTGGAGAAATATTAATTTCATGATTTTATGTGAGAAGATTTTCTAGTGGGAAATATCATTTTTAGAAAGTTGATGTATAAAAAAGGTATGATTTTATGTGGAAAAATGTTATTGGGAAAATATGAAATTTTTTGAAAGAAAGATTATGAAATATTGCATGGGCATTTTTTTTATTTTTTTAGCATGTGGCATTGAGCACATACAGCGATCACGTCCGCGACACGAGAAATGAGAAAATTTGAATAAATGTTGATGAGAAAATAGAGATGAGAATGAAAATATGTTTTGAAATGAGAAATGAAATTTTTGGTTTTTTTTTTTGAGAAATGAAATGAAATGAAATGTGATAAGATGAATAGATGTCACCTCAAGTTCCGCGGGGAGAACTTGGAGGATTGGAATTAATCTGGTAATGCAATCTTGCGCCGCCCATCATGTGAGTGTGCGCCATGATGAGGTTGGGGGTTAAATAATCTGATAGTCTTGTGAGGCACCGCCCCATTTTAGTGGAGTGAACTTGGTGGTAAGGGCTAAAGCGTGCACAACACATAGTGAAGCGGGCCTTGAAACATCTTGTGGGGGATCGGTAAGGCGAGGGGGGAGGACTATATGTCGTGTGAGTCCTTGGCTGGGACGGACCGTGCAAAGAGACCGGTTGGGTTGATGATGCCGCGACACCCAGGGGGTCTCAGCCGGGAGGGTTGGTCTTGCAAATTGAAAAAGGCGTAAAAGCGGACCAATAACTTTCGTGAGTGGTGTGAGATATTGACATGATTGAAATTTGAAGAAGAATCTTTGAAAAGAGGCCTTATCTGAGTAAAGCGATTTGAGACATTTGATGAGTTATCGAAATGAGTTATTGTTTTGAGCGACCGCGTGATAATGTTTTTGAGATCTTTGAGAGAAATATTGTTTTCTGCGCATGTTTACTCTGATCCGCATGGACACACATGATGCATGATATGATTACTGTACATAAGTTATATATGTTGTTCATGAATATATTGTTCTAGAATTGCAACTTAGAAGCTTAGCGTAGTAAACTATTGAGCCTGGCTCACGGTGTTACACTTGTGTAACCCTAGCATAATACCACGATGTTGCTCTACGACTCTGACGTATTATGCTAGACTATAGAGATGGACAGGAGGAGAGAACTATGGTTGGAAGGCCTACGGAGCAGAGCAGGATACCGCCGGAATAGACAGAAGTGCGATGGAGTAGAGAAACCTAGTCAACCCTGTAGAGAATAATAGTATTTGGCAGGAGGAATTATGTAATTTCTTATGGGTTACTGTTGTAAAACCCCAGTTATTGTATATGTATTTCCTTATTAACAAACCCAAATTTTGGGGGCGTTACAGCCTTTCATCAGAATATGGAAAAGGATTTCTGTCTTTTTTTTTGGGTTATTATTGGTAACACTAATGGCAGAAGGAGAATTAACAGCATCAATTTTTCCATCAGATTTTTTTCCAATCAAAACGACGTCATTTTGATTTTAAAGCAAGGAAGGAGGTTGTGTGCCATTGGATCTCCTTTTTGGTGTATTGTCAAGCCCACAACAAAACCGTCACAAAGAAATCCTCATAGAGGATCTGGATCCATTGGAGTAACATAGTACAAACCGTTGCAAATTTTGTTTCCTATTATGATAGTAATATTTTTTATCAAAAAAATGGTAATATTTTAAACCACTTTTGTGACATAGTTTCAAATATTTGTTCATACCAACTATTTTTCACCTGTTATGGATTAGTATAGATAATCGGAACTATTTATTTTAAAATTTTTAATTAAAAATCATACATTTATATCATAGATTGAGTAACGTAAGCAATTTTTTCCTACTAAGGGCCCGTTTGGTTTCACATCGGATTTGCTTAGTTGCTTAAATGTAGATGAATCTGAACACAAGTCATAAGGTGCGGAATTAAAACGGCCCTAAGTGAAGAGAATAGATTATAAGAATTTTTAATTTTAAATTTTGTCACTATAAATGAAAGATTGAGCAAAGTAGACAATTTTTTCTTGAAATCTAAGCAATAGTCACTGGTGGCATTTTTGGTTTCTCATCTCATTTGCTTATTTGCTGCCATCAGATTTCATAAATAAAGGGTTAGATTTACTAAAAGAATTCAAAAATTGAGCTCGTAGATATGATTTTGAAACATGTTATCTTGAAATAAAATAAATCAAAATAATAGAAAAGAACATATTTATCATGGGATAAATTTATTGCAATTATGTGTTTTTGACATTGTTGATATCTCCCCGAGCCACCAAAGGGCAGTTAGCCCTGCAGTATTTCCTCTCTCTCCCTCATGGGAAATTAGCGTTTGAGTCTTAGTAGAGGCATTTGATGTATACCGTGTGACCTCCACAAAAAAAAAAATCTCACCAAGTTCAAAAAATAAACATCTCATTAAGAAAATGAGTTGCAAAAAAACTCACATTAACGTGTCAGATCAAGCATCCAAGATAGAACTTGGTCTCATTTAACATTTTCAGGTGACAAATACTATACGGTTGCACCGTGCAATGGTTGCTATTGACAACGACCCTGTAGAGTGTTGACTTGGGATGCAAAATGCCCCGCCCCACCTCGATTAGGGCGGGTTTAATTTATCGAATTTTCGGGTACTGGGGCGGGTACGAGGGGAAATTAGAAAAACCCAGCTTGGGTTGGGTTGGGGTCGGGTTTATATTACCCCACCCTGAACCCGCCCCAATATATATATATATATATATATATATATATATATATATATATATATAAAATTATACATTTATTTTAATCTAATCATCATTATACTAAAGATATTATATTTTTTTCATAATTTTATTATCATATATTCTACTAAAAAACTTTCATTCTTACCTTAACATTTTAACAATTACACTAAAATATAACTTTATTTATATATATTTACTTTTATCTTGCTTTTAGATTAACAATTTTTAAAAATTTCTTATGATCAAAGCGGGGCAGGTAAACCCGTCCACTGATTGGGCCGGGAATGGGGGAACCCAAAAAATATCCAGTCGGGGTCGGGTTTATGTAATAATTTTTGGGTTGTGGTTGGGTATGCCAAAAACCCGCCCCGCCCCACCCCGCCCCGTTGCCGTTTGACTGTCATCAGATAAAAAAAAAAGACAATTACTACAGCGTGGCCATTAATTTTTTATTTTTTTTTGGAGTTTTGAGAGCCCTTTTCTACTTTTCACTTTCACATTTTTGGGTTTTGGATGTTTGGGAGACTTGGGCTTAAATGGCTTTTAAGAAAATAATTTTTCCATTTTACACTTTAGAGGGGAGAAGTGAAAAAGCAGTGTCGAGAAGCTTTTTGACTTTTCATTTTTTTCACCTTTTCCATTTTCAATTTAATTAAGAAAAAAGACCCACGAAATGAATTTTGACATATCTCTGAAATATTACTCTTGTTGCAAAATTTATTCTGCACATTTCTCTCAAGTACTCGTATCAAATTTAAAGTACATTTTTACCATAATCCATAAAGCCAAAAAAAAAAACTAAAAAACTAAAAATGAGGCTCTCGAACACCCCTTAATAGATGTCTGGTTGTGAACTCATTAAGTGGTTAGCCACCAAGTAGACTCCCATCTATTCGTCAAAATAGAGTATCTATGTATAACCCTATTCATACATCTCCGACGTAAAAAAGAAAAAAAAGAAAAAGGAATAAAACCCTATTCATTGTAGTTGGAATAGGATTAAGAATAAATGCATTATCTTTTTCCTAGCCTATAAGGTAAGTACTGAATCACAAAGATCAGTATTGTACACTTTGTGAGCATAAAAAAATAAGAGAAAGGAAAGCAAAAACAAGAGACAAAAAGGTAATGAAAATGTGCTCGGTCCGGAACATCGATCTTAATATTTTTTGAAGAACTAATTTTTACATGTTATTGTTAAAAGATAAAAAATGGGTGTGGAAATTAATTTGGAGTATGTGAAAATTAGTTACCTTTTTGTTTTTTTGTTTTTTTTTAGTTATGCAAGTGTTAGTTGGAACTTGGGGTGTCTGCTGTTGCGCGCTATCACAGCCGTCCACAACTGTTTGCAACGGTTCGGATTGCAAACGAACTATTCGCTGAATAGTTATCTATTTTGTTTAAAATCTGGGCCGAGAAGCAACAGACAACTAGAATTGTGCGCAACAGCTTTTGTGTAGCAAGTTGCATTGCAACAATCCTGTGTCATGTTAATTGTTAGATGTTTTCAGTGAGAATTTACAATTGTTCTTGCCGTCTTGTGGATATGGTTATACCAACTTGGCTACACCCACTTGCGAAAATTTTTCGTTTGGAAGTGGGTAGTTGAGACTTGAGAGATCGAGTGATTTTACTATTTTGCCCTAATAGTTAAGTAGACCATAGGAGTAACATAGTACAAGCAGTTGTAAATTTTGTTTCCTATTACGATAGTAATATTTTTTATCAAAAAAATTATGGTAATATTTTAAACTTCTTTTACGACACAGTTTCAAAAATTTGTTCATACCAACTACTTTTCACCTTTTATGGATTAGAATAGATAATCAGAACTATTTATTTTTAAATTTTCAATTAAAAATCATATATTTATATCATAGATCGAGTAAAGTAGGCAATTTTTTTCCTATTAAGGGCCAGTTTGGTTTCATATCTGATTTGTTTATTTGCTTAAATGTAGATGAATCTGAACACAAGTCATGAGTTCACATTCAAGAAAACTTTAAGCGACTAATAAATAAGTGCTGAATTAAAACGGCCCTAAGTGAAGAGAATAGATTATAAGAATTAATAGTTTAATTTTAAATTTTGTTACTATAAATGAAAGATTGAGCAAAGTAGTAGATCAATTTTTTCTTGAAATCTAAGCAAGAGAGTCACTGGTGGCATGTTTGGTTTCTCATCTTATTTGCTTATTTGCTACCATCAGAATTCATAAATAAAGGGTTAGATTTACTAAAAGAATTCAAAAATTGAGCTAGTAGATACGATTTTGAAACATATTATCTAGAAATAAAATAATAGAAAAGAACAGATATGTTTATCTGGAGATAAATTTATTGCAATTATGTGTTTTTGACATTGTTGATATCTCCCGAAGCCACCAAACGGCAGTTGGCCGAATAGTATTTCCAATCTCTCCCTCATGGGGAATTAGTGTTTGAGCTTTAGTAGAGGCATTTGGAATCCAGGTCTATAGAAAGCTTCTAGACCTCTGTGGATTAACTCGCCAATTCCTCCGCTAACCCCACTTGATGTATATCGTGTTATAAAAAAATGAAATTAAAAATCTCACCAAATTCAAAATATAAACATCTCATTAAGAAAATGAGTTGCAAAACGACTCAAATTAATGTGTCAAAACAAGCATCCAAGAGAGAATTTGCTCTCATTTAACATTTCCAGGTGACAAATACTATAGGGTTGTATTGTGCAATGGTTGCTATTGACAATGACTCTGTAGAGTGTAGGCTGTCTTCTGGTTAAAAAAAAAAAAACAATGACTTTGTGGTCACTAAAGCAATTTTTTTTATAGCTTTGGGAGCCCTTTTCTACCTTTTCATTTTCATTATCACATTTTTAGGTATTGGATGTTTGGGAGACTTTGTTCCAAAATGACTTTGAAGAAAATAGATTTTCCATTTTAGAACTTAGAGAGGAGAAGTGAAAAAGAGGTATAAATGAGCTTTTTGACTTCTCATTTTTTTCACTTTTCCATTTTCATTAACAAAAAAGACCCACAAAATGAATTATGTATATATCTCTGAAACACTGCTCTTGTTGCAAAATGTATTCTACCCATTTCTCTCAAATACTTCTACCAAATTCAAAATACATTTTGACCATAATCTAAAAGGGCAAAAAAAAAAATTTTAAATTTAAAATTGAAATGAGGCTCTCAAACACCCATCTATTCGTCAAAATAGAGTATATGTATAAACCCTATTCATACATCTCAGGCATACCAATAGAATGCCTTAGGCCGTCGTTTTCAGGAGTCTGGATCTGAAAACCCTAGATCTGGTAGGGTAATGATCGTGTCGTTTCCGTATCAAAATTAATTTATAAAACGAAACAATTACTACTACTCAAATGAATAGTGATAAATATTCCAAGTATCGCTCATCAGGGATTAAAAGGTTAATTTGCAAATATCAATTGATTTCTAAATTAATTTAATAAAAATGAGAGGATGGTTTTGTTTCCTAAACTTATGAAAGCTGAATTAAAATAAAGCGATTAAAAAGTGAAGAGATATGATAAGAGAAAAGTCTAGGGTTTCAAATCCACTTGACCCTTTATAACCTAGATTTATTACGATTGAGGATTTCTTATTTGGATTTACCGGATACCATTAGGGTTCGTGGGCCCGTGCGATATCTCTTAAAAACATTTGTGTATCATCAAGTGACATAGATTATCTCCGCCTAACACGAATCGCCTTACTAGTACAATCCGTCTCTATGGCATGCATGGACCGTCTAATAGCACGATGTGACTTATGATTGTATAATCTATCACACTTAATTATCACGAATTCAATTAAAACCGTTGCATGAAAAAGTATTTGAAACTGCGGATATCAAACACCCAATTATATAGAAAAAATTAAACCAATTTTATAACATGAAATTATCTCTAGTTCACTCAACCAAATCCAAATAATTAAATCCAACAAAATTAATTAAAACTACATTACTTGGAGTACAAGCTTCATCTACGACCTAGAAAGGGGAGTTAGCCGGACATTGTCGTGGAAGACATTGAGATGCCAACGGATAGAAACATGGATCGACTGGCAGTGCTGTTTATTTGATCTCTCCTCAGCAACGACACCAAAATTTGATCGTGTCGTGACGAGTCAAAATAAATTAATCAATAACCAGGAATTAACTTTTATTCCGAAGAATGACGGTTAAGTCCGAGTGTCGATCCACATAGACAAATTGGCTAAGTTGCGTTAATTTCAATTAGCTTCTAATTTAATTCAGTGAAAAGATGTTTGATTGGTTGTGAAATTGTTAACTGAAGAGCGCAATAACTAAAACTGATTTAAATTGATGGAAAGGGAATCTAGGGTTTAGAATCCACTCCACCCTCTTAACCATGACTTTTGCATATGTTAAGTTAATAATCGAATCACAAGGGATTATCGCTAGGGCTTGCAATCCCCATCGATAATCGTCAAGAAAATATTTGTGATTGTTAAAAGGCATGAGCTATCTGTAGACACTCCAATTTTAATCCCTGTCTATCGCCAATGATGAAAGAAATACTCAAAAGTACCTTGGAATAGCTGTTTTAGAATTCAGATTTTCTGGACAAGAATACTCTAGCCGTAGGCTTACTTGACTAGCCCCACGGTTTATCTTTCTCCACTTTGGCCGTACGGCTATGTGTCAGGCAATTCCCGAAAATCTGGCAGCAGAAGCATCTCATCATTCTTTCGAAATCTTTCGCAAGATTTTATTCCTTTTTACGCCAATATATAGCTCTCCATCCCCTCCATTTTTCAAAAAAAAAAGAAGAAGAACAAAAACACCACCATTCCAACGACACCCTGGAAAATTCTCCGGTCACTTTTCCCATTCAAAATCTCATTCAAACTTCGAATCTATTATGTTTTCTTCATTCAAAAGTCCCAGTAACCCACCAATACACATCACATCTGTTCCCAAGGAGTTCAAGTCCAAAAATCTGAAGTTCTCAAAGCTGTTTAAAGTTTCCAGTAAGGTACAAATCGTGTTTCTTTAGCCGGATTCCTATCCTTGGCCTTTTGAGGGGATCCTCCCGAGTCGAGGGTGACTCCAATAGTCATCTTTAGGCTCGGGTGGTTGAATCTTTTATTAAAATCAGGTTTTGCAAGTAGAAAACAAGTTCTTGTTCGAAAAACAAATTTTTGAAAATTTTTCAAAAAAGTTAGTCATGCGGCTAACGTATATAAGTTGTACGGTTAATTAAAGATAGCCATGTGGCTAACTTTTTCAGAATAAAAATTTCCCCTGTTTTTCTTTGTTCGTGCTCTGTTTCCTAGTTTTTTTGCAACTTGTTTATTACACTTTCACCCTTCTACTCCCTTGTTACTATAAGTATGTCCTTTTGTTTAATTTTATTTCCGTTATGGTTTTATTTATTGTTGTTTCTCATTATTTATTTGCGTATTTGTTAAAGTTTTGTAATAAAATCTTTTCTAAAAATCCCACAAATATTTAGTAGAGATTGGAAATTGTCTGGGCGAGCAAGGTGCTTTTTAACAAAACCTTCCCCGATCGTAACTTGGCTTCCGAATCCAAAAGAATCTTTTGGCAGACCAAACCTTTTCCAAAGCAACACAAGAGCCATCAATTATTTTCAACGGTTTCTCAGGTACCAAAATCACTTTCTAAGTAAATCTTGGGTGGCGACTCATTTTCCATCAACTTTCTTTTTTCAAGTCGAAGAGTTGCGTGGATTGACTGTCCACAAAATGGTGACTCTGTTGGAGATTATTTTTATTAATTCTTATTTTGATATTTTACACTTGTGAAACGACCTCCGAAAGCTTGACAAAACGAACATGCCACACGTGATCGCAAGAAAGGAATGGTGCAGTAACAGGGCTACGCCTGACCATCCGGACTGAAGCTTTCCCGGTTGTTTGCTTGAGTAAAGTTTTAAAATAAAAATTAATTTAAGGGTGAGCTAGACTTGAATTTTTTTTTTTTGGGATTCTTAAAATAATTTTATTGCGAAACTTTTGCATTGCATGTGCATCGATGTTGGATAAGCCCTGCCGCTACGTCTTGGTTACCCTACCCAGTTCATTGGTGTTAAGACATCCCAAGATTCTCGACAAACCCAGACAATGATGAGTCAACCTGCCATTTGACATTTGCCATGCAGTACACTTGGCACTAGGAGGTAAATATTGGCTCTAGTCTAGGGAACCCCCTAAACCAAAACCGGCCTTTGCATATAGTGAACCTAGAACCTTCCAACCTAGGATAGGAACCCACAGGTTATGATTAGGTGATATATCCTGTTACGTGTTTACTGCTTTCCATATATTTTTTTCTTGTCATCATTTTGCATGCATTTTTATTATCATGGTTAATTAGACACTATGTTGTTACATTTTCCTGCGGTCTTAAAGAGGTTGTTCTGCCCAATGATGAGTCTTGCATTCCAAGGCATGTTATTTAGATTAATTTAGTCTTTAGAATAACAAGATTTAGGAAAGTCAAATCAACTTGATCCTTGACAATCCCTTGGCAATGACCTAACATAAATTAGAAACAATTGACCCAAGCTAGGGAAATTGTCCCTAAAATCAAAGTTAGACCCTTGAAAAGGAATCATCAAGAATCAAGTTTATTTAATTTCCCCGAATCCTGCTATCCTAAAACAAAGGACACACTGTCAAAAGAAACACTGAGGATTGGGGCAGCCCTTTTTCTAAGACCTGTTTTTGAATAATCTACGAGACTTTAAATCTTTAGAGTTTGAAACACCTCCAGTGTCAACTGTGCTCGAACAACTCCTTGTATTTTATCACATTTCTATCTAGATTTCAACAGCCTTATTGCTCTGTCTAGGATGGTCATGAAAGTTGATTGGCTCTGGTTCCAACACACAGGAACTTAACTTACTGAGTAGTCGACCTACCCATGACTGTTGAAAGTTTTTTTGAGACTTAGGGTGACATACACAACACAAAAACGACATTCTCCTTTGTTGAAATAAAATGGTGGCATTTCTAAGTTTGTTTTTGCATTATGTTAGTTCTAAATGATTGGTCAGAGCAAGAAAAGCAACATACTAGGTAGGACCCAACCTCCAAAACAATGGTTGATTTGAACTCAGTTCATTTAGGTTCAGTAGGTCCTTCAAAGATGTCAAAAGAACCAGCAACCAAGAGTGAAGTTGAAGCTCTCAGGTTGGCTATGGAAGAACAATGAGAGCACAATGAAAGTTAGATGGCTCAGATATTGCTTTTGATGCAAGAATTGACTACTCGAGCCAGACTGCCACATGGGCCAGTGGAGCTACCACTGCCTCCTGTGCAAGGAAATCCAAACTTAGAAGCAATGATGGCTAAAATTGCCAAACTCGAGGGATTAGTTCAGAAACAAGAGAACGTGGCCACCACTAGTGCTGATATGGACAAATTGTGTTTATTCCCTAACGCCAAACTCCCACAAGGATTCAAACCAATAGCCTGGGAGAAGTTCGACAGAAGTGGAGATCCAAAAGCTCATCTACAAACATATGTTGACACTCTGACCATGTACAACATCGAGAAGAACGCTATGGCTCAGATGTTTCAGCAAACTCTGATAGGGCTAGCACTTCGGTGGTTTCTAAACCTAGACATTTTGAAGGAAGGAAGTTGGGAGGATATTGTGGCAGCCTTCATAGCCCAATATAATTACAACATCCAGCTGGAGATGACTATTCAGGAATTGGACTCAACAAAAATGGGGACAAACAAGTCTTTTGCTGACTTCATCAAAAGGTCAAGAAGAAAGGCTTCTCAAATGATAGACCGACCCTCAGGAAAGGAACAGATGAGAATCATTACTTGCAACCTGTCGGCGGATTTTGCTAAACACCTGGTGGTATTTCAAGCTACTACAGACTTCAAAACATTCTATGAGGCAGGCCATGTCGTTAAGGAGGCAGCCCAGTTTGGTATTTTTAAGGAAAATGAACTTGTTCCCAATACCAAATAGGTGTACCCTAACAACACGCACACATTGTTCAGTGAAAATGATCATACCCAAGCCTTTTTCAGCTCCACAAACCAAAATTTCAATCAAGTCATGCCTGTTAACAAAGTCAAACCAACCAAAATCACAACCCAAATGAAAGGCCGGATAACTCCTTCCACATTAAATGGGGACTTGTCTTCAAAATATACCTTCTGCCCTTTTTTATCTCAATAAATTGAATAATCAATGAAATTTTTTTCACTAGTAGTTGAATCATGTTTAGCGGTGTTATCTATCAGTACCTGGTGTGTAGATATGGGTGCCACTAATCATGTTTGCAATTCATTGCAAAGGTTCTAGGAAACCAAAAGACTTAGTGATGAAGAGATTTATCTACATATGGGAAGTGCTACAAAAGTAGCTGTAGTTGCAGTAGGTGTTTAATTTCGAGAGATTGTCATTATGATCATTGAATTAGGAGAAACTTAGTTTTGGTTTCTAATTTGGTTGAAAATGGATATTTGGTTTATTTTTAATAACTCTGTGGTTATTAAGTCAAATAAACATTTTATTTGCTCTGGTTCATTGGATGACAATCTCTATGTTATTAATCATATCATTCCTACGATGCAGCTCCATGAATTGAATAACTCTAATAGATTGTCATATAAGAGAAAAGAGCCTTATAAGTTGAATCAAATGTATCTTTGGCACTTACGCCTAGGTCATATTAATCTAAATAGAATTTCTAGACTGGTTAGAAATGGATCTTTGGGTTCATTAGAAGTGGAGGCACTTCTAGTTTGTGAATCCTATTTGGAAGGTAAAATGACCAAAAGGCCCTTTTCAAGGAAAAAGGAGAGCCAATGAAACGTTGAAGTTGGTTCACTTTGATCTATGTGTGCCTACGAACATCTGGGATAGAGGTGGTTTTGAGTATTTCAATACTTTTATTGATGATTACTCAAGACATGGTTACATTTATTTGATACATTGCAAGTCCGAATGCTTTGAGAAATTCAAGGAGCATAGATCAGAAATGGGAAAACGTCTGGATAAATATATCAAGACATTGCGATCTCATCGTGGTGGCAAATACCTCTCGGAAGAATTTAGGAACTAGTGGCAGCAGAAGGGGTTACATCCCAGTTGTCTGCGCTATGTATGCCACAACATAATGGTGTAGCAGAAAGAAGAAAAGGACTCTTATGGATATGGTGAGATCAGTGATGACTTATTCAAATTTACTAAATTTGTTTTGGGGACATACACTAGAAACAATAGTGTACATTCTTAACATGGTACCATTTAAGCTAGTACCAACTGCACCCACAAAATAGTGGACTAGGAGCAAAACTAGTCTATAACATGTTCAGAATTGGGGTAGTCTAGCACATGTGCTGAAAGGGAAGGCAGATAAATTAGAATCAAGGACAAATGTTTGTTTGTTTTGGTGGGGTACCCTAGAGGAATGAAAGTTGCTCTATTTTATAGTCCTAAGGATCATACGGTTATTGTTAGCACCAATGATTGATACTTAGAGGAAGACTATGTCATAGATCATAAGCCCAGTAGTTAGATTGTTCTAAAAGGATTGAGAGAAAATACACCGACACAGACTTCTTTGATACCAATAGTACAAGAGGCTACATCACATGAAATTGTTGTTAACACACCAGTACCTTGTCATAGTGGGAGGGTTATTATTTACCCAATCAGTATACGTTGTTGGGAGAATCTTGTGATATGATCCCTGAAGAACAACGGGCCAAACCCTAAAACTACAAAGAGGCACTACAAGATAAAGATGCAGAAACTTTGGCAAAGATCAAGAGCACATGTTGTGCAAGTTTAAGAAGTCTATTTGTGGACTTAAGCATGCATCTAGGTCTTGAAACATCCTTTTTGATCAAGTAATCAAATCTTTCGATTTTGATCAATGTCTGGATAAGTTGTGTGTGTACAAGAAGCGCAATGAAAATGTGGTGGTGTTTGTATAGCTATATGTGGATGATATCTTGTTCATCGGAAACAATGTCGGAGTGTTATCTTTGGTATAGGTGTGGTTATCCAGCCAGTTCGATATGAAGGATTTAGGAGTAGTTGGTCACATCCTTGGGATTAAATTTTTGTGAGATCAAACAAAGGATGTTGGGCTTCTCAAGTTTCCTATATCGATGTGATCCTCACTCGTTTTAGCATGCAGGATTCCAAGAAATGATTGCTTCCTTTCAGACACGGAGTCAATCTATCCAAGGATTAGCGTCTTAAGACATCTGACAAGATGGAAAAAATCAAGGGAGTTCTTAATGCTTCAACAATAGGATGCCTCATTTATGCTATGCTGTGAAGTAGATTTGATATTTGCTTTGTTGTCGGTATGGTTATCAGATTTTAGTCTTACCTTGGACAAGAAGATTGGACTGGTATAAAATGTATACTCAAGTATCTGAAAAGAACTAAGGATTATATGTTGGTGTACTAGTCAGACAATCTAGTGCCTTGTGGGTATACAGATTAAGACTTTATGTTATATAAGAGTTCAAGAAAGTCAACATCGAGATATGTTTTTTCCCTAGGACGTAGAGCCATGAGTTGTTGGAGAATCTAGTGATCATAATATTGTAGATTACACCATGAAGGCCGAGTATGTGGCAGTTTTGAAGTAGCTAAGAAGCCGTTTGGCTCAAGAACTTCTTATTGGATCTAGAAGTGGTACTTTCGATTCAGTAAGCAATTTTGATCTCTTGTGACAATAGTGGTGCAGTTACTAACTCGAAGGAACAAAAGATTCATAAGAAGGGAAAACTCATCGAGTGTAGGCATCACCTGATTCAAGCGATCATATAGAAAGGTGATGTAGTTGTGACCAAGATTGTATCAGTAAACAACCTATTAGATCCTTTTACGAATGGCTTACATGCCAAGACTTTTGATAATCACGTAAAAGGAATGGAAGTGAGATGCGTGGCAACATAGTTTTGAGTCTAAGTGGGAGATTGTTAGAAACTTATTCTAAAAGTTATGCTTTTATGTAATGGATTAATATTTAATTAGTTAATTATTAATCAGTTTTATCCCTTTTTTGATGAGAATCTATTATGGGCAATGTTTACATGATATAATTGTATGTTGTGCATGTGTCTTTTATTCTACATAGTACATGTTCCAGTGTGTAGAGTACGGCTTACACACAGAAGATTGGATCATCGGTTCTTGTGGAATATAAGTTTAGTTCACAATCTTAGATGGAATTTGACACACCATCAGTAGGATTGTAGTAGAATGTTTTAGTAGGTTTGTCTTGACTACAGGGAACAGTTCTAGTTCCGACTTATTGTGCTAGTACATTTTTGTGTGTATTAAACATGACCGCTTTAAGGTAATTGTCTTAGTATTGACATTTTATGACAGTTAGAACCTTATAGTTATTAAGAATACTTATGCTCTTAATCCAGATATAATTAATACATACTCCCTCCGTCCCAATTGTTCCGCCTATATTGGGAAATGAAAAATTTAAGGGAACATCATGATTACTTTAACTTTTTGATAATTTTACCATTTTACCCTTTTACCCTTTTAACAGGATATACTACTCATCAAAAAAAAAAAAAAGGAAAAAAAGGTGGGCCCAAAATGTTTGCTGTCAATATTGTGCTCTGACATGGATTGTTTGATGAAGAAAATTCTACCGCCAGATTTACTCCACTCCATGTGGTTTCCTTACAAATCAAAATTTTTAAATTTAAATTTGGTATAACTTCCCGCGGAATGGAATCCGAGGAAAAGGTTCTCCACAAATCTTTCTCCCACATCTCACCCCTATATGGATAACTACACTTCCCAATTTCCCAGACTTTTTCCTCCTTTTCCTCTCCGCCAATGTGATACTCCTACACTTCTATACTCTGTTTCGTGAAAATCCTCCTACTCTCTCTCTGTTCCTACTTTTTCTCCAACTTATTTCTCTCGCCTCTGTTAACCTTAGAAGATGCCTTACTTGCTTGAACCATCTTCTATCTCCCATAGAGAAAAAAGAAACCTCACTGATCAACAACGGCAACATATTTTGGAGATCCTATTGTCAAAGAGTGCAACTGGGAAATTAAAAAGGGGATGTCTCAAGGAGGTAGCTGCAATGTTTTCCGTCGATCCGAGAACAATACGTGCAATTGTGCAAAAAGCGAATTCTTGCATTGCCAAGGGACTTACTGTTGATGTTTCCCCCAATTTGCGAGGACGAGTTGGTCGCAAACGAGTGCAATTAGATGCCAATGCAATCTCTAAACTTTCGTTTAGCCGTCGAACCAATATTCGATCAATAACAGGGAGCCATACAAGTGCGAAAACAACACTCCATAGGAGAGTTAAAGATGGTGTGTTGAGGCCGCATACGAATGCACTGAAGCCATTGCTAAGTGAAGAAGGTAAGAGGGCACGACTTCGATTTTGCTTATCCATGCTTGAGCCTTCTAGTCTTCAAAACCAGCCAACTTTCCAAAATATGTACAATTACGTGCATATTGATGAAAAATGGTTTTTTATGACCAAAGAATTGGAGAGGTATTATCTCCTTCCCGATGAAAATGAACCCCTATGATCTTGCAAAAGCAAACGTTTCATCACGAAAGTTATGTTTCTCGCAGCTGTAGCTCGGCCAAGGTTTGATGCAACTTCGAAATCAAGAGTTTTCGGAAAGATTGGAATTTTTCCCTTCACATGCAAAGAACCCGCTAAAAGGACTAGTAAAAACCGTTTGGCGGGTACTTTGGAAACAAAGCCCATTACGGTTACTAAAGAAATTACTCGCAAGTGTTTGATTGAAAATGTCTTACCCGCTATTCGAGCTAAATGGCCACGAGGCAATGGAGTCGAGACTATTTTCATTCAACAGGATAATGCAAGGCCTCACATTCATGAATTTGATGCCGAGTTTCTCGAAGAAGCATCTACAGATGGATTTGATATTCGTTTGGCATTTCAACCTCCCAACAGTTCGGATTTAAATGTTCTAGACCTTGGTTTCTTTAGAGCAATTCAAACTTTGCAATACCAACAAGCACCAAAAAATATTGATGAGCTTGTTTTTGCTGTTATGAGAGCTTTTGAAGAACTACCATCTGAAAAGATGGATAATGTCTTTTTGACATTACAAGCTTGCATGATTGAGATCATGAAAGTTAAAGGGGAAATTGGTTACAAGGTGCCACATATTGGAAAAGAAGGATTGATGAGAGATGGAAACCTGCCTACTCAACTTCAATGTGACAACAATCTGGTGGAAGGTGTTTTGGCACATCTGCATATTGGAGGCAATTGATCTCAAACTTTGTTGAAGGACTGTATTTTCGTGTTTTTGGATGAAGCTTGAAGCAAGGACCGTATGAATATTTTGTGTTTTTGGATGAAGCTTGATGCAATTGCATGGGTGTGCAATACGAATCTCATATTTCTCCCTTTTTGTTCCTTTCATGCTTAGGTGTATCTAATCTTTGAACTTGTTATGGTTGATATTGGTGGGTATGATCCACGTAATTGTATGTTCTGGAATTTGGACAAAGAAATGAAGTTTGTTTTGTAGGAGTAATCGATGAGTTTGAAGAAAAAGTTGGGTGTAAATGGGGTATGTGAGACGTGGTACCCGTACGGTGCATCTGGACCATCCAAAAATGCATCCAATGGTCTGGATTAAAAAGCATTTTTTGTTTTTTTGTTTTTTAAAATCTGGATGGCATTTTAATCCGGACTGTCGGTTATAATGTTGGACGGCTCAGATGCACCAGGAGGGTACACACTGAACCCAAATTTTTCTCGTGAGTTTGTTTTAAAATTTTGATTTCAATGAGTTTGATTGAAATAGTTGGTACTGGTGGGCCATAAATATTTTTAAATGTAGAATAAATGAGGGACAAAATGGTAAAATGGACTTCCAAAAATGGAAAGTTTTGAAATGAGCAAAACATTTTGGGACATCCCAAAAAGGAATAAGAGCGTAACAAATTGGGACGGAGGGAGTACATACATTTAGGGGGTGTTCCACTAACAATAAACTGTTTTTTTCCAAAAACCGAGACAGGTCATTCTCTCACAATACATCACATAAAAAACCGTGAAAAACTAGTTTTTTCAAAAAACCACTTTAGTGGAACACCCCCTTAATGTTTTTGACTTTGATTCATTATAAAGCGAGATCTTTTCTACGGTTAATAGTCTTGGTGAGTTGGGTCACAACATTATATGCTTGAAATATATGGATATTAATTATTGATAGAATCCACGTCTCGTTAGAGATTGATCATACTCCCTTGAGTAAACTTATAAGTTTTGATAATGTCAAACCCTGTAAGTGGATTTTTTGTATCCGACATATCGAATGAGTTAAGTGGTTAGTGTTAAGGTGTTTTATAAGATGTTTGCTTGACCGACTAGGTGACTAGAAATAAGACGAATAAAGACGCGTCCCAAGCGTAGGACTCTTGACCAATGTAGTACAATAATTCCGGAAGTATCGGAGTCGAACCACAGAGACGGCTAACGGTGTTTGACTCAAAAGTGTGGAGTTTTAGTTTAACTTGGCTCTCAGGTAGCCACCCCTTGTTTCACTGATGAAGTTAATTAACTAATTTACTAAGCTAATTTAACTGAATGCAGATTAATAAAGAGAGCAAGTTGAGAGAACCCAGCGTCCGCAACTAGCCTAACCGATATTTACTCAGGCCACAATTAATCCTTTTACTGATTTTAAAACACGAGAAAGGCTTCCTAACAAATGCGCACCGCCTGTCATCAGATTCCGTGCGCATTCGAATTCTGGTAATGCCTGGGTTTGTTTGTTAGATAAGTTTCAAGTTCCCAAAACTGCTTGATGATTTAATTCGGCCCCGAGGTGAGATATCGCTTAGTCTAGATGTTGGCGCCTTCGCCCCGCAACCGCACTTAAGGCGACTACTCACTCATGCTTATAAAAATTGCAGAAATCGAAATAACCCTAAATCTATGCATGCTTGAAGTATAGATTAGGAAAACAATAGAAAACGGTACCATAAATTGCAAAGGAAAACTTGAACTTGATTCACGATCTGCAATAAACCAATCCAACACCGAGATTCTCCAAATAAAACTAAAAGCAAAACGCTGAATCTAGAACTGGAATTCGTAGCCGAAAACTTCAAAAAGTAAACCCTAAGTAAAAGTTGTTGAACCCTCATCTGGGTTAAAACATAAGTATTTATACTAAACCTAATAAATCTCATGAAATCCGTACGAAAATTCAAAACTATTCCACACGGATAACCCGAACGACACCGTTTACTGGGCCACATAACCGCTCGGTAGCGCTACAGGTATTTGTTGGTAGTGCTACCGCTTGACTTCGGGCATGCGTTGACCGGCTAATGCTCCTCTTGACCGTTGACCAATATTGCTAACACGCTGGTAGCGCTACACCTATTTTGGTGTAGCGCTAAAAAACATTCTGTTCATCTTTTGCACCTTTTTGTGCCCAATTTAAGCGCTCCAAGGAATTGGGGTAGCGCTCCCGACGGGTTTTGAATACTTCCATGCAAAATCCGCTCGCCTCCAACTCCTAATCGACTTGCATGAACTTTCAATGCCTCAAAATCACACTCATGACCCTAGAATACCTGCAAATTATACTCGAGACACAAAAACACCACGTGCACATATTAATCGAAAAATAAGGCTCAAATCGCACGTCTAACATGCTAAATCCCCCTACTTAGGTGCTCGTAAGCAAAATCCCCACGCGCCTATCAATGTTGATTAGTGGGAGATTGTTAGTAGTCGACATTTAATCAACGGGTATTTGTAAACTTAACGTGGAGAGATTAATAAGTATTTAATAACGTGGAGCTCGAAATATAATCGAGATAAAGATGAGAGTGCAATTATAATTCTTTAGTGGTGTGAATTATAATTTGTGAAATAAGAAAGAAATAAGAATAGAATCCAGGTGGGATTAGGTTTTCTCATTTACACAAGGAGTCCAGATTTATTTATCCTCAGGTCCCCTGACCCCTGCTCTAGCCCTATAAATATATCGTTATATTTTCTAGGTCACACAACAGTCATTCAGAAAATTAAAATAAAGGCTGTGAGAGAGAGAACAAAGAGATTACGTAGAAGTCCACACTTGGCTACATGATCGAGATATAAGAGAATATGACAGAAGATCATGAGGTACTGTCGAACAAAGTTTGTTGCATATAGTAATTAGGTCTGTCAAGTTCTAAAATAAACAAGTCAACTAGCGTTCGTGTCTATGGATGAGAGGTAAACTCTAATTCCGCCTTGTAGGGTTTGTGTTTATTTTTGTTGTTTAATTTGTACGCATAATTACTGGGTTCTGAGATTCGTTTCCCCCAACCAGTTACCAAAAAGGCGGGGACCGAGCCCACAAACCATACCCCATACATACCAGATAAACCTTTGCTATTCAAAACATGAGCCCCGGCTCACGGCGTTAGAGGCCCGAAGAACAGAAGGGAAAATTGGATCATGAAACTTACGAGCAAGCGTTTTAATAGCGTAGAGTTTCACTGCCAGTTCACGACTCTCCACCACTTAAGCATATTGATAACCATTTAGGAATCACTTTCCAAAATCACCAATTGTAAACCCAATTGCAAACACAGAAATACTCCTTAATCCGGATGGCAAGAGCTTCTACAATTGAGTACCTGTGAATTGTCCCCAATAGATGCAACAACGAAAGTCACCCAACAATCACTAACCATAATACCAAAAACCCCTTTCAAAGTCTTTTTGCCATGCTCCATCAACATTGATTTTGATAGAATTTTCCGGCTGGCAATTAGCCCTTTCCCTACCCATGGCAAGACCTGCAGAATCCACGCTGAAACGCACCTAACTCGTGAGTGTAAAGTATCGTAAACGATAGAAAAACTGTTCAATGCTCATGCCACATAGAATCTGTATGGATACAAACACGTATCAAAAAATAGTTTGAAAGTTTAAAATGCTACCTATATCCTTTGTTTTACATAGGGCTGTCCAACGGATCGTCCGATCCGCCAATCCGACCAATCTGAACCGATCCGTTGATCCATCCGTGAATGTTCGGTTCGGTTTCCGGATCGAGAATTTTCTATCTAACGGTTCCGGATTCGGATTCGGATTCGGATCGGATCGGATTGGATCCGCTCAATCCGATCAATCCGCTCGATAATCCTTCTTTAATCTGTCAAATCCGTCGGATCCAACTCGATCCGATCCGATCCGTAACCGATCCGTGAATGTTCGGTTCGGTTCCGGATCTTGAAAACCATAATCCGCTTTGAGCGGATCGGATCGGATCCATATCCGATCCGTCCGGATCCGATCCGTGGACACCCCTAGTTTTACATATACAATTTTGGAAACACATTGAAAAAGATCTATCAAATAAGATCTATATTGAAGATAAAAATATGTATAGAGAAAACATGCATGTTTTTTTTGTCGAGCAAAGTTCTAATTCACATGGTTGTGTGATTTTTCAAAATCAAGGGAGCATGATATGCTATTGCCATTCTAAGGGCCTAGTTGTGTTCAGAGTAAGCACTAGAGGATGTTGGTGCATGTGAATTTTCTACCAGAGGCTTGAAACATGTTTCGGTCATTGACTTTTTACATGCATTGTTTTAAGATTCTATAAAAGAAAAAAAAAATACTAACCCTTTTGAACTTAAATATTAATAGTTTTTACTGATTACTATGGAAATTTTAATTGCAGGAAATTTGTAGAATTTACTTAAAAGAAAATTTCCAGAATCAATGCTGATTAAAAAATTAAAATTAAAATTGCCATATCATGAGGAATTATTACTTGCTTACACATTAGTCATCGATTGACACCCTCCTTGTTGGACAAAACATCAACGAATAACAATTAAGGTACTCCATGATAGTAAATTGTCATGGAATTAATTATTTAAACAAATTATATTGAATTAAGGTACTCAACTTAATTTATATGAATCATGTCATGTCAGTTATAAAGCATAAAATAGGGGGCCCTGGAGCAACACGTAATAATGTCACGGCATCTAATGTCATGGGGCCGTTGTCTTCTCCACTCTAATTTTGGTGTTCAGACGTTATCTACGGGTCTCATTGTTGGATGAACTCGCTTCTTTGCCTAACGGCTAGTGGAGGTGATGTTGGCTGGTAGCGGTTGGTTGATGGTGGTGGCGATGCGGCTGCTTTGTGGCGTTGGTAGGGGTAGGTTGTTTGGGGTGGGGCTGATAGGTTTTTGGGCTTCAGCTCTTTTCCAGGTTTTTGGAGCAAGGGCTTCGACCCATAGGTGTTCCCTTGTTCGGCTTCTTTTTAACCTTGGGCTTAGGTCTCAAACTGGGCACGGAATTGTTCTTAGCTTTGTTTAAGAATATGATGTCATTCTCCTTGTTCCTATTAGTTTTTGTTTCATTTTCAAAGATTAATAAAACTTTTTGCTTTTCAAAAAAATCTATTGGGTTATTCCATTGTGATGTAACTACACAGTATTGCTAAATAGATCATATTAACCATGCATTACTCCTATTCCCAACAATTCTAAAAATGTGAACACACATAATGTGGCCACCTTCCAATATCAATAACTTGTAATGTATCTTTTTTGCTCGGTAACCTGTCATGGATCATTGTACTTGCAAAGCATCTAATAAAAAGTGGGCCCAAATCTCCAGATGAAAAAAAAAAAAGAGCGGTCCCAAAACCTCCTTATAATGCAGAGAAGAATTGAGGCACCACGTAATAAAGAACACTATTTCGTGTCATTAATAATTGTCTAAAGTTTTTTTTAACTTAATAATTTTCTCAATTTGATTCTTTAAAATTTGAAAGTTCACCGTCCCAAATGGTTCAGGGGATTGTTTTGGGCCTTTTGGCCAATTACAATGAAGATTTTTATTTAAAATTTTGATTTACAAAACTAAAATTGTAGACCAGTCCATACACCAACCTTGGCAGATATTAGATAGCAAAATTAGTTGCACAAAAATTAGTTGTAAAATGGGCCCGATACCTGACTTAGAAAAATCAAAAGTACAAGCAATCGCTGGGAGGATGTTCCCCGGCTCACAAAATTAAAGACCATCCCCATAAACCCAATGAAAATAGAAGGGAAAAAAAAAAAACATAGAACTTTGAATAACATTTTTTTTTTTGCGCGTGTGTGTTTGTTGTTTTTTTTTTTAAAGTTTTTTGTTAAAAATTAAAAATTTATAAAATTTAAATAAATTAAAAACTAATATAAAAAAATAATTTTTTTAGACTATTTTTAAAAAATATTTCCATGTATTTTTAAGTTCCGATATAATTTTTTTTTCTTTTTGATTCATTTTATTGACACAAATTGAAAAAAAAAATTTTCGTCAACGGCTTAAAAAAATTATCAACAATAAAAGTTAAATATAGGGTAAATCTCACCTACCTCCGCTAAGGTTTCTAACAAATACAAGGATCTCCCCTATATTTTCTAAAATTCTACTACCCTCCCTTACTTTCAAACCAATTGTGACTTACCTTCCTTGCAATTAATTTAAGACTAACGGTGTTAACTGTTTGCGTGAAATGACCATAGTACTCTAAGTGAAATTTCAAAAAATATAGAACAAATCTTAGTTGTTAGGAATCTCAGAAGAGGTAAGTGAAAATGTATTAACTTAAGAAATCAATTTATTCCAAAAAGTTTTCCACCACTCATCTACCATCATTAACCGTGACCCATAAGTAGTGATTTATTTATCTAATCACATAAAAGATGTTCATCGACCTTGGTACTGATATGAGAGAATAAATTAGAGTTTTGTGTGCGTTATTATAAAAATGAAGCTAGAAATAGAGAATTGTGGTTGGAGTTTGAGTGAATAGTAGTACTACTCTTCATACTTTTACTTTAAGTAAAGAATGATCTTTCGATTATTAAAAATGAAGAATTGAGTCAGAGATATTCTTAGGATTAACCGCAAGACATGCAACACGTCGGGCCAGTCACATAAAATATGTTTCAAGCACTCCATCTCTTTTTCTTGCTATAATCATTAGCCAGTATAGTGCTCCACACCTGATTTCCACGTCTTAAGGGCCTGTGTTGGCCGCCTGTTTTTTACCTCTTCCCATTCTACTTTTTCAATTTTTGGGGTTTGATTGAAACCTCTCATAACTCATGTTGGCCGGAGTGCTTCCATTGATTTGGTTACACAATGTCACTATATGTGACTGCTCTAAAAACAGACTTTCGGGTGCGATGTTGAATGCCATAAAAGACTTAATTGAAGCTCTTCCTAACACCAATTGGTTTTAGGAGAGTTGGTGGAAAAGCAGTCCGACGAGTGATATCAGAGCCAGGAGGTCATGAGTTTGAGTTGAGGGAGTGTGATCGTGAGGGAGGAATTGTTGGGCCCAGAGTACCCCCATGGATTTGGTTACACAATGTCACTTCCTACAACCGCTCTAAAAATAGATTTGCGGGTGCAATGTCGAATGTCATAAAAGACTTAATTGAAGACCTTCCTAAACCAATTGGTTTTAGGAGAGTTGGTAGAAAAATGGTCCGACAACTCATTCTCATAATTCATTTTACATTTTCAACGGTCCATGCTAGAAGCCAAAAAGAGGTTCCGACCTCCTTTTCCAATTCTATTTCTCATGAAAAGCTACTACAACTTTTACAAAATGAATTATGTACATTTTTTTTAAACATTCTTTTCAGATTCAAAATACATTTGGACCATAATTCAAAAAACTAAAAAGTTGAAAATGAAAAGACGAAAAATAGGCTCCCAAACAACCTCTAAACTCTATGTTCTTAAGAATCCCTCTTTCCTTTTTTCTTTTTTCTTTTTTCTTTTTTGAGAAAAGGGGAAGAACTTTCATCGATAATATTTAAATCAAACAATTTATAGAGCCAACAACAATAGGATAACAGGACACCTGCAGTACGGGCAGCTACTCCCTCTGTTTCTTTTTCCTTCTTTTTTCTGGTGCTAGGCACGTGATTTGTATGTCTTAAATGTATGTTCTTAAGTTACTTCTATATCTTTTCTTTTTTAAGGAAAGGGAAAGAACTTCAGAGACAATAAAAGCCTGTTTGAATGAAAAATTGAAAAAAGAAGCTAGTTGGTTTCCCATTCGATAAAATGAGAAATTTATAATATCAAGGGATTATTACCTCTAGGTCTAGAAAAAATATGTCTAATTACCAGTAAGGTAAGTCATTTTTTTTAATTACCACTAAGGTAAGTCTTTTTTTTTTTAGAGTTTTGGTTTATGGTGCACTTGTCTATTATAGGATTTTAGTGGTTTAGGCACTTTCATAGAGTATTCTAAGATTTAGGCACTTTTATGGGGTACCCTAGTAGAATATCCTAGAATTTTAGGCACTTTCATAGGGTACCCTAATCGTAGGGTACCCTAATCGTAGGGTACCCTAGGATTTTAGGCACTTTCATAGGGTACCCTATAGGATTTTAGACACTTTCATAGGGTACTCTAGTCGTAGGGTACCCTAGAATTTATGTTTAGGGTGCACTTTCCTATTATAGGGTTTAGTGGTTTAGGCACTTTCATAGGGTATCCTAGAATTTTAGGCACTTTCATATGATACCTTATGATTTAGGCATTTTTATATGAGTTGGGGAGTTAATGAAAATTTTTCAGAGTTTGGCTTGACCTGATGGTAATTATGAGATCCAAGGGTGACCTAATGGTATATGTCCCTAATATCAATTTGTTAATTTTAGCAAATGAAGAGATCATTTGCTAAAATCAACCCATAACACAACCTCAAAATGGGTTGATTTTAACAAATGGTTTCTGCGTTTGCTAAAATTTAATTTTCTCATTTTATCAAATGGAAAACTAATTAAGAAGTGAGGTGTTTCTACGCCAACGCGGGACAACTTCGAAATTTTTTCTAAGAACATTACTAGTGGTATACTCAAACACAAAAATACTCAAAGATGAGTATTTTGATACACAAAAGAGACTTACGATGGTATTTGGATAAATACTCAAAGTTAAAACCATTTGTTACAAATACTCAACTTTTAGCATTTGGATACTCAAAACTACCAATCTTTCTCAATAAACAAACCTCAATAACCAAATTTTGGACACTACACTTCATCAAAAGTAACAACATTCTCTCTCTATTTTTCAAATACTTGATTCAAAACTTAATTTTTTTACAATTTCTCTCAAAAATTGAAATTATCGATTTTTAATCTTTACCAAAATATGTTCAAGATTGATCTTATTTTAAACGTATTGTGAATATCTTTGAAATGATATTAATATTATAAAAAAATATATGTACAAATTTAAAATTGTGCCCATTTTATGAATAAAAATAGAGTGAATAGTACTTTTTTCAATTATGGACACAAATGAACCATTGTAGAAGGGTGAATACTCAAACTTATAAACTCATTAAATAAATGCTCAAAATGTGATGTTGCAATATTTGAGTATCCATATTGGAGTAAGTTTAACTGTGATAGCCCTTGGTAAAGATTCCGTAGCATAATACTATCTGCATAATGAGCTTTACACCTCTGCTATGTGCATCAAAACATTAAAGCAATCAGAAGACCAACAGAAAGCATTTTAATTACAAGAGATTTATATCCCAAATTTATCAGTTTATAAATTTCCATTATATATTTTCTAAATGTAGATAATTACGTTATTAATACTTAATTACATAATTAAACCTAGCTTTACTAAACTTGCACTTTAGACCCTAATTATATAGTTTCATATTAAACCCTTACTATGTCACACTATATCAAGGTTGTCAAAATCATATGATTCGCTATCTGAATCGTCCGATTCTGTACCATTAAGAGCTGAAACGATTCGAAACGGTACCTTGAATTGCAAACGGATAGAGCATCTTGTATGTAGAGCAAATGTAGCACAATTTTTGTTCATTAACACTATTTATTTTTCCTAGTAACATTAAAAGTCTTCATCTTATTTTGATGCGGGTCCGTTGATATATTCTAATTGCATCAATCTCTTCAATCATCTTTGTCTGTTGTCATCATTGCTGATGGAGATTTATCACCATTTTTCAATCTATCAAGCCAATGCTATTAGATAATACTGATCTTTAAGTTAAATATTATGGGTCCCAATTCTATTATGTTATCGTATATATGAGTAATTCACTATTGCAGGTCCAATTTAAGGTCCACTTCATTAAATACAATTTACATAGTGTGGCCCAAATAACATTGTTTTCTTTTTTTTTTTGAAAGGACAATAACATAGTTTTAAAATTCAAGATTGTACTAATTTTTATGGTGTGGGTCCCATAAGTAGTGAAGCGCGTAATCGTCAATAACCATGTTGGAGGAGATGCCTAGCACAAGTGCCACTTTACTATAGGTGTATACTTATAGGTAGTACGGTTATGTGAAATCATATGATTAAAATTTACTCTATTAGTTTCAGAATTGAAAGTAGATTATATATTTTTATTTATCTAAATAGGAGAGGCGGCGGCAACGTGACAACTCCAGCGTTTTTAGCTTCTTCTTTTTTGCATTTTTTTTGTAGGCAGGTGGTTTTATTTTTCTTTTTTGTTGTTGTAGTTGTTTTGTTGGCCAGTGGTTTTGGCCAGTTGTTTTGATTTAATATACTTCTATCTTTTTACCGAAAAACGAAAAAAAAGGAGAGGTTCTGTTTTTTTTTATTATTTAAATTTTTATTATAATTATTACCTCAGCACCATTTTTTTATGTTTGTAAAATTGTCAAAACCTGCTAATCCCGTTGAATTAAAACTTGTAATTTCTCATTCCACCCACTGACGCTTTCCTAGAGACAATCGGATATGGAAAAGTCTTGAAACACAGATTTTCCTCATGCAATCCCATATACGTTCAACCATTGTTCCTCGCCACTCTCCTTCGACTACTTTTTTTTGATAGCCAAATTCTAACCCAAATTCGATTCCTAAGTCCAAATCAAATTAAATTTGAGTTCTTAACCATTTCGCATAAAAAAACATTTGACTCTTTGAGCTGTGATTGGCTACCCTAAGCACCAAATAACTCTAGCACCTTACATATTCAAGGGTGTCTGGGAGCTAAATTTTTGTAGTTTCTTTATTGATGGTTTGAAACTTTTTAAATAATAATCGGATGCTATAAAAACATACAAAGGATAATGGGCAAAATAGATTTTGCAAAAGGATATAACTGTGTGAATTTGTACTCAGAAACAGCCTCTTACACGAAAGGTTGCAATTTGCAATATAGTCGGTGTCCCAACACTCTTATCTACCATACATTCATGTGAGTTGTACACTTGTACTATGGTAGTATAATTACTCCCTGTGAAGACTTTGAACTCCCTGTCATCGTGGGCAATGGGCTTAGATTTTTAAAGTTTAAACTCAAATTAACAGGGTTCACATATTTTTTTAATTTCCAGTCATTCTAATGTTTTTATTCCAAGTATCCGGGCTAACTTTTTCACAGCTCGACTAATCCTAGGTGATAATCTAATACTCAAAAAATTAAGATTATCGATGTGGACCTAAAATGAGATCTATAAAAAGAGAGTTTACAGAAGTAAAGATGCTAGTGGTGGGGACCCATAGATAGTCTTTTTCTGGTAGAAAAAGACGTTAAGGCTCTGTTTGGAACTTAGGGATGAAAATGAAAGAGGATAGAAAATTTTAAAAGTTTTCTTTCCCTTGTTTGGTTCCTTAAGAAATAGAAGAGAAAGTTTAAAAAACAAGTATAATTTTCCCTCCAATTTCTTCCTAATTTTCACTCAAACTTTCCTTCTTATTATTTTCTCTCCCATTTTCTTTCCATCCTCAAGTTCCAACCAGAGCCTAAAGACAACTTATTAAATTGCATTTAAACAATAGGTAATGATTTTTACATTTCAGTTTTCTTTAAGAAAGGTTGTTTTATTTTTTTTGGCGTTCGTTAATGTAAAAAAAAGAAGGAAATATTTTCATGCTTTAATTTCGTGCAAATGTACGGTAAATTTTGTCTTTATATAATGCATGAGATTTTTTTATTTTCTATAAATTTTAATTCTTAACCAGTTATAATGTATAAAAATAATTACATAAAATAATGGTTTGGGGGCATCCAACAGAACCAAATCATCTCGATAGCTTGACCAGGGGCTTACTGTTTGCTACGAAGAGACTGAGCTTTCGCTGCGGGCCATTGATGTAGTATATACGAAGTCATTTATTTTATTTTATTTGTCGAGGCTGTTGTCGATTTCAAAGTCTCTCTTGATGGCGAAATCCTCTATTCAATGGAGAATTGAATGTACAATTTATTTTTAAAATAAGACTATCATTTCAATGGAAAATTGAAGCCTACGACAGGCACAACACCTCCTTAATGTTTGGTCATCGTTATGGCCTCACGGCCTCGAATTTAGTCTAAGATTTAATTTGTCATTTCAACGAAAAGAAAAATTATTTTCCATGTTGGGTATTATTATTATTATTATTTAAAAAAAAAAGTCATATAGTTGGGATTGATAGAATATTTATAAGCAGAAGTCTATATTTTTAGTTGTCAACACGTAATTAGTTATACAAGTAAATTGTATAAACTGATTAGCTATTATTTTGGTATAAGTCGAGTAATGTGGGGACAGGGTTATTGACGTGTGTGCTGAATGGTCAAAAATTGTTGGAGTGGGCTATTGGTTAGTTTTGAAGGGTTATATTTAGAGACATATTCCTTAGGTTCATTAGGGTTAACATGTGAGATTAAGTGGCCTTCAGAGAGAGAGAGAGAGAGAGAGAGATAGAGAGGGAGCAATGCAAGATTTTCGAAGTAGTCCGTTCTCCAAATCTTAATCTGGTACGAATCCACATTCTCGATTAATTTAATTACTCTGCATTACCACCGTTGGTTAGAGGGGAGGAGTTCTTGGGTTTTACATCAGTCATATATTTAATATGCTTGAGGAGTTCAGTTGTTGCGGGGGAGGTTGGTGGTGAGAGAGAGAGATGGGAAAGGGTTGTTCATGGCAGTGGTGGTGGTGGTGTTGTGTGCCAATTAGATGACAGATCATTGTGTGGGTTTGGGTGTTTTGAAGTTTTGGTGCCAATTAGGTTTAAATTAATTGTAATTTCTCTTAGAATATTGGTAATCTTGGAATATATTCGCCGGATTGTTCTTAGGGAAAAGTTCCACGGGCTGCTTATTCATGGTGACTCTAAGTTTCGATATTGGATCTAATTTTTGAGAGATTTGTTCACTGACACTTGGTACTATTTGGTATTGGTTGTAGTTCCACATTGTTGTTGGATATCGTGATGTGATCACCACTAAGACTTGTTATTGGTTTAAGTATTTATTGGTATTACTTGTTGTTTTGATGTACACCTCGTATGCCAAAATTACGTTTATATGGTAATCTAAGTGTAGTTGAGCTTTAGAACTTTATTTACTATACGTGCTTTGCCATTCAATGAGCTTGTGAGCTGACGGATTTATTCTAACATCATTTTCAGGCAAATCAAGTCGATATGTGTGGACTCTTGCGACTTCTTGGGGAGTTATTGTGTCGACCTCCTTAGGATATTGCATCACAGTTTTACAAATTTATTTATTCGCTTCCGCATTTTATTAAACCTTTTTGGTAAATTGCATTTCTGCTATCATTGGTGGACAATTTTATTGTTAGGTTCATGGGATAGTTTTTCCCCATGCTTATGTTGGGACAAATTTGATTTTTACTAATAAAGAACAATCATTTAGTGTTTTTGGTTTATTTTATTAGAGGCTTCGTGTCCCATGGGTTTCCCCCGTGACACACGGCCGGTCATTTCCATTTGAGTCATGACACGCATCCTACCCACCACTTGGACAAAGGTGAGGCTCTGATACCATTTGAAATGACCCTTGTAGAGCACTAGCTCAGTATCTTGATTTGATCTACAAGCCACACCAAATGACCCAAAATGCTTAAGCTCAAGGTACTAGTAGTAGCCCATATGGTTTGTTATATATCCAATATAACTCATCTAAACAACCAATGTGGGACTAAACACGATCTATCCCCAAACCTGGGGTATTACAGCATCATAGATTCTCCTAATAGCTTCTCCAAGGGGCTAGGCAAATGGAGTTTAAATACTTAAGAAAAATAGGTAGCTAATTTATCATTCACAACTTTCATGAGCTAGGGCATTTTTCCCTTTCTCAATTTAGATTGCTTCCTTGGGAGATTAAGTGAAATTTTTCTACCAATGGTAGAAACGCAGAACTAAATAGAAATTATAATTGGAAGAATCGAATTAAGAAAATGAAGTGAAATATACTTTTTGCACACTTTGACTTGGCAGGGTAACTAATGGGATTGTTAGACTAATTTTCTATAATCTTAAAGTACCGTCACGTTGTGTCACATTGACCACATATTTTACTAGGCTGGTGTTGGACGCGCAGACCATGAAATAATTATTTGGATTTGTTGGGGGTGGAAGCCGACCAAGGCTTTGAGCAAGAGAATTGGTGTCTTTGACTTTTGACTGAGAGAGGTTAACCACGAAGTATTTATAGCGTGGTTTAAAAGCATACAAAAGCTTTTTGACAGCTTCACACAAAATATTAAGTTTCTTAATACGCCAGCGATATGCTCTATAGAAACAAAATTTATTTATAAAGTTGCATGATGGGAAGTGACATGATGAAATCGTTGACTGTAGCATTTGGTGTACACATAATATATCATAAAAATAAGGAAATAGTTTTCATGCTTTAATTTCGAACAAATGTATTGTATTTTATGTCTCAATTTAATGCGCGAGTTGTGTAAAATTTAGAAAATTACCTTAGCCAATTGTAATATACAAAAATAATTAGGAGTATATCGAATAATAATTATGGGACATCATAGCAAAATCAAATCATCTCCATAGTGTGACTAGGGGACATATTAATTGGGTATCATGACTTGTGGTGTGGCACGGTATCCAAGCCGTTGATTGTATAATCAATTGCTTGGATTTTATCTTGTCACTTGCATGATCTGAATCGTCCATTGCAGAAATAAAATTCGAGCCGTTGATTACCAATATCAACGACTCGTGTGCCGCACTATAAGATTGATTGTAGTGCAGCAACACGTTTAATGTACAATTTATTTGTAAAATAATACTATCCTTTTAATTTTTCAAGATAAAGCCCTCGAAGGGGCACAACTTCTTATGTGTGGTCAGGGCTAAATTATCTTTCACAACTTTCATGAGCTAGGGAATTTTTCCATTTTCAATTACATTGAATTTAGATTGCTACCTTGGGAGGCTAAATGAAATCTTTCAACCAATACAAGAATGACACATCCTTAGTTGAAATGAATAAATAAATAGGATCTAGAATTGGAACAATCGAATTACTAAAAATGGATAAGTGGGTTTGACTTTTGAGTTTTAAGATCTTTGACTTTTGACTTTAAGAGTTGGGTTGATGTTCAAGACTTTTATGGACTTATTAATCCTGAAGTAGTTATAGACTGGTTTAAATTGTTAAGTTTGCTAATAAGCAATCTAGTATGAATGAAACAAAATTTATTCGTAAAGTTTAGTCACCTTTTATTTTATTTTTAATTTGGTAGAGAGTGAATCATTTACAAGCTAGTGCAATTGTCTCTTTTATTTTTCTTTATTAAATTGCTTCGGGCCGGCATAAATTGAAGAAATTAAAACTCATAAATTGAAGAAATATAAACTAAGTTTTGTAGATAAGAAAATTTAGGTAAACAGATTCTTCACAACTTGGCCTCGAACCTTTCTCCCTTTCGACTTAAATATGTGTAGTCTATTTATTTGAGAGTACGTTCATACTTTTATGTTCAAAATTTCGTAAATTAATATGAAAATTTTGAGAAATTACACTAATTTCTATGGTATATGGTAAAAGTATATAATGTTTTGTAGACGCAAGCCAACAAAAATAAAACCAATAAAAGTTTACTAATGAAAGAGAAACGTTGCGGATTTTTCTAGTTTACATAAGGATATAGTGAAGTCTAATATTTCAAACTTTATTTGAATTTGTGGGATATATTACATGTGAATATGGGCCAGACAAATAAAAGTAAAATGTGTTCATGTTTCAATTCTAAATCCTTTCACTATTATCAGTCAGATTCATTCAGCTTTCAAGAAAGGTAAAGCTATAGTGGATGATATATTCTTGACTCATTAGATGATTAGGAATTATCTTACGTAGGATGGTCTCTAAAAAATGTGTGACGTCAAAATTGATCTAACGAAGGCCTATGATTCAGTTGATTGGGGCTTTTTGGCAGGCACTTTAAGGGCCATATGTGATATATGGAGTCCTCTAAACAAAATTTAGAGCTCGGGTCAAAGTGTGCATCTCTAGCGAAGGGTATTTTCTTGGTGCCAAGGAAATGAGACAAGGGAATCCTATCTCCCCCTACTTGTTTCCATTTGCAATGCAAAGCTTTATCCTAGATGATACATGTCGGATCTTTCTAGCTAGATTATTAAGCAACCCCTCATGGAATTCCATTCCTTTTAGTATCAAGATTTAGGACAAATAGTCCAATACTACTAACCCCGATAATTCTATCTATTTTATTCTCTGAATCAACCGAGGCCTTAGGGGATGAAAATTCCAATCGATGTTTCATGTGGTAAGGTGTCAAACCTTTGGCTTTGAAGTCTGAATCATCCCATGATCAATAGTAGAGATATTGTTCTCTAGACATATATGTGGCACCCACTTTGTGCTTGTTCCTAAAATTTGCTGAACTTGGACCATGCTTTGAGAGATAGAGTTTGTTAAGTCATAAGGGAAAGGGATTGGCAATGGCCCAGACGAAGAAACCTATATAGCTCTTATAAGCAAGGATGGAGCCAGAGGGGGACAAGTGGTGGCGGCCGTCACCACAAGGTTTTCAAAAGATGTAATTATTATGTAGAAAATGAATTTTTATTTCCAAATTCTATAAACTCGCCACCACTAGATTTGTTTTTCCATAGAATGGATGAATATTCATAATGCAGTTCACCTTTTAATTTTTTAAATACATATTTTTGCCACCATAGGTAAAATCCTGGCTCCGTCCCTGCTTATGAGGAAAATTGTTTGGAATAGTCTGGCTACCGGCCAGTAGAGACTGGGTACCATTTGGGCATTTCTACGGATTCTATGTCTGTGTCGTTACTAAGGCCTGGAAACTCATTTCACTTACTGAGTGCACTTACTTTCCTGTTGTATGGAAGACTCTGTTGATCATGAAGAATCAAATTTGGAGAAAGGCCTCTCCAATTTTCTCTATAGCAGCTGCTATATACTTACTCCATTTGGAGAGAAAGAAACCAGAGAATCTTTTATGGATCGGCTGCAAATGAGGGCCAGAGTTGCAACCTAGCAGAGTCAAGGTCTACCTTTGAGCAGTTAGACATCTCTAGACTGACTTCAATGCTCTGAGTAGGAAAATTTCCCAAGATTAGATCTTACACCCTAGAGTGTTTATGGTGAAATTGTCCCACATGATATTATGCATGAGAAAGTGGTTGTGCATTATTATATGCAGGGGCGGACGCAAGATTTGTCATTAGCGGGGTCAAGAATCTATAATATTTAGTCTCTTTTGTTTCATTTTGATGGTTCCCTATGAAGTTACATGCAAATTTTTAGCATATTTGGGGCAAGTATTTTATTTGTGGGGCAAGTTTGTTGTGCGGAAAGCCACGCAAGACTCAAACAATACAATTGATGATATTGAATATTGATTCGAAGAACAAATAACTAATTGAGAAGTAAACCCAATTAACCAAACCAAACGTTAGAGAAGGAGAGAGAAAACAAAAGAGAAAGGAGAGAGACACACAGATTTACGTGGTTCGGCCTAGTCCACGGGCAGTCGATCAATGGCTTCACTAACAAAACGAATGGTCAAAAGAGCTACAAAGAATAATTCTGCAGAAAATCTTCTACCCAAACTCACCAAAAGCCAAAACAAAGGCAACTCTCTCAAAACCTTAACCCAATGCCCTAATATTTGCTCTCACATCAATAAAAGAGGCATAATACAAGTATTTATACTTAACAAATGAGAGTCCAACAAGAAATAACCATATTGGACTTTTAAGCCCCAAAAAAATCCTAAAAAAGCCTCCCATAATCTTATTTCCCGTCACCATGGTCCGGACCACCAAATCCGCGTCTGGACCACGGGATTCCAAGACGTTTCTGGACCATTCTGACTTGGTAGTCTGGACCACCAAAATCCCCGTCTAGATTACGGTACCAGAGACCTTCCAAATCACTCAAAATTGCTTGGTCCGGACCAGAGAAGCCTTGGTCCGATCCATAGATGCTCCGAACAAGGAAAACGAGCCAAAAACCAACAAATCTCCACCTTAGCGAGATATCCAAAACCAAGCACCAAGTGAAGCCAAAACTAAATTCAAATCTAACTGCCACGAACCAAACTCTCACCAAGCTCGAACCCAAAGGAGAGTCAAAAGAGGACAATCCAAAACTCAAAGGAAGCAACCAAGTCCTCAACAAATCCAAAACCAAACAGATTTACCAAACTGTAGATGATCCAAACCAAAAACAAACATTGGAACGAACCAACAAATTTTTGAACCTTCGAGCAACCTTCAGAACCAAAAGACAAGTCGCAACAACTTCAAACTCCAAGTCCCGATAGCCAAACAAAACCAAGACAAAAAGAACCAAACTAATCAAAGCAAACCAAGAGCCGGCCCAAGATGCAAACCAACCAAACCATCTTCAAGCCGCTCCAAACCGTGTCCTAAGACGCGTACACCCCGAAGGGTGGTTAACCAAGTGCGAGGTGGATTGAGTCCGAATCTTCGAACTCAACCCCATAGACCAAAGTCTCCAAATTTGCAGTACCCAAAATCCAAAACCAATGTCCCAACTCTATGTTGAAACCCAAGTTAGTCTTCAAACGATCTATCTCCACCAACAGCAAATGCCCATAAGCAAAATCCAAAGGGTAGATCCAATAGCAATAATAACAAGAGACTAACAAACCAAATTGATATGTACCTCCCTAGGAAACAACCAAATTGAAAAGGACCCCCAAACAAAGTCAAGCTTCCCAAAGAAGTGGTCAATTGCCATGCTGAACTTGACTCGAAGTTGCCTCCCCAAAACACAATGCTCACCAAAACCAACCCCCAATTGCTTCCCCAAATCTTCATCTGAGCATTCGTGCACCAAAGCGGTAGTATCCAAAACAGATTCCCCAATAACAGTAGCGCCTGTGGTTGATCCACCTAAAATTGTGCTCCCCTAAAAAAAGTACAATTTCTTGCGCCTCACGCCCTCCATCACAACCAAATTTCCCATACAAACCTTTAGAGTCTCATTCTTCAAAATGATCACCAAACCATCGGACTCTAAAGTACCCAAAGAGATGAGATTAAATTTCACATCCAGAACATACTAAACGTTTTTCAAAGTCCAAACAAGTCCATCATGCATAACTAACCTGATTGTGCCTATCCCCAAAATCTTGCAAGTATGGCCATTACCTACAAGAACATCATTGCCCTCAAACGGCTTCAAGTCAGAAAACCAATCCCTAGTGGGACACGTATGATGGCTACAACCAGAATCTAACATCCACTGCGACTCCATCGAGTGGCTAACAAGCATGTGAGACACCAAAGAAATACCCAAATCATCATCTCTATCAGAAGCATAATTGGAATTGGTGTCCCTATTTTTCAAAATTAGACAATCCTTCTTCCAATGACCCTTGTTGTGACAGTAGGCACACTCATCAATTGCGACACCCATTGGTTTTGTAAAAGGGAAAACTTTACTTGATTGGGGGTGAGCATTTTTCTCCCACAACCAAAGCCTGATCAAATGTGTCCTAATGGGTCTTCTTATCTCTCATACGATACTCATTATTAGTCAAAGCATTACACACATCCTCATACCGAATTTCTTCCTTACCATATAACAAAGTAGTGGATGAGTGATCATATGTAGAAGGGAGAGAATTCAACAAAAGCAAAGCCTTATCCTCATCAAGGATAGAGGTATCCAAATTTCAAAGATCAGCAAGTGTTTTACTAAAATCATTCAAGTGCTCGCTTAAAGAACTACTTGCACGGTATTGGAAATAGAAAAGCTTCTTCTTTAGGTAGAGCCGATTCTCCACGCTCTTGGTCATGAAGTTATCCTCGACCTTTTTCCAAAGATCCTTCGCTTTCGTCTCCCGCATAACAAAGTACTTCTGATCTTTTACGAGACACAACCTGATAAAATCGCATGTCTGGCGGTTGATCCGATCCCATTCCTATTCATCACAATTATCAGGTTTGTCTCCCAAGGCAAAATCCAACTCATGTTTAGACATCTTCAAAAATATTCAATAACCACCAAACCGAAAATTCAAATAACCAAGCGGAACAAAAAAAAGCCTTGGTCAAAACCTACGCTCTGATGCCAGTTTGTTGTGCAGAAAGCCACCCAAGACTCAACCACACCCAATACAATTGATGATATTGAATATTGATTCGAAGAACAAATAACTAATTGAGAAGTAAACCCAATTAACCAAACCAAACGTGAGAGAAGGAGAAAGAAAACAAAAGAGAAAGGAGAGAGACACACAGATTTACGTGGTTCGGCCTTACTTTGGGATGTAAGCCTAGTCCATAGGTAGTCGATCAATGGCTTCACTAACAAAACGAATGCTCAAAAGAGCTACAAAGAAGAATTTTGCAGAAAATCTTCTACCCAAACTCACCACAAGTCAAAACAAAGGCAACTCTCTCAAAACCCTAACCCAATGCCCTAATATTTGCTCTCACATCAATAAAAGAGGCATAACACGAGTATTTATATTTAACAAATGAGAGTCCAACAAGAAATAACCATATTGGGCTTTTAAGCCCACAAAATATCCTAAAAAAGCCTTCCATAATCTTATTTCCCGTCACCATGGTCCGGACCACGGGATGCCAAGACGTTTCTGGACCATTTTGACTTGGTAGTCTGAACCACCAAAATCCCTATCCGGACTATGGTACCAGAGACCTTCCAAATTGCTCAAAATTGCTTGGTCCGGACCAGAGAAGCCTTGATTCGGTCCATAGATGCTCCGAACAAGGAAATCGAGCCAAAAACCAATAGGAACACAACGTAAAGACAATAAAATATACTCCTATGGGACAAAATAACCAAAAAAAATTATGTATATCTCAAGGAGAATTTCCAGCTCAGGGAGGGTAGTTGACCCCCTTGCCCCTACTTGGGGCCACCCTTGATTATATGGATGTGTGTTGACCGGATCATCATCCATATCATCATTATTATGATGGGCAGATGAGACTGATGTTATATAAGGAGGAGGTCCTCTTCCCACCCATAATAAAAATTCCTAGATTTACGCTCGGATTAAGGGAGTTAGGGTAATTACGCTCGGATAATTATCTTGCTTATCGGCATGGATCCAAGTTAGTAAATTCATATGTATGTAACTTTTCCATTAGGAGTCGTTAGTGAATAACAGGATATTCTAGATTTTGGAATTTTAGTTTACAGCAAGTTCTATGGTGAATTCTAATGAGTTTTTGTGTTTCTCTGCTGAATTGGACATGTACTATTTTGTTATTGCTGCTTCAAGGGTAAACTCCGGTGAATCTGTAAGTAGCGTCTCGCTCTTTTGGTTTTGGAAAAGAAGGAAAAAGTAAAAAAAAAAAAAAATGTCGGAGGAAGTAGTTAAAGGAGTGGATAGGAGAGGTGCAACGAGTGGTTGCAATTTTGTTTTTCTAAGTTTTCTACGGAAAAAAAGAAAAGAGAAGGCGTCATGTGATTGATGTTCACTAACATATTCGCTATAGTCTAGATGGATGCATATGTGATTTCTTTTCTAAATGCACCGAAATAAAAGGAAAATTAAGGCTATATATGTCTTTCTTTGGTGAAGATAAACGTAACTTCTCACTCTTTTGGTTGGAATAAATGAGCAAATGGTGGTCAACGGCATTTATTATGGAAAAGAAGAAAAAGGTAATAAAGAAAAAGGTTGGAGGAAGTAGTTAAGGGATTGAATAGGAGAAGTACAACAAGTGGTTGCAATTTTGTTTTTTTAATTTTTCTACGAAAAAAGAAGGCGTCATGTCACCGATGTTGACTAACATATTCACTATACTCTAGATCGATGCATTATATGATTTCTTTTCTAAATAGAGCAAAATAAATGAAAATTAAAGCTATATATGTCTTTCTCCGGTGAAGTTATAATTAGCGTCTCGCTCTGTTGGTTAGAATAGAGAATAAATAAACAAATGGTGGTAAACGGCATTTGTTTTTGGAAAAGAAGAAGAAAGTAATTAAGAAAAAGGTTGGAGGAAGTAGTCAAGAAAGGGGATAGGAGAGGTGCAACGAGTGGTTGCAAGTTTGTTTTTCTAATTTCTTTAAGTAAAAAAGAGAAAGTGTTATGTGACTGACTGATGTTGACTAACATATTCGCTATAGTCTAGATGGATGCATATATGATTTCTTTTATAAATAGAGTGAAATAAAAGTATATTAAGGCTATAAAATTAAGGCTACATGTCTTTCTTTGAAAAAAGTCCTAAATGAAGTCCTATTTTTCTACTTGCACCTACATCATGCATGACAACAATTAATGTACGGCAGGTTTTAGACTTGCACATGACAACGGCCCATTAACATTTACTTGATCGAGTCTAAATAAAATAACTTTTTTTATTAAGGAAAATGCCCTGAGGGCTACATACCACCAACCAGATCCCTAGGTTGGGAAAGAAGATTCACAACTATCGGGATATCTATACAGGATGGGTAGGCATACTCCGGGGACAACGTCCGACTCACAAGGAAACCTGAAAAGGGTACTGAAAATTCCACTAGGGAATAACAATCTCACAAAAAAGAGATAGACAAAAACAACAACAAAACAAAAATAGGCAAATTTCGGTAGAAACCACTGCCACAAACCCAGCCGCCAAAAGCCCCAACCTATAAAACATGCAGACGCGCCACAGGACGTGTAGCGGCAGAGGTTGCAGATCCAGACTTTGGCAACTCAAGTATGAGAAAGAGATTCCTCACCAAAATCTGAACGAGGTAGTCCTCCACCATAGGCCGAAGCCTAGCCGGAACCCATTCTTGTCTGAAACCCACCGCTCTTTGGCCACCATCGAGAACCACCACAACCCACTAGCCCTCGACCACCAAAGCCCAAAATAGATCTTGGGTGAGGAAGATAGGACTGAGCAGATTCGATAACGGAAGGAGGGACAACAGAGGTAGGTGAAAGAAGGGAAGAAGATGGAGGGGAGAGTATAGCTCATAGAAGGCTAGATTTGAGACAAAGACAAAGTCTCCCCATCACGCAGCCGCCCTGGGTATAGAAACCCTAGAGGGAGGGGAGAAGGAGGCGGCTTCGAAAGAGAGAATTAGAGAGAGACAGTTTGAATAAGGTTAGAGAGAGAGAAGGTCTTTGGTTCGGTTAGGGTTAAATACAATAACTTGTTAGAGCCACAATGCTCCAAACGATTCCCAACATAACGAGCAATTTTTCAGTGTTGAGTGGGTACCATGTAGTAATCGCGCGTCTGATTTGGGCTTTCCTTTTCGGTTTTGGACGGTTTGGATTACGGAGAGAGTCAGAGAGAAACAGGAGAGAGAAGAAAGGAGAGAGAGATTTCGATCTAGCCGTCCAATGCACTTTTGAACGGCCCGGATGCAACGTTCGAGTTGTAATGCCCCCAAAATTTGTGCACGTTAATTATTATTACAAACCATAATAAAGTTTAATCCCAAACTTTAATACAAATAATAATGTACTTAAACAATATGTAAATAATAACTGGGGTGGTTCTAGGTCTTCGTCTATTCCTGTGTCGGGTCATTCCCCACTCCAGCAGCATCTCCTGCTCCATAGGACTGGTCACCACAGTATTGTTCCTGTCCATCTAGATAATCTGACATAATACGTCCAAGTCGCACAGGCAACATCGTAGTATTAAGCCAAGGTTACACGACTGCAACACCGTGAGCAAAACCTAGTAGTTCACTATGCTAAACTTCTAAGTAGCAATTCTAGAACAATAATGTAAAGACCCGTGTTTAAAATAATTTTCCGGAAATAATATTGGGTAAATGTGAGGAAATAAAATTAGAGTGATGTGGGGTCAATGTGATGGAAGTATGTGCATTGGGGTGCTTTTAGAACTTATTAGAAACACAAGGGGTGCTAGTGTAATTGGTGGTGTGTATATATATTTGTTTGTGGCTGATTTTTGTTCATTATACACACACACCTCTCTCTCTCTTCCTCCCCCAAATTCCAGCGTCTCTCTCTCTCTCCCTCCCTACTCAAATTCTCTTCACCCTTCTCCCAAAATACACACTAATACTTTCAACCCCACCAAGATCTACACTCAAACCCTTCACCTAAATACACTATGGAGCTTGGGTTACATTGGAATCACTTCAGAAGTCAAGTTTTAGGTTGGGGTTCTGCTAGGAGGGGTAAGGGTTTTGCATTTTTGGCTTGATCAAAGCTTGATCTTTGAGGTAGGGAACAATTTTCTACCTTCTCTAAGTGTATGTTGAGTGAATGAGTGCATTGTTCTTCTCTTTGTTCTTAAATTCTTGTTGAATTTGTTTTCACCATGGAAGTGAGCTTGGTTGTTGATTGAGTTTGGGTTTTGTATGTTTAGTTGATCAATCCATGAATTGATTGTTGATGTGTCCCTCTCTCTTGATTAGTTGTGTTTTGAAACCCCCATTTTTGGTCTTGGATTGAAGCCCTATTGATTTGAACAAGCTGTCAAAATTTTCTCTCGAGAGCATTTTGGACCGATCCAAAATTTTTTGGATCGATCCAAAACCTTCTATTGGCTCCCGGACCATTTTGGACCGATCCAAATTTATTTGGATCGATCCAGATTCCTTTGCTCGGTTTGCGGACCAATCCAAAATTATTTGGACCGATCCAGATTTCCTTTGCTCAGATAGATTTTTTTTCCAACTTCGCGGGCACGCCCCGGCTTCGTCCGAACTCCAATTGAGGTGATTCTTGAACCGTTGGAAAGCTATACGAGTCTACTTTCAAACCCAATAGTTTTCATATCCATATCCTTTTTATTTTGAGAGAAATGCCTTTTTTACTATCAGTGTGTCGTATTTACTCGAGGTATATAACTCCATTTGTATGTTCCATCGCTCCGGGCCCTCTTTGGCCATTTCAAAACTTCTCAAATTGACCTCTAAGTTTCGGTAACCTATCATGGTGCATTTTATGCTTTGTTTTGGTTGTCTTGGTTTCTCACGCACATTGGACACGTGTTGATTTGACTATCACCGACATGTTTTGAGTTTTTGAAACAAAGGTGATTGTGTGAATGTTTTGGACACTCGAAAAAGGGTATTGTGATACGTGAATTGGTTTTGGACAGTAAATTGAACTTATGAGTTGATAAATGGTAATATAAAGGTGAAATGGATGACACGGGGCCCGAAAGGGTATGCCCGGAGTGACACGGGGCCCGAAAGGGTATGCCCGGAGTGACACGGGGCCTTTATGGTATGCCCGGAGTGACACGGGGCCTATATGGCATGCCCGGAAAATGATCAAATGTTTGGAAATGAATGAGATTGATATGGATATTGTGCAAATCATATGTGGAATGTTGTGTGAGTGTCAGACACGAAACAAGTGAATGATTAAAAGGAATAAGATGTATTTGATAAATGTAAAGGATGCTTGGGTTATTCTAGATGTTTTGGGTATTTGTGTTGTATTGTAAAATGAAATGTATGTGTAAATGACTGTGTTTGAGGGGAACGAACGCACGACACGCAATGTAATGGTTATAAAGAAACTTATGGATATTCTAGTTTCATTAGATCTTTGAGGCATCTCCTAGACATTTTGTCATTGAGTTGAATTATCTTGGTTCATCTTAGCCTACTTATTTATGTGTATCATACCTTCATGTGCATCTTTCATTCTCTATACCCTTAGTGTTGGTAGAAATGTTTCCTACGAGCTAGTGAGCTCACCCTATCTTTCCCAGGTACACAGCATGGAGCATGATATCGGATGCGTGGAGTGTGATGCATGCCACAAAGAATTTGAGATCATGAAGTTATTTTCTCATTTTCATGCTAAGTACATTTTTGTAAGATAATTTTGTAACTTTAATTTCTCCAAGCTTTTGAGTATTTCAACTTATGTAATAACTTTAAAACCTTTGCTATTCTGTATGGGTACGGGTACCCTTGACTAGAAGCTCATTGTACTTCGACTTTAACTTTCTATGGAAAATTGTTTGACTTTAATCGAACCTACGTGGATTTTATTTGTATTTTGGTTTATTGAAATTGAGGGCGTGACAAATAAGCTCAATAACAATATAAGAAACTTGTAAACTGTAAAACATACAATACACCATGCGTGTCTATACGGATTAGAGTAAACATGCGCAGAAAACAGTATCAGAATTCAGTTTCTCAAAACTGTGCCACGTGTCATTTTCTCAAAACAGTTCTCATTCAATTACTCAATCTTAACTCATTTATCATCAATTTTCCCCCAAAAACGATTTTTCTCAAATCAGTGCATCTTTCAGCATTCTTCTTCAAATTTCATATATCTCCCACCACTTGAAAGTTATTGGTCCGTTTAAGCCTCCTTTTAGCCGACGATACCAACCTTTCTGCTCGAGGTCTTGGTTATCGTGCATCACTGAACTTAACAGCCTGTTTGCACGGTTTGTCTACCCCGCGACTCACACGACACAGTCACGGCTGCTTTGCATCACCGAACTTAATAGCCTATTTGCAAAGTCCGTTCACCGTGTGTTATGCACGCTTAACCCAAACATCCAAGTTCTCTCCGCGAACTGGAAGTGGCGCTCTCGCTGCACTATCGCATCAAAACCGTTCCTCCAAGTTCTTTCCATGAACTTGAGGTGCAACAATCTCATCTTATCTCATTTCATTTCATTTCCCGAAAAATCTCATTTCTCATTTCGAAAAAATCTCATTTCTCATTTCGAAAAAATCTCATTTCTCATTTCGAAACTCATTTTCATTCTCATCTCTATTTTCTCATCAACAGTTTTTGTCAATTAATGAAATCCCGTGTCGTAACGTTTCGTGTACGTGCTCAATATCTCCTACTTAAATCATGCCCATGCAATATTCCATAATCTTTCTTTCAAAAATATTCATATTTCCCAATAACATTACCCACATAAAATCATACATTTTTATACACCAACTTTCAACAAAAAAAAAATATGATATTCTTCACTAGAAATCTTCTCACATAAAATCATGCAATTAATATTTCTTCAAAAATCATCACACATAAAATCATGCACCCTAATGCACAAACTCTTCCAAAAATTAATATCTCCCAATTTCTCTCAAACTTTATTCTTCATCAAAAATCTCATTTCTCCCTTTCTCTTATAAAACTATCTTATTTCTTTTAAAGAAATGAATTAGTCACTAACTCTTCTTCAAAAAAAAAATATACTCTTTATATTTCCAAAGAAAATTTCCTCTCTAAATAATTTAAATAAAACAATTTTTTTATAGTAAAATCACAACTTTCTTTCTAATAAGTTTTAAGATAAATCATTCACTTCCCTTCTTCCAAAAAAATCCATAAAATACTCACTATTTATCGAGTAAATTATTTATAGAAAAAAGTTTTCTTTTTTTTTTTATACTAAATCTCTCTTTCCATATTTACTTAGTAAAAATCACCAAACTTTCTTATAGAAATTACACAAAATAATAGATCTTCCTTTCTAGTAATAAAAAAATCATTCCCTAAATAAGATTAATCCTTCCACTTATAAAAACATCATTTTGAACAACAACTAACGATTTAATCATCATTAATTAATTAGTACTTCCAAGAAATATCAACAAAATAATACTAGAAACTCTTCTAGAAAAATACACATCTTCTAATCTTTTATAATTAACTTCTAATCACTTTAATCTTACTAATCCAACTTCTAATTTCATCAAGAACTATTCTAATTAGAACCAAATTAACACTCTTGTTAATCTTCCAACATGAAATCCTCTTACTCATACACTAAGAAACATGCTTTGTAACTTAGTACATGCATAAATTAACCCAATCAAGCTTCAAATCCATGCTTAGAAAGATAATTAAAACCTCATAATAACACTAGAAATAACTAAATAGAAGGTTAGTTTAGTAAACTACCTTGTTTTCCGGGTGTAAACCGGAAGCCGAAAAGCTATCTTTTGGTGTGGAGGCTCCTTAATCTATCTAGCTTACTTACTAATTAGCTTAGCAAATAGCTAATAAGAACTAAAATAAGTTGACTAAAAGGTGGTAGAAGTGGTTGGTTTGTTGGGAAATAGAGAGACAAACAAATAAGGAAAGTTCAAAGGTGATCCAAAGTGAACACATGGTGGCTATTTATAGACAAGATGGACCTCCTCTCTTCTCTTGGAAATTTTTGGTACACCCCTCTCTCTCTTGGCCGAAAGTTTCATGTAGGGGGAAAGAATAAATGGTGCACTAAATGTGCACATGGTTAAGTACAATGCAGGTTACATCTTGCACTCTAATTGTAGACTAGGTCCTAGGTTGTTCTATACTTGCAAGCAAAGTAATTGTGGGAAGATGAATGGAACCAAGGTGAGGGACTATAGTGGGGGAAAAATATGCTCCTTGTTGTGTAGGTTTTTGCATGGTCAACTTAGTTATGGAGTGTTTTAAGGGTTAGATACACACAAAATGCATGTGAATGCATTAAATAGCTAGAGGGTAGCCTTAATGGGCTAGAAGTAGGGGGAATATTCTTACCCAAAACATGGAACCATGTTTCATGGAAGCTTGGGGCCCAAGGTCAAGCCTAAGTTGGTTTACGTTGTGTAGATTGTGTTCTAATATATGTATTGTGTGGGTATGCAAAGGTTACTCCTAAAATAGCAAGGCTTGTTCTAACTAATTTTGGGTACAAAATATAGGCTTAGGAAGTTTCCCTCAATCATCCATCTTGCTTGCTCAAGTGTACAAACATTTACTCTTGCATGTGCAAGAGTACTTGCTCACATGTATGCACACACACTCCTACTCTCTCTCTCTCTCTCTCTTTCTGTACCGATCTCTCTCTCTCTCTCAGCATCTCTCTCTAACTTGGTCAAATACCAAGTTCCAAAGTAAGGATGGTGGGTACTTGGCCAAGTACGATGTAGTATGCTATAAAGACGGTGGTTGGGATGGTTCGGGGAATTAATAATGGCCTCCGGGTGCTATGGTAGTGTAATGGAAATGTTACTCGGTCTCACACGTTCGCATGCATGGCTAGAATTATCGTTATTTTGAATTAAACGAATTAAATAACATTTTAATAGTAAAATAGTCCAGTAATTCGGGAATTGAATATAAATAATTAAACTTTTTAAATGAAATTTTTATTTACGAAAATCCGGGTCATTACATGAGTACTACGTAAGTTCAGCCACATGCTACGCATTTGGTACCCAAATTTTTTTCCAACATAACACAATGAAAGATAAAGTCGGTTTCGACCCTTAGGAAAAGACCAAAACATAATGGACATGCGGTTGCTGCTGTGCAGCCCAAGCATCTGAACCGTTCATTATCTAGCGTGCAAGATGAAATCTAGGCTGTCCGTTATTCGAGATGGTGCACAACAACAATCCCAAATCCAAACATAACACAATGAAAGATAAAATTGGGAAAATATCAAAAGTGGCGATCCATGACCGCACTGTGTTCTTGGGCGAATTTTCTTTTATTAGAAGCTGGAGATAAAAAGAAAGATAGTACTCTTTTTTTCTCCCATCTTCTTTTAGTTTTTAATTAATAACCAGATTTATTCTTTTCCCTCTATCTCTAAAATTCAGTTTCTTTTGTTTGTACTTTCCCCAAATTGAGGGTTGAAGACTATCTAGTTTCGTCATCTGGCAAACGTGTATATATACAAGAAAACGGAGGCTTTTCTAGTGGTAGTTGTTGGTGGTGAGATTTTTGTTGGGTTGGTTGGAAATGTTAATCGCATGAATTAGATCGCTTTCTGCAGACTCAGCTTCTCTCAAATCCTAAAATAATCTTGAGCGAACTTTTGAGGCTAGCGGAGTTTATCACGGGTCTCATTCTAACATTTTGCATTCTTTTTTTTTTTTCAACATTTGATAGCATTAATTGAATCAATAAATTTTAAAATTTTAAATTACAACCATGACAAAAGTTTCTCAATCCGCTACGCAAACTACTGGTCCAGAATTAACAAATTGAGGCTCACAATAAGTTCGCAAGCCCCTCAAGTCCATTTCAAATTATGAAATTATATTTGAAAAAGGTGAGTGTATGAGCTCAGGGGAATTGACTATTCGTTTCATGTGACTGTAATTTGCAACCAAAGCAATCCTCACCCTCATCTTATAATATGCAATGGACGTTGAAAATAAAACAGAAATGATAACATCAATAAGTTTTGAAAAAGAAAGGAAATTTTTTAAACGTAATACTTAAGTAATTGTTAAATAAAGAATTCATGTGCATGGCTTAGATACAAAACTTTGGTCTGCCTTGATGTTACCTTGATGGTTATTGCCTTATTTATTCTCTTTCAAAACGAAATTTCTGTTCGCTACCAGTTTTAAAATAATAATACGATTTTTTTTTTAAATTTCCCCAATTAATTTGTTCCATTATTTGGAGATACAACTTTTTTTTAAAGACATAATCATTGCATCTATACGTGTTCAATTTTCCTTAAGTTAACTCTAAAAAGGAAACTTTGTTGCGTTTAGCCAGTTAACTTTTCAAACAAGTAACTATTATGGGACCAAAAAATTGAATAATGGACAAACAAATTGGGATGAAAGAAATGTATTTGGCAGTTTTTTCTGATAGATGACATTTTTAAAATACCCTTATAAATTCCTAATTTTGTTAGGTTTGTAGATGAATCAAGTACTAAAATTTGCATACTCATTTTGGCACGAATTTCCTTTTTACTATTGACATTTTCTTTTTGTCCCTTGTTCATGTGAATTTACCATGTTATTACTTGATTAATCTATTTTTTCAGGATAATCCAATAAATCCACATTAAAAAGCATAAAAGGAGTATGGGTAGTAAAAAAAATTGCAAATACAGTATCAATTAGATCACAAAAAAAAAAAAGGAACTCAAAGGTTTTGTAGAGATCCGAAACACTGCATTTAATAATGGGCCTTGTAGTGTTGTTATGGACATCAACGTCCACAAGATTGGGCTGAAAGCAATCAAACCGAATCTTTGTTGGGGTTTTTACTTGCCGGCCCTATTTTGTTAAGAGTTTTCCTTCCAAACCCACATCATGTCAAACACATTTCGCTTAAATCCATTTTCACGCACGCAAAAGTTAAGTACAGGCTTCAACTTTTCGGCAATAATAAATGCGTAAGTGCTGTCACATCAAATCACATGGGGAGGGGTTGGCGCGTTGCTTGAACTTTCTCTCTCTCTCTCTCTTTAACTTTTCGACTGTAAGGGGCAAGTAAAGTATGGACTTTAGTCTAATCTACTTCAGTGTACAGTTGCATGAGGAGATTGTACAAAACATTTTCCTTTAGTTTAAAATGATGGATGACGTCGTAGTGGGATTGTTTTTATAAATAGTATTTTTCATGTTTTATTTTATATTTTAAAAGAAAATAACTTTTATTATACACAATTTTTTTATTTTTATAAAAATTATATATTTGGAATCTACTTGATAAGATCTTTCAAATAAGATCCCATTTGAATATGAAATTTTGTACATGTAAAAAAAAGTTATTTTATACCCATTAATTAATACTAATTTACACCCTTTTCTAAACAATTTACACCCTCCAAAAAATGAAAGAATTCACGAATTTAAACATATTAATTCAGATGTCACAACTCAATCTCCAAAATACACAATTCACACCCCCCAAAAAAAAAAAAAAAAAAAAAAAAAAAGAATTCAGATCCCTTAATGCAGAATTCACACTTTTAAATAATTCACAACCCGCAAATGCACACGATTCACACCTATGCAACAATTCACACGACTAAAATAGCTCATAATTCACACCCATTGTAACAATTCATATCCCGAATAATACACAATTAACAATCCTGCAATAATTCACACCCTTAATAACACACTTTCTTTTTGGGTTTGTTGGAGAGTGACTTATGATGTGTGAATTCTGCAATTTAGGTATGTGAATTCTTTTTATGGGGGTGTGAATTGTGTTTTTTGCAGGGTGAGTTATGATATGTGAATTCCGCATTCGAAAGATGTGAGTTCTTTTATTTTAGGGGTTGTGAATTATTTAGAAAATGTCTGAATTCTTAATGAACGGGTATAAAAAAAAACTCTTTTTACAAGCATAGAATTTCATATTCACAATGGATCTTGTTAGAAAGATTAGATTTCAAATATATAATTTTTATATTTTAAATCTAAAATTAAAAGAGAGAGAGAGGACAAAAAGTCTCCACATGTGTGTCAGGCATAGGCTACTGTGTAGAAAGCGAGAAAGAGAGAGTAGAGATAAAGAGAGTGATGGAAGCATGACACGCGGCATGTACTGAATGGAAAAAAATCTCCTACGGGTGCACAAGGCTTATTTAGGAGTGAAAGACAAAATGGGGTTTGGACGGAATCCTCCACAAAAAGTAGGGGCAGCTTGGAATTTCCTAAGGCCCGTGTAATCCTTTAGAGTTTAGACGGAAGCAAAGCATTACTTATGCGCTCAGCCTACATCATCAAAAATCGACGAAACGAGACCCTATCCTAAGTGGTCAATATACTTTCCAAAATTGGAAAATTGAAATTTATAGAGTTAATTAATAATAATCCTAAGTAGGTATACCAAGTAAGTTTTTGTCTTGGTCAATTTCAACGGTTAACTTTTTATATTATTGTGATAACTATATACATAGCAAAGATTTAGTTAATTAGGCATCATATACAAAAAAGATCATTATGATTCCATCCTATGAAATTTGAATACTTATGATTCCATCATGAAATTCAAATAAACCCCAAAACACATTTTTTCTCTCATGATTTTCCTAATATTTCTCTCTCCTTATCTTTTCCAATTTATCTCAATCTCTCCATTATTTTTTAAAATCTCTCTTTTTCGTAATCTTTTAATTCCCTCTCTCCTAATCTTCTCTCACTGAAAATATCAAAACAAAATTAAAAATAAAAAATCTTTCTCATGACTTGGCAACCCACAAACATAGTAAAATAATTTATCACGAATCCTGTGCAATTATCATGAGTTGAATTTTATTGTAAATTAATATGTCACTTTTCATTAAAACAAAACCAAGTACAAAATCATGGAAACTCCAATCATGGTGAATCTAGACATTTACGATATACAAATAAACCACAAATTTCATGGGATGTTACAGTAAACATGTATTATTGATTAACCATGATTGATCCATCGACACATTATTGAATTATTGATTAACCATGATCATTAAGGGAATGTGGTTTTATATTTAACCATGTTTACTATATGAAATAACAAATTTGGTGAATCTATAAACCATAACAAGATTGGTGAATCTATAAATCATTGCCACAGTATAATCATGGTCAATCAATAATCCAACAATGTGACGATGAAGGCAACATGGTTAATAAACAATCCATGTTCCATGCATGAAGATTAGGTTGCATTAAACATGGTTAATTAAAAAACCATGTTCCACGAAAAAAAAAAACCTTCAATGGCATAAATCATTTAGTTGAAATATACTATCTATCTTATTGAAATATTTTCCGAAATCATCCCTGACTGGAGGTTTTTGGGTGTTTTGAAGGTTTTAAAAATTATTTTTTCAAAATCCAAACCGTCGAATGTGTTTAAAATGTGTTTTTTAAGGGTTCCCATGAGAAATCATCAAACAAAACTTACCGGGAAAACCTTGATCTGAGCAGTTTTGTACAAAACTGTACATATACAGTTTTATGAAAAACTGTTTGGATCAAGCCCTTCCCGGTATTTTTTTTTTTGACGATTTCTCGTGGGACCTCTTAAAAACAGGGCCCTTAGAAATACGTTTTAAACACATTGGACGGTTTGGATCATAAAAAAATATCGGGAAAAAATGAGAAAAAAATGATTTATTTTGTGTTGCAAATTATTTTTGAAAAATCTGAGCTGTCTAATGTGTTCAGAAGGTGTTTTCAAGGGTCGTCATGTGAAAGCTTCTAAGAAAAAATACCGGGAAGGGTTTGATTCAAGCAGTTTTTGCAACAATTGTGAATATAAAGTTTTTGCGAAAACTGCTTGGATCAAGCCTTTCCCGGTATTTTTTTTTTTTTTGAAGATTTCCCGCGTGAGCTTTGGAAAATACCTTCTGAATGCATTGAACAGAACGGATTGTCAAAAAAATACTGGGATCAAGGAGGTTCGGAAGTCCGAAGGAGAAGGTGACCCTATATATATATATATATATATATATATATATATATATATATATATATATATATATATATATATATATATATATAGGGAGAGAGGGGGAGAGAGATCCAACAACCTTAATCGATTCTTATGCTCACGTAAATTTCACTGAGGAAGATGACGACAAGGATGAATCCAGAGCTTTTCTTGTGCACCGGTGATGAATTCGGTTGGTCATGGAGGTTTTGCACAAGTTTAATTCTAAATCCATTCGCCACTGTTGACAACAATCGAACCTGAGAGCCAAGAGATCAACGAAGGCGTCTAAGGACGTCACACCCCAAAACTGGAAATGACCGGCCGTGAACCATAAAGCCAATTTATGGAACACGTAGCCTAAAATAATAAATAAATAAATAATGAATATTAAGAGACTATTCTTCATTTTTAAATTAAATGAAACCAAATTCTCTCAACAAAGCACGGGGCACACCATCCCATGAACCAAATGATAAAACAATCACCAATAACAAAATGAATCCAATCTTTACCAAAAAGTTTTAACCATGTGAGGAAGCTAAATATATTAAATAATAAAGTTACGATGCATGCAACATCTTACGGAGGTCGACACAATAACTCCCCAAGACGCCGCCAGAGTCCTCACCTATTGACTTGATTGTCCTAGAAATGGTGCTGGATTAAATCCGTCAGCTGACAAGCTCAGTGAATGACAAACATGTATATTAAATAAGGTTTTAAAGCATGGATTAAATTAAATTACCATATCATCATAATTTGGCACATACAGCGTAAGACAAAATAAAAAATAAATAAATCTTAATGGTGAGCACAAAATGGTATCCAATAACAATGGGGAACCACAACCAAATAGTACTATGGCCAACAAAACAATAATCTCAAAATTGGACCCAACATTGAACTTAGAGTCACCAGGTGTTGGCAGCCCATGGTACTCTTCTCAAAGTCGATCCGGAAAAAAGACAGTTGTTGAGCAAAAGGGTCACCGGCCTAACCCGGGTCTCTTCCCTAATGGCCAAGGTCACCTATACAAAGGAATAATTTCCCTGGACTTCCAATAATAAAAGTTCCCAATAATATCCATCAAGTTCTCACCAAAAAGGATACTTCTTATTGTGTGCCAATTTAAAGAACCAATTATAAATAATTTGCTTTTTCAACTAAAAATTCCAAAATTTTCAAAGAATAATTTAAAGAACATGGGAAAGTTTTGAAAGGACATAACATACTTAACCACTCACCTGGGTTCAAAAGTAATACCACTCGATCACGTAATACAGGCTAACCTGAACAAAATAGAACATATAATCACTAATTATTTTAAGACAGAATTATCCCTAGCAATATAGAACTAAAATGGGATTAAACCTAAAACCAAAACTATTTTAAGTCGTCAAATTCAAACCCAACTGATCTAGATGCAATTCTAATTAACTAACTCCCACATACACATGAAATCACTAACCTCTATAAACAAATGACAAGATATAACAATTCCTAAAGGACTAAATAGTTGTTGCCCTTATCATATTTCGAGAATACTAAATAGATTCCCCACCCCATGTGCACCCTTGTATCACCAAACCCACAATTACACGTACACTGCCATGGTGATGCAAAGTGCAATGCCACAAATCAACTCCCTTTAACCAATCATTTTCCGAACCTCCTATCCACACCGTCCCACCCAAACACTCACCGCCGCACTCGAACATACACTGCCATCATTTTCTTTTATCCCAACCCAACATGTACACAGCCGTACGGTCATGATTGCTATCAGAAAGATCAAGAGAAGAGGAAACAAGAAGGAGAATAATATTATCTCAAAAGAAAACAATGTTGAGCACCTCCTAAACTTTTCGACTGTTGCTTACTCTCTCTCAAACTGTCTGGAGGTTATCGTAAAAGTTATCCTAATCTACACATAAATATATGACTAAGCACATCTCTTAAAACAACCCACTAATGCCACACACCCAAAATTATAGCTATCTAGTTAAAGCCACGTAAATAACTAATAAAATGAATATATTTATCTATTTAACCTATTCCTCGAATATTATGCAATAATATACTAAATTTAGAAGTGTACCCTCAAAACTATAACATTGTCAATAATACCCATACAAATAACTAAATACGACCCAATGACAACACCCATTTATAAATGGCAACATAATTACTAAAAAAAATGTTAGGGCGTAACATAGGAGACCAAAAGGTGCTGGTGGATATGTGTTTAAGAATGCTGATGTCGTTCATGGCGATAGCTATCTAGCTCTGGAGAGAGAGGAGAGAGAATCCCATTGAATTAGAAAATGGCAACTATAATTTGGGAAAGTTATTAAAGAGAGAGGAGAGAGAATCCCATTGAAAAAGGGGTTAGTTAACCCCTGTAATTTGAGGAAGATTGTAACGGCATTATCTAATCTATAAATAAGGAAATTATTTTTGGATGTAAAAATAGCTTATAAGTGCACAATGGTCCGATTATCCATTTACATGATGGAATCATAAAGATTCAAATCTTATAGGATAGAATCATAATGATAATATTGGTATAGGATGCCTAATTAAAATTTCCTTTGGATTAAAACATAGAATTGTAGGCCATGGACGTGATTATAGGCGCTAATGGATGGTGGGATTGGTTTCCCAGGATTAGTCGACCTGTGTGAAAGCTAGCCCGGACACCTGGTTATAAAAAAAAAAATGGATACCATTTTTTAAAATGTAATCCTTCAATAATTACTCCCTTTGTCCCAACTTATTGGTCTTGTTCGGATTTTGATGCAATTTTTAAGCTGCTTATACCATTCAATCTATTATATTTTTAGAGATTTTAAAGACTTTTTCTACTAGAATAAAGAGAACAAATTGAAATCTGTCAAAATATTTATATTGTAATAAAAATTAAAATAAAGTACATTATAAGGTTGTAAACACCCCGATTTTTACCCGAAAAATTTATCAAGCATTCCCGATGATGAAATAGACCAACCGTGCATACCTTGAGGCTAAGAACAAGACTTGAACTCACCAAACCACCCTAAACCATTCTAAACCCTCCTAGAACAACCTTAAACCAACCAAAATGACCAAAATACCATTTAAACCATCCAAAATGCTCTTCAAAATAAACCCAAGTCTAAACCATCTTCTAGTAATTCAAAACCCTCTTTATTGATACATAATATGTCTTTGAAATGAGGGAGATGTGCACATTTTACCAAAATGACTTATTTTACAGACCTTCTAAGGGTAAAATGGTCACAAACTTGGATATACAAATTATCTTGGGTTGAAACCACTTGGATTAGACACTAGACTTGATAAGTTTTCCAATGCTTCAAACCATGCACAAAACAGAGTTCAGTAGCACCCAAAGCAGCCCTATGAAGTTTGGTCTGCAGGCCCTTTGAGCGCTCAGACCCCTCTTTGAGCGCTCAAACCTTGCGCGGACCAGAAACTTTTCAAGACATCTTTTAGTGGGTTTTCTAGTTAATCTATGGGCTCCCCATGCTTTCTAAGCTTCGTTTTCACATCCAAAATCCCTCCAATTCTTTAATTTGAATTCAAATTCAAATTCAAAATCCAACTTTCCCTCTCACCGTCACTCTATATAAATCACCCTCCACCCTTTGTTTCAGGACTCTTGGTGGATCTCTTACACTCTAACACCCTTCATCAGAACAAAACCACTCTCTCTCATCCTTCAATCATGCTTTACACTCTCTCTCTCTCATCCATTTCCATCATCTTCAACCTCCAAAACACCCAAAAATCTTCTTTTAAAAAAGGCCTAAATCTCATGGGTCTTTGAAGAAACCACTTCTCACTAAGCCTACTACCCTCAAATCCTCAAACTCACTCCAATCAATCCTTATTCATCACTGATCATTCCATTTTAACCATTCAAACACTCAAAAATCCTATCATTATGACCAAATACACATGGGTCTTTAAGATACCAACTGATTCTAACCTCTTTCTCACTCCAAAACTCCATAGTTTATCCCTCTCTACTGTAATCATCCATCAATTGCAACTCCATCATTCAAAATCAAGTAAACCCACTTGATCATGCAAAAAATGGTCATCTAACCTCCAATACACCTCCATCTAGTCAATCAACCACTCATTCAGCCTTACACTCATAGTCCTCTATCCAAAATACCTCACCTCAAGCCTTTGACCTGAGCCACTACTCAATCATCCATCAAAACTCCAAGTTCAAGCCTTGATCATAACCAAAAAGGTAGAAAAACATGTGAATAGCTACGGGTTGGTCAATCTGACGAAGACCAGTTGCTTGCGACCTTGGATTGTATCGTAGATGATCACCCCAAGCGTAGGGCTAGGTCGGCGGTAGCATAATAACCGGTAAGACCGGGTCGAATCCACAGAGAACGGTTATTTTGAGTGAAGTGGCCTATCGATCTTAAATATTGTTTTGTAACTGTAGGTAGCCAACCATTTTGTTTCTTGTTAGTTTTGTGAATTTAAAACTGGAAAATTACCAAATTAAAATTGAAAATATGACTTTGATTAAAATTAAATTAAAAGGCTCGGGCCAAGGTTCACATCACCTATAACCTAAATAGATCCATGATTCTCACAATTTAACACGATTGAGCCACACAGTATTTGTGCGCTCTCTCGAAAGATGATTTAATAAAATTCTATTTTTTCTCGGTGTTTGATTTAATCAAGGCTTGCTCGAAAATTTGTTAAACCCTCAAAATGACATTGATTTAAGAATTATGCGTGCCAATTTTATTGTCGACGCAGAATCAAAAACTTAACAACCTTGAGTTTTAAATCAATAGCTACGAGCCCGGATTAGTCACAAACAAACTTTGTTAGCACATGTGTGAGAATCACAAATCCACTTAGGCCACTTGGGTGGTGATCACCCTAGGCCAAGTCTATGACTACTCCTCCATTGACGAAGAACTCGCCAAGGAAAAGCTAAAAATTATACTAAACATTACGGCTTTTTAAACTGATTAAAAAGATCAGTCTTAAAAATGTACCGATGAGATGTGATAGGCGCGTGGAAAACTTGCTTATACGCGCCTGAATAGGGTGGTTTAGCGCGTTAGATGTGCGGTTTAATGCTTATTTTCTGTTTAATGTGTGCGTGGTAGTGTTTTTGGTGCTTGCATGCTTTACCAAGTTAAAAGATGTCTTGGGCGTGCTCTTGCATGGCTGGAAGTGAAGTTGGCGCGCAGAACAAGGTTTGGGAAGTTGGATTTTGAAATACAGGCGAAGTAGTTCGGTATCGATACCCCTAATTTCAGTATCGATACTAATCAGCTAAAAGGGAGCAGTTTTTGTCCAGAGGATCCAGTATCGATACCTCTAATATCCGTATCAATACCTATTGCTTACGAAGGTCAGCGGTCAAACGAAGGTCAGCGGTCAAACGAAGCCAATCGGTATCGATACCCCCTATTTCCGTATCGATACCGAGAGCTTACGGTGCAATCCTTGAAACTACGTCGTTTTGATGGTCGTAGAACGAATTCCATAATTATTATTTTCGGTTTTCATTAGGATTAGGGTCGGAGTATAAATACTCATGAAATAATCCATTCTAGGGTTCCACGAATTTTTACAAGTTCTAGGTTTTCGAGTTTTTCGGCTATAGCTTTGGTTTCTTGTTTTACAGCGCTTGAATTCAAGTTTCGAAGTGTGGATTGGATTATTTGCTTTGATTATTCAAGGGTAAACTTCATTGCACAATTTTTAGCATAATTTCCTGTTATCGTTTTCATTGTTTCATTATGCTCAGATCTAAGATTAGCGTTATTTTCATCGTTTTCCCAACAATGTGTGAGTAGTCGCATCGAGTGCGGCCGCGGGACAAGGTGTTCCGTGGCTAGCCTAATTTACGTTCCACCTCGGTGTCGAATTACTCTAATTAATTTGCAATTTCTGAATATAGAACTTTTCTAGCAAACAAACCAAGCATTTCCAATTTTAAATGCGCAGAGATTGGTGACAAACGGTGCGCATTTGTTGGATTTATTTTGTCCATATTTTTAAATCTATTAATTGAGTAATTATGGCCCAAGTGAATATGAATTAGACTAGTCGGGGGCACGTAGTGCCCACGGCTACGCTCTCCTTTTTAAATTCAGAAGTCCGATAACTTAATTAGGTTAATTAGTTAATTAATTAAACCAATTGATCAAGGGGTGGCTACCTGAGAGCCAGTTACAAACATAGAACTGATATAGTTTGAGTGAAACACCGTAGACCGTCTCTGTGGTTTGACTCCGGTACTTCCGGATTTATTGTGCTGCACCGGTCGATAGTCATATGCTTGGGACAAAATCTTAATTAATTATTAATCACCCGAACGGTCAAGCAAGATGTGTATAGGAGGGTAGACCAAAGGTGTTCTCCTTTCAATCTCAAAGGAATCCACAAGTAAGACTAATCTTAGATTTGGGTTTGGTGTGAGAAACAGCCGAGTAGTTTGCGCATACTCACAACCAAACTTCAATCTTTTGATTAAGCGAAGTTACACTAAGAATTGAATTGGATTGGAAATATAAGACTGAAATTGGAACTAAAATTAAAGAGCTGCAAACAACAATTATTTTAACTTAATACAAGCTTAAATTGAAAATACACTTGGGAATGGAAGAGCTGAAGAAAGAAGCTCTTGGCTTGAAAGTGAGACTGAAAGGAGAAAGACAGAACAATAAGAAAAAGAGAGAAAAAGACTGCTAATTTTACTACCCGAAAATGTGTTCTCAATCTACTATTTTTTTGTTACAAAGTACTACATACCTTATATAGGCAAAAGAAAGAGACAGAAATAGAAAAGTAAGAAAAAGTCAAAGAAAAAAAACTAACAAAAACTACGGGAAAGAGCCACTGATTTGTGATACTTGCACTGACTGGGTTCGCGACACTCTCGACTGATGTTCAAAACGGTGTTCGATTCGAGCACCGGAAGTATCAAATTTCTTATTTTAATTCCGGAAATAAAATGGTATAAATCTTGTAATTTTTGTGCTTGACATGTGTTTCGTGGGGCAAAACAAGATATCATCCGGACTCCGCGATATTTGTTTCCATTTATTACTTCCACTGCCGTCCACCAACTTCTTGACTTTCTTTTCCTCATTTGCACTTTTTTCCTTGGGGGAGTTATTGCATTGGAAAATTATCCAGTGTGGCACGTCACACTTCCGCACAACATCAAATGCACCATTTTTATCCCGTTTTCTCCTGAATCACTCACAACAAACCTTACGTGCAATATCTTATAAAAATTAATAATAAACATAATATTAAAATAAACTTGAAGACTTAAGCCCACTAATATTTACATATTTGTGTGTTTATCACATCCCCCAACTTGAACTTTGCTAGCCCCTAGCAAACTAAATAAATGCAACTAATGGAAATAAACTAAAATGGATACGTCTTTTAAACCCCCAGGCGGTCCCGTTAGGACGTGTGAAGTCTCGTGAGGGTTTTCTACAGCAGTAACCCATAAAACACCCTTTTTATTTATTTATTTATTTTTAGAGCTCACCATATACCACTTTAAATCTAACCAACTTAGGTCAAAATTGAAAGATTTATTTATTTATTTTTTAAAACAAGCTATGCTCAACTCCAACACATGCACATGAACAAAAGTGAACAAAACTAGTTAAAACCTGTTTAAGGCAAGTCACACAAGGAAGCTTTATTTAATTTACAAGGCTAACTCTAACAATGAAATATGCTCAACAGCAAAACAACTAAGTCATATCCACAATCAACGCCCAGAATTGTGCACTAGCAAGATCAAGATGCTAGGCATTTTATTGGTAGAGCGCTGCAAGACAGAAGTTTTTATTCAAATGAAAGAGTAAAAATAAGAGCGAACAAACATGAACATGAACTAAAATGTGCAAGATAAGCAAAAATGCATCATAATGGAGTAGAGACACACTAGAGATCAACTAAGGACTTTATTTAGTTTATAATGACCATGGTTACAAAAGAAAGGGTAAGCAAAATAACGGCCTAACATAAGATCGGTTCATCTACCCATTGGCCGTTATTGCAATCCTAAACTACCCTTTTCGAGTACTCCTCCACTACTACTTCCTCCCTAGTTTCACCACCACACACCCCCACTTCTATACCACTCTTTACCAGCTGCTTCGTAGTCTCGGCGTAATCGGATCTCATATTCTATGAGGATCGCCGAATATATAGCAAGCCCAGAGAGAATGAATCCCCACATAGTACGCATGTTCACCCTAAGCCCGAAACACGGTGGGTATACCATTGAAAACAATAGGCTAACCGCAAAGATGAGGGTCAAAAGTTTCCATTGGCAATCGAAAAACAGCTCCATCTCCGCCATTTCCATGTTTCTTTGGATTTGTATATGCTTTTCCCTGATTTGGGCTATCCACCCCTCGGGTAACCTGGGTACATAATCTACCATTTTTGGAATGGAGTTTGGGCTTTTCAGGTTTAGATTTGGGTTTGAATGAAAATTTTATGGTGGATTATGGAGAGATTCGGTAGGGGATTGGGTATTTGAGAGGTTGGTGAAATGGCGGAAGGAAGAAGAAGAAGAAGAATAAGGGAAGAGAGAGAGAGACGAGGAAAGGATAAGAGAGGGCGAGAGAGGGGGGTCCCCCTCTCAGTTTTTTTTTTTGTGTGGATCTGGTACCTTCCATGGGAGAAAAACACACTAACACCCCGGAACCAACTGTTATCCTTATTTTGGTCCCCCAAATCACCATTTTGCTTTTAATGATATTCAACCACTCGTCCCCCACACATCCAGTTTCTTAGGGTTATGAAATAAAAGGTTTCAGACTTGGCTCAAACAAGGGTTTAGGAGACTCATATGTGGTTTAATCACACAAAAATGCTTTGTATCCTTTCCTAAGTGTGCCATAAACTCCAATGTAATGCACATAAGATATCCAACACACCTAGACATGAACAAGAGATTTATTCACCTAAACTAGGAGTGAAAACAGAGAAATGAAACGGGATATGGACAAAACTTACTCAGAAATACATTTTAACTCGGTTTGTTCACAAATTTTTATGTATATGTACCAGAGTCGAGCTTAGTAATTTTTTTTTTTAAAAAAAAAAAATTAAAGCAAAACCCTTGCTATTTAGACACAAAATGAGCATACGGTGAGTTTTTTTTTTTTTTTTTGAACCACCTTATTTACAACACAAAATCTAAATATTTACACAAATAAATATTATCCCTTCCCCCAACTTAAAATGTGCATTGTCCTCAAAGCATGATGGGCACGCGAGAAGCTTGTGTATAAGTGCCCAATTAGGGGGGTTTTGGCTTAGTTTACATGCGATTTAAGCTTTATTTTCCAATTAATGCGTGCATGTGGTGTTTCTGTGTTGCAAGTGTAATTTGCAGGTAATTGAGGGGCATAAGTGCGATTTTAATATTCTTCGGGGGCCATGCACGTCGATCAGAAGTTGAAGGCAAGTGAGTTGTGCATGGGGTGGTCGAAACTCGTCGGGAGCGCTACCCCAATACCCTGGAGCGCTCAAGATGGCTTAAAAAGGGTCTCAAATTGGACAGAATGTTCTTGAGCGCTACCCCAGATTAGGTGTAGCGCTACAAGCGCATTAGAAGAGAAGGTCAACAGTCAACACAGAGGGTCAACGGTCAACCCTACCCCTAAGCAGAGAGGTAGCGCTACCTATAAATAGGTGTAGCGCTACCGAATGGATATCGGGAAGAGGCTAAACGTTGCCGTTTTGGCTATGCGCGGGGGTTGTTTCTTAATTTCGTTTAATTTTCGTACGTTTATTAGGGTTTATTATAAATACTCTTGTTTTAGGCTGTTTTAGGGTTCCGCACTTTTACCTAGGTTTTGTATTTTTGAAGTTTTCGGCTACAGCTTCGGCTTTTCTTGACAGCACTTTGTTTTCAAGATTTCAGCTTGAATTGATGCTTGCCTTAATTAATTAAGGGTAATTTCTTTGCACAATCTTTAGTATAATTCTTTGTTATCGTTTTCACTGTTTCATGATGTTTAGATCTAGGGTTTGCGTTATCTTTGTTGTTTCTTCAATAATGCGTGAGTAGTCGCATCGAGTGCGGCCGCGGGACAAGGTGTTCCGTGGCCAGGCTAATTTACGTTCTACCTCGGTGCCGAATTACTCCAATTAATGCGCAATTTTTGAATACGGAACTTTTCTAGCAAACAAAACCAAGCATTACCAATTTTAAATGCGTAGAGATTGGTGACAACGGTGCGCATTTGTTGGAATTATCTTTCCATATTTTTAAATCTATTAATTGGATTATTGTGGCCCGAGTGAATGTGAATTAGACTAGTTGCGGCACCGTAGTGCCCACGGCCGCGCTCTCCTTTTTAAATTCAGAGTTCAGTAATTAAATTAGGTTAAATTAGTTAATTAATTAAACCAGTTGAGCAAGGGGTGGCTACCTGAGAGCCGATTACAAACATAGAGCTGACATAGTTTGAGTGAAACACCGTAGACCGTCTCTGTGGTTCGACTCCGGTACTTCCGGATTTATTATGCTGCACCGGTCTATAGTCCTGCGCTTGGGACGAAATTAGAGTTAATTATTAGATACCCGAACGGTCAAGCATTTTTGGCGCCGTTGCCGGGGATGGTGACGTGTGTTCAAACAGTGTTAGGTTTAGGTTTGTTAAATTTTAATTGAGTCACCATAGGTAGAGATAAGCAAGTCGAGCGTAAACCTGATCCTCTCTATTACCGCGGATCATTACAAATCGTTTGGTTAGGATAGAGAAACGTGTCGAGTCGGTCGAGTTTTCAAACTTCGTCGTCGAGTCAAGAGAGTCTGGATTGAGTCCATTCCCATTAGTGGACTCTATATAGATTTACCTATCGAGTCGGTTAGTTTAAGTAATCCATTTGTATCGGATTAGAGTCGTGGTCGAGTCAATTACGAACGTAATCTTTTGATATGGGGGACCAACAGGTAGTACAACACCCTTCTTTGAGGCAGCACTTGAATCCCGAGAGGACCACTCCTCCCGGGCCGATTGTGTTTCCTCGCGAGACACAGGAGGCACGCAATGCCTTCACTGTCAAGCCTGGTGTTCTGAATAGTCTCCCTAACTTTTATGGGAGAGAGTCTGATGACCCGTACGAACACGTGCGGACATTTGAGGGGTTAGTGCGCAACCTGGCGTCTACTACCCAATACGACAATGCCTGCCTCAAGCTGTTTGAGGCCACTTTAAGAGATGGCGCACTTAGATGGTTTAGAATGCAAAAGCCTCAGTCTTTCACCACATGGGCACATGTGCATGACGCGTTTTACAGAAAGTATTTTTCTGAGGCTAAAACTAATAGTTTAAGGCGTCAGATACAAGGCTTTAGGCAAGAGAGGGGTGAGACTTTTGTGAAGGCATGGGAGCGTTTCAAAGATTTGCTCCTAAGAATGCCACACCCTGGTTTTGAAAAGATACAGTTGGTCGAATTTTTTCCACTGGTCTCAATATTTGAGACAATCCAAAGATATAGAGTATTCATGTAAGGGGGGCGACTTCTTGTCCAAAACTGCGGATGAGGGTTGGGATTTTTTGGATGACCTAGCAGATAGGCAGAGGGCGTTAGAACCCTCTGATTTTGATCGGTCTGGACCTTCTGGGTCTAATGTTATCCCCGTTACCTTACGAGACCAGCGACTCCAAGCCCAGGTCGAAAAGATCGCACAAAAGCTAGAAGAATTAGAAGTTAGGTGACTTCGTCCAAAGGTGCATGAGGTCAAGATAGAGGAAGTCTCGTGTGGTGGTGGAGTGAGTGTAAGGGGCACATTGCAACTGCATGCCCCGGATTTTTAGCTGCTAAGGGAGCAAGTCAGAATACTCAGGAAGAGGTAAATGCTGTAAGGAATTGGGACCCATACTCCAATACTTATAATCCGGGATGGAGAGACCACCCTAACTTTGGGTGGTCAGATCAAAGACCCACAGGTGGAGGTCAAAAGCGCCAACTCCTGCGCCACCTCGCAAGAATAGATTCCATCAATCCTGTGCGAGGGCACGCTCGGGGCCAAGTCATTCCCTTACAATTACCAATTACAGCAAGGTAGAGGGGGAGGTCCATCCACTCGTGGTCCGCCCCCAGGTTATCTGTGATCGCACCACCCCGTTTTGAGGATTCCATGAATTCCCTCATGCAGTCTCAGCTAACGTTTCAGACTGACACCAGGCAGCAAATTGGGGCCCTTACGGCCCAAATGACCCAACTCACTGCGGTGATCAGCCAAATGCAACAGGAAAAGGGTAGGTTTCGGCCGGGGTAGTAAAGGCGGTGCCCATTTTGTGGGAAATTCAAGCCCCAATATCCAAGGGCAAAATCGGGGAAGAGGCTAAGGCGATCACCATTCCGAGGAGTGGGAAAACCATTGATAAGACTATTCGGCCAACACATAGACAGGCTCCACCCTTGGAGCCAGTTATTGAGCCTGAGGTCATTATTGATACTGCTGAGGTGCCTCGGGAGGAAGTAGTTGAGAGAGAGGAGTCACCTGAGGTGGGGGAGCCTGCTGTCGCGGCCCCCATGACTCAAACGCCACCAGCAAGACCGTTAGCTCCATTTCCCCAAAAGGATGGCGGTGAGACCTAAGCCAAGCATGAACAATAAAATGATTGAGTTGTTCAAGAAGATTCAATTCCCCATCACCACGATGGAGGCGATTGAATCCTTTCCTCCGATGTGCTAAGGTATTAAAGGACCTATGCACACCAAAGCGCAAAGAGTCGAGAACAAAGCGTGGTTCGGCCGGAACAAGTGAGCTCCATTAGGAGATGAGATTCTGCCAAGTGCAAGGATCGGGGTGTCCCACCATTCCCATAGCCATAGCGGTCAAAATTTTGATAAGGCATTGTTGGATTTGGGAGCAAGTGTGAATTTGCTCCCTTATTCAGCATATTTGAGATTGGGCCTAGGCGACCTTAGTGAGACTCCAGTCACGCTACAGTTAGCTGACCGGAGTATTAGAGTGCCCAAGGGAGTGGTAGAGGATGTGTTTATCCGGGTAGGGGAGTTTCAATTCCTCACGATTTCATTGTTTTGGACATTAGTCCCGGCCGTGAATCTTTAGAAGACCCCTATCATCTTAGGGCGCCCTTTCCTAGCCACCTCCAACTGCGGATGAATTGCAAAACCGGGGCAAGGTCCGATTATCCGTCGGGGAGGAAAGAATGGAGGTGGATGTGTTCAGTGTCAATACGTTAGAGGATGATGGTGAAGAGTTCGAGGGGTTGTGTCTGATTGACACGTTAGTCTAGGAGCATATCGATACGGTCCTGTACAAGGACCCCTTGGAGGTTGCCCTTACCTCCGAGGAAATATCATTTTTGGATTCAGCAGAGGCTATGAACTTGTCAGAGTTGTTAGATTTTGAGGAGTCTTGTGAGAAATTGTGTGGGGTCACTCATGACCCTATGTTTGAGCCATTGGGCGACCTCCAGCCAAAAAAGGTTCTTCCGTCATCCATCCGGCCGCCCTAGACCAGGAGTTAAAACCTCTACGGACACGCTTAAGTATGCCTTTTGCAAGGCAATGATACCTATCGGTTGTGATCTCCTCGACCCTCGAGGAAGATCAAGAAGGAAATTGCTAGATTTATTGAGAGAGCCGGGCGCGATTGGTGGACCATTCTTGGACTTGCATGGTATAAGCCCAACGGTGTGTACACACTGCATTATTCTTGAGGAAAGTGTTAAGCCTTCTAGGCAACCTCAGCGGCGTCTTAACCCCAACATGAAAGACGTGGTTAGGGCTGAGGTGCTTAAGTTGTTAGACGCGGGGATCATCTACCCAGTTGCCCATAGTGAGTGGGTGAGCCCCGTGCAAGTAGTGCCTAAGAAGGCAGGAGTGACCGCCGTGACCAACGACGAGGGAGTTTTAGTGCCGACCCGAGTTCCCACAGGATGGAGAGTTTGCATCGACTACCGGAAGCTCAATGCGAGCACCCGGAAAGACCATTTTCCTCTTCCTTTCATTGATCAGATTTTAGAGAGGGTAGCGGGTCGGGCATTTTATTGCTTTTTGGATGGTTATTTGGGATATAACCAGATTGAGGTTGCTTTAGAGGAGGACGGGAAAAGACCACTTTCTGTCGCCCTTATGGAACTTATGCATACCGTCGCATGCCCTTTGGGTTGTGCAATGCGCCTGGTACCTTTTCCAGGTGCATGATGGGGATCTTTAGTGATATGGTGGAAAGGATAGTAGAGGTGTTCATGGATGATTTTTCGGTTTTCGGAGATTCATTCGATGGATGCCTCGAAAATTTGGGAAAGGTTTTACAGAGATGTGAGGAGAAGCACTTGGTGCTTAATTGGGAGAAATGCCACTTCATGGTTACCCATGGAATCGTGTTGGGACACATTGTGTCCTCTAAGGGTATTGAGGTGGATAAGGCCAAAATTGATTTAATCCGAAATCTCCCAACACCTAAGTCTATTAAGGATGTGCGTTTCGTTTAAGGACATATTTGGTTTCTACCGGCGATTCATTAAGGACTTTAGTGCTATCTCCGTCCGTTGTGTCGGCTATTGACAAAGGACGACCGCTTGTGTGGTCCGGATGATTGTGAGGGGGCATTCAGAAGTTAAAGCGAGTCTCACAACTCGCCGACAATGCGATCCCGACCGAGTCTTCCCTTTGAGCTTATGTGTGATGCCGACTATGCAAATGGAGCTGTTTTAGAAGCGAGGAGAGGGAAAGACCCGTGTGTGATATATTATGCCGATAAGACCTTGAATGAGGCGCCAGATGAACTACACCACCAAATAAAAGGAGTTGTTAGCGGTGGTGTTTGCGTTAGATAAGTTTCGGTCCTACCTAGTGGGTTCGCAGATTACGGTTTTTACCGATCATGCGGCCCTCAAGTACTTAATGACTAAGCAGGACGCGAAAGCTCGCCTCATTCGGTGGATTACATTTCTTTGCAAGAATTCCACCTGATTATCAAGGATAAAAAGGGGGTCGAGAACGTAGTGGCTGACCATCTGTCTCGTCTGGAATTCGAGGACCCCACCTCGAATCTTCCCATTAGAGATTCTTTTCCGGATGAGCAGTTGTTCGCCGCTAATGAGTGCCCGTGGTATGCTGACATTGCCAATTATTTGGTGCTTGAGGTGATTCCTCCCCGTGGTCTACCCAAGAGCGGCGATTTTTGAGGAGTGTCAAAGTATATATTCGGATGACCCATATTTGTTTAAGTCTTGTCATGCGGACCGGTTGTGCGTAGGTGTGTCCCCAAGTCCGTCGGAAGGGGATTATAGAGGATTACGTCATGGCGAGGAGTCGCGGTGGTCACTTCTCTGCGAAGAAGACCACCGCCAAAAATTTTCAAAGGTGTGGATTCTGGTGGCCTGATATGTTTAAGCTCGTTCATGCGTTTTGTAGGTCATGTGACCGTTGCCAAAAGCTTGGCAAATTGTCTTCACGTCAGGAGATGCCCCTCCGACCCATTCTTGTGCTAGAGGTTTTTGATTGTTGGGGCATTGACTTTATGGGTCCATTACCTATGTCGCATGGGTATGAGTATATCTTAGTTGCGGTGGACTATGTGTCCAAGTGGGTGGAGGCGATACCCACTAAATCTATGGAGTCTCGAGTCGTGCTAGAGTTCATTAAGTCTAATATTTTGTCGAGATTTGGCGTGCCACGCGCCATTATCTCGATCGAGAACACGACTTCATGAGTCGGTCGATTAGAAAAGCTAATGGGGAGTATAGAGTCACTCCACAAGGTGTCCACTTACGTACCACCCCCAAACTAATGGGCAGGCCGAGTTAGCAAATCGAGAGATTAAGCGTATATTGGAGAAAACTGTAGGTGTGACTAGGAAGGATTGGTCAATCAGGTTAAATAATGCGTTGTGGGCCTACCGTACTGCTTATAAGACCGTGTTGGGTGCTTCACCCTATCGGCTTGTTTTTGGTAAGGCACGCCACCGCCGATTGAGTTAGAAAAGAAGGCCTATTGGGCCATTCAGAAATCAATTGAGTCTAGATATGGTAGGTGCGCATAGGAAGTTGCGATTATGTGAGCTCGAGGAGCTTAGGAACGACAGCGTTTGAAAATGCCGGTATTTACAAAGCTAAGGTAAAAGCGTATCATGATAGGAATATTCAGCAATAAAACCTTTAGCGTGGGTCGAAAAGTGTTGCTTTACAATTGGCGTCTCCATTTATTTCTGGTAAGTTGAGATCCCGTTGGGAAGGTCCCTATGTTGTGATGCAAGTGCACCCAAATGGTTCGAGTTGATGTCCGTGATTCAAGGATAGTAATGTGTTTAAAGTTAATGGGCAGCGTCGTCCCAAACCATTTTGGAATTTTAGGAAGTAGGAGAACGATGAGGAGTTGGTCGATCCTGTTTTATTGGACGACCGGTTACTTAGGCTTTTTCGGCCGGGTCCCGCGGGTAGCTTACGGCGTACCATGCTCTTAATTGAGTGTGGACCCGCCCCTAGCGATAGGGTACCCATCATTGACTTGGGTTCTCATAGCTTTTTTGCCTTCATTTGTTTAAATAAGGATCGTGTACCCAAACTCGGTTAGTAAGGGCAAATTTTGCGTTTCTTTAGTTTTACTTCATTTTTCATAATTTATGTTTATTCTTGTTTGTTTCTGTTAAAAAAATAAATAAATAAATAAATAAAAAGGAAAGATGGTCTAGTATAGCCACCTAATTTCTAGCCTTGAATTTGTGTATCTGGGTTTCTAACAATCTTATTGCTTTGTCTCGGATAGTCATAAAAGACGATTGGCTCTGATCTCTTTAAGGAGAAACCTTGAGTGATTTACCCTGTTGAGTCATGACTTACCCGGGATTGTTATGATGACCTTCTCTACACAAATTTAAGTGAGAAATTAGGGAGAAAAGTAGTACTTCATTACCTTTCACGCGGTCGAAAGTGGTGGTGTTTCTTTTTTTCTTTTTGATTTGTGAGTGGTGTTCTTTTATATTTCTTATTCTTTATTGTGGCCCGGCTTCCACTAGCGGGCGGTACTGATGTCATTTGCTGCCTAGTAGGTAGTTGTTTCTTAAGCCTTTTGCAAGACGAGCATGCTACCACACCAGCCTTGGTAGTTTGGGCCTCTCCGTCGGAGTGAGTGCGGCATTCAGGAGCCTCAAGCAGGGGTGCCACGAAATGTGGCGGTTGTTAGTCCTATAAAGCTTCGACGCGGCCCTGTGTGACTAGCTGTGGACCTCTATGGGTCGAAGGAGCAAATCACGGAAGGCGGTACCAATTAAAAAGCGGGCGATGGCCTTAAAATTCCCCATACATCGGTCGGGGTCATGATGGTTGGCTGCCATTCGTCGGTCCATTTCTTTCCCTTATCTTTGATTTCGCTTTTGATGTTTTGTCTTCCTACTCTGAGGGCAGAGCAAATTTCAAGTTGGGGGAAGGGGTGTACTTTGTACAAGTTTTGATTTGTTTGAGCGTTGCTAGTAGTTTAGGGGTCGTTTTGATTTGTTTGAATTTTTAATTTTTGGTTAATTTCTGAGTCTGGGGATACGTTCGTTATGCTTGTTTGTATGAGTTAGATGAGTATGCTAGATTTTTGTCTCGTTAATTGCCTGTTTAACTTGTTCACATGCATATATCCGACATCCATGTTGAATATTTTTCACGCCATAGGCAAGTCTGAGTAGGTGTTTTCACGTTGTGCACAGTAATTCCTTAAGGCATCCCATGTTCATTGTTCTTCACTTTCCGCACTTGCATAAAATAGTAGGCGTTTGTATCACATATCATGATGTGAATGTTTCATATGCATGTGAGAGGGTCGATGACGTGTTTAGGGGATGAAATAAGGCCATTTTTGCATGATTATACCACTAAATATATTCCTTTGACCCTTTGTCAAACAGTTGTGTCAGTTCCTGTGTCAAAACTTAGGAAACCGGTGTTTGGGTGGAGTGATGTTCTGGTGGTCCAACTCTGTATTTAATTGTAGAAGACCTCAATCAGGAGTATTGTTGTTTGGGATTAATTAATGTTTGCTTGTGAATGCCATGATCTCAAAAGTAACCTTTAACCATAAACCCCAACCTAAAAAAAAAAACCAAATTTTGTACCCACCAAATAAAAGCCCCTATAGAAGAGAGAGAGAAGAAATTGCTTTAAAAAAAAAAAAAAAAGCTGACGTCATCTGTAGCGCTACACCAAAAATGGTGTAGCGCTCCCGGTGTTTCTGTGCGGAAAAAAATAAACCGCCCTCTCTCTCTCTCTTTCTCCCACTTTTTCCACTTTCTCCATTCTTCTTCTTCTCCCTCCGATCCAAACCTCCATAACCACCAAAACCCTAACCTTTTAACCTTCATATCTCCTTCAAAACTTCACCAATCTTCACCAAAATTTACAAAAACACTCCTCTCAACCTCCTCTACCTTTCTATCCAAACCAAATTCCCTCTAACCCGCTACAATCTCCAGATCAAAAAACCCATAAACCCAAATTTTTCCCCAAAAACCATTGAGTTATGACATCCAAAAGGCAACACATTGGGAAGGGAAAGTCTGTTGCGGGGCCCTCTGGTGATGTAGAGGAAGTTTATCTGGGCCGGGCCAAACGTAGAGACCGGGAGCAAATTGAGAGGGATAACCAAGCCAAGTGGGAGGCTTCAATCAAACAGAGGGGGGTGAAGAATGAACGACATATCATAGAGGATGGGTTGTGGCCCAACGATTTTTCGCCGTTTCAGGCCATCCGGGATCAAGGTATGGGTTTTTGGTTTGAACCTAATCCCGGTTATAATACTGCATTAGTTGAAGAATTTTATAAGAATATGGTTACCCCGAAATTTGGTACTTTTATGGACCCGCAGGCTCGGATTACGCCCAAAATTGGTAATGCTCTGTTTTTTTATTGATGCTAGTGAGATAGCCCTTGCATGGGGCTATGTGAGGCCTACGGGGCCCACGACTTACCCTAAGCCGGAGTCGGCTTTTAATGATGATGAGGTGAACCGCCACTTGTACGGTGACCGTAGGAATGCCAGGATTCCTCATTGGCCCGGTAGGCTTACGCAGGATTATCGATTCATGAATCAGGTGGTTTGTTATAACTTGTATCCTAGGGGTAAGGAGGGTGCACCCCAGAAGTATGTGGGGAATTTGATGTTTGTGTTCATGTCCGCTGATACCGTATGTGATTGGGCCCTATTTGCTTTTGGGCAGATGTGTGACTTTAGGGATGCCCCCACCTCACTGAGAATGCCATTCCCATGCTTGATAAGTAAGATTTTAAGAAGTAGGGTGGCCTTGGCTCGAAAATACCTGAGCAATGACCCGTTGAATCCTAAGGATATGGATTCCTCCATTCTCACTCGTAGTAGGGCTCAGGTCAGAGCCGCCGAGGGGTCGATGCTCACTCCGCCACCTGCTAGCGCCAGCACTAAGACTTGGCTCGAGAAGATATTTGGGTGTTTGGCGGGTGTGGCAAAGAGCCACAGGAAGTTGAAGAGGGGGAGGAAACGTATAATTCGAACTGCAGTTGATTTTGAGATAGGCAGCGCCACTTGGAGGCACGGCTTTCGGGGCAGAATCCGGGACCTTTCCAGCCTAGGCAGTGGCCGGATTTGGAGGTGAGTGATGACTTTGCGGATCCACCATTGGAGGATGAGCAGTCTGATGCTGAATTTGGAGGAGGAGATGATTGAGCTCGGAGTTGGACACGGGTTGGACGTGGCTTAGTTGGTGGTGTTGCATTTATGTTTATTATTTCTTATGTTTGAGTTGTTGGAGACTATTTTATTTTGTTTTTCTGTTTATGTCAGTGGTGTGACCGTATGTGGCACGTGGTGGTTGTGTCAAACATTGGTTGTTTTATTTTGGTTATGTAGGATGATAAACCTTTGGTTATTTCTATGTGATTGTGTTTGTGTTGATCTGAGTTGGTGACGGCCAGTCTGGGTAGATTGACCATGAGCTTTTCTATAGGTCGTCACCCTTTGCATGTTATTCCCTTTTTCGTTGATTTACCGCGGTCATTACAAGCTTGAAAAAGCCCTTAGTTGACCCGATGCACGTTATTTGACCCTTTCGCATGCATGTATGATACTTGGATTATGAATGTGTGGTATCGTGTTTCGTGGGCTTCCATTGAATATCTTGGCGTTGTTTTGACTGGCACGTGGTGGTTTGTTCAAATCCACGTTGATCGCCAGGCGCCTCACATGGGATGTAGAGTGTTTCGGTGAGAACGAGCGTTATTGTGTCACGAGAAAGCATTTTATCTTAGATATTGCTGATGAGTGAAATTATTTGACTCTTTGTTGGAGCATGCATGTGACTGAGTTGCAGGAAATTATGAGACTATATTTTAATGGTTCACTGGACTTCGTACAGGTTGCATAACCCTCGTATCCCTTGCTAAGTCGTTGTAGTTATTTCGTTGTTTTTTTTTATGTCGTCCGTTACTAGGGACTAGCAACGCTCAAGTTGGGGGATGTGATGGGCGCGCGAGAAGCTTGTGTATAAGCGCCCAATTAGGGGGGTTTTGGCTTAGTTTACATGCGATTTAAGCTTTATTTTCCAATTAATGCGTGCATGTGGTGTTTCTGTGTTGCAAGTGTAATTTGCAGGTAATTGAGGGGCATAAGTGCGATTTTAATATTCTTCGGGGGCCATGCACGTCGATCAGAAGTTGAAGGCAAGTGAGTTGTGCATGGGGTGGTCGAAACTCGTCAGGAGCGCTACCCCAATACCCTGGAGCGCTCAAGATGGCTTAAAAAGGGTCTCAAATTGGACAGAATGTTCTTGAGCGCTACCCCAGATTAGGTGTAGCGCTACAAGCGCATTAGAAGAGAAGGTCAACAGTCAACACAGAGGGTCAACGGTCAACCCTACCCCTAAGCAGAGAGGTAGCGCTACCTATAAATAGGTGTAGCGCTACCGAATGGATATCGGGAAGAGGCTAAACGTTGCCGTTTTGGCTATGCGCGGGGGTTGTTTCTTAATTTCGTTTAATTTTCGTACGTTTATTAGGGTTTATTATAAATACTCTTGTTTTAGGCTGTTTTAGGGTTCCGCACTTTTACCTAGGTTTTGTATTTTTGAAGTTTTCGGCTACAGCTTCGGCTTTTCTTGACAGCACTTTGTTTTCAAGATTTCAGCGTGGATTGATGCTTGCCTTAATTAATTAAGGGTAATTTCTTTGCACAATCTTTAGTATAATTCTTTGTTATCGTTTTCACTGTTTCATGATGTTTAGATCTAGGGTTTGCGTTATCTTTGTTGTTTCTTCAATAATGCGTGAGTAGTCGCATCGAGTGCGGCCGCGGGACAAGGTGTTCCGTGGCCAGGCTAATTTACGTTCTACCCGATTGTGTAATTACTCCAATTAATGCGCAATTTTTGAATACGGAACTTTTCTAGCAAACAAAACCAAGCATTACCAATTTTAAATGCGTAGAGATTGGTGACAACGGTGCGCATTTGTTGGAATTATCTTTCCATATTTTTAAATCTATTAATTGGATTATTGTGGCCCGAGTGAATGTGAATTAGACTAGTTGCGGCACCGTAGTGCCCACGGCCGCGCTCTCCTTTTTAAATTCAGAGTTCAGTAATTAAATTAGGTTAAATTAGTTAATTAATTAAACCAGTTGAGCAAGGGGTGGCTACCTGAGAGCCGATTACAAACATAGAGCTGACATAGTTTGAGTGAAACACCGTAGACCGTCTCTGTGGTTCGACTCCGGTACTTCCGGATTTATTATGCTGCACCGGTCTATAGTCCTGCGCTTGGGACGAAATTAGAGTTAATTATTAGATACCCGAACGGTCAAGCAAAGCACAAAGACAACATTAAAATGAAAAACAAGGGAGGAAAGAAATTTACCGACGGGGAGGAATGTCAACCTCCAATACCTCGACCAAGTTTGAAGAATTTTTCATCACTTCTCCTTTCGTCATTGGGACTGCTTGCAGAGCTCCCTCCTTCGGTCTCCAACTGGAACCACAGCTTAGTCACACAGAATCAACTTCAAGACTTTATTGGACTGACAACCACCACACATAGTGGTACCCATGCTTAGGGCTCCTGAATGCCTCACTCATCTCAAATTAGATCCAAACTACCAAGGCTGGTGTGGTAAGCATGGTCGCCCTGTCAAGATTGAAATACCAACTACCTACTTGGAGAAAGCGATATTAGAACCGCCTGGCTCGTGTTATCCGGGCTCTACAAAGAACAATATTTATAATATGTACAATGAAAAAGGAAAAACACTGATGATCTTCATGCAATCGCACGAGTACTATTTTTCTTTCCAAAACTGGAGACTGTGGATAAACCATACGTAGCTCAAGTTTCGGGCGGCAGTACCGGACCGTCCAAACACCATTTGAGCACAGGAAACACTGAAGTTATCTCAAACTCCACGAATTTTATTTACAAGAATAAAAGAATGGCCCTTCTAACCGGGGCTGGGCACACGATCTCGTTTTACTAGCTGCGTGCAAGCTAAACCAAAGTCAATGATGGGTAATCCAATGCAATTGTGCAAAGGACCGGGCCCTCCAAACAATTAAGTCCAGAAAGTACGCGTTAGCTCCCCGTGAAAATGGAGTCACAGAGACTCCATTAGTGAAACATATGAAAACTCAAACAGGAGGGTCATTCGTGTAAACAGGATCAACTAACTCCTCCTCAACTTCTTTCAATTCAAAATTTTCAAGAAACAGCTTAAGCCTTTGCCCATTAACTTTGAAAACATGACCATTAGAAGGATTTTCAATTTCCACTGCCCCATGAGTAAAAACAGCTTTGACAATATAGGGACCAGTCCAACGAGATCTCAATTTACCAGGAAATAGGTGGAGTCTAGAATTGTACAAAAGCACTTTTTGACCAATTTCAAAGTTCTTACGTGAAATGTTTTTATCATGAAATGCTTTGACCTTGGTTTTGTAAATGCTCGAGTTATCATAAGCATCTCTCCTAATTTCCTCAAGCTCGTCCAGTTGGAGCTTCCGGTGAACACCGGCGGTGGGCAAACGAAAATTCAACTGTTTAATTGCCCAATATGCCTTGTGTTCCAATTCAACCGGCAAATGGCAAGTCTTACCATAAACAAGCCGGTAGGGAGACATCCCTAAAACAGTTTTATACGTAGTACAGTACGCCCACAAGGCATCGGTCAATTGGAGTGACAAATCCTTACGGTTTGGATTAACCGTTTTTTCGAGAATATTCTTAATCTCTCGATTCGCAAGCTCAGCCTGACCATTGGTCTGGGGATGGTACGCAGTGGACACTTTATGCGTGATAGCATATTTTTTCATCAAAGCCTTAAAAGGTCTATTACAAAAGTGGGTCCCTTGATCACTGATTATGGCACGTGGCATCCCAAACCTAGACAAGACATTCTCTTTCAAAAACTTGATCACAACTTTGTGATCATTAGTACGAGTGGGGATAGCTTCAACCCACTTGGACACGTAGTCCACAGCCAATAGAATATAGAGATTCCCGTAAGACAACGGAAACAGACCCATGAAATCAATACCCCAACAATCAAAGACTTCAATTGTGACAATGGGGTTCAACGGCATCATGTTATGATGGGTCACACCTCCCAGAAGTTGACAATGTTCACAAGATTTGCAGAATTCAAATGTGTCCTTAAACATAGTTGGCCAATAGAAACCACACTGCAAAATTTTAGCAGTGGTCTTTTTGGAAGAGAAATGGCCTCCACACGCTTCTGTGTGGCAAAAGGTAATGACACCATTTTGTTCAGAATTGGGCACACACCTCCGGACAATCTGGTCCGGGCAATACTTGAACAAGTAAGGATCATCAAAGAAAAATCTTTTCACCTTAACAAGAAATTTCCTCCTCTCTTGAGGAGTCCAATGACTTGGCAGCTGTCCCGTGGCAAGATAATTGACAATATCCGCATACCACGGGATTTCAGAAACAACAAGTAGCTGCTCATCCGGAAAGGTATCTAGGACTGGAAGATTCGAGGTTTTATCCTCAAACTCCAAACGTGACAAATGGTCAGCAACCACATTTTCCACTCCTTTCTTATCCTTGATAACCAAATGGAACTCTTGGAGTAGGAGAATCCAGTGAATAAGACGTGCCTTGGCGTCTTGCTTAGTCAACAAATACTTCAGTGTTGCGTGGTTAGTAAAGACAACAATAGGCGAACCTATGATGTAGGACCTGAACTTGTCCAAAGCGAAGACCACAGCAAGTAACTCCTTCTCAGTGGTGGAGTAATTCATTTGAGCCTCATTAAGATTCTTGTTCGCATAATAAATCACATATGGGTGTTTATCCCGTCTTTGGCCTAGCACTGCCCCAATTGCATAGTCGCTGGCATCGCACATCAACTCGAAAGGAGGAAGGCTCCAATCAGGTGCTTGCATAATAGGAGGAGTAGTTAGGCTTAGTTTCAACTTGGAAAATGCCTCCTCACAATCGCTTCTCCAAATAAAAGGGGTATCTTTTGACAACAAACTGCACAATGGCCTTGATATCGAACTAAAGTCCTTGATGAACCTGCGATAAAATCCAGCGTGTCCAAGGAAAGAATGAATGTCCTTAACACATTTTGGGGTAGGGAGGTGAGAAATCAACTCTACTTTTGCTTTATCAACCTCTATTCCTTTGGAAGAAACAATGTGCCCCAAAACAATTCCTTGTGTCACCATGAAATGGCACTTCTCCCAATTCAAAACAAGGTGCTTATCTTCACACCGCACTAGGACTTTCTCCAAATTCTCAAGGCAAGATTCAAAAGAATCACCAAACACAGAGAAATCATCCATAAACACTTCCATGATTTTCTCAATCATGTCACTAAAGATGCCCATCATACACATAGAAAATGTTCCAGGGGCATTACACAAACCAAAAGGCATGCGCCTGTAAGCGAACGTTCCAAAAGGACACGGGAAAGTTGTCTTCTCTTGGTCCTCAAGAGCGACCTCAATTTGATTATATCCTGAATATCCATCCAGGAAGCAGTAAAAAGCATGACCAGCCACTCTCTCTAAGATTTGATCGATGAATGGGAGAGGAAAGTGGTCTTTTCGTGTGCAAGCATTAAGCTTTCGATAATCAATGCACACTCGCCAACCTGTGGCGACAGGAGTAGGAATCAACTCATCCTTGTCATTTTTCACAACTGTGACTCCAGCTTTCTTGGGTACCACTTGAATTGGACTTACCCATTTACTATCATCTATCGGATAAATGACTCTGACATCAAGTAATTTAAGAACTTCTGCCCTAACGACATCCTTCATGATAGGGTTCAATCGACGTTGTGGTTGGCGGGAAGGCTTCACATCATCCTTTAGATAGATGTGATGAGTACAAATCAGGGGAGAGATTCCCTGAATATCAGCAATGGTCCAACCAATTGCCTTCTAGTGCCTCTTTAAGACCTTTAACAATTCAGATTCTTGGTGTTTTTCAAGAGACGAAGAAATTACCACTGGGAAGGTCTCATTAACGCCAAGAAAGGCATATTTCAATGTATTAGGGAGGGCTTTCAAGTCCAACTTAGGAGGTGCCAGACTCGAAGGTAGAATTTTTTTCTCAATAGGAGGCAGCTCCTCAAAAATAGGGGACCAACTATCGATCCCACAAACTTCCTCCTCTTCCGAACTCAAAGGGGCAAGATAGTCAAACTCATCATCCATCTTCTCAAGTGTGAGGAGTTTCTCTAGCGGATTGTCACACATAAGTGAGAGCACTTAGTCTTGCACAAGAGTGTCAATCATGCTCACCTCATGGATGTCATCATCATCCCCCATTTGGCTGTTGATATTAAAAATATTCAACTCCAACTTCATGTTACCAAATGTCATGTTTAATAACCCATTTCGGCATTGAATAATTGCATCAAATGTCGCCAAGAAGGGACGCCCAAGAATGATTGGAGTTTGAGCTTCTGGATTAACCATTGGCTGGGTATCTAGTACTACAAAGTCAACAAGGTAGACAAAGTTGTCTACTTGAACTAGGACATCTTCAACCAAACCTCTCGGAATCCTAACACTTCTATCAGCCAATTGGAGAGTAACCGGAGTTGGTTTCATGTCTCCCAGACCTAACTGCTCATACACACAAAAAGGCAGTAGGTTCACACTTGCTCCTAAGTCAAGCAAGGCTTTCTCAATTTTCTTACCCCCAATCACAATAGAAATTGTGGAACACCCTGGGTCCTTATACTTTGGGGCAACATCCGTCTGAATTATGGAACTCACTTGCTGAGTGAGAAAGACTTTCTTTTGCACGTTTAGCTTTGCGGCAAAGGCACAAGTCCTTCAAAAATTTCGCATACGACGGGATTTGCTTGATCGCATCCAACAAAGGGATGTTGATCTTGAGTTGCTTAAACAACTCATAAATCTCTGGATTTGATGATGATTTTGGCACTAGCCTTAATCTCTGAGGGTACAGAGGTGGGACTGGACCAGCTGTTACAACTGGTTCCACACTCTCTTGAGTGTTAGAAATATCACCATTTGGTGATTCAGTAGGAGACGGGGTTAGTGGTGAAGGTTTGATAGGTTTAGGCTTCAGTATTATAGACTTATCAATTTCTTTACCACTTATCAATGTGGTGATTGATTTTGCCTCCTCAACATTGGAGCTAGTTCCAGGTGAACTACTCACAAGTGTTGGCTTTGAGGATTGGCTTGAGGTTGGGCAGGAAATTTGCCTTTTTCTTGTTGCATGACCCCCACAGAAGAGGTCAGTTTAGTCAATTGGGTACGAATGTCCCCAATGACTTCCTTATTTTGCTCATTAATTGCAACCTAACTTTGCATGAACATTTGCAAGGTTTCCTCAATACTACGCTTATGAGGCGGTTGATATGCTTGAGGGGCCATGGGTGGTCCTTGCGGTGCATATGCCTGCTGTTGTGGGTACCTAGGAGGTCCTTGAGCTTGCTGGTAATTAGGCGGGGGTTATTGGTATTGGACTTGGTAATTCTGCTGGGGTGGACCTTGGGGAGGTCCTTGGTTTTCATTGGTGCGCCACTTAAGGTTGGGGTGATTCCTCCACTCTGGGTTATAAGTGTTGGAGTAAGGAGAATTGGCCAGGTTCCTATTCTGGTTTTGAACTTGGTTTAGAGTATTTACTTCAACTTGCTCTGTTCCAGAACTAGAACCATGCAATACCTCTTTGAAAGCAGGTATTGTCGGGCAATCATCCGTTGAATGCCCTTGTGTGTCACAGATAACACACACTACTTCAACAGCTTTTGTCATCTCCATTTTCTCCAACTTTCGAGTAAGTTGGGCAACTTTTTGGGAAAGATCATCTTGCTCCCACAAAATATACTTTCCTGGACTCACTTGGCCATGACTAACCACTTGGTTAGACTTTTCATTTGGATCAGAGTAATCCCATGACTTAGTGCTTTCAGCCAAAAAGTCAAAATACTCAAGTACCTCCGCAGGTAGCTAACTCAAAAATTGCCCGTTGCACATCATGTCTATGAATTGACGATTACAAGGAGAGATTCCCTCATAAAAAGTGACTTTTTGGAAATCATCGTAGCCATGATGTGGAACTGCATTCAAAGAATCCTTGTACCTCTCCCAACACTTGTGAAAAGGTGCGTTTTTCCTGTTCTTTAAAAGACTGTATCACTTTTTTCAAGGCATTGGTTTTGTGCGTAGGAAAGAACTTAAGGAAGAACTCTTTTTTCATTTCATTCCAATTGGGTATTGATTGAGGTTTCAGCGAAATGAACCAAATTTTTGCCTTTTCTTTTAGTGAGAATGGAAAAAGTTTAAGACGCGCTGACTCTAATTGGGCAGGGTTGTTACATGCCGTTCCAATGACATCTTCAAATTCCCTCACATGTGTGTAAGGGTTTTCAGAATCTAGACCTAGAAAATGGGGCAACAAATTCAACATCCCCGGTTTAACCACAAATACATTAGCGTTGCCAGCAGTGGGTTCAAGTAACTATACATGATGGTGTAGTCGCACGTGTTGGATTAAGATAGTCCCTCATCGTCCTCGTAGGAGGGACATGAGCAAGTTCTTGTTCAGCCATTTCAAAATAACTTACTAGCCTTTTAGTAGTTTCAGAACGAAGCCAACGTTTTTTAGGATCTTGCACCCAACGACTAGCAAGACATACACAACTAAACACAACATTTACTCTTTTTTTAAATTTTTTTTTACTTACTTACTTTTAAGAATTGAAAGTTTTGACCTTTCTTTGAACAAAATAGAAACAAAAATTCAACTTTTTTTTTTATTAATTTTTTAACCACAGAAAGTTTGAAATATTTTTAATAAACTAATAGATTATGACTCTACAAAATATTTACAAGCTACAGTTCAATATGCAAAACATGGAAAGTTGTGAAAAACTTACAGTGGGGTATAGAGCGACGCAGCTAAATACTCTAAATTACACCGTTCTCTGGCAACGGCGCCAAAAATGCTTGCGACCTTGGATTGTATTGTAGATGATTGCCCCAAGCGTAGGGCTAGGTCGGCGGTAGCATAATAACCGGTAAGACCGGGTCGAATCCACAGAGAACGGTTATTTTGAGTGAAGTGGCCTATCCATCTTAAATAGTGTTTTGTAGCTGTAGGTAGCCAACCATTTTGTTTCTTGTTTCTTTTGTGAATTTAAAACTGGAAAATTACCAAATTAAAATTGAAAATATGACTTTGATTAAAATTAAATTAAAAGGCTCGGGCCAAGGTTCACATCACCTATAACCTAAATAGATCCATGATTCTCACAATTTAACACGATTGAGCCACACGGTATTTGTGCGCTCTCTCGAAAGATGATTTAATAAAATTCTATTTTTTTTCGGTGTTTGATTTAATCAAGGCTTGCTCGAAAATTTGTTAAACCCTCAAAATGACATCGATTTAAGAATTATGCGTGCCAATTTTATTGTCGACGCAAAATCAAAAACTTAACAACCTTGAGTTTTAAATCAATAGCTACGAGCCCGGATTAGTCACAAACAAACTTTGTTAGCACATGTGTGAGAATCATGAATCCACTTAGGCCACTTGGGTGGTGATCACCCTAGGCCAAGTCTATGACTACTCCTCCATTGACGAAGAACTCGCCAAGGAAAAGCTAAAAATTATACTAAACATTACGGCTTTTTAAACTGATTAAAAAGATCGGTCTTAAGAATGTACCGATGAGATGTGTACAGGAGGGTAGACCAAAGGTGTTCTCCTTTCAATCTCAAAGGAATCCACAAGTAAGACTAATCTTAGATTCGGGTTTGGTGTGAGAAACAGCTGAGTAGTTTGCGCATACTCACGACCAAACTTCAATCTTTTGATTAAGCGAAGTTACACTAAGAATTGAATTGGACTGGAAATATAAGACTGAAATTGGAACTAAAATTAAAGAGCTACAAACAACAATTATTTTAACTTAATACAAGCTTAAATTGAAAATACACTGGGGAATGGAAGAGCTGAAGAAAGAAGCTCTCGGCTTCTTGGCTAGAAAGTGAGACAGAAAGGAGAAAGACAGAACAATAAGAAAAAGAGAGAAAAAGACTACTAATTTTACTACCCAAAAATGTGTTCTCAATCTATTGTTTTTTTGTTACAAAGTACTAAATACCTTATATAGGCAAAAGAAAGAGACAGAAGTAGAAAAGTAAGAAAAAGTCAAAAAAAAAAAAAAACTAACAAAAACTACGAGAAAGAGCCACTTATTTGTGATACTTGCACTGACGCTCTCGACTGATGTTCAAAACGGTGTTCGATTCGAGCACCGGAAGTATCAAATTTCTTATTTTAATTCTGGGAATAAAACGGTATAAATCTTGTAATTTTTGTGCTTGACACGTGTTTCGTGGGGCAAAACAAGATATCATCCGGACTCCGCGATATTTGTTTCCATTTATTACTTCCACTGCCATCCACCAACTTCTTGACTTTCTTTTCCTCATTTGCATTTTTTTCCTTGGGGGAATTATTGCATTGGAAAATTATCCAGTGTGGCACATCACACCTCCGCACAACATCAAATGCACCATTTTTATCCCGTTTTCTCCTGAATCACTCACAACAAACCTTACGTGCAATATCTTATAAAAATTAATAATAAACATAATATTAAAATAAACTTGAAGACTTAAGCCCACTAATATTTACATATTTGAGTGTTTATCACCAGTGAGTTCATGGAGGTTCTATATACCTTTTATGAGCTTTCAATAAGCTCCAAGAAATGGAGAAAAATAACTTTTGAAAACATGAAGCCAAAAGAGTTTGAGCACTCGAACTGTTTCGGCCATTTTGTTGTTTTTGTGGTTTCTGATGCTTTCTCATGTTGATATCATCATTTGATGGATTTTGGCTGGTTTAAATACTCTCAAATCAGTTTACTTCACTCTTGATCCTTGATTGATGATGCCAAAATCCATGGAAATGATGTTTGATTATCATCGAGTAATGAATGAGCTTTGTTTATGAGATGAATGGCTCCATCTCACTCTTTTTAACAATGACCAGAAGCTTGAGATTCATATGAACATCATAAAATGAGTTAAAAGTCACAAAAGCTTAGGAGCTAGAATGAGGTTTGAGCGCTCAAACCATAGTCTTTGAGCGCTTGAACTCTATTCTGATTTATGTTAGATTCTTGTTTATTTTAGTCCCATATTATGAAATAATTTCATTACATTAGTGTGTGTATGTGTGTGTTGTTGTTTGGCGTAAGTCAACCTGATCCTCTCTACCTATCACTCTAATCATGCTTATGCATGGCCCAAAACTCATTTCTCACTCGTGTGGACACCTCAAGTTTATTTTATCCATCTTCATGAAGTTTCAAGCACAGGTGTATCATCATGCATCATTTTTTAACTCACCCATGATCCAAATGTAGGAAGAATGGAGTAGAAACACTCAAATCCAGAAGATGGCTTCAGCACTCTGTGTATCCCTTCGAGCGCTCAAACTGTCTACTGGTCCACCAAATGTTATTCTTATCCAAGCTTGGTTTCTGAGCATTGAATAATCTAAAATATTGTCTTTTAATGTTGAGTCTTCATTCCTTCTATATTACTTACTTCATTAGGGTTATAAGTGGGTTTTAAATCGTGCATGCATGGCCATGTGATTCTGTTTAATCATTCCAGTACTGTTTCTGAGTAAACAACAAAGGTCAAGTCATCAGAAACATCATCAACATGTGCAAGTGAGTGTGAGTTTGAGTGCTTAAATCCTCAATTTGAGTGCTCAAACCACTGAAAGTGGGTCAGATTGGTTTATCCTCTTTTGTGTATCGTTCATGCTACTTCCAGTTTTCAGTTTCTGTCTAACATGTAATAATGTTGTCCTCTTGCTGTTTATTATCATTTGTAGTTTACATTTGTTCACCATCATCATCACTCATGTAGTCCACATCTCACATGCATACATTGTAGCTTGTTGTTATGTTTGTTATCATTATTTGGCTTCCCATCCCTTATTCCCTGTATTTGCTCATGGTTGAATTGCATCCATTTCACGTAATCCCACAAAAGTCAAGTAGAGACCGGTCTTTGAACTGGGCGAGGGGAGTGCCGTAAAACCTTTTCCCTCTCGTAACTAAGCTCCCGAACCTAAAATAGTATGGTGATGACGAGCTAGTAATCCTTATTCATTGAATAAGGCATGAGTCAATCAAGTTCGGTTCCTCGGGGATAATCCGCTAAAACCCGGGTGGTGACCCCGAATCGATGAGAAATCCTTTGGAGGGGCATCCACAAAGGTGAGAACATTGGCTCAATAAAAGCCTCTTTTAGCAATTTTACCTAGCCAAAATAATAAATGTAGCCTATAGCAGACTCAATAAATGGCTAAGTCTAGTCCATAAGTGAATAGTAACTCAACAAATCCACTCTTATTTTTTGAGGTACTATTCACCACACATCCTTTATTTAATTATTTATTTTCACCCACTCCCTCTCTCCATGCAATATCTATGGGTTATATTTTTATCTCTCCTATATATAAAAGGAGAGTGCACGTGAACAGTAGATTTTGGTCCCTCAATTGAACAATAATTTTTCTACAGATTAAATAGTGCTCTTAGTTACAAATGAACTAATTAGTTGTCTTGTGAGTTCCAAATCGCCTTACTGGTCTCATCCCTCCTTGGCTCCCTCCTTTGGGACCCACATCTTCCATCACTTCATGGCTATTTTAGAAATGAGAGAGGCCAAGAGCATGTGCAGCAACATAGCTATAGATGTAAAATAGCTATTTTGGCTATGTAAAAATGCACAAAATCAGCTGCAGCAGCCTCATCAAAATATTGTTCACCATCCATACCAATTTTTTAAATTTTGTTTCTCTTTCTTCCCCCTCTGCAGCCACTCTAGAGCCACAACGCCGAGTTCAATGATGACGAAATTTCGATCGATAGTGAAGTAAAGATCAATAGCGAGGTAAGGATTGACGGCGCGGTATGGATTGACGACAAAGCAAGGATCGACAACGAGTTTTTCTCTGACCAAAGGACTTGTGTGTAATGGGTTTTGGTTTGAAATCTACTTCTGCGATTACGAGTTGTATCTTTGAAATTGGATGTCCATATAGGAGTTGCCCAACTGCAAGTCTTCCTTTGATCTCGCCAACCAAGACATTTGCCAATTCCAGCGAGTTCAGTCCATGTGGCAGTGAGTACAAATCCAGATGGGATGGAAAAGAAGATAAGAAAAGAGAAATAATAAAATAATAATATTTTAATGAAAGGTAGGTAAAATGAGTATATTGTTGGAGTGTTGAGAGTGACAAGGTAGCTATATGCGCAGTGCATCAAGTTTTTTGGCAAAAAACTTATAGTAGGTGTGCAGGGTATTTTCCAAAGGCTACAGAAGTCGAACAAAATAGCTCGTCAAGAGCTACCATATGATATGCACGAGGAAAGAAACACGGAATGGTACGCCAATGACCACAAGACCCATAATTCAGTAAATACTCAAGTCTACCTGCTCGTCGGATAACATAGAAGGGACGGCCCGATACATGAAAAACCCTAGTAGCAGCCTTACCTTGTGAAAATAAGGAAAGAAGAAGATATTCAAAGATATTCCCAGAGTCAATTAAGCTTGCGAAGATAAGCACAATCTTACTCAGAGATGGAAAGCCAGTCAACTTACTAAACAAGGAGCGAACTCCCATGTAGGGTAAAACTCCAAACAAGCAATATGCGGCCATCTTGGTAAGGATCCTTATAGAATAAGGATATAGAATCATCTAGGCTACGCTGCCCAATAAGGGAGAATCCTAAGCTTGGAAGGATTCCATACAGAAAAGAATTCCGCAGGAAATGTAAATGCAAACTAATCGCCTATATAAGAAAATGACTCTGAAGCACTAGAGGTATGCCGAAACCCATTCTCATACTTATGCACTGGTTACAGTTATCCTCCAGTTAACCAACACTAACTTAGCCATCGGAGGGCCCTTGCCGCCTAGAGGCATGGGTGCTCTGACGGTTTGCTTGTGCTGCAAGATCGAGGTTGCTCCAATCAAAGAGGATTTGATCTCATAAGAGTAAGGAAATAACTTCATGAGTTTTTCCTCTTTTACAATTGGTGCCATCTGTGGGAAACAATAAAACCCCCACTAAGATCATCCATGGACGATCACGATCTTTACACACCACAGAAGAGTGGAGCTGGGAAGGATCCCTCTCTAGGGCCACCCGGTGCCCCAAAGAAGCCTCTCCCTGTGAGGTTGTCAAGCCAGGTGGAGAATGTGGAACACTCTCAGCCTAGTAGATCCCGAAGTGGAGATTCAGAGGTCCAATCACGAAGGGATCAACGAAGGAATTCCCCACCACGTCACGCCTAAAAAATGACAGACTCCCGGGTGAGGTGAGACAGGGAATATGCAGAGAGTTTTGTGCGAAGGGAACAAGAAGTCTAAGACCTAGCACGCTAGGTTGCTCAGGAAGAAGTTGCAATCCGAAATCTGAAGGACTGCTTGCGACAAGTGAAGGAAAATTTGAAATCCAAGTCCCAGGATGATGGAAAAGACCGGAGATGGTCGGGGAAGGAATCCCCACCAAAAAAGGGCAGGTTCCACGACCAAGAAGGGCCCACAAAGGAAGAGAAGAGCCACAAGCGAATCCTCGGATAATGGGGAAAGAAGGCGGCATGGAAAGGACCGGTACTAGAGGTCCGATTCAAATGAATGCTACGATGAATGTGGAGTGGCCCGGGAAGTGGCTAGAAAGGCCCTCAACCATGTGGCTGCTTCCCTACTTGCTAAATGGATCCAACGGGTGGACCCACCCACCAGGATGTTTCCATCGAGCCTGGGTAAGATGGCGCTGAGCTGGTATCATCATAAGCTGACACCAAACTCGATCCACAATTGGAAGCAGCTCTCTAAGGAATTCACAGCCCAATTCTTGACGAGTCGAGCGACACCAAAAAATTTTGACATCTTGACCGCCATAGGACTGAAGGAAGGAGAAAGTTTGAGGGAATATTAAAAAGGGTACTGGGAAACCATTACTGAGATTGAAGACTATAGCGAGGAGCACGCTATAGCAACTTTCAAGACGAGCTTGCCTGTTAGCTCAGATTTGAGGAAGTCCCTGACGATGAACCTAGTCAGAACGGTGGCAAAGCTCATGCAACGTATTGAACAACATTCACTCGTCGAGGATGATCGTATGCGAGAAAGCAGGAAAGAGAACACAGGACAACTTGTCACTCCAAAAAAGAGGATGATGAAGCAAAAGGGTTATAAGAAGGAGTACCCCACCAGCATGAGTGATAGTTCGTCTAGTTGAAGTGACAAGGCTGCTGTGAAGACCCGTTCTTTCCACAACATTTACACAGTTTTTAATGTACCAATTTATGAAATGTTGTAAAACTCAGAGATAAGCCATGGTTTCGCGAACCTCCAAAAATGACTGGAAATCCAGAAAGGCGGAGAGCAACAAACAAGAAATGTAGTTATCATTGAGATTGGGGGCACATGACAAAAGACTACTTCGAGTATGAGAAGTTCCTGGATAAGAAAGCAGCTGAAGGCCTCCTCGAATGAGTATGTAGTAGAAAGAAAGAAAGATCAAGCAACCCCAGTCGAGTAAGTGGACTGTTTAGCAAAACCCAAGGGCCTGATCCAAATGATACAGGGCCATGCAGCCCCCTACACCGAAAGTGAGATCAAATATGTACAAAGGCAGAACGAGCATGCAAAGCACTTGTACAAGCTGGGTATGAAGAGGCATAGGGAAGAAGAGATCACAGTGCTGTCAATCACATTCATGGATGAAGACCTGGTCGGAGTAATGTTGCCACACAATGACGCTCTGGTCGTTACCTTATGTCTAGGGGAATACGATGTTAAAAAGATGTTGGTGGACCAGGGGAGCTGCACAAAAATCCTGTATTACGACAGTTTTAGGAAGATGGAGTTGCCATGACAAACTTAGAAAATAGTCAAACTCCTCTGGTTGGGTTCAGATCACAGCCGGTTTGGCCCATGGGAAAGTTGACATTGCCCGTATGAGCAGGGTCCGTTGTGTTGCAAACAGAGTTCCTGGTTGTCGATGTCCCATCTTCCTACAACGCCATCATTGGCAGAACATGGCTGCACAGAATAAAGGCAATTTCATCAACTTACCATCAGATGATAAAATTCCCGGGGGCAGAAGGCATTGAGCACATTAAAGGAAACCAGAAAATGGCAAATCAGTGTTTAGTCTCAATGATCAACCGAGCCCTCGAGGCACATCTCGTTCAGTTTGTTGAAATATCCGATCAAGCTACATTAGAAGATGTTGGAGGGAATCCAGCCCTAAGAATTGTGGACGGATTGAAAAAGGTTCAGCTCGACGACTAGGATCCAGAAAGTTACTTTATGGCAGGAGAAAAGCTTGATGAGAAGGAGGAAGAAGAGCTTGTACATTTCCTCAAACAGCACGTTGATGTGTTTGCCTGGACGCCCCAAGAGATGTAAGGGATTGATCCTAATATATTCTGTCATCATTTAAACGTAGACCCCCAACACAAGCCAGTAGTCCCGAAGTCCAGAAGGTCGGCTCCTCAGCATGCCGAAGCAATCAATGAAGAGGTTGATCGTCTCCTAGAAGCCAAAGCAATTAGGGAAGTGAATTACCCTGAATGGCTGTCCAATACGGTCGTCGTCAAGAAGAAGAATGGGAAATGGAGTGTGTGCATCAATTTCACTAGTCTAAACAAGGCCTGTCCCAAAGACAGTTTTCCTCTGCCTAGAATTGATCAGCTCGTTGATGCAACGGCTAGGTACGAATGAATGAGTTTTTTGGATGCCTACAGGGGATACCACCAGATAGCAATGCATGCGCTAGATAAAGAAAATACATTGTTTATCACTCCACGAGGGCTGTATTGCTATAGGTCATGCCATTTGGTCTCAGAAATGCCAAGGCTACATACCAAAGACTCGTAACACTCATGTTCAAAGACTTGCTTGGGAGGACTATGGAAGTCTATATAGACGACATGGTGGTGAAAAGCAAGGAGAAAGGTGATCATATAACCGATTTAAAGGTAACTTTTGATATCTTGTGACAATTTCAATTAAAGTTAAATGCTCCAAAATGTGCATTTGTTGTGAGTTCTGGAAAGTTCCTAGGCCATTTGGTCACGGAACGTGGCATAGAGGCCAATCTTGATCAGATTATAGCCCTCCAGAGACTTGAGAGCCCAAAGATAACCAAGGAAGTGCAAAAGCTGACGGGCATGGCAGCAACACTAAATAAGTTCATCAGTCGCTCGTCGGACAGATGTAGACCTTTCTTCCAGCTGCTGAAGAAATGGAAAGGATATGAATGGGGACCGGAGCAGAAGGAGGCTTTCAAAGACCTTAAGAAGTATCTTGGAACGCCCTCATTGTTGTCAAAACCAAAGAAAGACGGCTGATTCTTTACCTGGCCGTCTTAAAGCATGCAGTTAGTGCAACCCTCCTTCGAATAGAAGGCACAGAGTGAAAACCAATCTACTTTGTAAGCAAAACTCTCCTAGACACACACACCAGATACCTCTCCTTGGAAAAGCTCGTTAAGGCTTTAATCATGGCTTCACGAAAACTACCACATTACTTTCTGGAGCACCCCATCACTATATACACTGAGTTTCCCTTGAAGGCACTGCTTTAAAAAGCAGACTTCTCTTGGAGAATCTCCACTTGGTTGGTAGAGCTTAGTCAGTATGACATTGATTTCCAACTAAGGACAGCCATCAAGGGCCAAGTGCTGGCAAACTTCGTAGCTGAGTTTACCCCGGTAGAGGCTGAGCCTCCCTTGGTTCGCGAACATGAACCAAGTCCTCAAGGTGACGATCAAAATACAGGAAATTGGCGTCTATAAGTTGACGGATCAGCATGCAGCAAAGGCTTAGGGGCATGAATAGTGTTATTTGCTCTAGAGCACCTAATGCTCGAACAATCCGTTCGTTTGGGCTTCAACGCAATGAACAACATGGCAGAATATGAGGCCCTCCTAATCGGGCTCAAGAGTGCAAGGACCCTTGGAGTCATGAAGTTAAAGATCTTCTATGACTCACAACTCATGGTAAATCAACTAAGTGGGGAATACGCTCTAAAGAACGAAAAGATGGTAGCCAACGCAAAGGCTATATAGGATTTAATGGCAGATTTCGAGGAAGCAAAGATAGAGCAAATCACTTCAGGACAAAATGCTCACGCAGATTCATTAGCCTGCTTGGCCTCGGCATTACCAACAGAGTACAAACGCACTGTGGCCATCGAATACCTAGCCCAACCCAGCATTGGGTAGGAGGCCGAAGCCTACATGGATACAAACCTGGGACCAAGTTGGATGGACCCGATCATCGCTTAGGATAAAAAAGAGGCCTACAAAATTAAACTAAAATCTGCTCATTTTTTGCTCTCACCACAAGGAAAGCTATAAAAAAAGTCATATCACGGTCCCTACCTACTTTGCGTGCATCCCACGCTAGTACAAAAGTTCTTACATGAGATACACGCCAGGACATGCGGCAGACATGCAGGAGGGAGATCGATAACACATAGGGCAATAACCCAGCGGTACTAGTCGCCATACATGTAGGAAGATGCGAAAGTGCTTGTCAGAAGCTGTGAAAAGTGCCAACTGTTCAAACCAATTATGCGGACACTGGCAGAAGACCTACAGCCCCTTACCAGCCCATGGCCATTCGCTCAATGGGGGCTCGACATCATAGGGTCCCTACCCATGGCAACGGGCAAAAGGAAGTTCCTGCTGATGGGGACATATTACTTCACCAAGTGGATCGAAGCAGAACTGCTTGTTAAGATCACAGAGAATAATGTGGAAAAATTTGTTTGGCAGAACATCATAACAAGGTTTGGGGTGCCCTATTCCATAATTTCGGATAACGGAGCGCAATTCGAGCCAATGTTTTGAAGCTTTCTGTGCCTAACATGGGATACGAAACTACTACTCAACACCAACGTATCCTCAAAGTATCGAACAGGTAGAGGCCTCTAACAAAACAATCCTCAAAGGAATCAAATGAAGATTGGAGAAAAAGAAGGGAAGCTATCCTAATGAACTCCCGATAGTGCTATGGGCATTCAGGACCATCCCAAGACAATCAACGGGAGAGACTCCATACTCTTTGGCCTACGGTACTGAGGCCGTGATCCCCATCGAAGCGGGGCTACCAACAAATAGAACAACATTAGTAGAGGCTGATGGGAATGACCAAGCTTTGGCAACAAATTTGGATCTTGCAGAAGAACGAAGAGAAAGAGCTTTGGTTACACTGGCAGCTTACCAGCAACAGCTTTGCAGGACTTACAACAAGAAGGTCCACCCTGCAAATTTGGAATAGGGGACCTCGTGATGAGGAAAATGGTAGGGAATACCAAAAAGGCATCGGCGGAAAGCCTCAAACCAAACTGGGAAGGGCTTTACAAAGTGGTTGGCTTGGTAGGGGTCGGAGCATACAGACTTACAGATATAGACGGGAATCCGGTCCCCCGCCCTTGGAATATCCAGAATCTTATGAAGTTTTTTCCTTAAAATTATCCTTTTCCTTTGAATAATGCCCTGAAAGGCAGAGTAAGTTTTCCCTTATGAAATTTTCTTGGAATAATGCGACCTTTTTTCCTTTATTTATGAGTAAAGTAGAGAAACTGTCATGATTGCGAATAAAGTCATCCACTTATTGTCTTGCAAATCTGTGCATTACTTTACTTTGAGTAAATATAGGCTTGGACTGAATGAACAAACCCCATATTGGGGGCATGATATATGCTCAATCAATCATAATGCAGCAAACACAGGCTTGTCCTTAGCATCGTCTATGGCCTCGTCCATGAATAGGCGTGAATATGCCAAAGCTCGTCCATGGCATCATCCATGAATAGGCACAAATATGCCTAAGGTCGTCAATGGCCTCGTCTACGGTTAGGCGCGAATATGCCTAAGCTCGTCCATGAATAGGCACGAATATGCCTAAGGTCGTCCATGGCCTCGTCCATGAATTGGTGTGAATATGCCTAAGCTCTCCCGTGATCTCATCCACGATTAGGTGTGAATATGCCTATAAATTGTCCATGGCTAGGCACGAATATGCCTAGACCTCGCAGCGAATATTGCACCCGTGGCCTCATCCACGGTTAGGCGCGAATATGCCTATAAATTGTCCATGCTTAGGCGCGAACATACTTAGACCTTGCAGCGAATATTGCACCCGTGGGCTCGTCCACCGTTAGGCGCGAATATGCCTAAAAATTGTCCATGGTTAGGCGCGAACATGCCTAGACCTTGCAGCGAATATTGTACCCCATGGGCTTGTACAAGGTTAGGTGCGAATGTGCCTAAAAATTGTCCATGGTTAGGCGCGAACATGCCTAGACCTTGCAGCGAATATTGCACCCTGTGGCCTCGTCCATGGTTAGGCGCGAATATGCCTTAAAAATCCCTCATGGCCTCGTCTATGATTAGGCGCGAGTATGCCTAAGCATGCTTGTGGTCTCGACCATAATTATTTAAGGTTAGATATATTTCTGACTAAATACAGGAACATCTAAGTTCCAAAATGTTTATCTTATATCTGACTAAATACAGGAACATCTAGGTTCCAAAATGTTTATCTTATCTCTGACTAAATACAGGAACATCTAGGTTCCAAAATGTTTATCTTATGTCTATCTAAATGCAGGAATATCAAGGTTCCAAAATATTTGTCTTATTCTGGCTAAGAATGAGAACATAAAATCTAACACAGGAACATCTGGGTTCCAAAACATTTGCCCTGTATAGTTTTGATTATATGCAGGAACGTCTAGGTTCCACAACGCACATGTCGATGGTGCAAATCACCAGTTCAAGCAAAGGAAAGGTCAGATGCAAGACTCAAACTTGCATCCCTTGTACCTATACATAGATTACTCAACAATTTGCTGCATAGACAAGTGCAACCAGAATGGTCAGAGTTAATGAGAAACAAAAATTCCAAGTTATGTCAACGGGCAACCAAGACTTCAGCCCACCCGACACCATGAAGGGTGTAATTACTATAGTTCTAAAAACAAGACCACGTAGGGTCAGCTCGTCTGAATAGCCACACAGGGCACGGGACCAAAAATTGTGTTAAACTACTAAAACAAAAGTCAAGGAATGTCAAGAGTTATGATCAAAATAGATCAAACAGGCACAAAGCCTTTTCACTGGGCCTCAGTGGTAGAAATGTTGCCTGAACCATCACCACCAGAAGAGGGGAGCTCAATCTGATGCTCGTTAGGGACGGATGTGTTGCCACTAGCTTCATTCAGGGTGGAGACAACAACTATACTCTGGCTTGGCACAACAACACTTTGGGGAGCGACGTCCCTACGTCTGGGGTACTCAATCTCAATCCAAATTGCATCTCGTTTGTCAATTTCCTATTTGATCAGACATGCCTTCTAGCCCCTGAAAAAAAACAAGTCTTCGAACTGCGGCATCTGGGTTTTGAACTTCATCTTCGTATCAATGACTCTTTGATTGTAAGCATGGTCAGAAGACACCTGAGCAACATCCAACTTAGCCTTCAAATTTGCCTTGCTCTTTTGAGCGTTCGACAGCTCTGTCTCTAAAAGCCTAAGTCTGGTCATAGCATCATTAAATTTATGATCAGCTTCGCCCACACAACGCTTCAATGAGGCCAACTCTTCCTTCATCTTCTCGTTCTCAGTGGTCATCAAGTGGTTGGCATTGATCAGACGGTTGGCACTGACCTTTAGCTCGTCATTCTCAGTCCTCAGTTGCACGTTGGCACTGGTGATCGTCCTGTTATCCCTGGTAGCACGGTCACAAGCAACATACATGAGTTTCATAGACTGCAGCTCATCACAAAACAACATGTCAAAGAGAAGAAATCTTTAACAAAAAATTCCATAAGAATGAAACAACAAAGCTCGTACCTTGATGTGGTGCTGAAAGCCACTTTTCAAAAGCTTTAGATAACTGGACCCAACCTCTCTCTCAACATCCCCAGAAAGCAGAACAGCTCGTCTGACGGCCAAAGCAACGTCAACATTATTGCAACTATCAGTGATTAGGATAGGTTGACTACCACGTCGTAGAGGATGATTCCAAACGGCCAAGTTGGACTCAGATTCTGGCTTAGGAGTCGGGGGAAGTGGTTGAGCAGAGGAACTCCTGGTCGTACGACGACGCTGCTGAGGAGGGTTCGGAACAGGGACAGTTTCTTCTCTAGGCCTCTTCTCCAAAGCAACATCGGGTTCTCTTTACTCTGGAGGGGGATGGGGGAAGGGGGACAAGCAGAGGAAGAAGCTCTCAGAGGATCAAAGAATCAGATGGGGGACTCATCATCATCAAGGGCTATAAAATCTAAAAAGTCAGGCGTAACTCTCGGCATGGCTGGGATGGTCTCTCACAGAAACACAGCTAGTACTCTCTCCAGAAGTGTCCCACGTAATTCGGAGGGAGTATCCCTTACGTCATTTACTAATTTTCCCTTTTTCAAACCTTTTTGCTTTGGGCATTGCAAGTGATTACTCTAGCCTTTGTGAATATTTCTGAGAATAAAAAACATAGAGAAGTACACAATATTGTGGTCCTCTCGGACTAGAATAATGGCCAATAAATAAAAAACATAAAGAAGTACACAATAAGGCTTTTCATGATTTTTTTCATACAATCTGTTTGTTATTACGATGTAAAACATTTCACAAAAACTATTTAAACTTGAATGGATATGAAATGTTTTTTCTTTTGCAAAATTCCTCTTTTATGTAGCAGTTATCTGTGTTGGATGTGAAAAGAAAGAAATAAGAGGAAGAACATGGGGTAAGAAAAGCAGAGTAGCAATAATGCCAAAACTATTTTTGATGGTTTCAAAATTTCAATGCATAAAAAGCTTGTACATTGCACATAAGTACAAACATTTTATGCATTGGAGTTTTGGCATTAACATTTGCCTAAATACAAAAAGAAAAAGAACAGTTTTTGAAGAGGAGAGAAAATTTTTCCTTCCTCTTCCAAATTAGCAATTGAATTAGTTTTTTCACCCTCTCTTCTTTCCTCATTCCATAGATGAACAAAATCACACAAATCTCAAAAAAGAAATAAAGAATTTGACTGAAAATACATTTGAATTATTGATATTAATATTTTTTTCGATTTTTTCCCCCATATGACAGAATTCTCGGAATTTAGGTAAATCATTCCCCGTCATCAAGATACTTGGTCACATCTAAGTATCTGACAGTATAATAGATCAAAATGTGAAAGGTAAATTTAGGCTTGTATTGGGCACAAACTCGCTTGCATCGCACGCGCTGACCTCACTAGTAATATTTAAAAAGGTAAAAACAATATTTTAATACTAGATATGTAAAATAGATGATATTGTTGGAATTTTGATAGAGACGAGGGTGGGTAAAGTGAAAAATGTAGACTATTCACTAGTAATTTTGGCTCAAAATTTACCAGGGCTCAGTTGTTTAAAAGATTTTAGCACCCAAGTGCTAACATTTTTTGGAAAACAGGATCGAGATTGTTGGGATGCCTTAAACAACCAACCAGAGTAAATAGAGCGCTAGAATTAATCGAGGTGCAAATAAGGTAGCCTGAACATCCAGTATTTTAAAAAAAACTAAACTTAAAGAGACGTTTGGTAATGTTTTTGTTTCTTTTTTTTGTTTTTTTTAATTTTTTCAAAAAAAAAAAAACAAAAATGTGTTTGATAATTTATTTACATTTTGTATTTATTAAAAATGTTTTTTAAAACACAAAAAGGTGATTTGTCTTGTTTTTAAAGCAGGGTCATTTAAAAAAAAGAAAAAGAAAACAGAAATTTCATTACCAACATATATTTTGATTTTTGTTTTTATACGTAATAAATATTTTTTAAAATACCAGATGCCAGGCTGGAGTTTCTGTAAGACCCGCAAACCGCCTCTCTGCTTCCCTTCTCTCCGAGTCCTTCTACTTGCACCGATGCAAGTGTACAGACCGTGTACCAACGGCGTTGCCGACGCCGGTGTGGGTCCCAAACGGTCGATCCGAGCCGTTGATCATTCTCAGAATCAAATTCCGAGTGGGTCATTGCGAGAATCGAGGCAATCGGACGGCTGTATGAGCTCGATCCAAAATCACCCCATTTCATTCAAAAAATTTCAAATGAAATGGGGTGATTTTGGATCGAGCTCATACAGCCATCCGATTGCCTCGATTCCCGCGTTGGTCCACTCGGAATTTGATTCTGAGAACGATCAACATTTCCGGATCGCGTTTGGGACCCACACCGTCGCGTCGGCGGCTATCGTCGTACATGGCCTGTATTAATCGTGATCGGTCCCTTTAGATTTATCGCTTCTCTCCTCCCCTCTCCCTCTCCCCTCTCTCTGGCTCTCTCTCCTCAAACATCGATCAAAAGTCGGTACATGGTCTGTACACTGTGATCGGTCCCTTTAGATTTATCGCTTCTCTCCTCCCCTCTCCTCTCCTCTCTGGCTCTCTCTCCTCAAACATCGATCAAAAACTGTTGGAAATAGTACAGATCAGATTCTCACGTCCTCAGATCGACTTTTTCCACTCTCTCTCTCTCTCTCTCTCTCTCTCTCTCTTAAACTGACCCTTCTTTTTTTTTTTTTTCCCTATTTCTCTGGTTCTCTTCTCTTCAGCACGAAGATACAGCATAAATCCGATTCTAGGGTTTCACACACCGGGTAGCCGAAACTCCAAGAAACCTGCTAAAGGTAACATCTAGGGTTTCAAACGCGCGCATGCACTTTCCTTTTCTTTAACTGGATTCACTGCTTTTTGGTTCGATGATTTGTTTATTTCTACGATATGAATTATATCTCCATATCAGTTAATCAGATTCCTTCGTCAAAGCATTGTATAGAGGGTTTTTTTGTTATTCAAGATTTGGATTAGGCCTGTGTTGCTTGCATTTCTTCGCTCTGTATATTCGCTTGCTGATTGACTAACTTTTGATGCCTTGAATGATTGAAAATTCTGTATTAATCTCCTCTTGAAGAAATTTGGATGCCTTTATTGGTCTGCAGATTTGGATTCCTTACTTTGTATTTGCATTCTACTATTCTGGAGGCACGAAGTGCGTGTGTGAATGTGCAGTGTGGGAGTGGGTAGTTTAGCTCAAGTAATTTTACTACTTCAAAGTGGTGGAGCCAGGATTTCGATTCGAGGGACCCGTTGAAGAGAATTTCTTTGTTAGGAAAAATACTCTTTGCGTTTATCTTTCCTGTTTTCTATTATTATTCGCTGTATGGTTTGATAACTTTGGTCCAGTGCATCAATAAGTAAGTACGTGAATTTGTTATACTATTTTGGTAACTAAAACACTTGAACGTACTTGTCTACGAATTTATTTCACGAAATTCATGAAGTGATGTAAACTTATATAAATAGGTCAGGTCAGAGGTATTTCACTTCTTTCTCTTGAACTAAAGATACAAATATATAGATTTATACAAAAAGTAATAATTATTTTGACTTGTTTTGAAAAAATAGGTGCGGCCAGAGCTCCTCTGGCCCGCTATAGCTCCACCCTTGCTGCTTTACCGTCACAGAAAGTAGCTGTAAAACTTTGTATTTTGTTCGGAGTCTGGGAAAATATTGGAAATCACTTCTGTGACACAGCTTCATGTAAAGGTGCTTGAGCAACGTCTTATAGAAGATGGAGGTAAATTAATTATAAAGCTTTGAGATGAATATGTTCTTGGTAAGAACTCACACGTTGAAACCTCAGTTCAAATGCACTTTGGAATGAAGTATTGTATTGCTTTGAAGTGATCTTATGCTTCGAAATAACTAATTATTAGAAGTCAGAGATGGTTTATGAATTTAAAGGACTAAGGATTCTCTGCTGTGAGTTCATATGTGTCCTCTGTTGGTCCTTACGCCTAATTGAGTGCATTTTCTGTTTACTATATTCAAACAAGTTGGCTAAACCATTGGGGCATCATTTGCCGAAACTGTTGTTGAGCAGATTTTAAACATTACACTTGTATGACATTATAGACTAATCCTCTTACCTTTTCCAGGTCTTGATGCATTTTCACACCATTAGAAAGTTTAAAGTTAACAGGGGTTTTGAGGTAGATCTGTTTCAAAATAGCTTCTCACGCAATCTTCTGATTTCAGGCTGGAAGGTAGAAGTTGGAACAATTTTGTTTACCTTTGTTGATCTAGGGTTAAATCTAAACATTGCAGAGATTAACTGGTTTAAGATGATCAAATGCCTTAGACTTTGAAGCTGCTTATCATGTGATCACCCTAGAAAGATAGATCAAAAAGATAGATTGCCAGAATTTTGTTTACCTGCTTTATGATTGAGAAGCTATTGTGATTTTTTAGTCTTCTCTGTCGCATTTGGACGGAGAAGATTTTCTTGCAACAAAATGTTAATTTTCGTCTTCCAAGCATTTCCTTTTGACATTGAGGGAGTACCTCTAAATTTATGTTGGTTTGTTAATATTCATATGAAAGCTTGTACGGTTATCAGGCCTTAGGAGTTGAGTGGTTAATCTGATCGTTTGTATTCCTCATTATTTGCTTGTATTTGGGGTGCAATCTTTTCATTGCACTTCATCTATGCTCTTCCAGCTTCCCCTAAACAAAAAAAGATAGAAACTTGAGAACAAAAGAAGGGGAAAGCATGATGTAGTTAGAGGTGATTTTTGTTGCCTGCAACTTTTGGGTTATGGGGAACTTTTGGCCTTTAAAATTTAGGTACATGTCTGAAGTATAGATTGTTGCATTTGTCCATCATCAGCTTCTTGTTTTGACAAGTTCATTTGTCATTAGGACTTCATTTGGTAAATCAAGGGTTCGTAAACTATGTAGCACAGCAGGCTAGCTCCAAACTACTGTAGTTATGTTTCTTTACATGTTGTTTCCTTTTGATAGAAGAGATCATGCTTGAACATTGTCAGATTTCATCTTTTTCAAAAAGGCAGTTACACTTTACTCTCCAGCCAAGGTGGTCTAATGGTTCTTCCATTTTTTTTATATCTCATCGCAGAAATGTATGATAATTTGGGAGCTCAGCCCGGGTTGCCGAGACCACCTATGCTCCCACAGCCAAATCCATTTGGGAATGCATTTGCTGGAGCTGGTTCAGGGCTTATCAGAGGTGGACTAGGTGCTTACGGAGAGAAAATTTTAGGATCAAGCTCCGATTATGTGCAAAGCAATGTAAGTAGCATGCCAAGGCTATGAATTCTGAACTTATACTTTGGTCATGCTGTAAAAGAGGAGATGGTGGTAGTTGAATAACCGTCTCTAGCTATGTGATTCATTTCGTAGGTCTTTTTTGCTATTCACTATAGAGGTGATATTTCATTCCTTTACTAGGACCTTTCAATATGTATTTTTTTGTTTCAAAAGTTTGTGGATCCCCTTGTCTTTCAGACGTAATGGGCTTCGAGGGAAAGCCCTGTGGGATGTTATTATCTAATTAAATGAGGCAGAAACCTCTTCTGCTATGTCATTGAATAGTGGAGATTTGAGCTTGTGAGGTGGGATTAGTTGCAACTTCGGTGTTTGGGAAAGTGAAATTGCTTGGGACCTTGAATTTGTCCATCTGTGTTCATTGTAATATGAAAATTAAGTGGATAATATAGAACACAAGTTTATCACCATAATCACCAAAAGACGGTAATTAAATGAGTTCTGAATGCACAAGGGTTTTACCTAGGGTTGTACAGGCATGTTTATATTGGTTATTTTGCAACTGCATTTAAACAACTGGCAAAATGATGTTAACCTTTTAAGAGCTTGGTTTGACGACTTTGATCATAGATGTATCCTCTGGTCACGTTTGATTTGAGGTTGGTTTTCTAACATTTCCATTTTTCCTTAAATGGATAGATCAGCCGATTCCTTTCTGATCCCCAATACTATTTCCAAGTTAATGACCAGTATGTGAGGAACAAATTGAAGGTTGTCCTCTTTCCACTTCTGCATCGGGTAATTCCTTATTCCACCATTTGCTCACCCTCTTGTTGGTTAATTATTTCCTGCCTAGTAATCTTTTTCTCTTTTTCTGATCCTTCAGGGACATTGGACAAGGATAACAGAACCGGTGGGGGGCAGGCTTTCCTATAAGCCCCCAATCTATGATATAAATGCTCCAGACTTGTATATTCCATTAATGGCATTTGGTACCTATATTGTTCTTGCGGGCATCTCACTGGGTCTCCACGGAAAGTAAGTCACAGCATCACTGTGAGTTTCGTGGGTTTTCGTATACATTGTATGTCTACATTTAGTTGGTCCTTAAAGACCAAATTAGCATGACTTTCGCGGTGCTCGCATCAAAAGGGAGCTTTGGTTGGCCCCTGCATTATGCCTATCTTTTGCCATTGGCAGTTTGTTTTTTATGTGACATAAGTGATACCACTTCTAGGTTTTGTTTCTGTACTAGTTTTGCTGCAACTAATGCATCGCAAATTGTTTCTAAAAGTAATTTTGCTTTCTGGAACTGAAGAATTTGGCACGTTGCATGTATTGGAAAGATGAGAGCATCAGAAGTGAGTTTTTACCTTTTTGAAATGTGGTCGCTTTGGTGTTCTCAACCCTCGACTTCTGCTTAGAAGTTCTGTTATTAATTCAGTGGTTACTGCAATTAACCCGCTTGCTTTCGCACTTTAATCTTCTGTCATATGATCTGGAAATAAATGAGACCATTTGATTCTGCTTGCTTGTGAAAAATCAAACGTGGATTTTCAGTCACGAAAAACAAGATTATGACAATTTCACTCTGCTAACTATTGATTGCTGACTGTTAATTCATGTACGAATTAATAAAACATGCAATGATACCAAACTTATATGGATTACTTTTGCATCATCTCTTCTCTATCTCTCTCTCTGTGCTTTTGTGTTTGACACAGGTTTATTCTACAATGTTGACTTTTGATGCCAGGTTTAGCCCAGAGGTTCTGAACTGGCTGTTTGCCAAGGGTTTGGTAGGTTGGTGTTTGCAAGTTTCTCTGCTGAAAATGTCATTGTTTTCATTGGGTAGTGGGGAGGCACCACTGCTGGACCTTGTCGCGTATGCTGGGTATACTTTCACTGGATTGTGTTTGGCTGTGCTGGGGAAAATCTTGTGGAGCTACTCATACTACTTTTTGATGCCATGGACATGCTTGTGCATGGGCATCTTCTTGGTGAAGACGATGAAGAGAGTTCTTTTTGCAGAGGTCAGGAGTTACGACTCAAGCAGGCATCACTACCTCTTGCTTTTTATCGCTTTGGCACAAGTCCCATTTTTTATTTGGCTTGGCAATATTAGCGTCAATTGGCTTTTCTAAACTCTCTCTCTCTCTCTCTCTCTCTCTCTCTCTCTCTCTCTCTCTCTCTCTCTCTCTCTCTGGTGTTGTGAGCAATAGGTTTGTGTATACAGTGTATGGATGATTTTCCAATTTTGATTGATTTTTTGGCTGGTACATATTTTGATTTCTGATTCAATTTTTTCCATGTGAATGCCTGTGTGACTGGATTTAGCATTTGAATATTTGATATGGTGCTTGAGGCCCTTATACAGATACATCTTAGATGGTAAAAGATAGAATCAAGTGATGTACTATTTGACTGCATAGCTACGAAAGAGGAATGAATACTTCTGCAGTTCTGCTTCAAAATCTGTGTTCTGATTTGGAACTTGGAGGAACACCTTACTGGAAATGCATCATTGAACTTGTGTTCTAAGGCCCTCTTTCGACTGCCGTTTAGGAGGGTAAAACATTCCAGAAGGATAATGAAGAAATAAAAGAAGTTTATTTATTTATTTGATAAAAAAAGAAGTTTTTGTTTTTATGGTTTTCCTATCATTTTCCTTTGCCTTGTAAAACACAAGCGGTAATTGGGGATTACATGAAAATTGTTATTTACGTATTGCTGTAAAACAGAAGCAAATAATCTTTTTTCTTGTATTTGGCTTGTGAACTTTGTGCGGGATTTATCAGAGGAAAGAAAAAGTTGCAGGAACGCTACATAGTCAAGTATTGCGTGCAGTTTTCCTTTCTCCTTGCATATGGGTCTCCAAATTACATGAAAGACTAAGGGGCTGTTTGATAAAATTGAAAATTGAAAGCTAAAAATTAAGTACTGAAAACTGAATGCTGAATTTTTTAAGTTGAAAAGTTGTTTGATAAAACATATTAAGCACTGAATTAAAAAAATATATATTTTTTGTTCTAATTGTCTCTTAATTTAACTAATGGTCATCATGTATTTTGTGGTAATGGAGTGGTGATTGGGAGATGGTGAGGGTGGTGGCAAGGTGGCGGTGGCAATGGAGTAATGGTGGTGGTGGAATGATGGTGAGTTGTGGTGGCAAAAAAGTAATAGTGGTGCAATGGTGGTGGTGGTAGTGTGATGGTTATGGTGTGGTAATGGTGGTGGTGGGATGGGTGGAATGCTACTAATGGTGGTGGTGGTGAAGTGATGACAGTGGCATGACAATAGTGATGGTGGTATATGGGTAACGGTGATAGTGGTGGCGGTGTAGTAGTGGTGGTGGTGGTAGTTGTGGTGGTAGCAGCGGCAATGCAATGGTGGTGGTTGTAGTGGTGGCGACGGCAAGACAAAGGTGGTGGTGGTGGTGGGTTGGTTGGAATGCTAGTGGTGGTGGTGGTGGTGATGATGGCGGTGGCATGGCAATAGTGGTGGTGGTGGTGGCGGTGTAGTAGTGGTGGTAGTTGTTGTGGTAGCGGCATAGTGGCAGCGGCAATGCAATGGTGGTGGTTGTAGTGGTAGTGGCATAGCAGTGGTGGTGGTTGTGGTGGTGATGGCAGCAAGGCGGTAGTGGTGGTTGTGACAACAGCGGCGGCGGTTTGATGGTTGAATGTAAGCACATAGGAATTCAGTCAAAAGCTACTTAATTTTTATCAATTTTTGGCCTATATTTTATGTTACACTTAATTTGTTAAGTAGCATAAAATGTGGTTATCAAACCTACTTAATGACTTATTACTTAATTGATTCAGTTTTAAGTGCTGAATCTGTATTATCAAACAAGGCCTAAGGCTGTGTTTTAATGACTGAAATCAAGCGAAAGACTAAGGCTGTGTATTAATGAGTGAAATCTTGGGTGGAAATGGGAATTTGATTACTGAGAATCAAATTCCTGAGAATTTTCTTGGGTAGAAATAAGAATATAATTACTGGGAATTGAATTCTTAGGAATTTGATACCTGAAGTAATTTCATTTTGGTGTTTGAATTAATTCAGTAATCATGCGCAGGAAATAATTATTTTGAAAATTTATTGAAATCAACATCCTTTTTTCCTTAATGAATGAGCCAGAAATATGAGATTCTCATCAGGGGAGGGAGTAATAAGATTTCCACTTAGTTTAGAATGTAATTCTTGATTTGAATATGTCGTCAACAATCACATTCTTGTTTGTCTCTTCCAAACTTGGATGCAGAAAAGTATGGCATCACATTCTCGTTCCTGTCTCTCCAAACATTGGAATCATGGAAAGAAGGCATCACATTCCCATTCTCTCTCTCTCTCGAGTTGATCTCTGTAATGACCCTAATTTTTGTAAATAAACATTTCGATTTAATAATTCAATAATTCTCTTTTAATTTATAACAATCAAATTATTTCCTTTTTAATTATTTAAAATTCATTTTAATTACATTTAATTTGGACAACTAGTCATGTGCCTCATTGTGCAAGCCAAGTACTACACAAACTACTACCAAACACTGCCCTAAATTTCTCACGCTATCTTGTCACCTTCTTTTCCAACATAATCTCTCTTCTTCTTTTTTTTTGTACTTCGGAAATTTAATTAAGAACTAAAAGACAGTAGCAGCTTGCATCAGAGGTGCAGTAAGAGGATTACAAGAAAGGAAATACATACTATAGCAATTAATCAAGGAATTGCCTTATATTAAGGCGGTCCTTGTTTAAAAACTTTCTCATATCTAACGGAGGGGTGGTAACCACCAGTAGTCCTTCATGTTGTTCAGCTCCAATATGCGCGAGAAAATCAACACACTCATTAGTAGAACGTGAGATGTGAATCCGAGAGCTTCCAGTACGGGTGATGAGGTACTTCCCATCATTAATGATGTTGCTCTGAGGATGATTCAAGTTGGCACCTTCATTGAACAAAATTACAACAGTTTGTGAATCTGATTCGATTGGACATTGGTCCATCCCTTCTCCAAGATGATGGTGAGACCTTTGTATATTCCCCAAATTTCAGTTTCTAGACTTGAAGTAGCTTGCATTTTTCCATAATAGCCCAGCTCTTATTCTCCTTGTTCAGTTCAGAATAGACCTCCAAAGCCTGCCTTTCTTCGAGTCTCAATCCAACTACCATCTATGTTCAACTTGAGGGAATCTGATATGGGAGGTAGCCAAGGAATTAGTCTATGATTGGAGGGGTCAGTTGTAAGGGATGAATTAAAAGCTTCCACTATTTCGGTAGCATAGGAGCATAGCACTTTGGAACTCACATTCGGTACCATATCAAAGTTGTCAAAACTTTCTCTATTTCGATCTTTCCAAATTTGCTAAATGGTGGTACAGAATAAGATGTTCCAAGGTATGTCTACCCCCAATCTAATGAATTTTTTCTTTTTCAAATTGAATGAAATCCAATCCGAAGTGGAGCTAAAAATTCTATCCCTCATCAATTGACCAGAGGGAAGTAAGTCCCAAAGCACATAAGCTTTAGGACATTCCCTAAGCATATTATCCAGATTTTCAGGAGAGGTATTACATCTTGGACAAAGATTCGAAGGTGTAATTCCTCTCATGGCACGAAGCAGGTTAGTGGGAAGTTTGCTATGCAAAATAAGCCAAATAAATGTTTTGAACTTTTGAGGAAGTTTTAGCTTCCAAAACCACTTCCACCCCTTTGTGTCATTGGGTTCTTTGTTAAGGAAATCATACAACACAGAGGGAAAACAAATGCCATTGGGAGAGTTAACCCAGGAAGGGTGATCCGTGGCTTGCTCAAACTGAGGTAGGGCCATACTCTCAATCTCATAGCAAATATTGGTATCCAGAATGTGAGAAATGGAATCAAGGTTCCATTGCTCATTATCAATTAACTCTTTCACTTCGTCATTGCCGTGAGTGTGAGCCCCTGGGTAAGCGTTCGCTAGGGGGCCATTCCCACACCACCAATCCTTCCACAAGTGAACCAAACTACCATCCCCGATGGTCCATTTTATGCCTTTTTTTGAGAGCTTCATTAGTATGCATAATGCTCCTCCAAGTAAAGGAGGCAGATCTGTCACGAGGCCAAGATTGTATGGAATGTTGTTTTAGATATTTATCTTTAAGAATTTTGGACCATAAACAGTCATCATTTTGGGAGATTTTCCAACCAAGTTTAGTTAAAAGGGCAAGATTTTGAGTTCTGATTTTTCTGAGGCCAAGACCACCACAATCTTTGCTTTTACAGACATTATTCCAATTAAAAAGGTGGATTTTCTTTTTGTCCAAAGTATCACCCCAAAGGAAATTTCTATTAAGACGGTCAATTTTCTCACAAACAATAGTGGGAAGGTACATGGTCTGCATAGTATAACTCAGGATGGTGGAAGAGGAAAATTGGATAAGGGTAGCTCTCCCAGCCAATAATAACATGTTACACTTCCACCCGACAAGTCTAGTTTGCACTTTTTCCACAATGTGTTTAAAATGATCCTTGTCGACTTTCTTATGGAGAAGCGGGACCCCATGATATTTGCCAAGATCGTTTGTCAGGGCTATCCCACAAAAATAACTTAGTCTACGAGATTTATTAGGAGGAACATTTGGGGAGACAAAGAGTTTGGATTTAGTGGGATTCATGGTTTGACCCGAGAGAGCACAAACGTTTTGAAGAACTTCCATAATGTCCCTACAATTAGAGAGATTGGCTTGACCAAACAAGATGAGATCATCTGCAAAGAATAGGTGTGTGAATGCCTCAAAGTCCCTAGAGGCTTTGATGCCTTTCCAATTCCCTATAGAGCACTTGTGGTCAATGATGAGGGAGAGTCTTTCCATCCAAAGAACGAACAAATAAGGGGATAAAGGATCCCTTTGTCTAATTCCACGACCTGGGAAGAATTCATCAAGGGTTTCCCCATTCCAGGGGATGGATGTTTTAATATTGGAAACACAACTCGTAATGAGGGTTGTCCAAGATGGGTTAAGGTTAAAAAACACCAGCGTATCATATAGAAATTTCTAAGAGATCTTATCATAGGTTTTTTCCAAATCAACCTTTAGCAGAATGCCTCCATTTTTACCTTTTTTTAGAATGACAAGTATGTAAAATTTCCTGGGTAATAATGATATTATCTGTGGTGGATCTACCAAGAATAGAACTACTTTGGAAAGGGCTCACAATCTTACAGAGGAGAGGGCGAGTCCTAGCAACGATAAGTGTGGATGGTCGACTCCACGCTGGTTTTAGATTGATTTCTAAACCGTTCATGTTGGTGCCAGATGGGCCCAATGAACAAATATAGTCAGGATTAATAACCTAGTTTTTACAATGTGGTAGATGTTTTTTGAGGAAGAGTAAGAACTTCATTGATGATAAAAATTACAACCTACCATATGCATCTAATAGAACTAGAAAAAGATAAATTACAAACAACAAAGACAAATAACACATCCAAATCAAATGGAGGATAGACTAATGATATAATAATTGGATGGTCAAATGTCAGAGACGCACATGCAGGTTGTCGATGAACAGTTGTTCTGATAGTTCCACTATTGATGAGGTTTCCTATAGAAACTAACAAATACTAACCAAATGACTCCAACACCTTAGGTATTGTTGCTGTTTGTTTGGTTGAGCCATGAGTGAGCAAATATGTCACACCCTCAATGTTCAATGAATATAATAATAAGAAATTCCACGTGCACGGTCAACAAGTCCACGGGCCCCGTCAAATTTTAAGTTATCAAATAATCAGAGTCAACATACAAAGGTGCACAATAGTCTATGACAACCCATTCCCCAAGTCAAAATACACAAGTATTAAAGTTATTACAAATCAAAGTCAAAAGATTTAATACAAATAAGTTACAAAATCATCTCTTTAAAATTTTAAATCCAAGATGATGAGGTAACTAATTAGTTTTTATCTGTGCAGTGCAGTACAGATAAAGTGTTGTCCAGTACTGTTCAAGCAGTAACAGTTTGAAAACTTGGTTTCGAACATAAATGAAATGGGAACATGCTTATGATGCAAAACTTCATAAAAACTAATTATTTTGGAACTTGAAAATCATGTTTTTTGTATTAAAATGTTCCTCCTCCAGAGATTACACCATACGATCCAATAATTTTACCATATGGCAAAATTGGGGAGGTTTTCGATTTAATTGTTCCTACTGAAACATTGTTCTACCAAGCACAAGAGTGATATGGAGGAATTACCTTATACTTAGTATCACCCCTCAGAGTACCTAAGCCATGGGCTTTTGGCGAAATAGAAATGTTGCCTCCGGACGAAACCTTCCTGGAACGAACACCCTTTCTTGACTTTCTAGCTCTGGCTTCAAACTCCTTTATGCTTTTGAATTTGGTCCGATACGGAAATGAGGTTTTTTGGTTCTTGGACTAACAAAGTAAGGATGGCTAGGATATGGTTTCAGATCGAAACAGAGCACCGGGAAGTCAGGTTTCAATTGGGCTTTTTCTCTGGGATTGTTTTGGAACAATTTTGGAGATTGAAAGGTGAAGGAATGAGTGGCTTAAGAAATGGGTATGATTTGGATGGAGTTTACAGAGGATTTTTCATGGTTGGAGAGCTTTTGGTGGTGGAAAAATGGGGGAGAGATTGCTTATTCTCTTAAAATGGAAGAGGAGCATCCAATTTATAGCCAAAATTCACTTGGGGAGCAAGTAGACGTGATTAGGAAGGGTATACGTCGATTATGCCAGTCAAAATGCTTCAGGGCAAAGTAAACTTGGTGAACAAGGCTGCTGAAACTGTGCCGTGCGGCACTGCGACTATGTTGTGCAATACTGAAATTGTGCCCTGCGGCACTCTCCACCATCATTGCAAGAAAATAATGTCGTGTGGGACTGATGAAGCACCGTGAATGAGAGCTGAGTGCCGTACGACACTGTTGACCATGTAGACTTCTTTTAACTTGGAGGGTATTGTTCTGAGAGGCTTTCCGAGCGGTTCTTTTCATCATTGGGGACAAAAATGTGTACGGGAGTTTCATTTTGGGGTGTCTACAATAAGCTTAGTGGTGATTTTATAAGAGACATTGCAAAGGCTTATCGGTCTAAACATTTTTATGCTATCAGGATTGTCAGACTTAAGGATGAGAGTGATAAGAGTTTGGTTAACTTCATCAGGGATAGTGCTATTGGCAAAACAATTCTTAACAAAGTGGCACACATCCTCACCTATGATATTCTAGTATTTATGGTAGAAAATGGCTTAAAAGCCATCCGGCCCGAGTGCCTTATAAGCAGGTATGCTTTTAACAATATTCCAGATATTATAATTGGTAATGGGCATGCAAAGATTGGCATTATCTTCCAAAGACAAAGTGGAATGGGGATTAGCAACAAGATAGGTTCCAAGGGTGTTGTCCTGACACCTGTATAAGTCTCTACAATAGTTTTGAACCATGTCTTTTATCAAAGAGGGATTGTCAATCCAAATATTGTTATTATCTTTAAAAACATTAATTTTGGATGTACGTCTCCTAATAATGGTGGATAAGTGAAAATATCGAGTATTTCTTTCACCCATAACAATCCATTTGGATTAGGGGTGTAAGCGAATTGAGCCGTTCGCGAGCTTGGCTTAGTTCGGCTCGCTAGGAGCTCGTTCAAGCTCGGTTTGTCATATAAACAAACGAGCTCGAGCCCATATTCTTAGCTCATTAAATAAACGAGCCGAACCCGAGCTATGTAATGCTCAATTCGAGTGAGCTCGCGAGCCAGTACACATATACATGCAATATAAATACAGTATAAGTAAATGCCTACTCGACCGCCATGTGGCAGATCGTGGGCACTTGAACTTGGATTCTGTAGTGGAGAGGTGTATTTATAGAAGAAATTGGTTGCTTCTTAACCTCAATAGGCAATGTGGGACGTTTGGAACCAAAGAGTAAGAAGAAGGCAACAGTGGGATCCAACTTCTTCTTCTTTACTAAAACTATAAACTGCGCATGGCTCAAGACCCATACCGGACACGTTCCAACCCCAAATATCGCGATTAAATCCAATCAGTCTTAAACTTTAACATTTCGATCAAACTTGCTTAATAAGTGAATTCATGCATCACGTGGGTCTTTGTTAACATAAGTCTCACATAACAATAAAATAATCACAAGGTTAAAGAAAAACTTAATATGGCATGTAAAACGGGCAACTTCCTTGATTTGTTAAAAATAATAAATTAACTCTAAAAATCACGAATTTTTACACGATATTATACTTCACAATACGAACATATAATGTGTTTTACTCGAGTTCCAATTCCTTCATTAAGATGTTGAAAACGGGTTTTAAAAGTAAATTGTGTTCTGTCTCGTTTTTCCACTATAGCAGAAACTTCGAAAAATCATACTAAATTCTACGTAAATCGGATTAAGACGAGTTCTTCATGGACTCCAATTAATTTGTCGAGGTCTACAACCTTGCTGTTTTGAGTTTTCTCTGAAACTGAACAGAAATAATCAAATAATAGCAGAAACGAAAATGTGTGCAAAATCTCTATTTTCGACATCATCACTTGTTTACTTCTACTACCCATACGATAATGATCCAACTTCCAACAATTTAAATTACTTATTTCCACGTACACACAACTATACAAAAAAAAAAATACTAGAGTAAAAGTTAGGTTAAAGGTGTCCTACCTCTCCTCCGACAAACTTGGCACGCTAGCGAAATGGTAGGATCGAAAAATCACAACTTCGAGGAGAAATCTGTACAAAGGCAATTAAATATCTGCATGAGTAAAATAAAATATACTCCACGAGAAAAAGAGAGGAATTTACCAATGGTGGAGGAGATATAATCCAAAAGGATTATTATTTTTTCCCTTTGTGAGAGAAAATGAAAGAGAGCCAAAGGAAAAAAAAATGAAGAAAGAAGAAGAAGAAGAAAAAATATTGATTACCTATGGAAGAGAGAATTGCTGAGAAAGTGAGGGAGAGATTTAGGGGCTTCAATTGACTTAAGAATAAGAATCAATTAGGATAGGAATCGGTAGAGAAGTTTAGGGAGACTATGAAAGTGGGGAGAAGAGATAGGATTCTTTTCAAATTAAATCACAAGTAGATACAGTACAAGATTATCTCTATATTTACACTATATAGTTATCCATTAGTTAAGGATAATTTCAAATTATAAATATCTTTTGTTTTGCGAAAAAAAAAATGATTAAAAGCCTATTAATATAATTAATAAAAATCGGGCCATTACAGTTAATTACTTGTATCTAAGCTTACGGTAAAAGTTAGTGATAATAAAAGAAAGGAAAATTTCAAAAAAGCCCCTAAACTTTTTGACAATTCGTAAAAAAACACTCAGACTTCAGCCGTCAACAAAACCACACCCAAACTTTATATTCCGTCAAAAAAAAAAAAAACCCTACTGTCCCATTCTATTAATGTTTTTGATAGGGGGAGTTAACGGTGGTTAACTCTTAGTAGCCCTACCAGCCTTACTACCATTTTGGTTGTGTGCTAGGATATGTTTTCCAAATATGTGGTCTATGATGTACTGATGAACGATCCAAACAGTTGATTATTTTTTAAATAATTTGTCGAGCTAACCTGAAAAATTTGAACTCAATCGGATACATGTAAGTGTTTGATTGAATTGTCCAATTTTTCACTCAGAATTCAGGATCCTATAATCTAAATGAAACTTAACGATTGGATCGGGCACTTTCATATATCTGCATTCTGATTGAGTTGAATTTTTTAGGGTTAACTCCAAAAAAGTATTTCAAAAATAATCAACGATTTGGATCGTTTGTGTGGGACCCCAGAATGGGGTCCACACATGACCAAACCAAAGCGAGTAGCTATGGTTGCCATTTAAAGTCTCTCATTCCCTAAAAAAGAAAAGAAAAGAAAAGAAAATAGCTAGCTTTCTTGCGCTATCATCTCTGTCTCTCCATCGGTCAATCATCCATTGATGTTAGGGATTTGGGATTCAAACCTAGCTTCAGAGAAATTCGTTTCTCCATGTTTTCCTCACTTCAATGAACATTTTGACTGGATGAACTATAGGAATTCCCTTTTGTCACAGTCACCACCACTTCTACACTTGTCATCCATGCAATATCCGTTAGAAAATCAATAGCAGAAAGGTAGTTTCTTCGTTTGATTTAGGCAAAATATTATCTCAATATTGCAAGCATTTTTTTTACCTTTTCTCTCATTTTCCTCCCAATTCTCTTTCTTTCTTTCTTCATTTCGGTTGTGTGACAGTAGTGTAGATTAATTAATCAGATTTTGTTTTGTTTTTGTTTTTTGGAATTGGTTGGGTGCTCTATTTTTTCAAATGGAGAGAGAGAGAAGAGAGAGAGGGTGTGGACGCCCCTCCGAAGATCTCGATACAGAGTTGTTGCCCGGGTTTTAGCAGATTGTCTTCGAGGAACTGAACTCGATTGACTCGTGCCTCATCTTTTGGATAAGATATGGATACTGGCCTGCCATCACCATATTATCTTAGGTTCGGGAGCTTAGTTACAAGAGGGGAAGGATTTTACGGCACCCCCTCCCCCGGTTTGAGGACCGGTCTCTACTTGATTTTTGTGGGATCATATGAAATGTATGCAGCTAAAACATGAACAAGTACGGGGAATGGGGGATGGGAGCCACATAACGATGATAAACACGTCAAAGGACTACAATGTATACATGTGTAATATGAACTACATGAATAGTGGTGATGTGATTATGGACTAACAAGACACAAAACAACAAACAACAATGCTAATATACAATGAACAATAGCAGAGTAACTTAAGATGACATCGCAAGCTCTTGTGAAACAAAAACAATCTAATCCATGGCAGGAGTTTAAGCGTTCAAAGAGGGGATCGAGTGCTCAAACCCCTCTCACCCACTCATGTTCATGATGCCTCTAGTTTGATGGAAACATGTTTGGTACACAGCAAACTGCTTGAAAACAATACTTTGATGCCTTAACAAAATGAAACCATCATGCTAATATGGATTCTAAGCTCATTGATGAACCAAACAAGGGCTAAAGGGCAGAATAAGTAAAAAACAGAATATGAAAGACTCTAGAATGCTCAAAACGCAGTTTGGAAGCATAGATGATCAAAACATTTGATTATCCAGAAAACAGTTTGAGCGCTCAAACATATAGTTCAAGCTCTCAAACCATCTTCATGGTTTGTGCATTTTAATGCCTTTCTACCCTTATTTGGATCATCAACAACCTCAAAACAATTCATAATGATGGAAATATACTTGATAATCCAGTAACATAAACAGATCAACTTGGAATGTTAATACGAACAAGAGATGGATCATGAATCAATCATAAGCATGATTAGATTGAGAGAAGAGGTGAGGATTAGATTGGTTCAACTTCACAACAACACACACACACACACACACTGTAATAAACTTAAAACAGAACTTAAAGCTATCGAAATCAAAGAACAAAGATGAAATGGAGCAGAGTTTGAGCGCTCATTGGCCATGGTTTGAGCGCTCGAACCCCATCCAAGGGATTTGAGTTTTTATGAGTTTCTGAACATTTTGATTCTCTTGTAAGCTCAAACAATCTGATCATTGTTTAAAAGGGGGAAGAAATCTTTATTTGCTTCATGAAAGGGGGTTGTCATTTATTTCATGTTAATGAACATCATTTCCATGGCCTTTTGAGGATCATTGATCAATGATAAAAAATGATATGAGTATTTTGAGGATGGATATATCCACAAAAGCCATAAAAATGATGACACATTAATACAAAAATGATCAAAACACAAGATAAACACTGTTTTCATGGCTTTTGAGTCCATTAGTCAATGATCAAAAGGATACCAACTTTATTAGAACCATGTAAATCATACAAAAGCCATGAAAATATGATCCAAACATAAAGAAAGATTAGAAATCATAAAAACCTGAAAGATGTTAGAATAGTTTGAGCGCTCAAACCATCTTGAGCCAAGGTTTTTGAAAGTTGTTTTTCTCATCATCTAAGACCTTGTGAGTTCATAGAAGGTATGTGGAATCTCCATGAACTCATTGGTCTCTCTCAGGTCGACCAACCTGTAGGCATTTTCATATTTTTTTTACCTTTTTGGCTTTGATCAAGGCATGAACTTAAGGTTTTGATGGTTGATTGAGTAATAGCTTGAAAGGTGACATTTTGGATAGAAAGAGAAGAATACAGGGCTGATTGGATGATTGATTGAGTGGATGGGGGTGTATGTGAGGTTAGATGATGATTTTGGACATGATCAAGTGGGTTTTGTTGATTGTGGTTGAATTGGATGATGGAGATGAAGTTAGTGGATGGGAAAATGGCTGAATAGAGCTAGAGAGAGAAGTATATTAGTGGGTTTCTTATAAACTCATGTGTATTTGGTCTTAGAAATAAAGTTTTAAGGTGTTTTTAAGCTTAAAGATGATGGAGGATGGTGGTTTGGAGGATAGAGAAGGTTAAACGTGATTGAAGTGATGAGAGAGACTAAAGAGGGTCTGATGGAGGGTATGAGAGAGAGAGATAATTACCCAAAGAATCTCTAAACAATGGGTGGAGGGTGTTTTACATAGAGAGAGAGGGTGAGAGGGAAAGTTGGATTTTGAATTCAAATTGGAGAGTTGGAGGGATTTTTGACGTGAAAATGAAGCTTAGAAACCAGGGGAGCCCATAGATTAGCTAGAAAACCAGCTGAAAGATGCCTTGAAAAGTTTTCATTGCATGCAAGGTTTGAGCGCTTAAAGAGGGGCTTGAGCGCTCAAAGGGTTTGCACAATAGACAAAACTTCAGAGGGATGTTCCAGGTGCTAACGAACTCCATTTTTTATGTGGTTTGAAGCGTTGGAAAGCTTGTCAAGTCTACTTTCTAACCCAAGTGATTCAAACCCAAGATAATTTGTACATCTAAGTTTATGACCATTTTACCCTCAGAAGGGCGAAAAAATAAGTCGTTTTGGTAAAACGTGCACATGTCCCTCATTTTAAAACGGTTTGAGACGCATTATATATCAATAAAGAGGGTTTTAAATGTACTAGAAGATGGAGTAGACTTGGGTTTATTTTGAAGAGCAGTTTGGATGGTTTGAAGGGCATTTTGGTCATTTTGGTTGGTTAGAGTTGTTCTAGGTTGGTTTGGTGAGTTCAAGCCTTGTTCTTAGTCTTAAGGTAAGCACAGTTGGTCTATTTCATCATTGGAAATGCTTGAAAAGTTTCTTAGGTCAAAATCGGAGTTTCTACAGTTGCCCCTCTTAGATGAAACTTCGTATCATTGCTTGCTACAAAGGAAAACATTAAAATAATAGTGGTGCCACTCAGGCTACCTATGTACCCCATTGTAGGGATCAGACCGACATAGTTCTTGGGGCGTGTGCAAACAAACTCAACGAGTTTTCCTGGCCCCTAAGACAAAAGATTTCATGTGCGTCGAAAAGGCTTCCTGAGTCAAAACGCTAAACCGAACATATAATTTCACGCGAATCAACAAGGCTTCCCGAGTCGAAATGCTAAAGTGACCATATAATTTAACACAAATTGACAAGGCTTCCCAAGTCGAAACGCTAAAGCAAACAAATGATTTCATGCGAATTGATAAGGCTTCCCGAGTCAAAATGCTAAAGTGAATAAATGATTTCATGTGAATCGACAAGGCTTCCCGAGTCGAAATGCTAAAATGAATAAATGATTTTGAGTGAGTTGACAAGGCTTCCTGAGTCAAAATGCTAAAGCAAACAAATGATTTTACGCGAATCAACAAGGCTTCTTGATAAGGCTAAAGCAAATAAACATCCCAAGTCATGATCAAACACAAATCCATGCAAATGATATCATCAATTCATCCATATGCACCAGCTTTGTGGCTAAAACAATTGTTATCGTGATATCATTAAACGTAGCTACCTCTTGAACAATGGGGAGCTTAAATTTGATGGGGCTATCCCTTAAGCAACAAGATGGCCTAATGATAAGGTGATTGTCTACTGAGCAACGGGGCAATCATAGATATGTGATTACTTATTGAGTAAAGAAGTAATTGAAACGCTATTGAACCAACTACATTTATGTGATGGACTTAGCGACACAACGATTCATCAACAACAAATTGTCAAACCAACTATTTAAATGCACTAATTGGGTGATTAAGATGACTAACAACTTGATATGATTGATGCACCAACTAGGTGGCTAAAATGATTAGGGTGCGCTAGCTAGGCAAGTACAACATGTAATAAATCTATCTCTGAATTGATTGAAAAGATTATCTCGAATGACATGATTGAAAAGGTGACCATTTATGGTCTTAAAACTGAATTTGAAGTGACCATTTCTGTTCTTGAAATTGAATTTGAAGTGACCATTTTTTGTCTTGAAATTAATTTTGAAAGTGACCATTTTTTTCTGGAAATTGAATTTGAAATTGATTGAGGATGTTTGAAAAGATGCTGTCCCACAGAATGATTGATTGAAATCTGTCCAGCATGACAGTTATGTGAGACTCATGTTTCGACACTTGACAACAACAAGGGCAACATTCCTTCCTTAAAAGATAGGTGGTGCAATGCGGTGCATCTTTGCTTTACTATCTTTCCTTTTGGCCAGGGCTTGAGTTTGAGCTTGGTTGGGCTTGTATTTTGAGTTTTGAGTTTTGGGCTTGCCCTTCTCTAGGCTCAAATTTTGGGCAGATTTTTCATTGAGGCTTTTGGGCTTTAGATTGGTTTTTGTCGGGGATTTGACCTGGAGTTTTGAGTTGACTTTTGGGTTAGGACTTTGTGCTTTAGATTTGGTTTTCAAAGGGGATTTGAGCTTGGATTGGCTTCTGGCGAGGCTTTGGGCTCTTGTGTTTCAGTCTTGAATTCGGGTGCATGGTTCCCTCAGTGGATGACAATAGGCTAATGTGCCCCAATGTTGGGCTGATGACTAACCTCAGTTCTAATTCCCTTTCTTGGCTTTGCTGATAGTTTTGGTGACCAGTTGACCATGTTCCTAAACACGGGTCCTTTTATGTATTGAAATTGTTTCCACAAGTCGAGGATAGACAACACTAAGACGATTTGACTCTTTTGACAGCGGGGTGGATTTTGACAAGACTAGCAAGATTGAGGAATTTGAGATTGACAAAGCCAAGGAATTTGATTGGCATTTTTGACAGAAGGGTGGATTTGGACAAGACCGAGAAATTTAATTAGTCTTTTAGACAAAGGAGTGAACTTTGTTAAGACTGACAAGGCTGAGGAATTTGATCGGCCTTTTTGACAAAAAGGGGGGACTTGGACAAAGTTGAGAAATTCGATTGTGGACTTCAACGGGATTGACTCGAAGGATAGGAAAGGTCTCTTATCAACTGAGTGACTTCTCCTAAGAGTGCCCCTGACTGGGCAGAGATTGACTACTCGAAGCTAGTGAAGACCGCGTTGACTCGAAGGAGATGGAAGACCACGTTGACTTAAAGAATATGGAATACCCCATGGACTTGAAGGAAATAGAGATTACATTGTCTTGAATTTCTGAAAGGTGGCAAACATGCCTTCACAATTGATGTCAAAATTCTCATGATAAAATTAGATTTTGATTTCTGAAATTGTTCTCTCCATCAAGTGATATTCATTCAAACCAATTATTTTTCAAAACTCAAGATTTCTTAACATGAACCCATGCTCTAGATTGTTGATGATGCCCCATTGAGTTTCCATTAAAATGCCCCATTTTGGAGGGTTGCTGATGAAAACCCATTGATGTGCCCTAATTTAGATTCTTGCTTTGTTTGACACCATTGTTTGCATAATGGTTTGACTTTTTAAGGGAGATTAGACTATTCCCTTCTTGGACTTGAATTCATGCTATCAAGTTGCACTCTCCAATCTGAAAGGACTTTATCTTGGTCATAATGGGGCCACGGCTCAGGCTCAACAAAGAAAGGGGAGAAGGCTAAAAAATTTCATTTCAGTTGGGTTGTTTAAGTTAGCAGCTATCTTGGACTCCATTCATGCCACTTTTGCTTTTTGATAGATGCTTTCTTATTTTCTTCTTCTTTTCCTTTGTGCATGTTTCTGATTGGCACTTCTTTCCATTTGATTTTTCTTTTCCATTTCTTCGGTGCTCCTCATCTTGTTGTGCCTATGCATTTGGCATTTTTATGTGTCAACGAGTTTAATACTTCTATTCCTGTAATGGCTTGAATTTTCATGCACCTACATCTTTGACACTTTTGATTGGTTCCTTTCATTCTAGTGTGGGGGATAGCTTCTTGACTGGGTTCTTTTTCAAAGAAATTGATTTAGGGTCAAAGAGGCTTTGCAATGGATATTTATGTAGGGAATAAAAGCAAAGAATGCCTTTCTTCATTTTGAATTGTGCAACTTGATAGGGAGAATTTATGCATGCTCTAACTTTTGCCTAGATCTCTCATTTGGAAGTTTGATCTTGTGAGCTTTTTACCTTAACTTTTGCCTAGGCCGCCCTTACGGGTTTTCAACCTAGCAAGTTTTTCCTGTGTCCAAGCATTCCTTTTTGATGGCATCGGGAAATGGTCCCTTGGAAATCCTCCTTGTGTGGGGTGAGGGTTCATTCAAAATTCATCTCGTGTTTTGAAATGATTATCATGTTTCTCAAACGATGGTGTGAAAAACAATTTCAAGTTGAGGGATTATTGCAAAATTCCAAGTTTATGGTGACAATTTTGACACAACGGCATGACATTGATTTTTGATAGTTGCAACCGAACTATTAAGGGTTGCCCTAGTATCCCTTTGCAAGGAATCATGTTGTGCGTAGTTCGGGACTACAAAGTTGACTCTATTTTTTTAATTTTCCTTTTTTTCTTGACAACAACATGACAGCACAGACTCGAATAAGAAACAAATCAAAAGTATAAGAAGGCTCGAAGTACAAACTAACTCAATCAAAAGTGAAAACTTGACACTTGAAGATTTCCCAAGACTCATGGAAAATTGGATTATTGCATGGCCATTGATGGTTCATTAGTTTGATGAGGTGCTTGGTTTTGCCAGTGGAGCAGAGATGGATCCGTTGTCGATGAGTTCTTGAATCTTGTGGCGGAGGCGGTGACATTCATCGGAAGCATGACCCGGCATTTGATGGAAAGCGCAGAGGGCATTTGGGTTGTGATAGGCTGTGAGCTTTCGATGTGGAGGCGTTGGAGAGAGTGGTTTGAGAAGGCCAGCTTCGTGGAGCTCCTTATACACCAAGGATAGGGGTGTGGAGAACTGTGAGAGGGTTCTTTGTGGTTTTTTAGAGTGGTGGGTTTGGACTGTGATTTTGTTGATGGGTGCTGATTGGTTGGAGTTGTGTTTTGTAGAGCTGAATGAGATATCTGCATATATGGTGCTGTCATCTCAGAGTTGATGTTCTTGCTTTTTGGAGTGGGGTCATCTTTTTCTAGAATGTCATCCCACATTGCTTCCTTGATGGACAGACCAACTTCGAAATAAATTTCAAAGTCGTGAGCTTGGGTGGTGATCATGTATTGGGTTAAATTGAGTTGTAGATTGCGGGTTATGATCCTTATTTGATCTGTCACTGGGACGATCGATCATTTGGGCAGCCTTTGCCCTCCATCTTTTCACAAAGTCGGTGAAAGATTCCTTCTCATTCATTTTAATGCTCTCGAGTTCACGAGTGGTGACCTTTACTTGAACATTATAGTCATACTGGTTGATGAAAGCAGTGATGATATCTTCCCATGTCCTCTTGGAGACATCAAGAGAGAGGAGCTACTGAAGAGCAGGCCTCGTTAAGGTTTGATAGAACATTTGAGCCATAGTCAGTTCGTTCACATTTTGGAGAGAGAGCGAACTCACATAGGCCCGGATGTGTCCTTTAGGGTTCCCTGTTCCATCGAACTTCTCAAAATCCATTGGTTTGCACTTCTGGGAAAGCTTAGCATCGGGGAACAGACACAACTTGTTCATGTCAAATCCGGTGGCTGTTGCTTTCTCACTTTTAGCAACCGATTCTTCAAGCGTAGCAATCTTTGCTAACATCTTAGCCAACTGTGGGTTCGTCCTCGGGAATTCGGGTTTTGATGTGGGTAAGGTTTTCGTACTTGGCCCAATGATTCAGGATTGACAGTAAAGCGAAAAGGTCAAACTTAGGTTGTGCCCTAGTTTTATTGAAAAAAATGTTGTGTATGTGTCATTGTCATGTCGTCCTAAGATGTAGACTACCGGTCTCGGTCTCACTCAAGACATTGCACAAATGTTTGGAACAACAACCACGAGTAATAAGGTGTTGTAATCCTGATACTAATGACTCCAAAGCTAGTTCGAAACATGAGCAGCTGTTCGGGCATGACAAACACCAGACGTATCTCAAACTCTATGGATTTAAAGTCTCCTAGACTAAAAAGTATAGCTCTAAAAGGTTGTCCAAATCGTCAAGTTTTCTTTCCATATTAAGTCCTCCGTGCGAGACAACTGAATTTGAGAAAATACAAGCCCTCAAATCCTTGTCAAAAATCTAATCTTTGGACCTTGAGAACGATTTTCCCTAATCCTGGGCTAAGCATCTGTAATTTTCGTTAGATTGCTGTAAAAGATTCGACGGTCCAAATTTTTCCACGTCTGGCTATCATAAGGACCAATTCACAGGACAACGTGCATTTAGAATACATGACTCATCATCGGGTCGAGGCAACCTCTTATTAATTGCACGGACTACTAAGCTCTACTACTCTCGACTCAGAGGGACTATATACAAATGCATATGCATGAATGAATGCAATTTGATAGGATAAGGAAAAGGTAACACATAGAATGTAATAGGATGGAATACGTAAACCTAACAAACAGGTCGGTCACATAGCGAGAAAGTTCTATGGTTAACTATATGCAACATGGCCAGTTTTGGTCTCACAAGGGTACCCCAGACTAGAGTCATGATTGTCTCCCATGCCTAGGATACCCCGGGCAATGGTAATAATGACAAGTGTGACTCATCACGATCGAGGGCTATTAGGAATTTTGGGATTCCTCGTCACCAGCAAGTCGTGTGGGATTGCCAATACACACCAGCGAGGCTAGGAGCAAATGCAAGTGAAATGCAAAAAAATGAGCTACAAACATTTTGAAAATCCCATAGAAAAATTTAGAGTCGAGCCCTATTATTAATGCATATTTCAATAAAACTACACAAGTGTAATTAAATTGAAGTATGCATCAACTAGAGTCTCCAATGGAGTCGCCAGCTTGTGGACGCCCCTCTGAAGGATTTCAATTCGGAGTTGCCACTTGAGTTTTAGCGGATTGTCCCTGAGGAATCGAACTCGATTGACTCGTGCCTCATCTTTTGGATAAGGTTTGGATACTAGCCCATCATCACCATATTATCTTAGTTTTGAGAGCTCAGTTACAAGAGGGAAAGGATTTTACGGCACCCTCTTGCCCGGTTCAAAGACCGGTCTCTACTTGGCTTTTGTGGGATCATATGAAATGTATGCAACTCAACCATGAACAAGTACGGGGAATGGGGGATGGGAGCCACATAATGTTGATAAACACGTCAAAGGACTACAGTGTATACATGTGCAATGTGAACTACATGAATAATGGTGATGCAATTATGAACTAACAAGACACAAAACAACAAACAACGATGTTAATATACAATGAACAGTAGCAGAGTAACTCAAGATGACATCGAAAGCTCTTTTGAAACAAAATCAATCTAATCCCTGACAAGAGTTTGAGTGCTCAAGTCCTTCTCACCCACTCATGCTCATGATGCCTCTAGTTTGATGGAAACATGTTTGGTACACATCAAACTACTTGAAAACAATGGTTTGATGCCTTAACAAAATGAAACCATCATACTAATATGGATTCTAAGCTCATTGATGAACCAAACAAGGGCACAATGGTAAAGTAAGTACAAAACAAAATATGAAAGACTCTAGAATGCTCAAAACAGAGTTTGGAAGATTAGATGATCAAAACATTTGATTATCCAAAAAACAGTTTGAGCGCTCAAACATATAGTTCGAGCTCTTAAACCATCTTCATGGTTTGTGCATTTTGATGCTTTTCTACCCTTGTTTGGATCATTAATAACCTCAAAACAGTTCATAATGATGGAAATATACATGATAATCAAGTAACATTAACATATCAACTTGGAATGTTATTATGAATGAGAGATGGACCATGAATCAACCATAAACATGATTGGATTGAGAGAAGAGGTGAGGATCAGATTGGTTTGACTTCACAACAACACACACACTTTAATAAACTTGAAACATAACATAAAGCTATAGAAATCAAAAAACAAAGATGAAATGGAGTAGAGTTTGAGCGCTCATTGACCATGGTTTGAGCTCTCAAACTCCATCCTAGAGATTTGAGTTTTTATGAGTTTTTGACCATTTTGATGCTCTTGTAAGCTCAAACAATTTGATTATTGTTTAAAAGGTGGAAGAAATCTTTATTTGCTTCATGAAAGGGGATTGTCCTTTATTTCATGTTAATGAACATCATTTCTATGGCCTTTGACGATCATTGATCAATGATAAAAAATGATATGAGTATTTTGATGATGGATATATCCACAAAAGCCATAAAAATGATGACACATTAATACAAAAATGATCAAAACACAAGATAAACACCGTTTTCATGGCTTTTGAGTCGATTAATCAATGATCAAAAGGCTACTAACTATATTATAACCATGAAAATCATACAAAAGCCATGAAAAGATGATGTAAACATAAAGAAAGATCAGAAACAATAAAAACCTGAAAGATGTTAGAATAGTTTGAGCGCTCGTAGTACGGACATTGAGCGCTCAAACCATCTTGAGCCAAGGTTTTTGAAAGCTATTTTTCTCATCATCTAAGACCTTGTGAGCTCATAGAAGGTATGTGGAACCTCCATGAACTCACTGGTCTCCCTAAAGTCGACCAACCCATAGGCATTTTTATGATTTTCTACCTTTTTGGCTTTGATCAAGGCCTGAACTTGAGGCTTTGATGGTTGATTGAGTAGTAGCTTGAAATATAGGCTTGAAAGGTGATGCTTTGGACGCAGAGAGAGAAGAATATAGGGCTGATTGGATGATTGATTGAGTGGATTGGGGTGTATGTGAGGTTTAATGATGATTTTGGACATGATCAAGTGGGTTTTGTTGATTGTGGTTGAATTGGATGAAGAAAATGAAGAGAGTGGAATGGAAAATGGCTGAATAGAGCTAGAGAGAGAAGTATATCATCGGGTTTCTTAAAGACTCGTGTGTATTTGGTCTTAGAAATGAAGTTTTAAGGTGTTTTTAAGCTTGAAGATGATGGATGATGGTGGTTATGGAGGAGAGAGAAGGTAAAATGTGATTGAAGTGATGAGAGAGAATGGAGAGGGTCTGATTAAGGGTATGAGAGAGAGATAATCAGCCAAATAATCTCTAAACAATGGATGGATGGTGGTTTATATAGAGAGAGGGTGAGAGGGAAAGTCAGATTTTGAATTTGAATTCAAATTGGAGAGTTGGAGGGATTTTTGACGTGAAAATGAAGCTTAGAAACCAGGGGGAGCCCATAGATTAGCTAGAAAACCAGCTAAAAGATGCCTTGAAAAGTTTCTTGTCACGCCCCAAAATGGAAAATGACCGGCCGTGAACCACATAACTGACAGGTGGCTCACGAAGCCTAAATAGAATAATCCATGTACACCAAATGACCATCTTTATCATTAAACAAAATTAAACCAAATTGTCTCAACAAAGCATGGGGCACACCATCCCATGAACCATCAATAAGAAATTTTCACCAATAACAAAATGAATCCAATCGTTTACCAAAAAGGTTTAACCATGTGCGGAAGCAAATAAATTAAATAACAAAGTTATGATGCATGCAATATCCTATGGAGGTCGACACAGTAATTTCCCCAATACGCCACCAGAGTCCTCACCTATCGACTTGATTTTCCTGAAAATGGTGTTGGATTAAATCCGTCGGTGACCAAGCTCAGTGAATGGCAAGCATGTATATTAAATAAAGTTCTAAAGTAGGGATTAAATTAAATTACCATATCATCATAATTTGGCACAAACGATGTAAGATAAAATAAAATAAATCTTAATGGTGATCACAAATGATATCCAATAACAATGGGGAACCACAACCAATAGTACCATGGCCAACAGAACAATAATCTCAAAATTGGATCCAATATCAAACTTAGAGTCACCAAGCGTTGGCAGACCATGGTACTCTTCCCTAAGTCGATCCGGCGAAAAGACAGCCGTTGAGCAAAAGGGTCACCGGCCTAACCCGGGTCTCTTCCCTAATGGCTAGGGTCACCTATATAAATGAATAATTTCCCTGGACTTCCAATAATAAAATTTCCCAATAATATCCATAAAGTTCTCACCAAAAAGAACACTTTTTATCGCGTGCCAATTTTAAGAAACAAATAAAAATAATTCATTTTTCCAATTAACAATTCTATTTGTTTTTAAAGAACAATTTAGAGGACACGGGGAAGTTTCGAAAGTATGTAACACACTAAACCACTCACCTGCATCCAAAAGCAATGCACTCGAATACAGAAAAAGAGGCAAACCTGTACAAAAAGGATAATACATAATCACTAACTATATATCAAGTAGCTAATTATTTTTTTAATATCAATTTAGAATTACCTAAAAAGAACTAAGCCTAAACCTATCCCAAGTCACCAGAACTACAAAACCCAAATTCCATACACCAAATCTAAGTCCTTGGCATTATTGATACAAGCCTAGCCGCTGACTATTTGAACCCGCAAGTTCCATCGTAGCAAACCCACTACAAAACACAACTAAAAAGTTAATAATACCCTAAGAGAAGAATTACCTTTCGTTAATGGACATCAGAATCTTAAACAATTCCACCACAAACACCACGGCAATTAATCCCTCGCCACGCACGCCATTAAAAAAAAAATAATCCCAACCAGATTTGAGTACTCTTCCACTGATCCAATTGGGTGCCCAACATACAAATATTAAGTTTGCTCTAGCGAATAACAAACTCTACTATGACAAAGCCCAAATCCTATATGAATATCTAATGACATGGTAGGAGATTAAAATTAGGAAAGAATAGCCTTCTACATACCAGACGAAGTAGCCATTCATAAACAAGCAAGGCGTTAGAATCCCCTCCTCCGCTACGTACTGCTCTCCTCTCTCTCAAAATACCCTTCTTCCAAAAACCCTAATTGATCTCCTTAGAAACATGTACGTATGAAATAACTAACCACCCAAAAAGCCATTGTTTGCTGCGGCTCTACATGATAGTTCTCTTCTCAATATGGTTCTCACACTATAACCCTAATCAACTAAGGTATATCTATTTAACGTAACCGCCCACTAATGTGTTAACCCTAAAATATAGCCAAATAATGACTTAATAACCCTTATACTATGCCCTCTTGCCTAAACTCCCAATAAAGATATTTTCCAATGACATACAAATCCATAAAATAAATAAAAATGGTTTAATAAATATAATTTGCTAAAATTAGCTTATACCATTAAAATATATATATATATATATATATATATATATATATATATATATATATTAATGCCAACAATATCCACAAAAATAATTATTAGGATCCGACCTCAACACTCAATTGTAAATAGCAACACAATAAATAAAATAAAATGCTAGGGTGTAACATTTCTACTACACACAGTGTTTGAGCGCTCAAAGGGTCTGCACAACGAACCAAAATTCACTTGGTTGCTCCAGGTGCTACCGAACTCCATTTTGCCCGTGATTTGAAGCGTTGGAAAGCTTGCCAAGTCTATTTTATAACCCAAGTGGTTTGAACCCATGATAATTTGTACATCCAAGTGTGTGACCATTTTACCCTCAAAAGATCGGAAAAATAAGTTGTTTTGGTAAAATGTGCACAGCTCCCTCATTGCAAAATGGATTGAGACGTATTTTATATCAATAAAGAGGGTTTGAATGTACTAGAAGATGGTGTAGCCTTGGGTTTATTTTGAAGAGCATTTTGGATGGTTTGAAGGGTATTTTGATCATTTTGGTTGGTTAGGATTGTTCTAAGAGGGGTTATGGTAGTCTAGGGTGGTTTAGTGAGTTCAAGCCTTGTTCTTAGCCTCAAGGTAAGCACGGTTGGTCTATTTCATCATCGGAAATGCTTGATAAGTTTTTCGGGTCAAAATTAGGGTGTCCACAGAGGGCATACAATTGGAGAGAGAGAGAGAGAGAGAGAGAGAGAGAGAGAGAGAGAGAGAGAGAGAGAGAGAGAGAGAGAGAGAGAGAGAGAGAGAGAGAGAGATGTTTTTTTTAATTTCTTTTTCAATTCAAGATAGAGGGGGAGAGGGAGGACTTTTTTTTTTTAGTTCCACCCTAAACGATGTCGTTTTGAGCACTTAACGGGACCCCAACATCCAAAACCACTATTAAGTCCATTGTTATGTCTCCTTTGTTAAAAACATGATGGAATTGGACGACGAGGGCTTTTTTTGTTGACAAAATATAATGTTCGGGTGTGGTTTTGTTGACAGCTAAGGTCCGGGTGCTTTTTTCTAAATTGTGAGAAAGTTTAGGGGCTTTTTTAGAATTGTTCCCATAAAAAAAAGCATTTTTATAAATAACACGTAGTCGTTATAATGCTTGTATGAAAATTGATTTTTCAAAATATCTTAAAAGTGACTTTAGTCATGAAAATATTTTTGACTAACTTTGAACTGTGGAATAACTCAAGACTAACACCCTTGAAAGTCTGTCAAAAAGACAAATTTCTTGCTGTTTAGAATCGTCCTACCATCCGACTTGGGGCTTTCCTAGTTATTTCATTAGTCAAGAGAAGGTCGCATAAAAAAACAAAAGGTTTATAATGTGACTACGAAATTGATAAGTGTTATTTTCTGTTAACCCTAGACTAATTTCGACAAGAAATGTGCGTAGAAAAGTTGTTATTTTAGGTGACACGTTTTTCAAGAAAAGATGCATTGATGCAAAACAAATTTTATAAATCATGTTGCATATTCACGACATGATATGATATTGACACGACACGATGTACGAGAAACTGATAGCGTTGATGGTAAATAGAGATGAGAATGAAAATGGTTAAAATGAATACGGTAGTGCATTGAGAGTGCCGCGTCAACTTTGTGGAGAGAACTTGGTGGTTAGGGCTAAGTATGCACAACACATAGTGGACGGACCTTGTTAACAAACTGGTTAAGTTTAGTGATACAAGATGGCCGGGACTATGTCGTTGTCGTGTAGACAGACCTCGCAAATAGGCTGTTAAGATTGGTGATGCAAGACGACCAGAACCTCGAGCAGGAAGGTTGGTGCCGTTAGTTGAAAGGAGACGACAACGGACCAATAACTTTTAGAGTGAATTGACTGTTGACCCGGTGGTTGGAAGCAGTCCAGATTAATAAATTTGAAGAAGAATGCTGACACTGAAAAGATAATACGCGACAATGTTTACTAGTGCACGATATACTCTGATCTACATTGACAGTGACACATTCGCATTCATGAGATATACAGTTTTTCAATAAACTTCTGTTTTACTTTACTAGTTCTACATCTATTGTTCTAGAATTGCTAGTTAAGGTTTGGATAGAACTGTCTACTGGCATTGTGGCTCACGGTGTTATACTTGTGTGACCCTGCCATAATACCACGATGTTGCTTTGTGACTTTGACGTATTATATCAGATTACTGTGATGAACATATGGAGTTCTACGGTCAGGAGGCCTATGGAGACATAGGAGCTGCCAACTTGGGGAACAACCAGACTGAGGGATAGGAGAAGTCTTAAATCCGACCCGGTTGTAATAAATATAGTTTATGGAGGATGGATTTACTATAGTAAACTCTTATTTATTACTTTTTATTATTAAATTGTAATATTATTAGCATGTCCAATTTTGGGGGCGTTACACTCTCTCATAGGCCTCGTTCAGTTATCAAGAAAGTATGAAAAATGATGGGTAAATCAACTTTTCTATAATTTTTGGGGTGTTCAGTTACCAGGAAAATAATGAGATCCACAAAATTATTTTTTCCACTATGACTCACTTTCTCTCAAAATGCATACTACAAAAAGGAATTAATTATTTGTCATGACAAATTTTGCTCCCGCCAATTGCACTTTCTTTGAGATATCCTTTATCAAGTGAACACTCACGAGAAAGTAAATTTTCCTTTCATTTCCTTCACTTTCTCGCATAATATTCTTGACAAATGAATGAAGCCCTAAGGTTTCATGTTAGAAACCTTTCAAGTGTTGTCAACTTTCTCGAAGTCAGACAACATTCGAAGACTTGAAGTTTTGCACTTACATTAATTGGGCTCCCCGTAAATAGACGGTGAGATTGAGCCTCTAAAATTAGTCAGGTACACATAAGTTGGTCCGAACACCAAAGTTGTAAAACAACCATTGATGTTGCCAATAAGAGACGATGGTAACAACAGCTAAGAGCAGCACCAAATCCTCTATCCCAAATACCAAAAAGAAATTGGAATCTTGTCTAGTTTACCCCCACTTACGACAACAGAGTCAACAAATACCTCTCCAAGCCATTTTACCAAGGCAAATCTCAAAAAAAGCCCTCCAAGAGACTCAATAAACAGGTTGGTAAATTAATTTTGTTAATAGTGTCTCCCTAAATTCCCTCCATATGATGTGCCACTGTTCACTACCCTCTTAATTTTTAGTGATCTGTGTGTGTGGGTCTCCCTCATTCTTGACTTGACTGATTCGGGAGCACCACCAAAACCATTAAACAATCCTCCACCAAACCTATTACTCATTAATTAAAACAGGGAGGGTAATAGAGAGGAATTGTTGGAGTTTTAAAAGAGATATGAATTAGTAAAATAAAAAATTTACCCTCTTCAATGTTATTTTTAGAGAAAAATTTACTGAGGTCGTTGGGATGGCCTGATTCTACTGCATCTTTACTCTTGATAATAAATGACGCAACTGTGATGAGTTGAGGCCTATTTGTCTGTTATGCATGCTTGCTTCACTTGCTTTCCAAATGGGGTATATTTTTATTGAGCAAATTGGCCACTAAAACCATGCACTCATCTAAAGTGGGTGGGTCGTGATATCTTCTTCCCAAAATCCCATTTTTTATTTTGAGAGTGAACTCAAAATCTACAAAGATATGGTCATATCTGACCCATCTCACATGATACAATGCCAAGACTCAGCCACCGTAGATTATTTAAATGATAAATACAAGACTTCCCAATTTTTATTTTTAACAGCAAAAAAATAATTTTATTAATCTTTGAAAACATATTACAAAGATAAAAAAGGGTCAAGACAAAAGGCATTACAACATGAGGAGCCATTCCAACAATGTTGGCATCCCACTTGAGACGGTCATTTGCCGCCAAGAACCCGGAAGAGCAATAAAAAATGGTTAACAAAGAGGCTACCAAACAAAAAATAGGTAGAAAATAAGTCGACTGCATTACAAATCTATAAACTTCTCAGATTCTATGATCTCCCCTCATCATCCCTAGCCAAAAGGCTTCCAATGCAACAAAAAGCAGTTCCACATTTGAGTAAGGCAGCTAGCAAGAAATTTAATCCCATCTTGATTAGAATCCTCCTCCTCAAAATACGACAGCAACAACATCAATAGCACCCAAAAAAAAGACTCCCAGTTGAGTAAATTCAATCGGAGAAGATTCATATGCCGGCAGCTGGATTGTTTCCTTCCAATTCATAGAATCAGTTGATGCCCATTAGAGATTTTACAGCAGTCGATCAGCATCAATTGATAACCGAGACACAAAAACACAACCTGAAGCCTTCCTTCTGAAACTTGCCAATCTTTAAAACAACATTTACAAAAAAAACCATATTGGCACCCCAATGTGGCAGTCGCAAGGTAGTGACATAGGCTAAGACATAGGTTAGCCACATCAACCTCTAGTCTATAGCAGCAAGTGACTTTCAATGAAGTAACAACACGGCAGTGTTAAGTTAGCAGTAAAAGCACCCTTTAATTATGAAGACTTCCGAATTTATATGCTTATTGGGGCCGTTACACGTATCCAAAAGTGTTTGTTTCTCTATTTTTGTTCAATATCACCTTTAGGGTGGTATAATTCCGTGGCTGAAATCGCATTAGATGAGAGACAATAGCGGAGCCAAGATTTTTTCTCGAAGGGGGCCCAACTTAATAGATATATCTTTATCCAAGTGTAAACTTACAATATAGATTTGCTTTTCAATATAATTTACTTGTGCATTGAAAATATTCTAGCTTATTAATGTATTAAAAATACATGAATTGTTTGTTTTATTTCTTTAGGCTACAATAATACTCATATGCATGTTTTTTTCATTATGAAAGAAAGAAAGACACGTGATTTTCACACTCGCCTTTTTACAAACACACCCCATTTTTTGTTTTTAGTGGAACTTTTATGTGAAAATTTCACTAGAAGAATAAAAAGCGGTGCGTTCATAAAAAAAAAATGTGAACGTGAAAATCATTGATGAAGATATAAAATTACCTACCTTTTTACTAAATGAAACAAAAATTATTATTATCATGAGAAGATATTACAATAATAGTATCAATTATTCAAACGAAATTAGTATTAAATTAATAATTTTTTCAAAACCTGGGGAACTAGGGCACCCCCAGCCCCACATGCCTCCGCCCCTGATGGGAGATACATACATACAATACACTTCAGCGCAAAAGATTTGACCTAGAATTCATGGATCGAAAATCCCTAGTCGAAAATTGGTCACTGAATTTCCTCTCCATTAATGGTAATTGACTCTGTGAGAGTAGTCATCAAATTCTCAGTTGTAAGTCAGGACTTTTTTTGAACCGAGGAGTCACTGTCGTAGATTACTTCATGTTAGTGAAAAGCTAGGCTACAAGATCTTGTTGGGATTATGTTCCCAAACCTTTTCTCGGAGAAATGAAGAGAGCAAAAAAGCAAAAGATAAACAAAAACAAAAATGGGTCCCTCTATTGTCACCCAATAAGGAGAAGACAAATATATATATATATATATATATATATATATATATATATATATATATATATATATATATATATATATATATATATATATGAAGATGATCTATTGAGTACTCCCTTAAAGATCTATTCCGTAAGGACCACCCCTTCTTTGATTTTCCGGACCAAATTTCGACGACCTGAACCTTTCAATGTGTTTAAAACATATTTTCCATGGCTAACACTACGAATCACAAAAAAAAAAAACCCGAAAGGGTTTCATCCGAGCGGTTTTTCATAATAACCGTACATATATAATTTATTGAAAAATGCTTGAATGAAGCCCTTCCGAGTATTTTTTTGAATGAATCCTCGCGGTGACTCTTAAAATCACGTTTTAAACACATTGAGTGGTTCGGATCGTCGAGATTCGACTCCGATCCATGAGGTCCGCAAATTATGAGTTTGAGGGAGTCCTCAGTAGAACGGGATCCCTTATATATATATAAGTTAAGCTTCACATCCGGATTTTTCATTTCTGGACTTTTTATCCAATTTTTTTTTTTGACGATCCGATACGTCCAATGTGTTCAGAAGGTGTTTTCAAGGGTCTTCCGCGAAAAATCTTCAAAAAAAATATCAGGAAGGGTTTTATCCAAGTAGTTTTTGCAAAAATATATAAATACAATTTTTGCGAAAATTGTTTGGATCAAGCCCTTCACGGTATTTTTTTGAAGATTTTTTGCGTGGACCATTGAAAACATCTTTTGAACACATTGGATATATTGGATTTTCCAAAAAAAAATTGCAACATAAAAAAAACCCATTTTTTCTTATTTCCGGGAGTATGGATAAGATGATTTCCGTGTGTGTGTATATATATATATAATTTTTTTTTTCACTTTTCTATTGTGTTTTCACACATTTTTATACACATTTTCATACATTTCAATACAAAATTTCAAACCTTAATGACAGTCCCTAAGTTGATTTTAGAATTTTTCAAAAAAATAATCTTCAAATCTAAAAGAGGAAATCGCAAGTACTATAAGAAATTGCTGCACCATGACTTTGTTTATTACTCCGGCGTTCCATATTTGTTGGTCCATTTTAAAATTTTCAACTTTAAAGAACATCATAATTGCTTTGTACAATTTTCGTCTTTCTAATTTTACTCTTCAATTATTCTTTATTAATCTGTTAATTAAATATTTGAAGACAAAGATAAAAGAGTAAAATTAACACAATTTATTTAATGACTTTCAGACATGAACAAACATTAAGAGACAAAAAAATAAAAAAATATTTGTGGACCAATAAAGACAGACGGCGAGTAGTGTTTTGCTTTCCGGAGCCTTCGATGTATGTATGGTAGATGAGACCCATATAAATGGATCTACTCAAACAAAGAATTGAGTATGTTGCATTTTATTAGAGAAAGTAAGAGGAATATATCATTGGCCTTTGTCTCTTTGCATTCATCATCTCACTCATTTTGTTCACTAAAGTTCTTTATTCTTTTTCTTTTCTTTTCCTTTTTTTTGTAATTCATTAAACTTCTTTGTGTGTGGAAAAAAATGACGCATCATTTGCATCACTTGCTTTTCCCTGTGGATTCTTTTTGGGGGATATATATATATGGTCTTGTAGATGGATTTTTTAAAGTTGGGGTAGGTTTCCCTTAAAAAGTCACTGAACTTTTGGATCTTTTTTGCTTTGTCGTTATTCAAAAAAAAAATTGAATTTGTTAATTTTGCATCAAATTTTTATGTGTTATTGATTCGTCTTGACAAGAAAAATAAAAAATAGTAAAAAAATTTGACCGAAATTCAAGTGTTTTTGAAAAAAGCAAAGTGAAAGTTCAAAAAAGCCCTGACTTTTTTTATTGCTTTAAAAAAAATTTACTGTATGACCGAAATCCAAGTAGTTTAATCGAGTTGTTAAATTTTGGATTGCTCATTGTACAAGGTCTATTGATGATATCATTGAAGCAAAAGAAAAAAAACAAGTTAGTTGAACATTGTAGCATCGTGATTGAATCAATGTCTTAAAAACTTGACGATATGCAATTTGAAATATTGCCGGTTCATTTTTCCAAAAAATGAATATGATTATACGTACTTTATGCTTGATATTTTGTATAGATAATTTGTTCGACGTGCATAAATAGTAATTTATTTATCGAGTTTGGATGGACCCAAAATGATCCCGCAACAATTCAATTAAAATTCCTGATCTCATTTTTACAAAACGGGAAACCTTAGGCATGTTTGACTTAGATGAGAATTCCACCATTCATCTCAGAGTTTCCAATTCTTGTAATTTCTCCAAAGAATAATTGCAACACTGGTGAGTATATACTTTTTTTTTTATAAAAGTTGATGTGTTCTTCAAACTTATTAAACGAATCCAAATGACAAAATTTTTGAGGCGGCTATGTTTTTTGACAAGTTTTAAAAGATAACTACTGATCTCATCTTCCAGTGCTGGCTCAAGAGTTTCGGAGGTCCGAAACAGACTCCTTGAAAAAGGCCCCTCCATATATTTTGCGTAAAAAAGTTATTCAATACAAAAATATTTATAACAAACAACTAGAAAAGATATATCATTGCTAAACATACAACCGTCAAAAAATAAACTACTATTAAGATACTTCAAAATCTATCACATGAACAATATTTTTCTCGCACTTTTAGTTCCAAATGTACTAATTAAGGGGGTGTTCCACTACGTTAGCTTATTGGTTTTTTGCGATTTTTTATGTGATGTATGGTGAGAGAGTGACTGCCTCAATTTTCATGAAAGCTAGCTTTTTTGAGTTAGTGGAATAGGACCTAAGGCCATCTCCAATAGCATCACCATACCTTCGGCGAGACCAAAATGGCGAGTCCAACCAACGATTCTGGCACCTAGCAGCCTCAGCAACGACCTCGCCAAGCAAATCACGGCTACAGTACCTCGCCACAGTAGGCGAGGTATGGTGAGATCAGGCGAGTCTCACCAATGGCCCTCTCTCTCTCTCTCTCTCTCTCTCTCTCTCTCTCTCTCTCTCTCTCTCTCGTCGCTTGCCGGAAAAATGGACTGTCAGGATAATGACGCTAAAATCGTTTTGAGACACCCATAGCATAGCCGATGTCGAGACAAGACAATTGGTGCAAGATCCGTCGTCGTCGGAGCTCTGGTGGCTCCGCACACTCCGGTTAAAGGTGGCGCATGACAGAGAGTCAGATCTACTCATGCGTGTGTAGCGCACGTGCGCACCAGGTGGAAGATGATTCTGGCATTTTGGTGAGGCTGTTGGTACCGGTGTTGGGTATTTTGAGTGGCTAGCCAAAATGGTTTTTTGCACTTTTATAACCAATTATGGTGAAAAAAATGAAGAGGTTATTGAAGATGCTCTAAGTCTTCATGATCAAAGCTAAAACTAAAAATTTCAAACTGGACTCGTTTGTTTTTAATAACAGGCTAAAACTAAAATTTATTCGAGTCTAAAATATCTATAGGCAGTACAGAGACTTATGTATTTTGATCCCCCATTTTAAATAATTTTTTGAAGTCCAAAACCTTAATTTTATTGGCTTATATCATAAGCCGACTTGTAATCATTGACGTGATCAAAAAAATACAGGCCTGTTCGGTTCTTCCACAGGATCCTATTTCATACTTTCGTGTCCATGAAGGGCGAGTTGGTGTTTCCACTAAAACGTCTTTCCAAATTCCTCGCCCGGAAGACCGTTGCAGTCATTTTCAACCATCATCTTTTGTTTATGGAGGACAATCATTAACGTATTTACTTACCCAAAAAGAATCATTAATGTCATTAACTTATGGAAACCTCATTTACTACCAATCTTCAACTTTATGCTCAAATCGGTATTTCACAAAACAATGTTCGGGAGTAGGGACACAACAACCAGTCACAATACCAATCACAACAGTTTAGGTGGCAGTGCATGATTGGTGGTTGTAACGTAACTTCAAAGTGTTTGTGCTCCCATTACCAATCATGCAATACCGCTTAGGCTATCGTAGTTAATCTTATGACTGGTAGTTTTGTCCCTGGCATCATTGTATTTTACAAGTCTTTTCCCTAACTTGGGCTCACACAATCACTTGTAACACTCCATGTAGACCACTGAATGTAAGAACTTGTTGGAGCCTAACCACATGGACTTATATACATAAGCCTAATGGCATCTACAGTACACTACCTAAATTTGGCTCATAAAATGACTCCTAATGTAGACATATAAGCAAAAATGGGGTCCAATTTGCAACTGATAATGCCAAAATCGATTTTGTTTCTGCCAAAATCGATTTTGTTTTTGCCAAAATCAAAAGTGTTCCTGTCAAAGCAATAATTTTTGCTCCTCGAAGAATGACTAATTTGCCCTCCACTACGTCACTGACTTTCAGTTTCATTTTATCTTAATAAACTACACTCTTTATAAGCCATTTGGCTGGCAGTTTCAAAGCTCAAACCACCAATTGCTTTGCCAATTGTTGGAAAATTATATTTACGTCGTGACAAAATTGAAAATACAAATGCAATAAAATTGGAACGCAAAATCTGGAAAACGATGAAATCAAAATGGAGATCAAGGTGAGTGTGACACTCTATATTTAAGACAGATTTGTCCCTACTACAGTATTTGATTGAACTCCTCATAGAAGCAGCTTTACAATCAGTGGGTCTATTAAACGAAACTTGTGTTTATACACCCTCCAATGAAAAGACTCCGATTCAATGAAAGTTTAGAAAAATCAATTGTTCAAAATGAATGAAGCATGGCATATATATAGATTAATTGGTAACTCTACAAATAGTTATCAAGGAGAACAGACACCCCTGTTCATGAAAGGATGTGTCTGTTCACAGTGATCAGGTGCAATGAAAAGATGTAACTTCAAATCGAAAAAAAATTTCCATTCACATTTTAAATAAAATATTATATCCAAAATATTTTTCCATCACCAATAACCTTCAAAACTTCCGTTTTATATACCACCACTCAAATATCAAAAAGTAAGACTACTTGTAACAAAAACAAATATGCAATAGCAATTCAAGCCAAATCCAAAATATTGGATCACATCATTATCTAGAATTAAACATCAATTTCAAAAAGTACCAAAATGCATTTAACAAGGATAGGACCATATGCATCGATCTTTTTATGGATCTGCATCTGCTTTGCAGTATATGTCTCAGAGCTTCATGCCCGTCGTGGCTTTTGTGGTGTGCATGTGCCCGAGTCTAAGTAGTATTGGTTCTTTCCGCATTTGTTTGGAAATCTTGTATGTGCCGGACGGCTTGGCTTTAGGGCTTTTATTAATGAAATGATTGATTTCCAGTTAAAAAAAAAAAAAGTGGTAACACGTACTTTAGTTGCCAAACAAAAAAATCTATTACGCATATCTCTTAGACGGTGTTGGAAGAGTTGCCTTCATTACTACCTACCAAAAACAAAAACTCATGAAATAGAGTTATCATAGATTAAGACGGAAAAAAAAAATTTACAACCACGAGAAATAGAACATGTATGTCTCAAGTCATGCATCCAACCAGAAGCATTCCGTTGAAATAGGAATTGTATCTATGGCAACACCATCCATGGTACTTCCCTTATTCTTTGTTGTTTTAACTCCATAACTTGGATTTAATTCATTGGCCCCATTTTGTCTCTTCATGTTCGACTATTTAGACTTGTGGCTTTGCAAATGCTACATTTTCGCAGTGCATAAGTGTGCTCTTGTTCAAACCCTAAAAATTATAGTAAATAGTCGACGAATAATAAAGATGAGGAAAACTCTCAAAAACAAGTGATTTCAAAGACTCGTGTAGAAGAGGAACACAATACTTTAGCATGATCCAAGAATAGCGAGCCAATCTCAGGTGGGGAGGCGCTGCAATTACCTTACATGTAAGACACTTATCTTTTATGTAAGATTATCCGAACTGTTGATTGCCTACCCAACTGTTGTGATTGCTCACTATAGGGGTATAGTGAGCTTACTCACAATAGGCCCCCGAATCCCCTAAAATTAGCACCTAGATGTCCTAAAGTTTATTTATGTAGACAAAAATGTAAATCGGTCCTCCATTCTCCTTTTCTTTCACTCTCTTCTCCTCACTCTCAACTCCCTCCCTAAACTTAACTAATGCAGTAGGAGCCATGCTTAGACGTTTCAACGGAGAGCCCATTACGGAACCTTTGGGTGGGGGTTGGGGGTCCCATGGACAACACCGTTCTGTGCAGTCCAATGGCACAGCCACGCTGACACTTTTTTGACGATCGGAGACGTTCACCGCGTAGATCTCGTCGAGTACTACAAGTGTGCCAAAAATCAACTCGATTGGATATCTTTAAGTGCCTCATCGGAACACAAATAACATGAAAAAGTAGTTTTGATTCTGTGTTTGTATCCACTTGTGCTCCATTTCTTTTAAAAGTATTTGTGTTACGATGACACACTTAAAGCTATCCAATCAAGTTGATTTTTGGTATACATATAGTACTCGATGAGGTCTACGCGGCAGACGTCTTCGATCGTCAGAAAGGTGCTGGCACAGCTACACCATGGTTGCATAGGATTGTGCTCACACCCCAGTCCATTAAATACTACAATTGAGCAAACAAGTTGCTAAATAGTAGGAGTTATTTTACGAGCTCATTGTGAATGCCCTGACTAATTGTAGCTTACATGATCCTTATATTTCTAAGATCACTCATGTAGGCTTTCCATGTGGGAAGAGGTGTTACATATAACTACAAAAGAGAACAGCTATAAAAACATAAAATCATGATTTTTGCCAGTAAAATGTCCTAATCTAGTAATGTTTACACTGCGGACAAATGGAATCTTCATTTGGGTTAAAAGCAACAAACTGGATTTACTCCATTTGTAAGTTATCCAATACAAATACATTGAGAATCATTTTAGATGATTGATCATGTTATCATTTTGCCTTCCTTTTCCAATCCTGTGTTTTGTGTTTTACCTCTTTATGACTAATAAATTCACCGATCCACAGTGGAGAGAGGAAAAAGAAAACATGAGAAATGATTGGAAATCAATGCCAATAATTTCCCAGAGATCACACTACTAATTTCCTTGTCTGATATTGAGCAGTGAATTGGCCTTAATTTGCCTGGAAAACAGGGTCGGATGGTGGCAAATCAAAATCTTTCTGTTACAGGGTTGTGGTGTGCAATCCAATCCATCTGAAAATATATTTTTTATTAGCCATTCAAAAGTATTTTTAGCGATTCTGATTTGGTGTATGATAATTTTAGCAAGTTTGGAACATTGATTGTAGGGATGCATGGCTTGGATCACGCATTATGTTCATGTAATGTAGCCCTGCAAAATGGGGTCCCCAGATCCGGCAAACCTACGGAGAGAGACAGAGAATCTTTTACATTATGTTTTGCATTGTTTCCGTCGATAAATTTGATTTCGTATTTTCCGTTTAACTTCTGTATATTTTAGCAGAGGAACAGAAGTTAAATTGATAGTTATGAAAATGCTGGGAAAAAAATTCAAAAAAAAGGTGGTGGAATTTTTTAGACTTATCAAACGAAGGATAATTGTCAATTGATGAAAATAAGTTGGAAACCATAAACAGTGCATGGCACAGAAGAGGGGGGACAATGACAATTGAGGGTGTGCAGGACATTTCATTTGGTCTATGCGCACCTCGACTGCTTAATTCTGTGTTGGTAGATTTCTTTGAAAAGATGATCAAGTTTTTTTTTTGTCTATAATCAATTTTTTCTTAATCATTACTCTAGTTGAAAGCATCGTTGGAAAGGTAAAAAAGTAAAGAAAACATCACGAAAATGGTAAAAAAATTCCCAAAAAAACTGGACCTTTTTAGATCAAACCAAGGCTGTGAATGTCACTTGATGGAATAGGCTGGAAACCATAAGGGTGCAGGGTGAAAAAGAGGGGACAATGGTAATTGAGGTGTAGGTGTAACACCTTTTAGCAGCTAAAATGATTGTTGACAAGGGCCTTGGAGGCTAATGGGTGGTTTGGTAAATAATCCGTTTGAATTAATTTTTTGTCTTTATTTATTTTTTTGGCATTTGCTAGTTTTTCTTCAATGTTTTAGGATTATTCATTTGTCTCGACGGAAGGAATCTAAAAAGTAAAAAATTATGCTCAAAACATATTTTTTTTAATAAAGACGAAAATAAATTTAACGTATATATAACACTACCAAATGCTAATTTTTTTTGAATAAGGACAAAAAATCTAGATCAATTATTTTGTTAAAACACCGCTAAGTTCAAGTTCAGGTTTGAAGAAAAGGGGAGATTGGTATGCTAGAGAGAGATGAGGGAAGATAAGGAAGCAATTTTTCACACCATAAATCATGTTGTTTGCCACTTAATTGGTTGCCCAAAAAAAAAAAGGGCATTTTCACATTGTTTGGAAATACAATTATAAACAAAAGAAGCTTTAAACTATTTATATCTTTCAATCTATAGATTATTTTACATGCATTATGAATCTTACTATATTTTATAGATCTCAATTAGTACTATCATACAAAGTTAATTTTTAAGATCTCTAAAAAAGATTATAGATTGAAAAATATAAATAGTTTAAAAATTGTATTTGAACCCACACTGGACCAACAAACTATTTTGGAGAAATTTGTTAATTCATGAAGTTTTTTTTTTTCCCTTTTAATCTTAAAAAAGGAGAGGAGTTTTTTTCTTTTATAAACATGAATTTAAGTTATCCGTTTGAACTAGCACCCACAGAAATGCAAACACAAACGTAGAAGCATCTTTGAAAATGCGTACCTTTCAAAATTATTGAAATTCGTGAGAATGAGAATTGAGAGCGCGATTCACTGAACAATTACTTGTTTATCAAAGACTAGTACTACTTGCTACTATTACAACTTGTACGGATGTAAGAAATCCCAAAAACCCTAAGCGGCGGGGAGAGGACTTTATTAGTCACATAATCAATAGGGGCTCTTTTACCATGCATAGACCCTTAAATTCTCGTTCTACACTTGCGCTCTCAGACTCTTAGGGACCCTGGGGAATGAAGGATGATGTTGTCCCTTCGATGAAAGTTCATGATTGGCCTTGTACATGAACAACTTAGATCTATTTGGTAGGGGATGGTTCAAATTTGGTTGGAAAAAATGTGATCTTAGCCGTCCATGACCGACCACGGATAACCGTGATCACCTAACCCCCATGCTATCCCCGAAGGGACAACACTTACCCCGGGTCTGACTCTTACTTATCGCAGCCGTAAATTTTAGTAGTTTGAAATATTTTGAAATAAATGCTTTGGGCAATGATTTGGGGTGTGAAAATCATTTACCAACACTTTGAAACTTTTGTGCGTGGACGTGAATTGGACGTGCAATGGGCCTGTAGTGAGCACTACAAGCGTGTAGTGAGCATTCGAGTCGTTCGTTTTCGCAATCAATGTTTCATATATGTTTGCATACTATTGGTAGGAGCGCTTATAAGAATCTGAACCTGCGGAGATCCCACGTGGATTATGCTGAGTTTTCTCCTTTTTTTCTAAAAGTGTTAATGGTAATTGATGTATTGTGAGGAAATGACGTGTCTTAAAATTTGTGTTTAGGTATTTTAAAGTTTTAAGTCAATTGAATGAAACTAGGTTCACAACCGCATAGAGCTCATCGAGTACTTTAAATGTACTAAAAATTAACTCGATCAGATATTGTTAAGTGTCTCATTGGAACACAAGTAACTTGGAAAAGAATGGGTTTAGTGGTTTTGATCCAGTATTTGTGTCCATTTCTATTCAAAGTGCTTTAGGTCAATTGAACAAAACTAGGTTGTGTCAGCATTTTTTCAACGATCGGAAGCGTTCACCACCGCGTAGAGCTTATCGAGTATTACAAGTGTATCAAAAATCAACTCAATCAAATTTCGTTAAGTGTTTCATCTGAATACAAATAATTTGAAAAATAATGGGTTCAGTGGTTTTAATCTAGTGTTTGTGTCAATTTCTTTTCAAAGTATTTGTGTCTGATGACACATTTAACGATATTTGATCAAATTGATTTATGGAATATTTGTAATACTTGAGGAGATTTACGCGGTGAACATTTTTTATCATCAAAATAATGTCGGTGCGGCCACGCGGTATGTGCACAACACGCTATATCACCTCGCCTGTCCGTCTGCCAGAGAGCGTAACGGATGCGTCTGTACTGCCACTACTATGTCTCTCTCTCTCTCTCTGACAAAAAGCCGCTCCCCTATATATATGACGTCCAGGTTCAAACTTTTTCAATTCGGTGAATTCTGTTTTAGCCCTGACTCCTCCTTGATATACATTCTGTTTTAGCCCTGACTCCTCCTTGTATCTCTCTCTCTCTCTCTGGTTAAGCAACTAATCCAATTTTCATTCGAAAACTCTCGTCGTCAATGTCGTCGGACATAAGTTAAATTTCCCAATTTTCTTTTTTTCTCATGTACACTCTCCTTAGGCCTTTCACAGACTCAAAACTTCCAGACATTCTAACGATTTCTTAACTTTAATGGCGGGTGTTTTGATTCAATTTGAGCATTCAGGGTTTCTAGGAGCTGATTTCACGAGTCTGATTGGTCACTTGGGTCAGTGAGCTCTTCCAAGATCTTAGATTTTTTTGTTTTGTCGTCGCCTTTAAGTTTTTCCCTTTTCAAGACTGGCCATAGGGTTTCAAAAGACTCCAAATTTCAAACAATTTCAACGACTTCTTGAACTTAATGGCCATATGTTATAAGAAATTTGTACATGAGGGCAGTATTACCTTTATTAGAACTGATGTCATGAGGTTGATAAATTACTTGTGTTGCTGAGCTTTTTTCAAGATTTTGGTCCCTTTTTTTTTTCCCCCGGGGCTAGGGTTTTAGATTCTGTTGAGGATGGGGTTGGATGATCTGCTGCTTCAGACTGTGGGACCGCCAATAAAGCGGCGAGCAGGGTTGCGAAGGAAGCAGGCAGGGAGAGGTTCTTACAGAGGTAGCTAGGCTAGGGTTGTGGTGGTGGTGAATTCAGACGGAATTAGGGTTTTTTTTTTCCTGTGAGGTGTGGTTAGGGGAATTGGATTAACATTCTTTTGAATAGACCAGATGGGGACTCACTTACACCAAGCACTCAGGGCCATCTGCCTCAACACTGACTGGAAGTATGCTGTCTTTTGGAAACTCAATCATCGAGCTCGAATGTAATCTCATTTCCTTGTACTTGTACTTCGTTTGATTTTTTTGCCTTAGAAAATGATTTGGCACCTTTAGCATTATTTTGTCATACTACTATATACGATGCGTACCTATATCAATAAATAGGTTGAGTGTTGATGTATGGTGGTTGTTTACAGGTCGGCTTTGGGCATATGCCGAGGATGCGATTGCATCGGTCCCCCAATTTTTACTTATTTTGGGGGCCCCAAACTTTTTTGTCCTTATAGTATGGATATATATGTAAAATTAGAAGAAAAATGCAACAAGAGTGATGGTTAAGTAATAAATTTTGAACTAATAGAATGATTATCCAGCCTTTTGTTATTATGGTGTTGAATACTTGTATTATTTTCTTAAATTGAATGCTTGTCGTTTTTTCTTTGACGTATTTTTTATTCTTTTGTGAATTATACAATGGGCCCCTTTTAAAAAAGTTCTCAGCAGGCCCTGAAAACTGAGAGCTGGCCTGGTTGTTTAGACTTGGGGTATAATTTTGCGAAGGCATCTTTAAGTAGGTCAAGACCCTAAATTTTGAATAATTTGAATTTGGATGTATTGCTATGAAAGCACAGGTACTTCTAAAACCCCAAAGTACCCATACCGAGTACCGGTACTTCATGGGTACTTCAAAATACGTACTGGGAACTCCAAAAATGTATTGGGTACTTTTGAGTTTATGGGTACTTCGTTGGGTACTTTTCTAGGTACTTTTGGGCCTATTCATAAAGTTTTCAAAACTTTACGGATTCTGTATGGAAAAAAACTCAAACTGTTGGCCTTAATATGCAAGAACTCAATGCGATAAAGTCATAAACTCGAGACCACGTCTAAGATCTAGAAATTGATTTTGGAAAAACAAGAGCAAGGTTGACAAATCTTTTTTGTCAATCTTCCTCCAGCGACTGCGACTCCTCTCTCTCTCTCTCTCACACACACACACACACACATTATTTCTGCTACCCCTTCTCTCTTGTTATGATGTCAAAATCTATTATTTTTTCGACTTTTTAGATGGGCCTTGAAATATCTTTTACTTTCCATCTTGAGACCTATGATAGTTGCATGCATAAAATTTAGGCTATTGCATTTTATTTCATAGGAAGATAGTCCATCAAGCAATATGGGCGCAAATTCAAGTGCTATTAGCTTTTGTTGTCGTGCTTCTATCTGTAAAATATGTTGTACTTGGTTATATCTAATGAAGCATGCCAAAATTGTAAAAAAGATATATATAAAAAAATTGTTGCATCCGTACCCTACTTTTTTGGGTTGTTGACGTATCCTGTACTGGTGTGCCCGTACCCCGTAACAGTACCTGTGTTTTGTAGACCTATTGTTTCTGTAATTGGCCTCTTTAAATACCATATCTTAGAGGTTGTGTTCACAAGACTGGCTTGCTCTTGTTTAGTGTTCATCTTTCTATTTTCTACACTTTACTGTGTCAAGAAAGTCATTCAGTAGTTGAAAAGCTCAATGATCATTGTGATATCTTGAGCGTTGCGATCCCTACCGTTGAATTTGATAAGAAAATTGGTGCAGAAATAAATGGGTCCTTAATTTCTTCTCACTGTCACTTCTGTTGTGGAAAGCGGATACTCTAGCGTATGAAACTATAATTTTTTGTGACTCAATTTGGTAAGAGAATATTGTGTTTTGTCTGCCCTGTTGCTTGGTAAAGCAATTTACATTTGAAGTTAGTCCATTCTAAGCTGTAACAATGATATACTTAATAATCTTCATTGTTATTCTGGATGTGGGATTTCTGGTAGGGTGCTGACTTGGGAGGATGCTTACTATGACAACCATGAGTTGCATGATCGTCCGGCAAACATGTGCTTCACTGGGATAGGGGATAACCTGAGTGATTGGCATTCACGAGAACCTCTTGGGATAGAGGTGGCGAAGATGTCATGCCATGTTTACTCTCTTGGCGAAGGGTATGGAATTTAACTACTGATAGAAGTAATTGGACCTCAATCTCAACCGATGCTTAGTGCTATGTGCACCACCTTTTGGTGAAGTTTGCCTTTAATTAACTGAGTTTTTGAAAATGTTGCCTTTCTTTTGACATACCTTATGCTTGTGGGCCTAAAACCCTCCCATGGTTACGAAATCAGTTTGAATAAATTCTTGAAGAATGACAATTTCGGTCTAATGCCATACTAATGAAATTGATGAACAGTGTTATTGGAAAGGTGGCAGTTACTGGAAAGCATATGTGGATTTTTGCAGATAAATGTGTGACAGATTCATGTTCACCATTTGAGGTGAGAAATTATTCGGAGATGCAATAGCACCATATAACACATGCATTATATAATGTGGAAAGGACCTGTAATTTTTATTCCTCCTAGACTATTCGGAGATGCAATAGCACCGTATAACACATGCATTATACCATGTGGAAAGGACCTGTAATTTTTTTTCCTCCTACACCACCTCTTTTACTTAGTTTAGCTTTCCAATTGTTCTTATTTTATAATATTGGTGATTTCCAGCATTATGATGGGTGGCAAACTCAGTTTTCAGCTGGGATTAAGGTGTGCTTGCTTATCCTTTTTCCTTCTCAAAGTTTAGAAACTGATATTAGTCCTAGCACACAACATTGATAATCTGTATTCTGTAGAGGTCTTGATTGTTAATACTAGCTCTAGAGGTTTGTGAACCGAAAATGATCTTCCCTAGTAAACCAGCAATCATTGTGGGTCTTAAATTTGATTGTTAATATGGGTTCCTCCCTCTGATATCAATTGGTTTTGTAGTACTGACTTCTATATTCTCGATGCTCTCCATGTAGTCTTCCATTGTTGTCCTTAGGGTACCTCAATGAAGGTTTGTTTGTTCGACCATTGGATCATGAAAGCACTAGCACTCCCTGGTTGCCTTGAAACAATGACCCTATGCTATAGTATCCGCAAGTTCACGGCAGTGCATGCGGGTGGGTCACCTGGCTCTGATAGCATCGGCTTTGCTGAAAAAGGCTAGCCTATGATACCAGTTGGCTTCATTGTCTCCATTTACATACCCAAGGTTCCCTATGCAAACTTTGACCTGGGACTGGCTCATGTTTAATATTAGTTGGGTTCAGTACAAGTACAAACTTGTGAGTTGCACATTAAGTCGGAGTTAATTGGCTTCATAAATAAACACCTTGGTGCAATTGCACTGCAACTGCTAATTGGTAGTTGGTACTGTGATTTCTATTGGGCTTTTGGCTGTGTTTTGGTGTTGGAAAGCGGCTTAGTGCTGCACAGACTCTTGAACAATATGTATCACGTGATAATGGGGTTGTTTGGCATGTGTCCCTTAGTCGATTCTGTAAGAGAGAACTGTTATTGGGAACTTGGTTTCAAAAGCTACTGATTTTAGAAGAATTTTATTTACGGCTAATATGCTTTGGTCCTCATATCATTTGTTTTATCTAACATGTTTTTTGATTGCGTCTCTTGGTCTTTTGTTTTGCAGACTGTTGTGGTGGTGGCTGTGGTTCCACATGGTGTTGTGCAATTTGGCGCTATGAATAAAGTATGACAGTTTCCATTGCGATACAGTCACTTCCATTCACTATATTTGTGACAAGTTTGATGTCATTACTATGCTTCATATCATAATTAAACTTAGCTTTGTTGGTCAGCGTTCCTTGTATTCTCATATTTGGTTGTAGAATCAATTATAGATTATTAGTTTTTTTGTCTTACCTTTTTTACTCTTGTATCCCTTGAATCTTGGAGTTTATGTGTTTGCATCCATAAACACTTAAAAAGTAAACCGAACCCCTCATGTGTCTTGACACATCGAGCTAGAAACTTCTGACAATTTCCAAATTATAGTATAGGATCTTCTATCAATAGGAGGGTTTGCGAATCGAATTGTTTAGTGAACACATAATTGTACACACCTGATCACTTTGACTGAAGGTATTATGAAATGCTTTGGTAGTTTGGTTGGATTGAATCAACTAGTTATCAAATAGAAGCCCCTTGTGAATATTTAAAGCCGCCTTTTGTAACTCTGCCAATCTTAGATGTTTTCAATTATCAGTGAATTCTTTTTACCAGTTGCCATTTTTTTTTTATAGCTAGAACAAGGTGTATACAAGCTGTTAAGTTGCTCACTCAAACACAGGGCAAAACTTCACTGTTTGCTCCAGTATTGTCTTTTTTCTGTTGTATCTTTCAATTTATTGTAAATTTCCTGCTTGCTCATGTATTTTTATGCGAGACTTTTCCTATGATTCAGCATCAAATACTTCCAGTATAATATCTGCATGGTCTTAACTCCATGGAAAACATCTTTCTTGACCTACCCATTTTTTTTCCTGATAGTGGACTGTTAAAATGTGCATCTCACATTCACTTTCTGACGTCATAGCCGCTCACCAATTGCCCGTACTTGTATTTTTGTTCTTTTATCTGAGAGTAACAGATACCTGAGGATCTGAAGCTGGTGAACCATATCAGAGATGCATTCTTTACACTTCAAGATTCGCCGTTGGGGTGTGCTCGCGGCATACTTCATTATACTATGGGGCCTTCCTCATGTCTGGTAAGTCTTTGTCTCCATGAACACACCTGTTGAACTTGAAATCATCTCCTGATGGATCGTACCGTTCTCTTTCGTTCTGCAGTCAGATATGTCTGCGAGAAGTTCAGGTTCTGGAAATTGTCATGATTGCGTAAGCAACATTGGTAAACCTATGAATAAGGAGAAGACAATAATAACGTCATGTACATCTTCCTCGATTACAAACCTTGCTGATTTTTCTTTTGTTGAATCACCACCTTGTGATTTGCTAAAGAAGACAGTTGAAGCGAGCAATAAGGATGGAGGACTTGAATTATCAACATTAGGGGGTCCTGAAAGTAGCAATGTACTACAACCAAGTACCGAATTTTTCTTTTCAGAGCAGCAGAAATATCAGAATCACATGCAATTTCAGAATGTTTTGGAAAATACCATAGATTTCCCAACAGAGATAGATATTGTGGAGTCATTGAAAACTCCATTCAAGTTTTCTACTGACTGTGAGCTGTATGAAGCACTTGGGCCAGCTTTTCGGAAACAGAATAGTACTTGTGATTGGGAGTCAGAAAAGACTCTTATTGAAACAGTTATTGAGATGCCAGAGGGAATGGACAGTAGTAGCCTGTTGACAGCAGAATCTGGCTCAGAGCATCTTCTAGAAGCAGTGGTGGCTAATGTTGTATGTAGTAGAAGTGATGTTAGAAGAGAAAAATCATTACATAGTTTGCCGAAGTCCCTGTTGACTTCTGAAAAAATGCCAGAGTCAGCCTGTTACAAGGTTACTGGTAGCGCAGCTGGGTACTCATATGACCAATCTGTAGAAAAGGAAACGTTGCACTGCTTGGGCTCTGAGTCATGTGGTGTAAGCTCTTCAATGGGATTTTCATCAAGGAGTCATAGTGCTTTTAGTGAGCAGCTGGACAGTGCACAAGAACCAGGTAAGGTCAATACGAAGAGGGCTAGACCTGGTGAAAATGGTAGGCCAAGGCCAAGGGACAGACAACTCATCCAAGATCGTATTAAGGAGCTGAGAGAGCTTGTGCCCAATGGATCCAAGGTATTATGTGTCTGTCTACTTTTGTCTTTAACATTTAATGTGCTGACTCTTGCAATATTTACAGTGCAGTATTGATTTACTTCTCGAGCGCACAATCAAGCATATGCTCTTCATGCAAAGCATCACCAAGCATGCTGACAAACTAAGTAAATGCCTCGAGTCAAAGGTCGGGTTCAGTATTCCTTTTGTCGGCATTCTGTTTTTTAAGTTGAACACCAATTCCGTTTGTTTGATGGTATCCATGTCTCGCACGCCCCAAATTGGTAATAGATAGAAACATTAGAACTAATAAACTGAAAGATAAGAACTGTTGCTAATAACCCAAATCATTTTGTGTGATTCCTCCGAAACTTTTTTAATTTTGAACATGCTTTGTGGTAGTTATTGACTTCAGCTCTTAGTAGTTGAAGGCAGGACATGGTCCTTCATGGAATATAATGTTCTTCCTTGTTGAGCCATGGTTTCATGAGAGACGTTCAGACCAGAGAATTTTATATTCAGACCTTGAACTTGACTAGCCTCCACCAGTAGTAAACAGTGGTTCGACCTACTACCTTCTGTTATGATTTTCCAGATAGTTGACTTGTATTGTTGATTCTGCAGTTGCGCGACAAAGGAACAGGTTTAGGAAGCTTTCCTGGATATGACCAGGGTTCAAGCTGGGCAATGGAAGTGGGAAGTCACCTGAAAGTTTGCCCGATAATGGTAGAGAACATTAACATGAATGGGCAAATGCTGATTGAGGTATAGTCTCGTCTGATATACATTCAGTTCTTCTCGGATTATATGTGAAAGAAGTAAAATTCTTATAAGAGATGTGGCTTTCAAGTGTTCAGCATCTCAGAGCATGTATGGTGTTACTGATTCTAAATGTGGAGTAATATTTCTGCTGGATCCCTGCAGATGTTGTGCGAGGAAAGCGGCCATTTTCTTGAGATAGCAGAAGCCATTAGGAGCATTGGTCTAGCTATTTTGAAAGGTGTAGCGGAAGCTTTTGGGAAAAAAATGCGAATGAGTTTCGTGGTTGAGGTACAATCCTAGTTTTGGATGTGTATCTGTAGCCTAGTAAAGGAATGAAATTTGAGATAACTGAATTATAAAGGAACACATTTAGTTGGTCTTTTTTTTTGTGATGCACACCATACATTGATGTCTGCTTCAACACGTGCTAATCATATAACATTTGGCCTTGTTCCAATTGGAGCATTTCCATGGGATAAAAAAAAGTGGGGAAGCCCCCTATGGGATGCAAGGTTGGCTAAAGGTTTTAAAGAAAAAAGTTTTTGGATTATATTCACTCTTCTTGATACGACTTCCATAACAGAGCATGCTACCAAACTTCTTGACCTTCGTGCACAAGTGGACATCATTTGAACAGTCTAACACCGCACTTCATGCTTTCCACTAACGAATTTACTGCTAATTCCTTTTGTTATTATACGTAAACAAGGTTTCCAATATTATGGTAATTGCAGGGGCAGAACAATAGAAGCATGCATCGGATGGATGTATTGTGGTCACTTGTGCAGATATTGCAACCCAAGTCAACGGTTTAGCAGCTATGACAACTACTGAAATGGAAAATCAAGTCAAGTGCAGAATTTAGAGTCTTTCATGTGGATCCTGAAGATATTTGAAGTTTTAGTCGCCCCTATATAGTTGATAGTGCTGTAAAGTTTTGCCTTTTCTTTGCTGCTGTTGTGTGTGGCATTGGCTTCTTCTTTTTTAATCTGTTTTGTTTCGTGTATCTCAGATTTTTTTGACATTGTCCGATTGGATCAATTTTTGAGAGGCTTGGTAATTAAAAATCCTTTTTACCATCAATTTAGTTATGCACGTTAAGTTGTCTGATGCAATTTTTCTTATTGATAGTTATCCTACTCATTTGTTCTTTTTTATGTTATGATTCACATCCAAAAATGTCCAGCTAGCTTTATCAAGGACTTTGGCTATGGCTAATCATCCTTCCCCTATGCAATAAGAGTGCAATTGGGATTTTGATGACTTGGCCATTTTTTATCTAATTCGTAAATTCGTTTTGGGTTGGGGGTTATTTTAGTAAAATCGTTTGTGGGTACATTGTTGAACCCATGTTGGATTCTTTTGGATTTATGTTAGAGGCAGGTTGGGGAAGTCGATTGTTTCTTCATTCTTCCTTCTTTTCCTACTCTGTTTGTTAGCTTTTTCTGCAGTTCACGAAAAAACCTCTCTCTCTTTCTCTCTGTTCTTGCTGTTTTGTATGGATAATTTAGATAGTCAAGCATGAAACCGAATGGGTACCACGTAGGAAGTGTATTGGACGGCCCATATCGAAATCCACTCTCTCCCCAATCTCTCTCCTTTTTTTTCTCCATAAATTTGGACCGTCCAAAACCGAAATGAACGGTCCACATCACATGCAAGGGTACCACGTGGTATACTTGCTCGGCACCGGAAAATTGCTTGTCAAATGTTGTCTGAGTTGGAGTAAGTAAACCCACCGCCTGGAGTATGGGGATGGTCGACCCCCCACAACAGAGTGAACCAATTCAACATAATTTTGAAGTTTGGTTGATGATCATCAATCAGAATCAAAAGCTTTCAAGAGTGACTAGGTAAGTCAACCAAAGGAATTACTAATTTGATTCCTTTATTTTGTAAAGCCCGTAAAATAATATATTGACACAAAAATAGGGTGATTGTACATCGAGAGGTGTCTCAAAAATTGAATTTCAATTTACAAAATGGACGGTCGTGGACAGTTGAACTTCAAAACCATTGACAGATCATCGGACCGTCGTTTTGTTTGTAAGCTAAAATTCAATCTTTGACGCATCTATCGATGTCGAATAAAGAGGATTTTTTGGGTGAGTATACTACTTTGTAAAGTCTAAAAGATAAACGGTTCAGATTATCCCAATGAACACACGGTAGCAGGGCCGGCCCTGAGTTTTGAGGGGCCTAAGACGAAATTTGAAAATGAAGGCCTTTAAAAATGCTAGCGAAACTAAATATAAAGTCAATAAACACTGTTTCAAAACTATATGCATGTATTTAACACGGAAAAAACCCAAAACGGGCCTACATATTTGGTGGTAAAAAATATTTGGAGGCCTTTTTTTTTCATTTTTCTTGGGGGCCTAAGACGCCGGCCTACTGAGCCTTAGCTCAGGGCCGGCCCTGCACGGTAGGGCTCACAAAATGTGGAGGCATCCGGACATAACATTCTCTCGATGTAATTTGCAACCAAAGCAATCCTCAACCTCATCTTATATCACGCAGTGTACGTCGAAAATATAACAGAAATGATAACGTGTCTCAGTTTTGAAAAGAGGTGGTTAAATAAGGGTCATAATCCCTGGTCTTTCTTATGTATTTATCCTATGCAAAATAATGACTTATTTCACACAAAAGCTTTCAAGAGTAACTAGGTAATTCAATCAAAGGAATCATGAATTCATTGTAGTAATTTAGTTTGAACCGTTTATTTTGTAAGGCCTGAAAATTAATATATTTAGACAAAAAACAGCTTGATTGGATATCGTGAGGTGTGTCAAAAATTGAATTTTAGTTTACAAAAAGACGGTCGTGGATAGTCATCTTAAAAACTATTGACCGAATTAGGCCGTCATTTTTTTTTGTAAACTAAAATTCAATCTTTGACTTAGGGGTATTTTGGCTAATAATCCGGATTATGGATTATTGGATTATTCATTTTGTTTTTATTCAATTTTTTTTTTGCATTTGTTAGTTTTACATCAAGATTTTGTGGTTTTTGGACTTCTCTCGACAAGACGAATCTAAAAAGTATAAAATTATAGTCAAAACTTAATTTTTTTTGAACAACGCCAAAATTCGTGGATTATTGGCCAATAATCCAAGTATTTCGGCTTAATTCAAAAAATATTTGGTTTGACCATAATTTTGTACTTGTTAGATTTGTCTTATCGATAGAAATCCAAAAACCACAAAATCTTGACGCAAAACTAACAAATGCAATTTTTTTTTGAATAAAGATAACAAATAATCCAATAATCCGATTATGAATTATTAGTCAAAAGACCCCTTAGTTTTGAAAAGAGGGTTAAATAGGGGTCATAATTCCTAGTCTTACTTTTGTATTTATCCCATGCAAAATAATGACTTATTTCACATCCTGTCTTCTTACATTCACTAACACAACGTTTTTTTTTTCCCTTATTTCTTAATTTATCATTTCTTCCCAAAACTCATTTATGACCTTCCGAATCTCAAATTTATAGTTGCCATTTACAATTCCCAAACATTTTCCCAATTTACAGTTACTCATCAAATCCGGAATCCAAATTAAAGGACCTAAGGAAATTATTGTTCATTTATTTTTATTAATTGGCTACCGTATTACTCATTGGAGTACTGTGGGCTTTGATACAAGGAAACCGGAAATTGAATTCGGAAACCTTGGAGACAAAGACTAGAGCCACTTTCAAGGATTCGAAGTTGACAGAAGTTTTGTTTTACTAATAACTTGGGCATCCTGTTTAATGAATCAAATAACATCGGGAGACCAATCCAAGGCATGCAACAATCAAATATATCTGCATACCGGGATCGAGTTTCATCTCCCTTTCCCATGTAATAATTCAAAACAAACAAATTTTTAGAATGTAATGTTTTACATTGAGACGAACCAAATCCACAAAAAAATTAGTCAAAACTAAGGAATTGCGAAAAAAATAAATTTGAACAGAGGCAAATAATAATCCAAAAGAACTATTAAGCAAACCACCCTAAGTATATATGAGAATAATCTCGAAAGAGATCTTTTGTTAAAAGATGTATGGAAAATGAAATAGTAATGGATTCTTCGCTCTTTAATTGAACGGATTACGAGCTGATAACTTTATCATCTAGCACAAGGACAACAAATTAATGATTACATAACCAAATTAATCTATAGAACAGAACAAACACAGAATTATAGCGGTGGAGCAACACAATAATCTTTATTTCAAATTTGGCTTAAACAAATTACAATTTCTTATAAAAAAGGGTACCGCCATAACTTGTTGATGAAACACGAGCAACGACCACTTCTTGGCCCGGAATGCAGAAATCTTTGACGAACAAATTGAGAAAAGCCGGACCGCCCATAATCGAGACAACAAGATCAACAATGTTACTGTAGACCATCTTCATCTCTGCTCTTTCTTTGTGTGATATTTTGAGAGATTAGGTCACGGATTAAATAGGACCTGGTTTTTTCTTCCCCAAGTAATGCATTAATTAACCTTGTTGTACTTGGCCTATGTAGGACGAGCGATGCATGGCTGTAATGATTCAATAAACTTGTTTTTGTATGGGTCCGCTTGGTTAAAAAAAAAAAAAAAAGATATTCTCTCCATCTCAATTTATTTGTCTATTTTGAAAAGTTCGAATGCTTTAAAATTCGGAACTTTCCATAAAATGCCCTTTCCTCCAAATAAAACTTGTCATTTCAATTCTTGAAAGAAGGGTAAAAGAGAAAAATCAAGAAAGTTTTGAGTTCCATTTTCAAAATTGAACAAACAATTTATGCTACAGTCACTCGATGATATGACAAGGACAACAACCATTCTATTTAATTTCATGAAGAAGCTCTTGAGGAACTAGAAAAAACCATAAGATTAATTGTGTATTCTTTCTCTAGAAGAAAATGAGTGAAAATCTACAAGATCAAGTCTATGATAACCACCTAGCAAGTTTGGGACTTAGGTGCACGTACAAAAGATTGGATTTCAAGAGTTTATATAGTAGTGAAATGTGCAAATTTTTATATTTACTCCATCATTACTAGGGCATAGTATGTTTATTTTGCCTTATGATGTTACTACAATTAGTTTCGCGAATATTCGAATTAACTATCTTTACTTGTTTTTCTTTTCTATCAATTATAACCATCGTGTAATTACCTTCTTCCATTTAAGCAAACTAAGATACTATAACTGACTTATCAAAAAAAAAGAAAAAAGGAAGATACTGTAACTGATCGATTTTGAATTGGGTTTTGGTCGAATTTGAAGCTGGGATAGCCGGTCGATCTCTTACTTGCTGAACGAAATCACTCATTACTTGAAGATCATTTTGATGGCTATATCTTGGTAGACTAAGGGTTGTTTTGTTTCTTAGTGTGGGGGAGTCGATTCCGAGGTGAACTTCCAGTGAACCTCTTGAGCCGCCTAAGGGCTCCACCTAGTCCTTTTTTCCTAGTGCTCCATTTGAGCGCTCTTTGCCCAACGCTCCTTCCAAGCGGTCTTCACCTAGTGCTTTGTCTGAGTGCATTTCGCCCCAGCGCTCCGTCCGAGTGCTCTTGCCTAGCTGAGGGGCTAGGATGAACATCGCCTAGGACCTTTGCCTAGTGTTTTGCCTGAGTGCTCTTGCCTAGCCGAGGGGCTAGGATGAACCTCGCCTAGGGCTTTCACCTTGGTGCATAGGAGCTCCACTTGGGCCACTTTGCCTATCGCTCTTGCCTAACCGAGGGGCTAGGATGAACCTTGCCTAGGGCCTTTTGCCTAGCTCTCTGTCTGAGGGCTCTTGCCTACTGCTCCATCTGAGAGCAATTCGCCTAGCGCTCCATTTGAGTGCTCTTTGCCTAGCGCTCCATTTGGTTCTTCCTCTTATCCTCTGGATTCCCTGAGGACTCCACCTAGCCACGCCTGCGACCCAGTATGTTTGCTTGAGAAAATGGCCTGCACAAGTGACAAACATCTTTAGCACCTAACCGACTGGGGATTTCGGTCGGAAAGGCACTTCGACATTCAAGTCAGAGAAGGAAGAAGATGAATGAAGCAAGAGCTTCAAAGTTTCTAGAGAGAGATAAAGTGAGAGAGAAGGGTTGAGCATCGTGAAAACTCTCCCTTCCTTAAGTTGGGGGAGTCTGCCTTTTATAGGCAAGGAGTTGGTTAGGCTATGAGCTCTCCACTCGTCACGCACCCGAGTAAGGCGATGTTTGCACCCTGTTGCTTTGGATGACGTCGCTCCTATCACCTGTCACGACTTCTGCAACACGCCACCTGATATGCCGTCTGACACACGCCACCTAACATCACATTTGATCTATCAGGCACGCATGATAGGGACCCCTCAGATTCCATCAGTTCGGCAAAGTCAGCTCGACTAGGTCTGAACCCATCGAGCCATTGCAAGTTTCCTAGAACCTATCGGCTCGGCAAGTGATCCTTGGTTCGGGAAAGAGCACCCAGTTCGGTAAGGAATGCTTGGCTTGGCAAAGGTTCCTGTTAGGCAAGGAACACCCAGATCAACAAGGGCGTCCGTTCGGCAAGGAGCACCCAGCGCGGCAAAGAGCGTCTACTTGGCAATGGGTGCTTAGTTCAGTAAGGAGTGTTCGGCTCGGCAAAAGTGCCTATTTGGCAAGGAATGCCCAGCTCGGCAAAGGTGCCTATTCAGCAAGGAGTGCCAAGCTCGGCAAAGAGCATCCAGCTTGGCAATGGGCGTCTAGTTCAGACAAGTGACTGGTTCGGCCTGACTGATGAGCCTGCCTAGCACTTAGCAAATTAGTCCGCCTAACACTTAGTGGATCAGTAAGCTTGGTGCACTCATCCACCTAGCACCTAGCGAGTTAGTATGCTTGGAGCACTTATTCGCCTAGCGCTTAGTGAATCAGTACGCCTAGCGCTTAACGAGTGAGTCCACCTAGCGGTTGAGGCTAGTATGGACGTTGGTTTGTTAGAACATTTGTGGGAAGAGGGCCACTACACTTAGGTTCCCGTGCATGTTTGTCTTTTCCTACTTTCTCTCTCTCTCTCTCTCTCTTTGATTTTTGTTCGTGTAACTTATTGATTGGTTTCTTGTCACCCCGTGTCTAAGAGATCGTTCTTGCTAAGTCAAGTATGATGAGCTGGAGAGGTATGGATAGTCAACTGTAAAGACACAATAAGAAAGAGAATAGAGTGGTCTACAGGAAAGGTGAAGAATAGAGCAGGTGTGCAAAGAAAGAACTAAGGCAGTGGATTGTTCTCAGTCTAATCCGTGATACCCTCGGGGAACTAGGAGATGGGGTAAGAATTTAATTAGAGAGAATGTTCTCCTCTCATTTAGTGATTACCCTTTTCTCTCTCTAGAATGGCATATACCTCTGCCAAGATTTCGCCAACCTCTGGGCATTGAAAGGGAATGTCCTATATTTATAGGCACCTTGGACCAATGATCAGGTGCAAGGCTATCACCCTGTAATATGATGACACATGTCCTTTCCGTAAAACCTAACCGCACGGGAGATGTCATCATCGCGTAGGTGTCCTGCGCGATGACAAGCCATTCCCTCGCGCAACGATCCTTTTGTTCCTTATAGCCACCAAGCCACTAGATCTTCCTAATTCCGGTGAGGCAAGGTCGTGACCTATTTAGTCGCGCCTATACCACAACCAAGGCTCAGGGGCCCCCCGGGGTCTTGCCTTTAAACCGCAGCAAGTATAATTACCTGGGCTTAATTTAGACTAGCTTATCGTGTTTTCGCCCATATCCTGTTCTGCGCTAGTCGTTTGGACCATGAGCTTTTCTCCTATTAGTCATTCGGATGGCTCATGGTTGTCTGAGCACTGCCTTTACTAGGCTTGGGGTGCGCGATGCTGGAGCGCTTTATGCAAGAGGGTCTCGCTCCAGTGGCCCCCTCGTGCGGAGACTTGTGCTCGGGCTAGTGGACCCTCCTGTGCAGAGGTTTGCACAGGGAGTCCCACATGTCGCGCGGTCATTATGCCACTTGGGTGACACTTGTCATAATCTCAAGGGTGGGACAAAGTTGACTCTAGTCAATGAGGGGTATTCGCGTTGACCTCCCCTATAATGGCCCCCATGCGCGTGTGGAACAAGCAAGCATGTGGCGTGTTTTTTTCATGCGCACGTGACATCAGCGCGTCATCCGTTTTCTGACAACTTTTTGGCTGATTGACCTGACCTTTTGGGGTCACCTTTTCGGCTGTCTAAGGTCATCATTATTTCTAATGTTTCATCCTGACATGATGGTTGATTGAGATCGTTCAGGGGCCCTCTTTCCTCCCTATAAATGTCCCATTCACTCTCATTTCTCCACTTCTTCTTTTGCGTCTCCCGATCAAAACTCAAAGCTCCTAAGCCTTTGTCTTCTGCAACTCTTCTTCATCCCTTTCAAAACTCTAAGATGACTAGTGGTGGCAAGTAGTTGGGGGCAGGCCCACCGTCCAAGGAGGTCCAGTCCCTCCCTCTAACCAATGGCATGGGGCCCTTTATTTTCATGGCAAAAATGATCCATTTAGGAAGAAGGTGGAGTCCTACAATCTGGTGGGCAGTGAACTGGACGACATCCTAAGTATCTAGCAAAAGGGATCTGTTGAGGATGAGACATGGTGCCACCCTCCTCTGTTCTCCATCTTTGTCTAAAGAGGGGAGACTTACCTCTTTCCTCGGTTTAGTATTCTTCTCTCTCTGCACCCCCTGTTGGTTGGAGCAAGTGGGTGAACGATGTGATCGAGGATGCTACTTATAAGAGGGTCTTGGAGCATTCTCACATACTGGAGCCCATCAAGATCTCCCAAGTTCTGACTTTAAATAGGAGGAACGAGAACATCAACTTTTTGGTGTCATGGTGGTGTACAGACACCCACACTTTTGTGTTCCTGTGGGGAGAATTTGGTCTTACTCTTCAAGACACCGGTGCGCTCATGCATCTTTCTTCTCGTGGAAAGAAAGAGTTCGAGCCTGCCAAGGCTGACCACACGGATTAGGAGTTGGTGGGCAAGCTAAATTTGGTCGACAAGGCTGCGGGCTACAGGGACTCATAGTGGGATAGGAGCAGGCACAAGGGTTGGAGGTACTTCTTCAAGGATCTCCAGCCCGCTCCTTCCAGGAGTGCGGAACGCCAGGCCATTGATGGCTCGGAGTACAAAGGTGATCTGTACCTTCCTGCTTTTATTGCCTTTTTTCTTTCATTCTTCTTATATCCTGATTTTCCCATCGATGCACCAAGTGAGTTTGTCTTTTATCTTGCGGTGAGGATCGCTCAAGGGGATAGATTTACGCTAGGCCCTTTGTTTCTCAGGCACCTATGACAGCAGCTGGATCACCTGTCTGCAGATTTTGAGCGCTTGGTAGGCCGCTACGACATTATTGATTTTGGAAGTATATATAGCTAATGAAGTCATTGATGGTTGGAAGAAAGCTGGTGAACAATGGCTGATTCTTAAGTTGGACTTTGAGAAAGTTTATGACAGTGTCAACTGGATTTTCTTGTTCAATATGCTAGGTAATATGGGATGTGGATAGAGATGGATAAAATGGATTAGAAAATGCATCACTAGCTCTTCACTCTCAGTTTTTATCAATGGTTCTGCTACAAGTCAATTTCAGATGAAGAGAGGACTCAGACAAGGTGACTCATTATCCCCTTTTCTCTTTAATATTGTGGCAGAAGGGCTCAACATTATCCTTGAAAGAGAAAAAGTGGAGGGGATGATATCTGGTATCAGTTTTGGGGTCAATGGGCCAATCATATCACACTTACAATTTGCAGATGATACGATTTTATTTTGTAAATGTGATTTGGCCCAGTTGATTACCATTATAGGTATTTTGTGGACTTTTCAACTCATCTCTGGGCTAAAAATCAATTTTTCCAAAAGTCAACTCTGTGGAATTGGTGTTTCAGAGGAGGAGACGCAAGTATATGCTAATGCTTTGGAATGTAAGATTGTTGAGCTCCCAATCAAATACTTGGGGCTTCCCTTAGGTGCTAATCCCAATAGGATAGCCACGTGGAAACCAGTAATTGAGAATTTTGAAAGGAAATTGGCTTTATGGAGAAGGAAATACATCTCTATTGGAGGCAGATTAACCTCATTAAATCTACTCTAGGCCACCTGCCTCAATATTACATGTCAGTCTTTAAAATGCCAATTTCAGTGGCTAAGAAGCTCGAGAAAATTCAGAGACAATTTCTTTGGGGGGACTCTAAAGAAAAAGGAAACTACATTTGGTGGGTAGGGATAGAGTTACAAAAAGCAAGAAAAGAGGAGGGTTGGGAGTCAAAAGGTTGCAAATTCAGAATGCTGCGCCAGTGTGTAAGTGGTGGTGGAGGTTTGGGGTGGAAAAAGAAGCTCTATGGGTAAAAGCTATCAATGGCAAGCATGGGTTGGATGCATCTAAATGGCTCCCTTCACTTTCTGAGAATCAATCAGCTGGTAATAGAATATCAAAGATATGGGGTGATATTTGTTCTATTGGGTCTGATGGATCTGGGTTGGAAAGTGTCATCGATAATGGCTTCAGGATCAAAATTGCTGATGGGTGTGGCACTTCCTTTTGGAATGATTTTTGGTTGGGGCAAGCAACTTTGTACAATGTGTTTCCAAGATTGCACTCAAATTCAACACAACAATCAGCTATGGTGGGAGAGATATATAATTCTGCAATGCTGACTTGGCAACTCAACTTTAGGAGAGGCTTGTTCATCTACGAAACTAATCAATTGGAGCTCCTGCTTCAAATGCTAAATGAGGTAACTATTTTTGATAACAGAAAAGATAAGCGTATAAGGAAATGAGAGAGTTCAGAAGGCATTTTCTCTGTTAAATCCTGTTATGATAAATGGGAGGAAGAGTATGACCCAGTCAATAACATAGGCCTTGAATGTAAGCTGATTTGGAGTAACATCTAACCCTTCAAAGTTGAGGTTTTTACATGGCAAGCTATCCAAAATAAGATTGTAACAAAAAGTGTTCTGGTGTGTGTAGGAATATCTTGAACTTTGAGGCTGGTGGAGGACCTTGGTGCCCTTTGTGTAATGTTGAAACTGATCAAAGCTCACCACATTTGTTACTTCATTGTAGAATATCTTAGGATGTTTGGTCTCAGATTGTAGAATGGTGGGGTTTGGTCTGGGTGTGCCCATACACGGTGTATGAACTTATGTGTTGGTGATTTTCTAATAAGTTTTAAAGTGTTGAAAAAGGGTGCTGGGAGATATGCTTCTACGCGGTCCTATTGTCCTTGTGGATGCAAAGGAACAAGATCGTTTTTAATGCTCAATATGTTGATGTTGCTGAAATGGTGGATCCATCAAAACCAAAGTTGCATTTTGGACCAAGGTTTGTTTCAATATTCAAGATTAATTTGTGGAGGATATTAAGAGATGTCTACAAAGAGTAAGAAAGCTGAAGATGGCCAAATCACCTTTGTATTAAGCTGGTCAAATATGTCAAACTGCATTTGATAAGTTCATGCTGGAAGGAATGCTGATACTGAGTAGTGATTGATATGTTTTCTTCATATTCACTTTATTCATTTCTTGGTCATGTCGACCTTTTGTGTTTCTAGCAGTCTCAGTTGATTTCTTATCAACTTGGCTGTTGTTTTGGGTTCTGTTTGATTCTCAGTGTATCATGATTTTTCCCTATTAATATTATCTATTTCTTTTGCCGATCCCAAAAAAAAAAAGCTCAATTGGCCCTATTAATATTATCTATTTTTTTGTACAAGCTCATGCCTTAGTTTTTGTTCCACTGTAAATTCTTTTTTTGGTTTCTAATACATCGGTTAATTACCAAAAATAAAAAATAAAAATTGGTACTGGAAAGAGTACGTCTGAATCCATTAACAATTTGCGTATTAGATGGGAAGTGGTAAGCATTGTGATCACACATGTTAGTGTTATATGCACTATATGTTTTTTCATGCTTTCATTTCCTACAAGAATATTACTCTATTTGTTTTGTAATTTTAGTACATTATAAAGAATCGTACTTCTTCGCGTGAGAACATACTGACAGGGCCGGCCCTGACCCAAGCCTGACAAGACCTTTGGCTAGGGCAACCCCCTTGGCAAGGGCAACCAAAAAAAAAAATAAAATCGTAAGTTATATATTTAATTTAAAAAAGTTTCCCCTTTGTAACTAAAGTTAGCATTGGTGCGTTGGTCTCCTAAGGTTTTTAAAACTCCTGCACGACATGACTAGTGGTCGAGTCCCACCACAGGCATCGATTTCTTTTTCTTTTTTTTTTTCCGTGTTCCCAAATAACTAAACTCAAAGTTGGGGTACTGGGGTTTTGAAACAACCAAGTGCCAACAAAAATACAAAATCAAGAGTTTTGCTATTGACTCGGCTTTGAAACAACCAAGCAATGAAAATAAAGGGGTTCACCTATTAAAAAATTGCTTGAAGGGGTTATGGGACTACGGGTAATATATTTTACTCTTCCTCATTTATAAAAATCTGCTGGCCCTAATTCCTAAATCTATTATTTATGGGGGCAATACTTTTTTACTCCTTTTTAACTTTGTGTTTAGATTTTGATTGTTTATATTTTAGGGATTGAGTAACCATCGATCTGTTAATGTGTTTTTTTGGTGCTTCAGAAACGCATGTAAATGTGTTATGTGTAGTCGTGTCGATTATAATATGATCCACTATCGGAAAATTTTCTACAAAAATGCAAGGAGAAATTGTTTTGTTTGAATTGGATAGTGCTAATTATAAAACACCATAACCGATTAACCGGGGTTACATTTTAATTTTATTCAAGCTAAAAATGTAATATAACCTTGATTTTGCTTTGTTCCTTTACTTTAATGTTTTTTTTTTTTCAATGACTTTCTAGTATGAGGGCAACCAAATTCAAAGCTTGGCTAGGGCAACCCAAATATCAAGGCCGGCCCTGCATACTGACTACGTACTGATGTGCATAATGTTTTGATTGATATAAATTATTTTATGCTTAGAGATAACTAATTGAGATCCACCCTTGAATTTCTTTGAGCGCAACAAATTCATCATCCAAGAAAAAAATTTGTTTCGATCTTTAGTAGTAGGTACTAAAACGTAATAATTCAATTATTATTACTTGAGCAAAAAAAAAAAAAAATTTCTTAATTTTTTTTATCGGTAAAGAAAAATTTCATTTAATCCTACTCAATTCTACGGACATCTAAAAGTGGATCATGGGACTTGCTACAAAGACGTGAGTTGACATGTCGTACCACTCATTTTCGAGATTTTGGATTCAAATTTTAGTCTTGATATGGTAGAAAACGAGTGTGAACTAATTGGGTCATGTTACGAATTCCAATAATCAATACTCCAATACTACTCTTTTCTTGATTCATAAATCTCAAATCGAAACACATTCCAAATTCAAGATGTGAACGATGTTAGGAGTTTGTATGACACATCGATTCCGTCATGGCTTCTGCTACGCCGGCGTGCACAAGAACCAAGGTTTTGAGGAGTATCCACGGAGTCCACTACATTTGTTGGGCCCAATATGCATTAAATGACCTCTATCCACTTAAAAAACTAAGTCTTGTATGTGGTGAATATTCCAATTGTATATTAAGGTCCAACCATCTATGTGGGACTTAACATTTACACATGTTCCAACAAACGAGAACTAGAAGGACGACAACGTACAATAGATAGAAGATCTAACAAAGTTAACAGAGAAAAACAAAAACAAGACTATGGAGCAAGCATTCTCCTTATTTCAAACTGATTCAACCAAATTACAATTTCTTAGAACAACGGGTACAGCCATCACTCGTCGAGAAAACATGAGCATCCGCATTTTCTTGACCCGGGATGCAAAAGCCCTTAACGGACATCTCCAAAATAAATGGATCACCCATCACAAACACAACAAGATCCACCAAATGACGGTAAACTGTTAGGATCGAATCACACACACGCACACGATATACGAGTATAAACAATAAAGGAGTTGACACAGAGATATACGTGGTTCCCCAAAACCGGGTACGTCCACGGGAGCACAGAGAATAGTCGTTTATTGATGATCACACCTCTAGGGTTTTACAATAGAGAGTATTTATAAGAGAATGCTACTCCTATTCCAACCCTAACTTGGATTATAGCCTGAATACCTATAATGTCCTTGTAACACCGTTCACGACTGCCTTTAAGCCACTCGGTATCGATATAGGGATTTCCCTGTATTGATACCCATGCATTCTATTCGCCAATAGATGCCCCGGTATCGACACAGGAAAATCCCTGTATCAATACCGCCTCCATCATAATGCCTCCCAACTTGCACATCGATACCGGGAACTTCTCCATGCCTCTCATACAAACCATATGAGCCACAAGTTCCAACAATCTCCACCTTGGCAAATATCCTCGCCCATTCAGAAGATAACCATATCGATCCAACAAGTTTGGGAACGCCTCCTTTCTAGCATCTGAAGACGTTAACCAAGTCCAAGCAATGCTTGAACTTGTCCGCGGTCACAGTCTTTGTCAACATGTCAGCTGCATTCTCAGAAATGTGCACCTTTTCCGACACCACATCACCCATAGCAATTAACTCTCTCACCTTGTGAAATCTCACGTCAATATGCTTGGTCTGCGCATGATACACTTGATGCCTCGCCAAATAAATGGCACTCTGACTATCACAATACAGCTGAACTCCACCTTGATCTATGCCCAATTCTCTCACAAAACCCTTTAAACACATCGCTTCTTTCCCAGCCTCAGTCACTGCCATGTACTCAGATTCAGTAGTACATAGAGCCACTAGAGGTTGTACAATGGATCTCCAACAAATTGGTCCACCCACCAGAGTAAACACATACCCTGTCGTAGACCTCCTGTCATCCAACCGTCCAGCATAATCCGCATCTACATACCCCACAACTGAAATCTGATCTTGTTGCCTAGCAAACATAATCCCATGGTCTGCAGTACCTCTCAAGTATTTGAAAATCCACTTGACCACTTTCCAGTGCTCTCTGCCTGGATTTGCCATGTACTTGCTCATCGCGGCCGACCGTGATGTGCCAAATCGGTCTTGTACATACCATCGCGATACATTAAGCAACCAATCGCACTTTCGCATAATGCACGCTTGACATATCCTAAATCTCTTCACTAATTTCGACATCGCTACAGAGACAACTTTGAAATGACCGGGCCAATGGAGGGTCGACTGCTTAGCATTCGCCATACTAAACATCTCCAACACTTTTCCCACATAATCCTTCTGGGACAACCACAGATTACCAATTGACCTATCCCTGCGAATCTCCATCCCAAGTATTTTCCTAGCAGTACCCAAATCTTTCATGTGAAACTCCTTTCCCAACAAGGCCTTCAACCTGTTGACTTCAACCATACTTTTTGCAGCAATAAACATATCATCCACATAAAGTAACAGAAAAATGTAGGAACCATCATCAAGACTCTTAACATAGACACAACAATCATACTCACAGCGTGTGAACCCAATCCGGATCATGAACGAATCAAACCTCTTATACCATTGTCTTGGAGACTGCTTCAGTCCATATAGCGACTTCTTTAACCTACATGCACTGTGTGCTCGGTCTCGGGTCGCTTGAACCCTCAAAGCTACTCCATGAAAATAACTTCCTCCAAATCACCATGGAGAAAAGTCAATTTTCACATCCAATTTCTAACTAACTCGGATCACAAACTAGCCACCAATGCCAAGATAATCCGGATTGAAGTATGCCTCACCACTGGGGAAAATACTTCATCATAATCATTCCCCTTCCTCTGTGAGTACCCCTTTACAACTAATCGAGCCTTGAACCTTTCCCTTTCCTTTCTGACATAGCCTCTTTCTTCCTGTATACCCATTTGCAACCCATTGTCTTCTTTCCCTCGGGCAATTCTATCAACTCCCAAGTCTTATTCTTTTTCAATGATTCCATCTCCTCCACCATGGCTTCCATCCATCTGTCCCTTTCAGGACTAATGACAGCATCTTGATAAGTAGACGGATCTCCACTAGTGGTTGACAGTGCATATGAAACCATATCCTCAAACCCATACCTCTCTGGTGGTTTGATAGTGCGTCTGGGTCTCCCTGTGGCTATGCTCTCCTACTACTCAACCTGTCCCATTGGCGGTGGATTGCCAGTGTCACAACTTTCCAGCTCAATCTGTATGTCCTGCTGCTGTTTGCTGGTGACCTCTCCGGCCTCAGTTTTTTGAACCCCCTGATGTGCTTTGACCATAGAAGCTTCATCAAATACCACATCCCTACTGATTACCACTTTCTTTGATTCTGGGTCCCACAACTTGTACCCCTTCACACCTTTCTCATACCCAAGAAAGATGCACTGTTTGGACTTTGCATCAAGCTTTGACCTCTCATCACCGGGAACATGAACATAGGTTGGACAACCAAAGATCTTCATACTTGAGTAATCTACCTCTTTCTCTGTCCACACCTCCTGTGCTATCTTACTATCCAGAGCAATACTTGGCGACCTGTTTATAATATAAACTGCTATACTCACTGCTTCAGCCCAGAAATTCCTCAGAAGTCTTGCATTCAATCTGATACATCGTGCCCTCTCTGCTATAGTTCTGTTTATTCTCTCTGCTACCCCATTCTGCTGTGGTGTCTTCTTAACAGTCCAGTGCCGCTGAATCCCATGTTTCTCACAAAACTTCACAAAAGGCACATACCTATACTTTTTCCCATTGTCTATTCTGAGGCACTTAATTCGTCTCCCAGTTTGATTTTCCACTTCAGCTTTCCACACTCTGAATTTGTCAAAAACCTCAGACTTGTGCCGCATGAAGTACACCCAAACTTTCCTCAATAAATCATCGATAAAGGTCATGAAATACAGAGATTCCGCTTTCGAAGCTACCCTCACTGGCCCCCAAACATCCGAATGGACGTAGTCAAGTATCCCCTTAGTTTTGTTCACTGCACGCCTAAACTACACCTTGCACTGTTTCCCCAGAACACAGAACTTGCAGAAATCAAGTTTGCACGATTTCACCCCTTTCAACAGCTTCCTTTTATGTAACTCTAGCATCCCACGTTCCCCCATACCCTCATATGCCCCAACCGCATATGACACAACAAGGTATCATCAGTATCCTCAGCTGTAGTGATAGCAGCTCCACCTACAACTGTACTCCCTATCAAACGATAGATATTCCCTCCAACCTTAAAAGCTTTCATAATCACCAGAGCACCCTTCGTTACTCTCATGACTCCACCACTTGTTTTATACTCACAGCCATTAGAGTCTAAGGTTCCCAATGAAATTAGATTCTTCCTTAAACCTGGAACATGCCTAACATCACCAAGGGTTCTCACAACACCATCAAACATCCTAATTTTCATTTTGCCTATTCCAATGACTTTACATGTTGCATCATTACCCATTAGAACAGTACCACAATCCACTGACCTGTACGTGTCGAACCACTTCCTGTTAGGCAACATGTGAAAAGAACATGCTGAGTCCAGAATCTAAGAGTCTGCCTCGTGCTCTGTGTCCATTGAAACTGAAAACATATCACCATCACAATCATCCGATGACTCCTCCACAACGTTTGCAGATTTTGATGGTCCAGCTTTCTTCCAGGTTCCCTTCCCCTCATTCTTCTTCCTGTATGGACAGTCTTTCTTAAAGTGTCCAATTTTGTGACACTTATAACACTTAAACTCCTTTGGAGTGGGTAAAATCTGATTACCCAACTATTAGGCATAGCACGTGTCTAATATAACCGGCATGAGAGGGCGATTAGCTCGGCACCACATAGGGAGTTCATCAGTCCATGTACCGAGCTGGATTGACCATGAAAGGGGTCAGAAATCAAATTAAATTAATATATCAGAATGCACTAGCTCGGCGTAAGGCATAAAGGGGTGCCCCCGATATACCGAGCTAGGAAGGCTACGAATATAGTTCAAACGGCATTCTGGAATACATAAATCAGCTCGGTGTAATGAGCTAAGTTATGTACGGGTTATTTTGAGCTATGTAGAAGCTCGGCACCGCCACGAGAAGGGCGGTGAGACATTCCAGAATATTCTACAAGCGGTTCCTTATGAGATAAGGAGCAATCCCGTCGTGTGGGGTATTAACATGAACATTCCTAATGTGGATGGGGATAAACTCCATATAGGAATGAGTCCTATATGGAAAGAAAGACTACTGCTAGACGAGATTTAGCAATATATGGAAGCTGCCCCTTGATAGGAAAGTCCTTTGAGAGAAGGACTCCTAAAAAGAATAGGAAACAGTGGCACGAGATGCCTAATGTGAAGGACATCTAAACCTATAAATACCAGGCAATAACCAAGACAAAAGGTACGTTGTAAAACCTATTTTCATACGCATTGTGATTTGAGTTTTCAAGTACGTGATACTAACTTAGGCATCGGAGGGCCTTTGCCAACGAGAGGCAAAGGTGCTCTAACCCTTTTTCTGTCTTGCAGATCTAGGGTTGATTCAAGGAAGTACGTGATCCAGGGTTACGCGAATTTATCCCCGTACATCCTTTGGCTCGGGAGTCCTGCCCCTTGACTTCGACTTCCCACGCACTCCTGTTCTTCCCCTTTCCGATTTTCTACCACGTTCCTCTCCCCCTTTTGCCACCAGCCCTTCACCCGAAATACCCTCGGTCTGTTGCCTGCGTTGATTGTATGCAAGCAGGGCTGTCGTGACTTCCTCCAATTCTAGGGTTTCTTTCCCCCAGAGTAAGGTTGTAACAAGAGTCTCCATAGAACCCGGTAAGGAACATAACAACATTAGCGCCTGGTCTTCCTCGTCAAAATTCACTTCAATCCTTTGCAGATCGCTAATAATTTGATTGAACGTATTAATATGTTGAATAAGGTCAGAACCCTCGATCATCTTTAACCCAAACAGTTTCTGCCTCAAAAATAGTTTATTCGTCAACGACTTAGACATAAACCTGCTCTCTAGTTTCGACTAAACTCCAGCCGGCGATTCATCACCAATAACGTGATACATAACATCGTCTGCAAGACACAGACGAATTGTACTCATTGCCTTCATCTAGAGTTCTTTTCAGTCGTCACTCGACATGGCCTCTAGTTTCTTCTTCAATGCCTTCACCAATCCCCTGCGCACCAACAGATCCTTTACCCTCTGTTGCCAAAGTCTGAAATTCCCAGTCCCGTCGAACTTCATCACATCGAACTTTGTAACAGACGAACTCGAAGCCATCGTTCTTCGCGTGTTCAATCAGACCCGATCTCTGATACCACTTTGTTAGGATCGAATCACACACACGCACACGATATACGAGTATAAACAGTAAAGGAGTTGACACAGAGATATACGTGGTTCCCCAAAACTGGGTACGTGCACGGGAGCACAGAGAATAGTCGTTTATTAATGATCACACCTTTAGGGTTTTACAATAGAGAGTATTTATAAGAGAATGCTACTCCTATTCCAACCCTAACTCAGATAATAGCTTGAATACCTATAATGCCCTTGTAACACCGTTCACGACTGCCTTTAAGTCACTCGGTATCGATACCCGTACATTCTGTTCGCCAATAGATGCCTCGATATCTATACAGGAAAAACCCTGTATTGATACCGCCTCCATCATAATGCCTCCCAACTTGCACATCGATACCGGGAACTTCTCCGTGCCTCTCATACAAATCATATGAGCCACAAGCTCCAACATAAACCATCCTCGATATATCTCCTCTTCGATCTCCTCTTTTCAGCCTTTTCTTTTGCGTAGTTTTCCCTCATTTCACCAAATGGTAATTTCTGGTACTTCTGTTTAAGAAAACCATGCATGCTTTCATTCCGTGCAAGAATATTATGTCTTGTAATTTTAGTCCAGTATGAAGAGTCGTACTTCTTCAGATAAAAAATAAACTAACTACTTATGTGCATCATGTTTTGATATTTCTTTAACTTAGAGAACTAATTGAGATCGACCCATGAATTTCTTTGAGTAAATCATCCAAGAAAAAAAATTGCTCGATTTTATAAGGGTCTCAAAATATCACTTTTGAACTTGTACAAAATGATGGTCAGAATTTCTTACCCTTTTTCCCCCTTAGAAGTGTTGATTGAATAAGATGGATACCAATGTCCTGATTAAACTGATTTATTCAAATCAACACTTGTAAAACTTGATTAAACTGATTTTTTATTCAAATCAACACTTGTAAAACTTGATTAAACTGATTTATTCAAGTCAATACTCGTAATCCCTTTTCTTGATTAAGTTCCTATATTGTGTATTCTACATTTTGGCTTTTTGCATGCATATGTTTGTTCTTTGTAACGGTTGAGTATCGGCTATAATGGTCGTGAACTGGTCTGCGAATTTTTCCCTCTCAATGGTATGCCGGGGTGTAATGGTATCGGAGGGGCTGAAAACATTTTCCCCTTCTAACGGTATATCAGGGTGTCACAGTATCTGAGGGGCAAAAAACCATTACGTTATGGTCGATATTTAAAACCATGAAATGCAGTCTAAAAATTGTGACTTCCAATGATTTTCTTTTTACTATTTCATCCAACTGCCTTATTGGATGTTTCCTTGGGGGCGTGTGTTATGATTCCAACAACGCACCACACGCAACGGAAGCAGGAAAATCAAGAGAAACACAACACACAATATACGTGGTTCGGCCAAATCCGACCTACATCCACGGGGAGGGGGGGTTTCACTATAATCCGGAGGAAATCTGTGATCTTGTGTTACACACTCACACTCTCATCTCACAATAATGAAACCTCACCAAGTCTCTCGTGTATCTCTCTCTCCGAGAGAACCACAATCGGCTCCCCTTTCACACTATCTGCCTCTCTCTCTACATTGTGCTACCACACTCCTATTACAAAAGGTATCACAGAGTATTTATAGAGTTACACGATAAAATCCTAACGCACTCCCTCTGGGCCTAGCTAAGCCCAATTGGCCCTCACGGGGTGGAATCCCAACAATGTGGTTTTTTGTTTTGTTTTCATAATATTTGGATGTCATTCTTGTTAGCATTATTGTATTGTGCTCTTGCCAATTGTTATCCTCGCCTCGATGTACCTTCATCAAGCTTAATAAAATTTCTTTTTGTTGGGAAAAAAAGAAAAAACTCGGGCCACCCTTGGTCTGTGAATGTGATTGTTTAATTAGTTTTGTGTTTTCCGGCCATTTGTTTTTCCTACATAAATTAGCTTTTTGGTTGCACTATATGGAAGTGAAAGCAATGATATGTAACATTTCCTCTTTTACAAGTCCATTCAGAACAGCCTTCCTAAGAAAACATCGACGGTAATGAATTTTGGCAAATTATTTATTCTAGATTAACAACATTTCTGAACTAATCCGAAGGTTGATGAAATGAGGTTACCTTTAGTCGGCTACTAGGTTTTTGAATCACAACATTTAAATTCTCAAGCCTATTTGATTTACGAGCAATTTTGTGATATGATTGAGTTTGGTCTGTCAAGGTTGCTACCAATCTAAAGCGGTGCATTGAATTTGAGGAGGAGGAGGAAGAAGAATGAGCAAATTTCAATGATAGCAATAAATCCTTAATCTCAAGAAGAAGAAGAAGAAGAAGAAGAAGAAGAAGAAGAGACAAAATTGAGCAAATTTCAATGGTAACAGTAAATCCATAACCTCAACAGACTTAATATTTTAGTTGGGAATGAAAATTCAAGGACGACGACAACAATAGAAAATTTTATTTTGCAAAAGTAAGATCATGGAGCAAAATAATCTCCTTATTTCAATTTGATTCAAGCAAATTACATCTGGTTTGCGTATTGGGTACCCTCATCACTTGTCGATGAAACACGAACCTTGGCCATTTCTCTCCTCGGGATGCAAAAACACTTCACGAACATATTGAAAATATATGGACCACCCATCATGAAAGCAGCAAGATCAACCAAACGACTGTAAACCAAAGTGCATAAAGGACATAACTCATCACCTGGATTAATGATATGAATATACCTTTGCTTATGAGGATAGACCTTGTAGCTATTTTATTTTGCATGGCCTGCCATGAAAATACCTCAACTTTAAGGGGCATAGGTTTTTCCATACTAGCCTTAACCATGAATTTTGATTTCTTCTTGTCTCCCATTCTGAGTATGCAAAGTTGACTGAGAAGCATTTATCTGCACTCCAACTCCATTCCATAAAATCCTCTATGATCTATCAATCTGGATTCCTTGTAATTTTTGATAAAGATTTTGCATCTCCTCTTCCTCCCATACGAATATAAACGGTCTCCTAAATAATAGATTCCATGTACCTCCTCTAGCTTCTTGCCACATTTCCTGGACTTTTGCTTGTTTTTGTACAAATTAAGAGAACAGTCTAGGAAACTCTTGTTTGAGAGACACTTCCCCTATCCAAATCTGATCCCAAAATCTAATTGATCCTCTTGTTTGTACTCTTAATCTGAAACCTTAGTTGATCACTTCAGAGAGTTCTGATGGAGCCTTTCCAATAGAGCATATATTAGTCCACACTGTTGATACCTTCCTTGAATTTGGTAGCTCTGGAGTCATGAGTTTGAGATGAAGGACTTGGGTGAAGCATGAAGGATTTTGGGGATGGAAATCAGTAGAGATAGGGTGAAAGGCACGATTCACCTTACTCAGAAGGTGATAGGCGCGTAATGTCGTAGATATAAGCGCCTAAGTAGGGCGGATTAGCGCGTTAGAGGCGCGATTTTATTCCATTTTCGACTTGATGCGATGTGTTTTTGGTTTTTTTGTGAGTTTGATTGTTTCGTAGGGAGCAGGTTGCAAAAGTGCACGTGAAGAGGACACATGGCGGTCAGGAACGTGAGGAACCAACGGGGCCCAAGTGGGGACGGCCAAGCAAGCTTGGAAGGCACTATTGAGGAGCCGATATCGATACAGGGATTGTCCTGTATCGATACAGATGGCATCATACGGGAACAGAAAGCACGGGTATCGATACAGACTTCTCCTGTATCGATACTGAGGGTCACATAACTGCCGTTTGACTTTAGTTCGGACTTTGACTTTATTAGGGATTATAAATACCTCGTTTTTGGGGTTAATTAGGGTTCGACGAATTTTGCTTAGGGTTTTTCAGCTCTCAAGTTTTCGGCTACGGATTTCGGTTCTTCACTCAACTTATGTTTCCAGTTTAATCCCCAGTTTTCAGTACTCGGATTGATTCGCGGTTTGCTAATTTAATTTAGTTTTTCTTTCCATTTGCAATTTTTGGTATTGCTCTTTATCGTTCTTAAATCCTATTCATTAAGCATGCATAGATCTAGGTTCAATTCGATTCCTGCAAATTCCATAAGCATGAGTGAGTAGTCGTATCGAGTGCGGCTGCCGGGTGAAGGCGCCCGCATCTAGGCTAGTCGATATCTCACCTCGGGGCTGAATTAAATCATTTTTCAAGCAATTTTGGGAACTGGGAACTTTCTAACGAACAAACCCAGGCATTACCGGAATTCGAATGCGCACGAAATCTGGTGACAGGTGGTGCGCATTCTTTAGGAAATTTTTCTCAAATTCTAAAATCAGTAAAAGGATTCATGTGTGATCTACTACGCTAGCAAGACACTAAATGAGGCTCAAATGAATTACACGACTACTAAGAAAGAGTTGCTAGCTGTAGTATTTGCCTTAGACAAGTTCCGGTCCTATCTGGTGGGCTCACAGATCACAGTGTTTACCGATCATGCGGCCCTTAAGTACTTGATGACCAAACAGGACGCAAAAGCTCGTCTTATCCGGTGGATTCTGCTTCTGCAAGAATTCCACCTCATCATTAAGGATAAGAAGGGGGTAGAGAATGTGGTCGCTGACCATCTGTCTCGTCTGGCGTTTAAGGACCCCACCTCAGATATCCCCATTAGAGATTATTTTCCAGACGAACAGTTGTTTGCGGTTAATGAGTGCCCATGGTATGCTGACATTGCCAATTATTTAGTGACCAGGCAGATCCCTTCTCATTGGTCTACCCAGGAGAAGCAGCGTTTCTTGAGGAGTGTCCGCCAGTACATATTCGATGACCCTTATTTGTTTAAGTACTGTGCGGACCAGATTGTGCGTAGGTGCATCCCCGAGTTTAACCAGCAAGGAGTTATTGAGTTTTGTCATAGTGAGGCATGTGGGGGTCACTTCTCTGCGAAGAAGACCACCGCCAAGATTTTGCAATGTGGGTTCTGGTGGCCCGATATGTTTAAGGGTGTACACTTATTTTGTAGGTCATGTGACCGTTGCCAAAAGCTTGGTAAGTTGTCTTCACGTCATGAGATGCCCCTCAAGCCCATTCTTGTGCTAGAGGTATTTGATTGTTGGGGCATCGACTTTATGGGTCCATTTCCTGTTTCTCATGGTTATGAGTACATCCTATTGGCGGTGGAATATGTGTCGAAGTGGGTGGAGGCGATTCCCACTAAATCTATGGAGTCGAGGGTCGTGCTAGAATTTCTTAAGGCTAACATTCTGTTAAGGTTTGGTGTGCCACGTGCCATTATCTCAGATCAGGGCACGCATTTCACGAGTAGGTCTTTTGAAAAGTTAATGGGGGAGTTTCACGTCACTCATATGGTATCCACTTCATACCACCCCCAAACTAATGGGCAAGCCGAATTAGCGAACAGAGAGATTAAGAGGATTCTAGAGAAGACCGTAGGTGTGACTAGGAAAGATTGGTCCACTAGGTTGACTAATGCGTTGTGGGCCTACCACATTGCTTACAAGACCGTGTTGGGTGCTTCACCCTATCGGCTCGTTTACGGTAAGGCCTGCCATCTGCCTGTTGAGTTAGAAAAGAAGGCCTATTGGGCCATTCAGACGGTCAATTCTAGTTTGATTGAGGCAGGTGAGCATAGGAAATTGCAGTTGAGTGAGCTTGAGGAGCTTAGGAATGACGCGTATGAGAATGCGAGTATCTATAAGGCTAAGGTTAAGGCGTATCATGATAGGAACATTCAATAAAAAAACCTTTAGGATTTGGGTCAGAAAGTATTGCTCTATAATTCGTGGTCTTCATATTTTTTCCGTAAATTGAGGTCTCGTTGGGATGGTCCCTACCTAGTTGTTCACGTGTACCCAAATGGGTCGGTCGATGTCCGTGATCCTAAAGACGAGCATGTGTTTAAAGTGAATGGACAGCGTCTTAAACCGTATTTGGAATTTTTAGAGGTAGGCGAACTTGATGAGGAGTTGGTCGATCCTATTTATTCGGATGACCGAGTTGCGTAGGCCTTTGCGGCCTTGTTCTGACGGGTAGCTCACACGTACCGTACTCTTCATTGAGTGTGGACCCGGCCCCTAGCGATAGGGGTACCCATCATTGACTTGGGTCTTTTAGCTTCGCACGCCGCTATTTAAATAAGGATCGTGTGCCCAGCCTCGGTTAGTAAGGGCATGTTATGCATTTTAGTGTCTGCTTTCCATTTAACAAAAAACAAATAACAAAAAATAAAAAATAAAAAATAAAAAGATATACAAATGTGGTCCGGTATAGCCACCTAATTTCTAGTCTTAAATTTGTGTATTTGGGTTTCTAACAATCTTATTGCTTTGTCTCGGATAGTCATAAAAGATGATTGGCTCTGATTGCTTTAAGGAGAAACCTTGAGTGATTTATCCTGTTGAGTCGTGCCTTACCCGGGATTGTTATGATGACCTTCTCTACACAAATTTAAGTGAGAATATTGGGGAGAAAAGTAGTACCCGTACCTTTCACGTGACGAAAGTGGTGGTGTATGTTATTTTTGCATTATTGGTTTGTTTGGGGTGTTCGTTTATATTTGATATTTCTTATTGTGGCCCGACTTCCACTAGCGGGCAGTACTGATGTCATTTGCTGCCAAGTAGGTAGTTGGTTCTTAAGTCTTTTGCAGGACGAGCATGCTACCACACCAGCCTTGGTAGTTTGGGCCTCACCGCTGGAGTGAGTGCGGCATTCAGGAGCCTCAAGCAGGGGTGCCACGAAATGTGGCGGTTGTAAGTCCTAAAAAGCTTCGGTGCGGCCCTGTGTGACTAGCTGTGGACCTTGTTAGGTCCGAAGGAGCGTATCCTGGAAGCAGTTCTAATGACGAACCGCAGCGGTGTCAGCAAATTCCCCATACATCGGCCGTGGTCATGATGGTTGGCTGTCATCCGACGGTCCAGTTCTTCCCTTTTGTTCTTTTTTTTGTTTGTCTCCATGCTCTGGGGACATAGCATGTTTCACGTTGGGGGGAGGGTGTACTTGGTATATTTGTTTTTGTTTTTATGGCGTTGCTAGGTGGTTTTCGGGGGTACTGTTGTTATGCATCTTGTAGATATCCTTTGAGCATATGAGATTTAGCTGATTAGTATGCCTGTTTAACTTGAATGCATGCATTCAAGTGGCTACTTACTTGAATGCATGCATTCAAGTTAAACAGGCATACTAATCAGCTAAATCTCATATGCTCAAAGGATATCTACAAGATGCATAACAACAGTACCCCCGAAAACTACCTAGCAACGCCATAAAAACAAAAACAAATGTACCAAGTACACCCTCAAGTTTTGCTTAGGGTTTTTCAGCATGCATATATTTTGCTACTTACTTGAATGCATGTATATATTTGGCTACTTTTATTTTTTAGCATGATGCATTGTTGAAACATGTGAATAAGTATTCCCCACATTGGTAATAGCGTATTCTGAATAGCATTCCCATGTTCTTTGTATTCATTTCTGCAATTGCATAAAATAGTAGGCTATTGTTCTGCAATTAAGCAACCAGATTGGTCTATTATGCATTTGTGAGAGTGAATAACGTGCATAGGGGATGATACAAGGCATTCTTTGCATGATTAAACCACATATGAGTCCCCTTGACCAATCTTAAACTAGTCCGAGTCAGTTCCCATGTCTACCTTAGGAAACCGGTGTTTGGTTGGATTTAAGTTGAGGGGGAAGTCAAGCTCCGTGCATCATAAGTGCCGTACTGTTGTGGGAAATTAGGTAAAGCAATGGGTTTTTGAGGGATTAATGCTTGAGGAAGTTTGATTAGGTGTCATGTCTTGGAAACCAAAACCCAAAACCCAAAGCCTTCAACCTTTCTTCCCTTTGCAAAAAAAAAAAAAAAGAGGTTCGGTATCGATACGTGAAAACCTCCATATCGATACCGGTAGTGTTAATCCGGAACAGAACCAACGGGTATCGATACAACACTTTGCTTGTATCGATACCAAGACCCTTATACGTCAAATTAGAAGGGTTCAGCCGGTCACTTTATTTCATTCTCACCTTCTTCTTCAACCTTTCCTCTCTCTCTCTCACTAACCCTAACCAACGAATTCCACCATAACCACCACCTTCAAACCTCCAAAAACCCCACCAAATCACACCCAAATTCCACCAAACTTCACCAAAACACTCCTTTCTTCCTTCTCTACCACATATCTCTCCCAAAACCTTTCCAAAACCCTTATCTTTCCAGATCTAAAACCCTAGCTTTCTAACCTTAGTTCAAGACATGGCACCTAGGGAAGCTTCCACTAGTGCTAAAGGGAAGGGGGCGGCATCCTCTAGTGCCCCTCCAGAGCAAGCAACCGAGGGAAGGAGGATAAAGGATCAGATTGCCCGGGATGAGCGGGAAAAATGGGAGGCTTCTATTGATCAGAGGGGGGGTGAAGAACGAACGTCACATTATCCGGGATGGGTTTCTCCCGAATGACGTCACCATACGAGCCGTCGTGAAGCAAGGTATGTCATTTTGGTTCGAACCAAACCCTGGGTATAACTTAGAACTTGTGAGGGAATTTTATAAAAATATGCATGTTCCCGCATCCGGGACTACTTTCACTGCTGAGTCCCAGATAACCTCACGAGTGGCCAGGGTTGCCATTACGGTTACCCCCGACATTATTGCTGCAACTTTGCGATATGTGCGACCAACTGTTACTAACTACCCATGTGATATTGCGGATTTTGTTCCACGTAGAGTGGCGGGTATATTGTATGAGAAACGTAAAGATGCTAATATCCCTCACCGTCCGGGCAAGTTCAGGTCGGCTTTTAGATTCCTAAACCAAGTGGTGTGCTATAACATAGACCCTAGGGCAACTGAGAACAAGCCATCTGAGAATACCGGGAATTTATTGGCCGCTTTTATGGAGGATGACACTGTCTGTGACTGGGCTTTATTTATTTACACTAAGATTATCGACTTCCGAGATGCCCCGACACAGACCCGCATGTCGTTTCCTTGTTTGATTACTGCCATTGCTAGAGACTCCGGGTTGACGGGGGCTAAGTGGTTCAACAATGATCCATTGATTCCTGGGCCAATTGACAGTACTATCATTACCAAGAGCATAGCCCAGACTCGTGGTGCCAGAGGCGGAGCCTTTTTGACTACCGAGCCACCTCCCCCCGCATCCAATACCTCTTGGCTACAAAAGATCTTTTGCCAAGGTGTTGCCACAATTTGGAGTCAACAGAAGCTTAAGAGAGAGGTGCGACAAAATGCCAGAATTCTGCAGCAGATGAGTCACAGGGAAGAGTGGATGGTGAGGCATATTGAGGGGTCGACCTCGGAGCCATATGTTCCGCTGGAGTTGCCTGAGTTGGAGGTCAGTGATGATTTCGCAGATGATGATGCTGCTGAGGAGAGTGAGGATAGTGGGGATGGTAAGGAGTGATTGGGATACTTGTGTTGCATGGGGCTGACTGGAGGGTAGGTAGTATGTGGAGGAGGTGTTATTTCATGCTGGATGTTTTGTTATTTCATGTTAGGTACTCGTTATTTCATGTGGACTTATTTCTGTTTTAATTTGGGGTCTGTAATATAATTTGCGTGGATTATGTTTTTATGTTGTGGACTTGGTTTGGGTAGCGCCGATGGGCGGTTGACAGGTAGTAGACATGATAGGTGCGGCCAGTGGGTAGTTAACCTTGAGCCTCGATAGGCCGGCACCTGTTTTTTGCAGTTCCTTTCTCTTGTTCTACCATGGTCATTACAATCCAAAAAGTCCTTAGTAGATCTTGTGCACGTGTTTATACTCTCACTTATGCATGATTGATGATGATGATGTTTCTTATTTTGCGGATTCATAATCGGATATGCGTTTATTCTTGCTGAGCGTTTTTCTTGATTGGCATGTGGCGACCAGTTGTTCGGTTCCACACAGTTCGCCAAGTGCTCTTATGGGATGTTGAGTGTTCCAGTGAGTGAGTGTAACGCGGATTATGATGTGGGGTGTTCATTGTCATGTGTGAAGTGATGTGATCTGTGTTCACTTTTCTGTCAGAGCATGCATGCATGTGAGTTACAAGCATATTGAAAGGTGATTATCTCTTGTTGTGACTAATTGCTTCTACAGGTGTCATAACCACCGTACCCCCCATTGGTGTTTTCTAGTTTTCTTTTTCTTTCCTTCTTGGTTATTTCGTTCATTCCTACGGACTAGCAACGCTCAAGTTGGGGGGTGTGATAGGCGCGTAATGTCGTAGATATAAGCGCCTAAGTAGGGCGGATTAGCGCGTTAGAGGCGCGATTTTATTCCATTTTCCACTTGATGCGATGTGTTTTTGGTTTTTTTGTGAGTTTGATTGTTTTGTAGGGAGCAGGTTACAAAAGTGCACGTGAAGAGGACACATGGCGGTCAGGAACGTAAGGAACCAACGGGGCCTAAGTGGGGACGGCCAAGCAAGCTTGGAAGGCACTATTGAGGAGCTGGTATCGATATTGTGGATTGTCCCGTGACGATACGTATGGCATCATACGGAACAGAAAGCGGGTATCGCATCGTCTGTGACTTCTCCGTAGACGATCTTACCGAGGGTCACATAACTGCCGTTTGACTTTAGTTCGGACTTTGACTTTATTAGGGATTATAAATACCTCGTTTTTGGGGTTAATTAGGGTTCAACGAATTTTGCTTAGGGTTTTTCAGCTCTCAAGTTTTCGGCTACGGATTTCAGTTCTTCACTCAACTTATGTTTCCAGTTTAATTCCCCAGCTTTCAGTACTCGGATTGATTTGCGGTTTGGTAATTTAATTTAGTTTTTCTTTCCCTTTGCAATTTTTGGTATTGCTCTTTATCGTTCTTAAATCCTATTCATTAAGCATGCATAGATCTAGGTTCAATTCGATTCCTGCAAATTCCATAAGCATGAGTGAGTAGTCATGATCGAAGTGTGGTCATGGTTTTAAGGCGCTCGCGCATCTAGGCTAGTCGATATCTCACCTCGGGGCCGAATTAAATCATTTTTCAAGCAATTTTGGGAACTGGGAACTTTCTAACGAACAAACCCAAGCATTACTGAAATTCGAATGCGCACGGAATCTGGTGACAGGTGGTGCACATTCGTTAGGAAATTTTCCTCAAATTCTAAAATCAGTAAAAGGATTCATTGTGGCCCGAGTAATTATTGGCTAGGCTAGGTGTGGACGCTGAGTCCCCACAGCTGCGCTCTCTTAATCATTACACGTTTAATTAGTAAGATTAATCTAGCAGTTAATTAATTAATCCCACAAATCAAAAGGGTGTCTACCTAAGAGCCAGTTCAAACTACACTCCGCACTTTTTAATAAAGCACTCCATCGTCTCTGTGGTTCAACTCCGGTACTTCCGGAATTATTGTGCTGCACTGATCAAGAGTCCTACGCTTGGGACGCGTCTTTATTAGTCTTTTTGTTAGTCACCTGGTCGGTCAAGCAGAAGGCATATTTGCAGCGGGTACTACAGCATTTTGGTATGGAGAAAAGCACAAAGCCAGTAACTACTCTGCTGGCCCCACATTTCAAGCTTAGTGTAGCATTGTCTCCTAGCTCTGACAAGGATTGTGAGTATATAGCTCAAGTTCCATACACAAGTCTTATTGGAAGCTTTATGTATGGTATGGTGTGTACTCGACCTGATATCTCCCAAACAGTCAGTATGGTTGGTCGATATATGCATGACCCAGGGAAGACACACTAGCAAGCGGCTAGATGGATTTTGCGGTATATTCTAGGGATTGCAGATCATGGTTTGAAGTTCGAGAGAAGCGATGTTTTTGATAGCCTTGTTGTTGGCTATGTTGATTCAGATTACGTTGGTGATCTGGAAAAGTGATGATCCACTACTGGTTATGTCTTTACGATGGCTAGAGGACTAGTAACTTGGCGATCTACTTTGCAGTCGACAGTTGCACTGTCCACAACAGAGGCTGAATATATGGCTGTTACAGAAGCCATTAATGAGGCCATATGGTTACATGGGTTGGTGGCAGATCTTGGCGTTAAGCAGGAAAGGGTTACTGTCAATTGTGACAGTCAGAGTGCCATCCACTTGGCGAAGAATCAGGTGCATCACTCTCGTACGAAGCACATCGATGTTTGTTTCCATTTTATTCGTTAGATTTTGGAAGAAGGGGCTATCTTGCTTCAAAAGATTGGTACTACAGATAATCCGGCAGATATGATGACTAAAGTCATCGTTGGGGTCAAGTTCCAACATTGTTTGGACTTGATCCATCTCTCATGGTATTGAGCACCTACAGGTGCATGGCGTCATAAGGCGCATTGTAGGCAACATTGATTTGTTGATTTGTGGAAAGAGAATTGTCGCCAAGGTGGAGATTGTTGAAGATAAGGGTATGCATTAGCAGCCCTCATTATCCATCTGCCAAATTAATCAAGACTGGCTCTAATTTAATGTAGCCCATTTTTGTAGACTTTGAAGATTTCATTCACACCTAACTTGTTCTAGTGTGAACAAGAAATAGTGACTGATTTTCTGCCTATTTATAGGTACCCAATCTGCCTTGATTTTGTATTAGAGAAAGTAGCAATTGAGAGGGTTTGGGTATACATATTGGGGTTTTTGGTGAGTGTGATTGTAATCTCCTCCATTATAGTGAAATCCGTTGCCCGTGGAATAGGTGATTTGCCGAACCACATAAAAATATTGTCTCTTTGTGTTGTTTGAGGTGTGTGTTGTGTTCTGGGTGTTGGTTTTTCCTAACAACGCCCTACACATAAATATTTGAACACCAAATCCCGAAAAGTTTGAACAACTAGCCCCAAATAATCAGTCCATTAACCAATTCAAATGTAAATAACCTAATTAAAAATTTTGGCCCAAAATATAGAATGCGTGGAGTTGTGGCATCTTATATATGTTTGCATTATTTATTCCCATTTTGCACACTAATATATAAATTTTTTGTGTATGTATGGTTAGTTAATAAAACTAGTAGAGTTAAGGTATGTTTTGAACACTTGTGTTCAAAAATCCTGGAGCCGCCACTGACCCTAGGTCTGAACTCCCACCAGAAATGCAGCCATTGTTTCAAGCTCACCAATCTGGAAAACAAAGCTCCTATAACGCCACTAATCATCTTCATCATCCCCACCCATTTGTATTTTTGGGACAGATTACAGGGGGTTTGTAAATCGCCATTTTCTTAGAGTTTAAGACGTTTTTAAGCTCAAGTTCCTTCATTGAAGTTGTAGAGGACTTCAAGGCCTTTTATCTGGATACAAGAACCACCCAAAAAGCTCGAGAAAGGATCCCAATATGCCAAGCCGAATTTCCTGTTCAAGATGATGTTCTGTTTTTCAACTGTTCCTCTAAAGATCTTCATTTTGCTTCTTCTTCCAATCGTTTTTTGTAAAGACCAAATTCCGGAGTTATCATGTTCTGGCAATTCCATGTGACAAAACACATATTAATATCGAGTTGTAATTTTCTAAGTAGGAGTCTGTATAGGATTAGAGTGGAAGGAATCGTTTTATTATGTAATTTGAGAGTGAGTGTCTTTGTCGTTTTGTTGCTAATCAATTTGGTGCATTTAGAACAAGAGGATTAATCATGGGATCAATCTATTTTGGCAATTCCATGTGACAAAACACATATTGATATCGAGTTGTAATTTTCTAAGTAGGAGTCTGTATAGGAATAGAGTGGAAAGAATCGTTTTATTATGTAATTTAAGTAGGAGTCTGATCAATTTGGTGCTTTTAGAACAAGTGGATTGATCATGGGAGCAATCGGTTTATTGATCGGGTCTCTCCAATATTGGCACAGGCTGTAGCGTGCATTTTCACAGATTTTCAGAGCATACTAATTGATAGGAGGATCAATCGGGTTGTTAATCAACATCTTCAAAAAGTCAGATCTACAATGTTCCAATCAATCGACTTACTATGTGATTGATCGGATTGACAACTTTATAAATATATCACATCCTTTTAAGATCTAGGTTAGGACAATCGGCCAAGAGGAAAGTGATCCGTGTTTTTGTTTGTTCTTCAATATATTAACACCAAGAGGGTTGACTGTGGATCTTGAAGCACTTTGTTCATGGATTATTAATCAAAACTTCAAGAGGTTTACACATCAACAATCAAGTTCAAGTTTCTTCCGGTGGATTTCCGGAATAACGTTGGGAAGGCTCGTGGATTCGAGGCAGTGACAATCAAATACTGGATGTGGTGAACGAGGAGTCGGCAACCGATCTTAGGTCAATTGCGAGGAGTCTTAATTGTGAGTAAGATCGTTTTGTAACCACAGAATGATATTTATAGTGTTTGATTCCTTCCCGTAGTTTTTGCCCATTTAGGGGTTTTTCACGTATATCTTTGTGTTCATCGTTTTTCTTCAATTCTTATTTATTTGCATTAATTAATTGGTAGCAAAATGGGAATTTCACTTGGTATCAGAGCAGGTTGCTCGTAATCTGTAGGAATTTTTTCTTTCCTTAGCAGATCCTTAGTCACGATGAACAATAGTATGAATATAAATCATCATTCTAGTCGCATCCCGATTTTCGACAGTGTGAACTTTGATTTTTGGAAGTCCCGGATTAAAGCTATACTGAGGTCAGTCGACAAGGAAATTTGGAAATCATGTGTGGAAGGATACAAATATCCCACAAAAGTGGAAAACAATGTGACCCTCCCTAAATTAATCTCTGAATTAACCCCTGCCGAAAAGGTAGGTTGTGCTTCAGGCTAATAATCGTGCTCTCGATATTCTTTTTAGTGTTGTAAATGTGATTGAGCACCAAAAAATTGCCAATTGTGAGATTGCCAAGGAAGCATGGGACATCTTAGTCACTTGTCATGAAGGGACCTATGTTGTTAAACAATCTAAACTTCAAAGACTTACCACTGACTTTGAGAAGATTACGATGAAGGAAGATGAGACTTTTAACTTATATTACTCTAGGCTGATTTCCATTGTCAATACTTGTGAAACCCTAGGTGAGCCTATCCCTTCTTTTCGTGTTATTAAAAAGATTTTAAGATCACTCCCTAAAAGATTTAAAACCAAGGTGATAATGCTTCAAGGTAAAGAAAAACCTAAGAATAAGTCTGTTGAAAAAGTTGTTGGTATCCTTCAGACCTATTAAGAAAATATGTTACAACTTGATTCACATAAATCCAAAACAAAATCTTTGGCTAAGCTGATTGCTTTTTCCAGTTTTCAAAAAGATAATAACGATTCTGATAGTGATGTTGATCTTGACTTTGAAGCTATGACCTTATTTACCAAAAAATTCAAAAAACTTTTTAAAAAGAGACCTGCTGAAAATGAGTTTAAAAACCAAAATTTAAACAAGTGAAAAGCTGATTTTTTTAGTGGAAAAGGAAAAAGGGGAATAAAGGGACAACCACCTGGACCAAAGTACTTTGAATGTCATGGGTGTGGTCATCTGGCCCATGAATGTATCAACAAGTTGGAAAAGAAAGCTAATTATAAGGCAAATATTACTTGGGATGATGACAGTGATCCCAAAAGTTCTGAGGAAGGTGAAGAAGAACACATTAATTTCATTGCGTTTGGTGCTTCTTTAAACTCTCAAACTAGTGATAAACTTAGTGATAATTTGATGCGAGAGTTTTCAGATGATAGTGAAAGTGAAGATGGCGGTGAGTTTAATGATGAGAATGACTTGAGAAAGTCATATGATCAGCTATACTGTGAGAGTGCTAGGATTAACAAAGTTAATCTCAAACTAGTAGGGAAGTATCAGGCAGTAAGTGAGAAGCTGGTGGAAGTGAAAAACCAATTCGATGAACAACAAGGTCTTCTTATATTAGTTACAAAAGAAAGAGACAAACTTAGGAAGGAGGCAGTTGACTATAAAACGAAATTTAAGGCCTTGGAAGAATTGAACAATGTCTATGAAGGCAAAGGTTGAAAAATTGAATAATGAATAGCTAACTATGTTTTTGAGCGAATGAATGCAGGATCTAAGGCATTGGATGATATGTTGAATAGTCAAAGACCACCCAGTGACAAGAGTGGACTTGGCTTTCATGGAGCATCAGTCTCTCAACGGCCAAGAGAAAATGTATATGAGAACAAATCCAAAGAGGTAACTTCTAAGCTATATTCAGCACCTGGTTCTTAAATAAATGTTGAGAAAGCTCACATTTTGAAAGATGGTAAAAATCACAAGTTCATCCCCACATGTCATTACTGTCAAGTTAAGGGTCATATTAAACCCAACTGCTTTGAGCTCCATGACTATCTCATCACTAATCATATTCATGCTACTCAAAATATGGGTAATTATGACCAGATTGGAAGCATGAAACCTAGACCTCGTCATAGGAAGTTGCATGCATTAAATATTTCACATACCCATGTAGCATATTCTCATAATTATGACAAACATGTGCCAGCATGTCATTTTAGTGGTGTGAAGGGTCATATTTGACCTAGGTGTTTTCATTTTAATGGGTACCCACATGCTTCTTTCGATCATCAACATTTTAATAATTATGAGGGTAGAACCGATAGAACCCAAAAGTCTCGACGTAAGGTGAATCAACAAGAAAAGGTCATGAATATGAACCCTAAACATGTGCATAAAATTTTTGAAAGTGTTGAGAAGGTCAAGACTAGACCTGCATGGGTGAAGATGTCAGATTTGAGACCTCATATGGATTTATCTATCAACACTCTAGATGATGTTAGATCACCTAGAGATGTTGACCTATCCTTTTGAGGGTTGTTCTTAGGTCCATAGTCTAGGTTGATCTACATTACTTATCTTACACCTAGTACTATGTGTGAAGCCATTTACTTACTGTTATTACTTTTCTAGTTTAGTAGTTGATGTTTATTTATTTTTTTGTCATTTGTTTCATTGAAAAGATAAAAAAAAAATATAAATTCTAAAATTTCAAGAATATTTTTTATTTTTGGTGACTTCATTCTGCATCGAGTTACTATCATCAATTTATCATGAAGATGAATATTCTTGATAGAGTATGCGCATGTGTTGTGATTTCTCATCTTTATATGCATTTAGATGATGAGTGTTGCATGCTACATTGTTGTTTGTCTTCACTACTTCACAAAAATGCTAGATTGCTCCTTGTTCACGTTAGTTTCTCATATCTAGTTGTTTTCTTGTGTTCGCCTCTTTGAGATTGACCTATGGCTACGATTCCCATGTGCTAGAGCCATTTTGATAGTAGTATATTGTTTACCTATCCGGGCGTTCATTGAGTAACCAGACAATCGGGGTGAGGTACTCTCCCTCTGAGTCTTGTGTCAAAAGATGGATCGATCTTGTGATGGTAGTTTTATATTGTTTATCTATCCGGCCATTCATTGAGTAACCGGGCAATCGGGGTGAGGTATTCTCCCTCTGAGTGTTTGCGTCAAAAAATGAATAGACCTTGTGAAGGTATTATTGGACCATTCGCTTAGTAACCGGGCATTGGGTATGAGGTACTCTTACTCCCAATATTTGTGTCAAACGGCAGTGGGGTAAAAGAGAATTTTAGTGCTTGTGTTGCTCTCTAAAAATTAAAAAAAGAAAAAGAAAAGGGAGGATGTGACTTTGAGGGGGAGTATTTAGCTTGCTCATTCGTTAATCACATTCAGGACCTAGCTCGGGTTGACTTCTTGAGTGGGAGGTGTCTTGAAACTCTTACTATACATGAGAACCGACGAATTTAATGAGTTGAGCTTGATATGATCTTTGTGATTCACACACACAATTTATCATTCGGCCATGTTGTGTGTAACACTCTTAGTCTGATATCTCTAAAGTGCGTTTCGCAATATTTGTTCATGTTTTTATCTTGATGTCTGTGTTCATGGTTATTACCGATAATGATAAGAGTAGGTGTGTCACATGTGATCCTCTTCCTTTATTTACTCACATTTTTTAGTGTTTCTTTAGTTATATCAAAAATGCTGTGAAAAAATTAATATTCATTGTTTGAGGGGGAGTAGAATATCCTATAAAAAACAAAAAAATATTTCTTAATTGAGTGGGAGTTTCAGTGTTCTATGTCATTTTTCTGTCTTATTATTATTTTTTGCGTGTTTTGACTTCGTGAGGAGGAGATAGTTTGACAATCCGAACGTATATAAGAAACCTCGTTTGTAATTGAAAGTCTTGAGGGCTATTGACTTGTCACCCACACACTTTTGTCATCGATTCGTGTCTAATGCACATTTATGCTAGTATTAACCCCTCTCATAAATTCTTATTTGGTTGCTTCTATTGCTCCTTAATTGTTTAGCATTCTTCCACTCGCATTTATTGCTTTATCTTTTATCATATTTTCCATTTGTCACTCTATGTCAAAAAGGGCCGGGGAGAATGCTGACAGGGAGAGTAGGTTTCTTATTGTTGAAATTTGGTTGACTGTTGAGTTTTATTTGCAGTTTCTCTACAATTTGATCTCTGTCTTTTGAATTCATTTTATAGGAGAGATTTTCATAGTAGTGTGTTTTGTCATGGAAGTGCGAAAGGGGAAGATTGTATGGACCAAATTCTGAAGTCATCTTGTTTTGGCAATTCCATGTGACAAAACACATATTGATATTGAGTTGTAATTTTCTAAGTAGGAGTCTGTATAGGATTAGAGTGAAATGAATCTTTTTATTATGTAATTTGAGAGTGAGTGTCTTCGTCGTTTTGTTGCCGATCAATTTGGTGCTTTTAGAACAAGAGGATTGATCATGGGATCAATCGGTTTATTGATCGGGTCTCTCTAATATTGGATGTAGCCTTTTCACTGATTTTCAGAGCATACTGATTGATAAGAGGATCAATCGGGTTGTTAATCGACGTCTTCAAAAAGTCAGATCTAAAATGTTCTGATCAATCGTCTTACTATGCGATTAATCGGATTGACAACTTTATAAATATATCACATCCTTTTAAGACATAGGTTAGGACAGTTGGCCAAGAAGAAATTGAGCCCTGTTTTTGTTTGTTCTTCAATATATTAACACCAAGAGGGTTGACTTTGGATCTTCAAGCACATTGTTCATGGATTATTAATCAAAACTTCAAGTGGTTTTTACATCAACAATCAAGTTCAAGTTTCTTCTGGTAGATTTTTGGAATAACGTTTGGAAGGCTCGTGGATTCGAGGCACCGACAATCAAATACTGGGTGTGGTGAAGGAGGAGTCGGCAACTGATCTTAGGTCAATTGCGAGAAGTCTTAATTGTGAGTAAGATCATTTTGTAACAATAGAATGATATTTATAGTGTTTGATTCCTTCCCTTGGTTTTTGCCCATTTAGGGTTTTTCCACGTATATCTTTGTTTTCATCATTTTTCTTCAATTGTTATTTATTTGCATTAATTAATTGGTAGCAAAATGGGAATTTCATTTTTGAACTTAGATTCCTTGATTGAAGTGGTAGAGGTTTCAAGATATTAGATTTTGGTAAAAGAATTGCCCAAAATGGTCGAGGAACGATTCCGATATTGAAGCCTGAAGTTGTTGTTCGAGTATTTTCGGACAGCACAGTCACTCTGTGCAAATCTCAATTTTTCTCATAGTTAGAGCGAGTTTTGGGCTTAGATTTCTTCGTCAAGATTGTAGAATGCTTCGAGCACTTCTGTTTAGTCACCAGAATCGTCCAAATGAGTTGAGTTTTAGTCACGAAATTGCTGCCCAAAGATTCTGCCTGAATTGTAATTTTGACAACAAATTTTTGCAAAGCCGAGCTTATTCGTCGGACCAAAGGTAGATATACCTTACCCATTTTCCCTTAGTATAAATTAGTGTATTATATAAGGTGGAAATGGAAATGAGGCTTGGAATCGAGCCCCATCGAAACTAGGAGCCAAATAGGAAAATCGTTAAAACCCAATTCTATCGGTAATTTTCTGGTAGAGTACTATTCATGTTGCTATGTCTTTATTTCAATGTTTGCACTCTCGATGATAGAATTAAATTTAAATACAAATTTGACCCTCAATTTTAATAAATTACAAGTTGGTCCCCGAGTTTTATGTAATTTCACTAATGTTGCAAACCTATAATTGATTTTTGGAATGGTGAAGTTACCGTTCATGTTATTTATGTTCCTTATTATTTTGAATCTCTTATATGTATCTAGTTGATCAGTTTGTTAGAAAGAACACATGAATGTTTGGTTCATGCGTTGGGTCACGTGCTTAGAAAACGTAGAAGATGTTAAGGTAAAGAACAAATGAACCAAAGGTGGTTATAGTGATGGGACCTGGGAGGTTATCCAGCAAGATCCCGGGTTGTGGAATTGGCAAAACCAGGTTATGGTTGCCAGTATGGTTGTTAACTGTACAAATGGATTAAGATTCGAAACCCTAGATATGGCGCTGCGTCATCACTCCTTATGAATAATGTTGTTAATGATGATTATGTATCATAGATCCAAGTTATGGACTATATACCCCCAAGGTTACGATTAGTTCCTTGTGTGCCTAGTGGTACGGTTAGTCCCAGGTAGATTCTTCCTTGTGAGGTAGTTGATGACCCCAACTAAGTACATAACTTAGTCCGTTTCATCCGGGCCCCTGGTTAGGGCAAGCAAGGAGGGAGTGGAATCACAAGTGACCATAGTCTAAGTGGTTAAACGGGGAGGATTGATTTCTCAAGGAGAGAATCATAGGTTTCACTTAAGTAAAAGCTAGAAATAAAAAGTTGGATTATCATGTTGTTCTTTCATTATCCTTCTATCATGTTGTTTCTCTTTTTGATGTAATGTAAGGGGACAATGGGTAGGCGCCTATCTACTTAGTGTTTGTACGCTCATGGTGCTATTGTTGCCCTGACTTTTTATGCTAGGTACCGAAGCAAGTGGAGGAGAGCAAAATTTCCAAGAAGAGAACCCAACTACTGAGGTGGAAACAGAAGAAGCATGGAATCATTATTATTAGTGCTCTGTTTCTTAGTTTTAATAACTTAAGTTGGAGGACTGTAACTTAATTTTCGATACTTTAAGTACTGTTTTTTTTTTTTTTTAAACTGGAAGACATTTAAAAGGGTGGGAGGGGGCGACCAGCGTAGCAACTCCCCTTGGGCGTGACCATAGGGGCTCCCGACCCGCTGTGGAATGTCCGGTTCGATTCATAGCTACTGTCCGTGAGGACAGACCGTCACCACAGCACCACCTAGCGCACAGTTGGCAGAGGGCCCAATACGCAGCCCTCCAGCACAGTCATGTATTGTGGCTAGAGGGACTCGAACTCGAGTGCACGCGTGGGAATGGCACTAAAGCCCCATCACCCCTACCAACTGGGCTACCATTTCGGTGGTAAGTACTGTTTCCTTTTGTCAACAATGTTTCTGCTACTTATTAAGTTAATTATGACTGAATAATTTGAAGTTTATCATTTTGTTTAAAGTTAATCTTTTTATAAATATATTTAATTAATGCCTTCGAAAAATGGGAGCGCTGCACCGATAAAAAAAATCAAAGAAAGAAAGAAAGAAAGAGGCATTTGGCGCGAGGTCCTAAAATTGGAACATATCTGCTATCACAAGAGTAAAGTTTTCATTTGCAGATTGCCTTTTATTTTTTTTGGACAACAGGAATCTTCAGATTTTCCTTTTTAACATCGTTTCATTTTATGAGGTAGGAATCGCAAATTTGTACTGAAGCCGTAGAGGTGGCTTTTCCAGACAAACAAGAGGACAAAAGCAACATAAGCAAAATGCGAGAAAGATGAGAACTAATAGATCTCTCTATTCTTGGTTACATTTGACACCAGCAACCACCATTTTCTTTGGCCCGGATGCGTCGATTCTTGATGAATAACCGCGCTTCTCCTTCCCGGGGATGCAAAATCCCTTAACAAGGTTCATGAAACAACCCATGGGCAACAGAAAACTCGAGAAATAACTGCCCCCCATCTTCACTGCCTCTGTTCTTCCAATCCAAAGAATGGGTGACCAAATTTAAATAGGACCCTGAAAGAAAGCAAGCACATACCTTTAACTTGTTTCGTTTCTTGATGGACAAGCAGGATTTATGTGTGCATACCTGTAAGGGCGTACAAATCTAAAATGGCATTAAATAACTTCAATTGCATGCTTGTTTTGTAGTAGCAAATACAATTCCTTTATTAAAAGCGAAAAAATACCTAATGAGTTGAAAATCCCTGTCACTTGATGATATAACATGAACAACAACCATTTTCTTTACACGTATGGTTTTTTTACAAAGACATTCAGGAATAAAGTTTCGCGGCAAAATCATACTCTTCCCGATCAAAATAAGTAAAAATGAAACTATTGTTGTCTAGACTCTTCCGCTGATTTTTTTTTGTTTTGTGAATGACTGTGTTGAGTGACGGGATTTATATACTTCCCGGGAGCGCATGAAATTAAATTCACGATATTTCAAAATATTTCCTGGACTACTAAGATGCCTGTATGTTTTGTTTTTTCCTAAACAGCCGATGGACTATAGCAGACTATGTGCTGTTTCAAAAGGAACGTTTGGTGAAAATGTAATATTAATTGGATTCCCACTTAAAGCGAGATTTGGCTTATTACTTACTCTTGTTATTAATTATCACGTGTTACGGTCTAGTATGCTAACATCTAGTATGCTGAGATGGAAGCCCTTAATAAGGCAATGGCTGAAATTAATCTCTAATTTTCTCCTTGTCTGGTTTGTTTGCTTGACTTGGTTTGTTTTAGGTGTTTTGTGGCCTTTGTTCTTGTTCGTTGTTGGCTTGTGTGGTTTTGCTTTCGGGTTTGCTTTTGACCGGTTTGTTTCAATTTTGGAGGTTGTTTTGGTGCTCTTTGGTTGTTTGCTTGTCTTGTTGGGTTTTTGGAGTTTAGGGGTTGGGTTTTAGGTTTATTTTTTTTAATTGTTAATTTGGGTGTTTTCTTGTCAGCCTTCCAATCTTTTGGGTCTTAAGAGCCTTTTCTAACATATTTTTTTTAAGACAATTTTGTTCCAAAATCTTATCAATTAATTATTCCAATGTTCTTGACGAATTTTACAAAATGAAAGTCCAAAAAATGGTACTGGAAAGAGTCTGAATCCATTGACAATTTGCGTATTCGATGGGAAGTGGTTAGAATTGTTGATCTTACATTTTAGTGTTATAGGCACTATATGATTTTTCATGCTTTCATTTAGTACAAGAATATTACTCTCATTGTGTCGTAATTTTAGTCCATTACAATGAATCGTACTTCTTTGGATGAAAACATACTAACTACGTACTGATGTGCATAATGTTTTGATAGATATAAATTATTTTATGCTTAGAGATAACTAATTGAGATCGACCCATGAATTTCTTTGAGCGCAACAAATTCATCATCCAAGAAAAAAAATATTTGTTTCGATCTTTAGTACTAGGTACTAAAACGTAATAATTCAATTATTATTGCTGAGCACAAAAATAAAAATTTTCTTACTTAATTTTTTTTATTGGCAAAGAAAAAATTTCATTTAATCCTACTCAATTCTACGGACATCTAAAAGTGGATCATGGGACTCGCTACAAAGACGTGAGTGTGGCAACTGGCATGTCGTACCACTCATTTTCAAGATTTTGTATTCAATTTCAGATTTGATATGGTAGAAAACGTATGTGAACTAATTAGGTCGTGTTACGAATTCCACTAATCGATACTCCGACACTACTCTTTTCTTGATTCATATTAAATCTCTAATCAAAACACATTCCAAATTCAAGATGTGAACGAGAACTCCAAAGGACAACGACAACAAGAACAACAGATCGAAGATCTAACAAAGTTTATAGGGCAAAACAAAAGCAAGACAATGGAGCAAAGCATTCTCCTTATTTCAAACTGATTCAAGCAAATTACAATTTCTTAGAACAACGGGTGCTGCCATCGCTTGTCGAGCATCCGCCCTTTCGAGACCCCGGGATGCAAAAGCCTTTAGCGAACATCTCGAAAATAAATGGACCACCCATGACGAACACGACAAGATCCACGAAATGACTGTAAACCATCTTCAATATATCACCTCCCCCTTTTCTTTTGCGTAGTTTTTCCTCAATTCACTTGATCTTATTCTTGAGAGTTGAGTGCATATCCAAATTTATATAGACTGGTTTCTTTTGCCCTACTCAATGCAATAAATATAGGCGTCGCTGTAGAACAAATAATGCTTACCTGTAAGCATTAATTTATAACAATTAATTGGCCCAATTAAGTACTGGGTCGATGATATATCATGAACAACAACCACTCTAGTGTCCTATAGGATTTCTTGATGAGCAAGGAAAAAAGTACCAACTAACAAAATCCATGGAAAAAAAACAAAAAAAACTTGAGGATATATTTTTGATCGAAAAATCTGCATGATTTTTATTTAGGTAATCTTTTGCTCAATAAGACAATGAGTCAAAATTTATTACTCTGAAACCTACGGTAACCTACCATCTTCGCATATTCGTGCGATAGTTGCACATAAAAAAGATTTTTCATAGAGTATATATAGTCCAGGTGCGTGATAAACTTGAGCCACATTTATGACAGAATATTTACTTACTACGTTGTGATTATTATGTTTATTTTCCGTAAAATGTTTTTACAATTAGCATTCTTTCCCATCGTCGTTTGATTGTTTATCAAAAATGGTCACACCATATGGTAATTGCTGGAACTTCCGTTCAAGAAAACCATGGGTGCTTTCATTTCGTGCAAGAATATCTGCAAGCAATATTCCATGGTGCATGGCAGGAGACTTTAACGAGATAGAGGCTATTTCAGGAGTTCATTGATAAAGCTGAGTTGAAGGATTTTCGTCTGAATGGGCAAAAATAAATAAATAAATAAAAATTCCTGGACAAAGATTTCAGAATCCTCAGCAAATGGCCCTTCTGATTGAGCTAACTCCTACAGAGATGAAACACAAGAGTGATCATGGTAAAGCTAGCCTTTTTTACTTTGATCACGATTTAGGAATTTGGATCTTGGCATTGTATTTCTTTTCCCTTTTTTTTGCATTCCTTTCAGTATTTCACTGGAGGTGTTTGCATAGCCTTTCCCTTGCTTTATGCTTGGTGATGGCTTTGATCTTGATGTACTCTTTGTCGAGTTTTAATAAAAAATTTCCCGATCAAAAAAGAAAAGAAAAGAATATTATTTCTTTGTCTCGTAATTTTAGTCCATTAGAAAGAGTTGTGCTTCTAATTAAGACAAAAAATAAACTAACTACTTATGTTCATAAGGTTTTGATATTTCTTTATCAAACTTAAAGAAAGAGAACTAATTGAGATCGACTCATGAATTTGTTTGAGTAAATCATCGAAGCAAAAAAATTGTTCGATTTTATAAGGGTCTCAAAATATCACATTTAAACTTGTACAAAATGATGGTGGGAATTTCTTACCCTTTTTTCCCCTTAGAAGTGTTGATTGAATAAGATGGATACCAATGTCCTGATTAAACTGATTTATTCAAGTCAATACATGTAATCCCTTTTCTCGATTTCATTTCCTATTTTATGGATTCTACATTTTGGCTTTCAGCATGCATGCATTTGTTCCCTGTAACGGTTGAGTATCGGCTATAATGGTCGTAAACTGGTTTGTGAATCGGATACAGACACCAATACGTAACGGGAACTGGTATGCATGGGATTTTTCACTCTTAATGGTATGCCGGGGTGTAATGGTATCGGAAAGGCTGAAAACAATGTTTTAAAAACCGGACCGGAGAGCGAACCGGAAAAGGAACTGGGCAGATGGGTCACTGGTTGAACCGGAATTGAACCGTGATGTCATAATTATAATTAAAATATAATATAAATTTAAAATTTAAGAAAATAAGCATATAAAAAAAATAACTACATAGAAAATAAGCATATGTTGTGCTACATATGCAGTCCTATACTCCTATTATGTTTTTTCGAATCCCACATCGGTGGGTTTTGTTTCCCACCCAACCTTTCTTCCTATAAAAGAGCTGAGGAGCCACCAAAATTTGCCCAGTTAGTCATTGGATAGCCTGCGCTGGCATGGGTCCACCATATAAGCTACTCTTTGACGTCATGATTGTACGCCGTTGGCAGTACAGTGTAAAAACACAGTGCAAATTTTCCAGTCCGGTTTGACTAACCCAGTTTCGGTTCTTATGGGTTGGCGGTTCGACTGCCTTCATGGGACGGTTTATAATTTTTAGACCGGTTCTGTAGAAGGAGCGGTTATTAGATGGAACAAAACCGGATTAAGGTCCGGTTGACGAGCCAACCGGTTGAACCGGCCGGTCCGGTCCGGTTTTTAAAACATTGGCTGAAAACATTTTTCCCTTTTAACGGTATACCGAGGTGTAACAGTATTGCAGGGGCCCAAAACCATTATGCTATGGCCGATATTTAAAACTATGAAATGCAGTCTAAAAGTTGTGAATTCATTGATTTTCTTTTTACTATTTCATCCACCTGCCTTATTGGATGTTTCCTTGGGGGCGTGGTTTTTTGTTTTGTTTTCATAATAATTGGATGTCATTCTTGTTAGCATTATTGTATCGTGCTCTTGCCAATCGTTATCCTCGCCTCGATGTACCTTTAGCAAGCTTCATAAAATTTCATTTTGTTGGGGGAAAAAAAAAAAACTCGGGCCACCCTTGGTCTGTGATTGTTTAATTAGTTTTGTGTTTTCCGGCCATTTGTTTTTCCTACATAAATTAGCTATTTGGTTGCACCATATGGAAGTGAAAGCAATGATATATAACATTTCCTCTTTTACAAGTCCATTCACACATCCAGCACAGCCTTCCTAAGAAAGCGTAACATTTAAATTTAAATTCTCAAGCCTATTTGATTTTACGACCATCTGCCAATATGCATGACACTATCGTTATCGTAGAAACTATACGTATACTAATTGGTCTTTGGATTGAATTTAAGGAGGAAGAAGAAGAGCAAGAAGACGAAGATGGATAAATAGGAGATAAAATTGAGCAAATTTCAATGATAATAGTGAATCGTTAATCTCAACAGACTTAATATTTAGTTGGGAAAGAAAATTCAAGAAGGACGATGACAACAACAGAAAATTATATAGCCAAATAAAAGCAAGACCATGGAGCAAAATAATCTCCTTATTTCAATTTGATTCAAGCAAATTAAATTACAACGGGTTCAAATAACGGGTACCCTCATCACTTGTCGATGAAACATGAACCTTGGCCATTTCTCGCCCTGGGATGCACAAACAATTCACGAACATATTGAAAACATATGGGCCACCCATCATGAAGACAACAAGATCAACAAGACGACTGTAAACCATTGTTACTTACCTAGCTCTTCTTCTTCTTCCTCTTTATTTTTTTTCCCCCTTCCTTTTGCTGTCTTAATTTCCTTTTCTCCTTTAAGCGGGTTTTTATAGACCTTGTTTCTTTTTCCCTACGTGATGCATTTAATGTAATCCTCACTGTACCATGCCTCGAACAAATTATGCTTACCTGGCTAATTAATTGGCCTCTTGACGATATGTCATGAGCAACAACCACTCTTTAATTTCATGTTGGAATTCTTGATAAGAAATAAAAGGTGTACCACCAAAATCCGGGAGACCATGGTGTGAACTGCACATGTTAGGCTTTATCTCATATCGCTCACCGAAACCACTTAAACCTGATTAATATACTTTAGATTGGAATCCCCGAGAAATCTAACAGTGCCAATTAGATAGAGTTAGAGGAAGAAGGAAAGCTTGAGGATTTCACATAGTCTGACAAAGAAAACCTACAGGACTGATTTCGTACTCTATCTCAAAAACACAAAGGAGTAGATATCTATAGTTACAAACCCTAAAGTGGCCATATTTGCGTATATGCGTTTTTCTTAAAAAATATGGATTAGTCATCTTTATTGATTATCTTGTGTCATTTATTTTGAATGTATTTTGATATATGAAATATTAACTTAGTTCCCATGTAAACCAAGATTTTTTATTTATTTATTTATTTTTATTAGCAAACAAATATAGCATAACACGGTAAGGGTACATCGAGGGGAATGAAAAAGAAGGTAACGTACCCGCACCATGATATACATGAGGCAAGTATCTTTTTAAATTAAATGAATTAGTTCCCATGTGAATCAAGATTTGAAAATATCTTGTTTTATATATTAAATGAGTTCGCATGTAAATTGTGGTAATGTTGAATTAGTTCCCATATAAATCAAAGTTTCAAAAAGAGTTCACATGTAAATTGTGATATGGTTGAGTTAGTTCCCACGTAAATCAAGATTTAAATGTTTTGTTATCTTAAATGAGTTCACATGTAAGTTGAGGTAATATCAACTTAGCTCCCATGTAAACCAAGAATTAAATATCTTGTTATATTAGATGAGTCCACATGTAACTTGTGGCTTAATTTTGTGTAATGCATAGTTGTCATGAAATTAATAATCATTATATCGCCATTGGTGTCATATTCACAATCCTGCATGGAGCAAATTACTATAGTGTGCTATTATAATGAGCCTAGACTAAAGTAAAGTATTTATTTCAGGTTTTGTACAGTATATGTTCAGTGTAAAAAGAACAAATGAAATAGAAAAGAAAATATATCTCTAAACAATTAATAGATTAACGGGTACTTTTTATTCATTTTTTTCTTTTTTGCATTTGATAGTTTTGCGTCAATTTTTTGTGAATTATTTGCTCGTATCAACGAGAGAATCTAAAGAGTAAAAAAATATTAACTAAACTTAAATTTTTGTGAATAAGGACAAAAATATTCTAAAATTTTTATAATATATTTTTTTGACCACACCATGGGATTTATATTTCCTTTGACAAAAAGACTTCGTGCTCTTCATATTCCAATTCGAAATTGTATGATTTTATTTGATCTGTAGCCCATACATGCATTACGGATTCTTCTTAAAAAAATCTTATATTTTTTGTCACAAAATAAAATTTGTTTCTATAATTTGCTAATCACGCAATCGCAAGCACACCTCAAATTAAGCCACAGTAAGTTACCCCCTGGATGTGTTTGCATTACGGATTCGTGTAGGTCATTATTTAAAATAAAGAAGAGGATACATCATATAATTAAAATCGTAAATTAACTTTATTTAATTGTTTAATTTTATATAAATTATTTGCTTCGCTTTATTAACAAAACCATGGTGAAGATTAAGGGCAACTTATTTCGAGATAATATTGTTCACCTGTCAAAGGGTATAAATATTATAAATATTAAACCCTACAGAAAACAAACACGGTTTCAAGAGTTCCTCTTTCGATTTCAAACGGGCATTAAAACAGTAAATAATCAAAGGCTGCAAATCGTGATAAGATTTTTCCGATTGGATTTTGGTATACTAAAGTACAAGAAGATGAAACAAATAGAGGTAAAAGATTGAATGTATATTTGTCTAATTTTCGCAATCCAATTTGGTTACCTGGCCACATATTAGAATGAAATGAAACACATTCTATAACCAATTCCTTAAGGAGATGGGAAACGACATGGTTGTAAACCAAAAACAACACTATAGAGCAAAGCAATCTTTTTATTCCAAATTGATTTAAGCAAATTACATCTGATTAAAACAATCGATAACAACAACAATACTCGTTGGCAGGACATGCACATTAGCTGCTTCTCCCCTTGGAAAGCAAAAATCTTTGACGAACAGACTGAGAAAAAGTGGACCACCCACCATTGATACCAAAATACGCACGAAACGATTGTAAACCATTTCTCTCTTTTTTTTCTTCTTCTCTCTGAACTCTTTTTAGTGTGTACAACAAAAAGATTAGCTTTGTCCCAATTTATACTCCCCTTGGTTTGTTTTGCCTATTTAATGTGCCAAATAAGTGCTTTGCTGTACTAGGCCTACTTTAAATGATGCTTGCCTGCAAATTAATTAACCTTTCTCGTAAAATTTCGATGTATAAAGAAAATAATTTCTTTATTTCTTTATAAACGAGGTCCAAGATTGCAAACGAGGTCCACTTGGCTAGAATAATTTCTTTCTCCGCACTTCTATATGATATAACATGAACAACAACCACTGTCTCATCTTGTACGGATTCCTTGACGAGCAAGTAAAGGAGAAACCCCTAAGAAAATCCATGAGACCATTGTGAACTTTACCAATGGGATGTGAGATAGAACTGAACAAGAAGAAAGTCAAGAATTTCACCATACTATTGAAAATATTTATTGTTCCTAGAACACGATAAACTGAAGCGGCAGCATATCAAAATATTTATTTTGTTATTATTATGGCATGGTTCTGGATATTCATATAAACTACCGTTATTTAATTCTTTTATCAGAGATCGTATATCACGTGGTAATTACAGATATTTGCAGTTAATTAAGAAAACTAAGCTACTGTAATTTATCGTTTTACCTAAATAATTGATTTTTTTTTTGAACAGCAAAAGATTTTATTAATCTTTGAAAACAAGTTACAAAGCTATCTGAAAGGCCATCGATTCATGAAATGAGTATCTGATTGTGTTATCAAAAGCACTCGATTCATCATTTCACTAATCACAATTAGAACTTTCCTAAGCTTAGAGAACTGAGAAATACTAAATTCTTTTTATATTTTCAAGTTTTTCTGTTGAAAGATCAGACACAAAGCAATATTTCAACAATGACTAAATTTTTGGGTTTATTAATACATTGTTTTCATGGAACTGTCCTGTTACTATATTCCCACTATTCTATAATGATCCTTCTCAAAAAAAACCCATGCAAGACGGCAGCTGAGTGGATTTTGCAGACAGTGGATTTTGTTGAATCCATCTCTTCTGGATAAAATTTCGAAGATCAGTTCAATGTTAGAATGCTCAGGAGCAGCAGTAGTATCGCAATTATCATCAATATCTGTGTGTAAGTTCCTGAAGTCACCAGTGAATAAAGATGACTTGGTTGGGCGCAAAATTTATTCTTTTTTATGTTCTTTTTTTTTTCATTCCTTTTTGTGTGGGATTTGTTGTGTGTGTAGCTTTTTTGATAATTTAACGAATGTATTGATCGCGTGGTACCGCATCAAAAATAGATTTACAGAAACAAATATTGACCATTACTTTGAAAAATTAAAGGTCTAGTGCAAGTGTCAATCCCCAGGAACAAATTAGCTTAATTACAGTGAATTCGATTGTTTTCTAATTTTATTCGGTGAAAAGAGGAGTTGGTTTGATTTGTTTGAAAAACTAATGGAATCAAGAAAGCAAGTATTAATTGAGTAAAACTGGTTGAGGGAGCAAGAAAGCAAGTATTACTTTGCTTCGTGCTTAGTTTTGGCTTCCCCTAAATGTACCCATTATCAAGATTAATAAAATTTCTGTTGCAGAATAAAAAAAGAAAAACTGGTTGAGAGAGAATCTAAGATTTTGAATCCACCCCAATCACGTAACTAAGTTATGTATAAGTTAGGGTTATTATTCAAATCATGAAGGAGTATCGCTTGGGCTTGCAAACCCTTTTGATAATCTCCAAGAAGATAATTTAGTTGTTAATAGTCATGGATTATCTGATAGCACAGACCGTCTCTCTAGTAAAATTTCATGGACTGTCCAATGATATAGGATCCATCTTATGAACATAATTCATCTCAGTTACTCAAGCACAAGTATTGAAACCATTGGATAACTACGTATTTGAACTCTAGCACACAATACTTAAATAGATTGAAAGCATTAAAAACATTTCATTCAAGTGTAATGAAACGGGTTCTTGTTAGACAATGAATTCGAAAAAATAGAGGTAAAAAATCGAATACATATTTGTATAATTTTTGCAGTCCAATTTTGTTACCTGGCTGCATATTAGAAGGACACACTATAACCAGTTCGTTAAGAAGATGGAAAAGGACATGGTAGTAAACAAAAAACAACACTACAGAGTACAGAGCAAAGCAATCTCTTTATTCCAAATTGATTTAAGCAAATTAAATCTGTCTAAAACAATGGGTAAGAACAACACTTGTTGACGGGACACGCACATTAGCCGCTTCTCTCTCTGGGATGCAGAAATCTTTGACAAGCAGATTGAAAAAAAGCAGATTCCCCATCATCGATACGACAAAACCTAGTATAAAAATAACCTTTCGGATTTAGTATTGCATTCTTAAAAAACTATCAAACCTAGTTAGCAATATCTCATCCATGGCATCCAATATCCTTTAATTTCCATATACTGCTACCACCTTCAATCAGTAACATAACTAAAGTCCAATAGCAACCATTTTTTCCGCCCGGGATCCTGAATTAAGCCATTGGAAATGCCTTGCTGAGAAGATTCGACAGCAGCCATTCTCTCCGCCAGGGATGCAGAAATCCTTGGGAAACCAATACACGAGAACGGAGTGAGCCATTGTCGAAAAAATCACGAGCCAACCTCCTGCCATCTTCGCCTCTCCTCCTATTGCAAGTCCACAAACAAAAGTGCTGGAGAGGCTTATAAATAGGCCCCTGGAATAAATCAAATTGAATCCCATGTTAAATCCATATTATCCCGTATGGCTTGCTTGACAAGAAAAATGTAATTAATGTGTAGTAATTATTTCTCAACATATATAAATACTTCTGCTCGCTTTCTTCAGCTGGTTTTGTTGCTTGGCTATGGACTGGAAATAAGAACTACTACCATAACATAAAATTCAACTATCAAAATCACAATTTGGACATCTTTTGGCTCACCTGATGATATATCATGAACAACCACCATTTTTTATCATTCTGATCATGACCAAATTCTTTTTTTTTTTTGAAAGGCAAAAACTTTATTAATCTCTGAAGAGTACAAAGATTAAAGGGGGGAGAAGCAAAACGGCATCAAAACTAGCAGGAGAACATGACCCACTAGAATATCATGACCAAATTCTTGATGAACACATTGAAGAAAATAGGAATTACGCGGAACAATTGCAATTGCCTTGCCGGCTATTTTTTTTGCTCACGAAAACTATTGGGTCACATGCGGAGTTTATATAGGCTCTGAAAATAAAGAAAGTGTGTCGCCGTATTGCAAAATACTTTTTACCTTATTTTTATACCCTATGTATTTATATTTTCCTCAAAAAGTAAGTTGAATAATTTTCTTTATTCTGCTGTATTGCATCAAAGATCATCAAGTGGTAATCTCAGTTTATAACCATTTATGCAAATCTAAACTAACTTAGGAATAACTCTAAGGGCTTGGTCCAGTACACGCACGAGAACAAATAAAAGTGCAAAATAATCGCAAGGTGTTGGTTGGGTGCATAGGACTATAACAACTAATTAAAGCATGACTCGTTTAAGCTCACAGGTTTGACTTTTACGGTCACTAAAAAATCGTTGACGCTACTGAATTTGATTGTACAAATATGAAGTAAAACATGAAGCATGTGAGCCCCACGCCTGGGCTTAGCTGGTGTAAATCAATATTTTTTCAAGTAAACCAAGATATATTATCTATATCTTGACTTATCTGATAAATAATTAAATTTCTCTACAAAATTAGAGATGATAATTCCTACCGCTCCGATCTGTCCCCGCTCCGATCGGGTTGGAGTTTTGGGGATTTTCATGGATCGGGTTGGACTTGGAGGAAAAAATAAAAATAAAATCGGGAATCGGGTTGGAGGCGGTTCTGGTTCTACATACCCCTGATCTGTTTCCTAACCCATCTCTGATCCTTTTTTTAATTTTATTTATCCAATACGTTATTCACATTTATTGTTAATTGGTAGAGTTTCCTCAATATATAGACTATTAGTTTTTACATAAATACACTTCATTTTTCACATTCTTAAACACAATCAAACATAAATAATTGGTAATTCTAGCCTTCAAGGTTGGAATCCTTGACTATTATTTAATTTTATTTAGTTGGTTGGAATTTTTGGTGAAAAATTGCAAATTGTTACCATGTTTTTCATCATTTGGTAATTTAGATATCAAATATGTTGGTAAAGTCTAAGAGATATTTTTCTAGATTTTTTTATTTTTTATTAATTTGGTAACTTTTGGACCAGGGCGGGGATCCCCAATCCCCATTAGGAGTGGAGATGGAGTGTGGAGATGATTCACCGTTCGGAGATTAAGGTGAGGGCGAAGGTAAATATGAGGTTTAGGGATTGGAGGTGGGGATGATCAAATCCGTTCCTGATCCTCCCCATTGCCATCCTGATACAAAATAAATGGGTTTCTTATGTAAGGCGCAGGATGCGCATTAATACGTCTTATATTTACAGTAATACACAGTTGGCGTCGAATTTATTATCGTCTTATCGTGGCCCTGGTGTCAAGTAAAGCATTGATTTGTTTGAGTATGACACGGTTTATTTTGTTTGTTTGAAAAAATAAGTACAACGAGTTAAAAATAGGGGTACTCAAATAATCATCCTTTTTGTCAATTGAAATTAGAAAATCATCTTCAGCCTATTTATGAGTTATGTTTTTATCCTGAGATTCAAATAAATCCTAAAATGCCCTTTAAATATACAATTAAATAATTGTAACATATTAAAAGATTGATGACTAAATTAAAAGTTGTATATATGGGGCGGCAGATAATGAACCATTTTCAAAATTATTAGATCCTCTGCTACAATTACAGGATGGGGTATAAAACCCAATCCCTAATATCTCGTTCATTCACCATCCTCAATCTTCATCCTCCCCTATAATTACAGAACATCTAACTCTGAAAAAACCCTCATTTAACATTATGCATTATTTCTGGACTTAACAGATTAGAAAGGATCCCAAAATATACGTCTTCCTTTAAAGATCAAATCCCATACAAAGCTTCCATCTGTCTCTGAAAATCCAAAAAATTTTTCGTCCCTCCAATGAATCACAACCCAATATCATCTTTCTCCACCACCGTCGACAATGAAAAACCTCAATCGCACCCCAATACCGATCAAACCTGAACCGGTTCCCTTGCTCCCACCAATTTTGGGACACTAAGGTCATGTCCAGAGAAGCTAGGGTTTCGCCTATCTAAAATCGGCGTATTTGACGTCGAGATCGATTTTAACGAGGAGATGTCTAGTTCTGTTCACCACAAAGAATTGTGGGCCCGTTGTTTGATTCTGTTAAGCATGCCGGAATTACGATTTTTAGTGCAGCGAAGTTGTTGTTTGGGAGTTATTGATTGTTTGTTGCTTTTGAAATTGTACGTATTTTTACCATGATTATTTCTGCCATCGTTCTTGTGTGAGTATTTACCATCCAGTGCAGATGGTATTCAATTTTTACCATGAAATGTGTTTCAAGTTTACAATGAAATCAATTAAAATGATAAACAAGTTTACCGTGGAATCAGTTCAAATGGTATTTAAGTTTACCATGAAATATGTCTTAAATTTTTTCTCACCACTTTATCAAATCCCCCTTCTTATCGGTGGTAAAGATCAAATAAATCCGCACTCATGATTTGAAATATTTGCCAAATTTCAAATCTCCTATAATTAAGGCAATTAAGTTCAATTAAAACCGAAATATATATTAACAATATATATGTTAGTGTAGGTGTACAACTAGAAAAGGTTATAAGTTGTAAATAACAAATAATTAGGATGAAAACATAGCTATTCAAAATGAACGGGATGAAAACTTACGTGCTATCTCTAAATAGGATGATTAATTAAATTACGTCTTTAAAATACTCCCTCAATCCCCAAAAGTTGGTCTAGTATTTCAATTTAGAATGTCCCAAGTTCCATTACAAAAATTAATGTACTTTGTTTCACAAATTTCTAAGTTTATCTTCCTTTTTTGACGTGACAAGAAGCATTTAAATACAAAAGTTTATGGGTAAAATGAGTAAGACAAAAATGAAAAAGTGTAATGATTATGCCTTGAAAAAAGTTAGAATCTCATGCGTGACCTTAAGTTTTTGGGACAGAGAGAGTGTTCAGCAGCAATACATTACCAAAAGGCAAGTAAATACCAACAAATATATTCATAACACGACAAGGGTATATCGAGGGGACTAAAAAAGAAGGCAAAATACCCACACTATGATATTGATATATGATGATGCAAGTATCCATTTATATTAAATGAATTCACATGTAAATTGTGCTAATGTAATTAGTTCCCAAGTAAATTAAGATTTCAAAAACATTTTGTTTTATCTATACGAAGATGATCTATCAAAGGATCCCTTACGGAAATTTAGTGCGGAGCTCATGGATCGGCGTCAAATCTCGACAATCCAAGTAGTTCAATATGTGTTTAAAGCGTGATTTTAAGGGCCTAAGCGAGGATTTGCCACAAAAAAAAGAGTAGAATGGCTTGATCCTAGCAGTTTTCCATAAAAACTATATATGTATAGTTTTATCGAAAACTGCTCAGATTAATGCCTTCCTACTATTTTTATTCGACAATTCCTCGCATAGGCCTTTAAAAGCACATTTTAAATATATTGAGCAATTCTGATCGTCGAAATTTTGTCTAGAATGTTTAACATAGGGGTGGTCCGTACCAATTTTTTCATTAGGATTCCCTTAATGGATCGGGATCCGTATGTGTATTAATTATGTTCACATGTGAATTGTGGTAATGTTGAGTTAGTTCCCACATGAACCAAGATTTCAATGTTATGTAGGATGAGTCCTCATATAACTTGTGGTTTAATTTTATGTAATGCATAGTTGTATTGGATTTAATTATCATTATATCACAGTTGGTGTCATAATTACAGTTTTCATGCTATGGAGCCTAGACTCAAGTAAAACATTTATTTCAGGTTTGATTCTGTTTGTTCTTCAGTGCAAGAAATACAAATGAAATAGAAAAGAAAAGAAAAGAAATTTCTAAACAAATAGATTAATTAACCACACATCGGGATTTATATTTCCTTTGACAAAACAACTTCGTCTCTTCATATTCCAATACGAAATTAATTTGAGCTATAGCCGCACATGCATTATATTTTTTTTCTTTCTTTAAATCTTATATTGTTAGTCACAAAATAAAATTTATTTAAATAATTTTCTAGTCACACAATCGCAATAACACCTCAATTTTTTATTTCTAATTTTTTATCTTCAACTCCAATTAAGCCAAAACAAGTTTTTTTTTTTTACTATGTGCATTTGGGATGTGTTTGCATTACGGAATTATGTTGGTAAATTTTTAAAAGAAAGGGGAGGATTTATGTCGGTAATTGTTTTGTTGCATAAATTAGGTTCGCCTTATTGACTAACGGTAGCATGGTATTAATCATTCTCATAAACCAACAAAACCCTAGTGAAAGAGATTAAGGGCAACTTATTGTGAGATAATATTGTTAGGCCTGTCAAAGGGTTGCTACCACTCTTGACATGGTGTGAATATTAAACCTTACAGATCAACACGATTTTGAGAGTTTTCAATTCAAACGGGCATTGAAACAAATCAACAATCAATAATCTTAAAATATAGTTGCAAATTACCTAAGGCTGTGAATATCGTGATAAGATTTTCCAATTGGATTTGGGGAAACTAAAGAAGAAGAAGATGAAAAAATAGAGGTAAAAACTTGAATCTATATTTTTACAATTTTTTTCAGTCCAATTTTGTTGACTAGCCAGATATTAGAATATTGAATCACATTCTATGACCAATTCGTTAAGGAGATGGAAAAGAACATGGTTGTAAACCAAAAACAACACTATAGAGCAAAGCAATCTCTTTATTTCAAATTGATTTAGGCAAATTACATCTGTCTAAAACAATTGGTAAGAACAACAGTTGTTGGCGGGACACGCACATTGGCCGCTTCTCCCCCTGGGAAGCAAAAATCTTTGACGAACAGATTGAGAAAAAGTGGGCCACCCATCATCGATACAACAATACCCACAAAACGATTGCAAACCATTTTTTCCCTCTGTACTCTTTTTAGCGTGTGTGGTATCCGGATTTCTAGATGAACCCTTTGGTTAGCTCCTTTTCCACTGTAGGTGACGACGGACTACTAAGTAACCGGAGAAGAGAAGTGCCAAAGAGGAGTAGTATGTGTTTAGAGAGAGTGAATTGTGTACCTTCTAGGGATCCTTCTCTCCCTTTATATAAACTTCTCCTGACTTGTACTCCAAGTACAATGGCAAATTAGTCATTTGGCTCAGGTGACGTCATGACATGTCACAAGCCAAATCTGTCATAACGGCTGTAGCTTTGACGAACAAATTAACAAAAAGCGGACCAGCCATCATTGAGACAACAAACTCTACCAAAGTGGCCGTAACCCATTTCTCTTACTCTCTTTTGGTGTACACTATGAAAACAGTAAGCCGCAATTTACACATGATGGGGTATGTTCGGCTTATGTGAAAGAACCACGTAATATTTATTATTAGTTTTTTAAAAAAAAGAAAAATACATAATTAAGTTAATATTGCAAGTAGTTGGCACTAGGTGGTCAGAGGAAACACTCGTACTCACATCGAAATATGGCTTAATGATTTTGTTACTCTAACAATTTTAGCTATGGCATCATAGTGAAATAAATAACTCACAACTCAAAATTCTTTGTAACTTGATGATATAACATGAACAACAGCCGTTTCCCCCTCGGATGGATTAGATTAACAAGCTGAGAAAAGGAGGAGTTTCTCAAACCTATAGTAAATTGTCTTTGTCTATTTCTTGAGAACATAAAAAATCAGGTGACCGATTTATATAGCGTTTGGGGGATCAAGAAGTTGAGTCATGGTATCACGAAATGATTTCACGGTTATTATGTTAGCCATAACTGATGAACTGTATTATGCACAATATGACGGATATATATTTTCTTTCAAAATATGGATTATCCATCTTTATTGGTTATTTTGTGTCACGTGTATATTTTTAAATTTATGTTGATATATGTAATATCAAGTTAGTTCCCATGTAAACCCAGATTTAAGTATCTTTTATATTAAATGAGTTCACATGAAAATTGTGGCGATGTTGAGTTAGTTCCCATGTAAATCATGATTTAAAAAATATCTTTTATATTAAATGAGTTCACATGTAAGTTGTGGTAATATTGAGTTAGTTGCCATATAAACCAAGATTTAAATGTCTCGTTGATTTTAATATTCTTGACATATTGGGTGAGTCGACATGTAACTTGTGGTTTAATTTTGTGTAATGCATAGTTGTCATAAGGCTTATTAACCTTTTTAGTCCTCAAAGTATTTGCGAAATGTCAATTTCATTCCCAATATTCAAATAGTGTCTATCGAGTCCTCAATGTTCACAATGTGTGTTTAAATGGTCCCTGTGTCTAACTCCTCCGTCTTCTCTGTCAAATGCAGATAGTTTCGAAATTTCACCTCCGCGACTTATCTTCAACCTCCCATTTGCCCCCCTAAAAACACCACTCGGCACCATGCACCTCCATCCTTTGCCTCCTCCAAACACTTCACAGCCAGGATCCGTCCATTGGTGGTCGTATGGGATTTTTTGGGGGTTAGTGGATTTACAGCCGTAGTACTTGGTTTTTTCTGTGTCAGTGGAAGTGGAGAGGCCGACGAGGAAGGGGCCGGTCTTGTTGTAGTAGAATTTCTCGACTTCTTTGATACATTTGGTGGCAGTGTCATTGTCATGCCCTCAAATTTGATAAAACAAATATAGGAAATATCCATGTGAGACAAGTCAAAGTCTTACCATTCCTCTTTGAATAGTCAAAGTCACTAAATACATTCTCACCAATACGAATAAACGGGTTCTAACTACTAGAGACCATAGCCCGAATAGATAAATACCAAGTTTAAAAGTTATTACATTGGCCAAATCGTCAAAAGATTTACAAATAGAAGTTACAAAACCATCTTTCAAAAATATAAGACTAAGATGGAAAAATAACTTCATGCATGTATAAGCTCCACGTATGTATCATTTCACAAGCATCCAATCTCATGCTCCATGCCGAGTATCTAAAAATTGATAGGCTGAGCTCACTAACCCAGTAGGAAAACTATTCAACTAACGCTAGTTGTATAAACATGATACATGCATAATGAATAAGTGTGGGAATGGACACGACCAATATATAAGGTTAAAATGAACGAAGGACTACAATTCGTCCACGAAGTAACCAAAGTATATCCAAGTGTCCAAAATGTGTCCAACTGTTCCAAAACAATTTTAAGTATCCAACCAAAGTCCAAGTAGTTACCAAAATCCTCATTTCCGCATATTGAAAACCAAATTTTCGCCAAACACGGCAATTTAATCCAAATACATCATAACCGACATTTTATAAGAAAACATTCATCAATTTTAATAGGGAAATATCCCTCTACCGGATTTCGTGGGCTCCGTGCATGATTGGCTCGTGAAATGGTTGCATTTGAGCGCCTGAGTAGGGTAGAATTGGCCTAATTATCATAGATTTAATCCTAATTTTCCTTTTAATATGTGCACGTGGTTGGATTGTGTCTCTGTGCTTAATTTGCAGGTAATTGAGGTGACTTGGCGCTAACGAAAAGTGTCGGGATGGTCGTGTACGTGGGTTGAGAATTGGAGCGCTGTGAGGACTAAGTGTTGGAGCAAAATTTAGAGAAAAGATGTTCGGAAGTGCTACCCCAAAGTGAAGGAGCGCTTAAGATTGCACAAATGGGGCTCCAAAATGAACAGAATGTTCTGGAGTGCTACACCAAATGAGATGTAGCACTACCGAGTAGTCTAGCAGGTCAACGGTCCACGGGGAAAAGTCAGCAGGTCAACGGTTATAACTGGTTTGGGAGCACTACACCAAAAGAGGTTCAACTTTTGTTATTTTTTGATTTTTGTCGGTAATTAGGTTTTTGGTATAAATACCCTATTTTTTGGTCGAATTAGGGTTCCAACTTTGATAATTTTAGATCTAGTTTTATTATTTTTCGGCTGCAGCAGCTGCTCTTAATTCTCATGTTCAAGTAGAAGTTTGTTTTCGAATTTCCAGCTTTATATTGATGCACCAGTGTTCTTAACCAAGTAATATAATTCTTGCAATTTCACGGTATCGATTTCTATTTCTGCTTTCTTTTATTTCAATCATGTTTAAATCTAGGGTTTTTAACTTAATCGTTGCATGTTTAAACATAATGAGTGAGTAGTCGTATAGGGTGCAACCACGGGACGATGGTGTCCCGTGGCTAATATGATCAACGTTTCACCTCGGGACCAAATTACTTCAATTTTCGGCAATTTTAGGAAACGGAACTTTTCTAACGAATTAAACCCGGGCATTGCCGGATTTCGTATGCGCACGAGAACTGGTGACAGGGGGTGCGTATTCATTAGGAAATATTTTCTTACTCTAAAATCAATAAATCGAATTATTGTGGTCTGAGTGAATATTTGTCAGATTGGCTGCGAGTGCTGGGTTTCCACGGTTGCTCCCTCTTTCTTAATTCGTAGCATTCAGTTTCAGTAACTTTAGTTAGACAATTTACCAATTTTGAACAAGGGGTGGCTACCTGAGAGCCAGTTTAAAACTAGAACCAACGCTGTTGGGTCAACACCATTAGACCGTCTTTGTGGTTCGACTCCGGTACTTCCGGATTTATCATGCTACACTGGTCAGAAGTCCTACGCTTGTGACACATTTTTAGTATAATTTATAATTACCTGGTCGGGCAAGCAATGCACCCCTGCCAGATTTCATGTGTTCTGTGCACCCCTGCCAAATTTCGTGGACTCCGTGCACCCCTACCAGATTTTGCAGGCTCCGTGCACCCATGGGTAGGGACACCAAACAGGTGATCCCTAGAGTTCATTTTATCCAATAATATCATCTCAAAACAATTTGTCTTTCAAAGGTTCCCAAAAGTCTCATTTATTCCAAAAGTTCATTGTTTTCGTCAAAAGCGTCAGCCGACGTGTGCCCAATTTATAAGACTAAGAAATTTGTTAAATCATGTGTCCAAGGGTCAAATTTGAGAATTTAAAGTGAATTCGGTGTTCAAAATGATGGTATAGGTCAAATACACGAAAAAATGAACGATCGGGTATCAAAGGGTGGCCAAAAATTACCCCAAAAATAGGGGACAACCACTGAAAAACAGGGGCAGCAGCTACACTGTCCAGAAAACGACAGATTTTCACCATAAAAAGGTGTTGAATTTCAACCCAAATGCAAGTGTGTAGTTTTTGGCTAAAAATTTAATATGTAGAGTAACAAATGGACATTATGGGAGAGTAATTCAACCAACAATTGCATCAAACAACTACTCAAATCATAGATCACAAAATCAAGCTCAAACAACCCATTTATGAGAGCAAATGATGAATTAGATGGATTTGAGCAACAAGAACAAGAGATATGCTATACATCATATAAATACAACTAGAGGGACTAGAATTTGTCTTCCTACCTCATGAGTTAAGCTCCAAATGTGAAAAAAATGAAAGCCCGAGGTTTAAAAGCTCCCAACCCGAAATGCTTCCTTCCCACGCGAAACCAACGAACCCCGGACTCCATATTACGCGTAGAAGAAGTTTCTGGGGTTGAATCTTGAAGAGAATGAGTGAGGGGAGTGAATTTTTAGGGAGAGAGTGGAGAAAATTTGAGAGGGAGAAGAGAGAGAGAGTGGTCGGGTGGAAGAGAGAGGAGGGGAGTGAATTTTTGGTCCACAAAGAAGGACTAACATACACTTATATACTCTCACCCATTTACACTTGCACCCTTAAACTTCCAAATGTGTTTTAAAAAGACTCTAATGCAATCCAATGCTCTCTCATTAACCCCTTAAGTCAAAATTCAAATCCTCACATTAGCCCAATATTATTCTAGAAAAATTATGTAAAGCAAGGCATGTTCTAGCACAATACTTATTTTCAAAAATCAAACTTATCGTCTTTACTTTAATTTATTTATGACAATAAGAAAGTAACCCCCATTTGGAAACAATGACATTTCCAAAATTTTGAAATTCAAATCACATCCAAATCTCATCCCCCCACTTTTAGTACAAAACCAAAAAATGACACATTTTTCTCCGAAGAAAATGGATGAAAAATAACTTTGCTTTACAAAAAAATAACTTCAAATTATACCATTGTGATTAGAAAAATCCAAGCAACAATTACCAGAACTTTTTATCCACCAAATCGAAACTTCTCCAAAAAGTTTTTTTTTTTTTCACGGGTCCTTACAATCATGGCAAAGGGTGGCGATGGTGAAGATGCGATGGGTGCTGACGTAGACAGTGTAACATTCCTGGCTGTATTTGGGCTCTAGGTTTTCGAGCTTCTTTGCTGTGAAGTCCATTGTGCAGAGAGAGAGAGAGAGAGAGAGAGGGCGGTTATGGAGAGGAGATCAAGAGTGAGGAGAAACGTGATGCTGTGTTTTGAAGGGCAATGTGTTGTGGTCGGGCCGAGTTTCAACAAAGAAACAGTACGGACATGTACATGATATTTCTATCCAAGTTTAATTCCATTTCGCACACTATTGAGATTATTTTGTCACATTTTTTCTAAGGGTAGAGCAAATGTGGATTGATGATGGTGTAATGCGCAAAATGCAATGCACCGGTGGACGAATTTTGGCCGTGAAGTGTGGGGGTTGAAACTAAGTGTTTAGAGGTTGAAGATAAGCTGTGGGGGTGAAATTTCGAAATTACATCTGCATTTGACGGAGAAGGTGGGCGGAGTTAGACACAAGGGCCATTTAAGCACACATTGTGAAAATTGGGGACTCAATAGATACAATTTGAATATTATGGATGAAATTGACATTTTGCGAATACTTTGGGGACTAATTAAAAAGGTAAATAAGCCGTTCTCATGAAATTAATTATCATTATATCATAGTTGATGTCATGGAACTAAATGCTGTATGCTATTATTATGAATCTAGACTCAAGTAAAGCATTTCTTTCAGGTTTGGTTCTTTATTTTCAGTGTAATATTTTCAAATGATATAAAATAAATCTCTAAACATTTAGATTAATTTACCACACATCGAGATTTACATTTTCTTTGATATAACGACTTCGTACTCTTCATATTCCGATGCCAATTTGAATGATTTTATTTAATCTATAGGCCCTTGCATTACGGATTTTTTTATAAAAAAATCTTACATTTTTATTTCTTTAATTTTCGACAACAACACGTGATATGGACCATGTAAATATGTGGTATAAAAGGTTTTGGACCACCACGTGGCAGTGCCCTAAGAGCACATGAATAATTTCTTGTTACTAAGGCTGCGGTTTTGATTTTTTTTTTTTTGATCGGCAATAAAATTTTATAGAACTCGACAAGGGTACATAGAGGAAAAACCAAATACTAAGCACAAGTAAAGAATAGGCTGGGAAAGAAAAGGAAACCATTCAGCAAAAAACTTAAGGAGAAAAATACAAATAGCCTCAGAGTATAATAGCAATGGATAGCACTAGAGGAGAACACTAAACTCCAAGCACCAGAGCTAAGCAAGTAAAGCCAGCAGGAGCACCCAAAAAAGCATCAGAAGAAGTAGCCAAGATGGCAAAGTGTGAGCCACCCAAAAAAAAAATCATTTCTGACCCCCAATTAACGCCAGTTGACACTGGATAACTGCCTCCACACGCTTTCCACCATCTTTGAGTATATCCAAAGTATAGATTTTAATTCACTATTATTCATCTTCCACCCCAAGAAAGATCCAGAAACTAAAACAAAACTCCTGAGAATACCCTTGACCTACCAGCAGCCTCACAATCTACAATTGCAACCTCAGTAGAACCCCAAAATTTCTGAACAAAGAGAGAATCTATAAACTGCATTATAGACTCATGATCCATACACATGCTGTTGGGGTGCTAGTTTAAAGTAGGAGGAAAGTTAGGGAGATAATTTGAGTATATGTTAATTGAAGGGCTAAAGGTGTAATAAAAGAGGTTGGTAGTGGAGACTTTTGGAGTACTTGATTCTTACTTGTCTGGTACAAGGTTGAAGAACGAAAGTGGGAGGAGGACAAGTCAATGAAAGGTCTTTTTCATTACACTCAAATGGTACAAAATGAAGCTCTATTTATAGAGCTCCACTGCCGACTTAATCTGCCGACATAGGTGGGACTAGAATGAACTAATTCTAGAATATTCATGCACATGTCCAACATGTGCTAAAAACTCTTCCTAAATTCTACACCATTCTAGACACTTTTGGACTAGATAATTTACTACACATATTTAGAAACTTCTAGATATTTTTGCTTAGATAATTCTAACACATTTTCTACACAACTCTAGAAGATTGCAAATTATATTTTTTAACACTCCTCCTTAATTTGTAATCTTCATGACTTCATGAAATTGAGAGAATTTTTCTACTGCCACTGCTTTGGTCATAATGTCGGCTAGTTGCTCCTTTGTATTGACAAACTCGAGCTGAATTTCTCCATTCTGCACCATGTCTCTGATAAAGTGATGTCGGAGCTCAATGTGTTTTGTCCTGCCATGAAAAACTGGATTTTTGCTCATTGCTATGGCTGACATATTATCGCAGTAGATGACTGTAGGACCTTGCTCTTTATGCTTCATGTCTGAAAGAATTCTTCTAAGCCATACAGCCTCACATGTTGCATCTGTAGCTGCTATATATTCTGCTTCTGCCGATGAGAGAGCAATTGTCCTTTGTTTTTTAGAACTCCAAGCGATAATGTTGGATCCCAAGCAAAATACGTAGCCAGATGTGCTCTTTCGATCATCTATTGATCCAGCCCAATCACTATCTGTGTAGCCAATAAGCTTGCTGTCATTTTCTTTTGTGTACTTGATGCCAAGTTTCTTTGTCCCTTGAAGATAACGGAGAATCCGTTTCGCTGCGGCATAGTGTAGCTTGCTCGGCTCGTGCATAAATCTTGAAATAAGATTCACAGAATATACAATATCTGGCCTTATATGAGTGAGGTAGTTTAGAGAGCCAACCAATTTTCGGTAGGCGGTAGCATTGATCTTCTCCGCTCCATCATTCAGCTGCAGCTTGTCATTTAGAGAAAGTGGAGTAGAAATTGGCTTGCAGTTACTCATCCGAAACTTCTTCAATAAATCTTCAAGATATTTTTCTTGTGAGATAAAAATTCCTTCTTTGGATTGCCTCACTTGGATGCTGAGAAAATATCTCATAAGGCCGAGATCAGTCATCTCGTACTCCTTCATCATGTCTTTTTTAAATTCTTCAACCATCGTTGAATTGGTGCCTGTGTAGATTAAATCATCAACATATAAGCCGACAATGAGGAAGTCATTCGTACCTCCTTTTTTGACATAGAGTGATGGTTCACTTCGGCTTCTTTCAAAACCATTTTGGCAGAAGTATTTGTCAATGTTGCTGTTCCACGCTCGAGGTGCTTGCTTCAAGCCATAGAGTGCCTTCCGTAGCCGGTACACCTTGTCTTCTTTTCCTTTGATTGTGTAGCCTTGCAGTTGCTCCACATAGACTTCTTCTTCAAGCTCTCCATTGAGAAATGCAGATTTGACGTCGAGTTGATATATTGGAAGCTCGCACTGTGCCGCCAAGGCAAGAACTGTTCTGATCGTCTCCATGCGAGCGACAGGAGAAAATGTTTCATTGAAATCTACTCCAGGCTGTTGCGAGTAGCCTTTTTCCACTAACCGTGCTTTGTGCTTCTGAATTGATCCATCTTCTTTGTATTTTGTCTTATAGACCCATTTGAGTCCGATTACGTCTTTGTCTTTTGGCAGCTCCACGAGATTCCATGTGTGATTTTTCTTAATAGTTGCAATTTCTTCGTCCATTGCCTTTTTCCATATTTCTTCGCTTGCAGCTTCTTCAAAGTTCTGTGGTTCACAAGTGAAGAAGGCAAAATCACACGAGTCTTATATGTCTCGTAAGGAGCGTACCTTTCTTGTTGGATTGAGATCTTCCGATGAGCTCTCTGGACTGGTTTGCGGACTTTGGCTTGGACTTGGGTCTGGAGTTGAAGTTTCTTGCCCATCTCCTGCATCAAAAGGCTCGAAAAACTTTTGCTGTTGGAAGGAATTGTCCTCCCATTTCCATGCAGCAGCTTCATCAAATATCACATCTCGAGAAACCAGAAATTTATTTGTGTTTGGATTATAGAGACGATATCCCTTGGACTCGTCACTATATCCAATGAAAATATATTTTTCTCCTTTTTCGTCAAATTTTTCCCTTTGTTCTGAGGGAACTAATGCATATGCAATGCATCCGAAAATCTTGAGAAAATGTATCTGTGGCTTCTCTTTATACCATGCCTCATATGGCGTTTTGTTCCGTACCGCCTTTGTGGGAGATCGGTTGAGGATGAACACAGCAGTGTTGACAGCTTCAGCCCAGAATGTGTTTGGCAGGCCTTTGCCTTTGAGCATGCTTCGTGCCATCTCTGCAATGGTACGATTCTTCCGCTCTGCTACTCCATTTTGCTGCGGTGTCTTCCGGACTGTAAGTTGCCTCTTGATCCCTTTTTCCTTGCAATACTCCAAGAACGGTGTGTAGATGAATTCACCACCACGATCCGTCCGAAGTGTCTTTATTAGTCTTCCACTTTGTCTCTCCACCAAGGCTTGAAACTTGAGAAATACAGAAAATGCTTCTGATTTCTTCTCAAGGATGTAAAGCCACATCATTCTTGTATAATCATCAACAAATAAGAGAAAATATATTTTTCCTCCAATAGATGGTGTTCTGGTAGGGCCAAAAATATCAGAATGCACTAATTCCAAAGGCGCTTTTGCTCTCCAAGCGAACTTTGGAAATGGGAGTCTATGCATTTTCCCATTTATGCACCCTTCACAAACTTTATCAATTTTATCAATATTTGGTAGCCCTTTCACCATATTTTTCTCCTTTTGCAATCTCATGCCTTTGTAATTTAAGTGGCCATATCTTAGATGCCATAAATATGAGTCATCAACTTTTTCTCCTTTAAGGGCAAAATTTTCATTAAGTGGCATCATTAATGGGAAAATTTTATTTGGAGTCATTTTGACTTTGGCCACTGTAAATTTTTTCTTTTTGTCTATAATTATGCACTCACCATTATCAAATTTAAGTGCATAATCCTTCTGCAATAATTGCCCCACACTAAGTAAATTTTGAGTAAGTCCGGGAACATAAAGGACATCAGAAATTAATCTTTTGTTATCTCCCTTTGTGTAGACGGCAATAACTCCCTTTCCTTCAACATTTTTGCAGCTTTCCATCTCCCAACTTTACTTGAGACGAGACTTTATCGTCAAGTTGCACAAACTTTTTACGATCACCCGTCATATGATTATTGCATCCACTATCCAAGTACCAGATGTTATCTGGTTCTTCTTGAGCATTCATGCAAGAGAATAATTGTTCTGCTTCATTTTCTTCCGAAAAATTAGCTTTGTTTTTTTCATGATTGAACCAACAATCACGATCGGAATGATTGGAAATTTTGCATCTCTTGCATTTAAATCTACAATCTTCAGATGCATGATTTGTTTTTTTGCAAATAATGCAAGAAGAGTTAGAGTTACCGCCATTAAGATTCCTTTGATTATTGTATCCTTTTCCTTTGTTCTTGGCATTTTGGCCTCCACGTCCTTTCATGCCTCCTTCTCGAATTGAGCCCTTCTCTTGATTCTTTCCTCCAAAATTGATTTTGCTTTGAAATGCTTGCTCCAAGGATTGATTTGTGAACCTGCTCATTCTTTGTTCATGTGCCTCGAGAGAACTCATTAGTTCATGTCGAGTAAGTTTAGATAAATCCTTGGACTCTTCGATAGCGGCAACAATATGCTCAAACTTTGGTGGCAAACTTCTTAAAACTTTTTCAACAATTCTTTTGTCCGTAAGGGTATCTCCATAACTTCGAATTTGATTGACAATTCCAGCAACTCGGGAAAAGAATGATTGAACAGATTCATTTTTCTTCATTGCTAGATTATCAAAATCTCTCCAAAGTGTTTGAAGTTTAATGGAGATAACCTTATCATAACCTTGATATTCAACTTTTAGTGTCTCCCATGCTTCTTTTGAAGTTTTTGCACCCAAAATTCTTGGAAAGATCGTTTTGCTTACCCCGCGTTGAATGTTTAGTAGAGCCAATGCATCTCTCTTCTTGTTCTCCTTGAATTTCTTCTTCTTTGCTTCCGTCCAAGTTGCTTCTTCTTCGTCATTTGCTGGTGCCTCGTACCCGCTTTCAACGAGTTCCCACAAGTCTTGTGAGATGAATAGAGTCTTCATTTGAATACTCCAATAATCATAGTTCTCTCCCTCAAATATAGGGATGAGAGTTTGTGCATAGTTGAAAGTGGAGGAGTTGGCTTCCATATTGAGTGATAGGTGAATAAGGAGGACAAGGTTATATTTGGGGTTCCTGCTCTGATACCAAAATTGTTGGGGTGCTAGTTTAAAGTAGGAGGAAAGTTAGGGAGATAATTTGAGTATATGTTAATTGAAGGGCTAAAGGTGTAATAAAAGAGGTTGGTAGTGGAGACTTTTGGAGTACTTGATTCTTACTTGTCTGGTACAAGGTTGAAGAACAAAAGTGGGAGGAGGACAAGTCAATGAAAGGTCTTTTTCATTACACTCAAATGGTACAAAATGAAGCTCTATTTATAGAGCTCCACTGCCAACTTAATCTGCCGACATAGGTGGGACTAGAATGAACTAATTCTAGAATATTCATGCACATGTCCAACATGTGCTAAAAACTCTTCCTAAATTCTACACCATTCTAGACACTTTTGGACTAGATAATTTACTACACATATTTAGAAACTTCTAGATATTTTTGCTTAGATAATTCTAACACATTTTCTACACAACTCTAGAAGATTGCAAATTATATTTTTTAACACATGCAACACAGGATTCCTTTAGGGATAAACTTGAGACTTGAGAAAATTTCAGTCTTTTGGCTTACTCCTACTCAAAGGAGCAAATCTGTTAGTCATCAGCAGTTGTTCCTCCTCAATCCTCATTGTCACCACCAATGTATCTTTGTGTGAAAATTCAATTCCCACCTTATTACCCACCTCTTTCGTAGCTTGAAGTTCTCTCATAATCAAATTCTGACCATTGCCCAGCATAACTGAAGTAACAGTATTCTCCACATATTCACGTGTATCAGAGCTCAAACTTTCATCACTACACTCCTCCATTGTTGCTCTGTTGTCCACTGCAAACTTGAGCTCCACTTCAAGGTTCAAACCCGATAATTGAGATCTTCGAATGTTATTTTCAGAGCTGCGGTTTTGATTTGCTTGGAATGAATACGGAAGATGAAAGTGACATTCAAATCATAGATGCTTGGAAGTTACTAAGGGTGTGGTATACTTGTTCAGAAAACTTAAAAAACAAAAACTAAGGTTTGACATATAAACCGAAATAATTCATTGGCAAACTTTAAAAATAAAGCTAGCTTCTATACTTCATTAATCTGTGTCTACCATATTCTTCCTCCATCCCGTGTTAATTTATTCAAAATATGTGTCATAGTTTTTTGAATAAGTCAATATGTTCTACGAATTTTTTGCAAAAACCTTAAGAACTAAGTTTAGTTTTACAACTTAATTTGTATGACAGGACACAAATTATGCAGGGAGGCATGTAAATTTTGTCGGAAGAAGTTTCATATTTTGATTGGTAAGTTTGAATCAAGCAATTCATAGTTCAGATGTTTGCGGCTTAATTAGAATAAAAAGGAATAATCGAATTGGGGTCATGGATTTACCTAGGTCAAGTTAGAGAACAATAAAGGATTTTTGTCTTCGACACTCATTCAACGGGACAGTGTGTAACAAATCATAGCTAAATGATTGAATCTTTAGACACCCTTCAAATGCTATGAGGTGCTCGGAAATGATCGAAGTAGTTGAATAGAAGGATTACTATGACTATAACCCTCGGTAAATTTACCAAACATGAAAATGATTTATTTGATACAATATTATGGATGATTGGTTAGGGAGGGACCGCTTTGTTTTAATTTGTTGGCTGGTCTGGTTTACACCTCTTTTCTCGTGCCTATTTCGGCTTAGGGGGTTGGTTCACATGTACCACCTTTGTAACTTCATGGTATACTCATGGCAAGGAAACAGATTGAAACAAACCATTGGAAACATAAACTGTAAGAAAGATGTTAAAGTACTGGGCCGATTTGGAATTCGGAAAATTGAAAATGGAGGCTAGTAGCCAATTTATTAATATAGAAAAAGGATAAAACGAATGGTGGTGAATAAATTCTTGTAACTGTCACACTAGATATTATCCTAATAATAAAAAAAAATATTACAATAGCTTGTAATGTAACAAGAATTAACTGTTAGGGCGAAGGACAATGCTACCCGTACAGAATAAAATGCACAAAAAATGTATAGAGGGTGGTTGGGGACCCATTTTTGGGTCCCACACGAGTAATCCGAATCGTTCATTACTCTTAGAACAATTTTCCGAGGGGCCCCACAAAATTAGAGCTCAATCGGACAATTAAAAGTGCTCGAACAAAAGTCTCACCGTTTCAATAAAAAAATTGTGATTGAAATGGTGGGTTTTTGGTTCGAACACTTTTAACCATCCGATTGATCTGAAATTTATGAGGCCTCTCGAAAGAATGTTTTAAGAACAATAAACTATTTGGATCACTTGTGTGGGACCCAACAATAGGTCCCCGAGCACGATCTGTGCATTCTGTGTGCAACTCCCTCTGCACCCATATGTTTATGGTAGGGCAAATGTCATTTTCACTTGCAAGTAGTAGCTTGCTCATGCGGTAGAGCTTTTCGATGTCTCACATTGTATTTCGGGATCGAGTCTCATTCCTCCCTNCCCCATGTAATAGATTAGGAACGACCAATGACAAAAAACATCATTTTTACTTATTTTTTTATAGCAAAAATAAATTTATATATTAATCTTTGAAATAATACAAAGATTTAAAGGACTAAGGGCACACCAACATACACCACCCAAGACCAATATCACAAGATGGCGAACGCCAACTAAAGCAACAAAAACCAAAGAAAACCCAAAACTCACGATCCAAAACACCTAGCAAACCTCGAACCCTAACCAAAAACCCACAAAATCAGATACATCAAGACACAACCAATCGATGGACCAAAGCAAAGACCACAACAGACAAAGCATCAAAAGATACACCACCACAATCTAAAAAACCAGCAGCACCGTCGCTAGACCACGGACAACTCCCGAAACAAGCGAAAACCAAGATAATTGGCATGAGTTATTAAAACAATCAAAGTCCTATCGCTGCCATTATTTTCGCCTTGGATCCAGCAATCCTTGAGCAATTTCTCGACCAGAAGATTTGACAACCGCCATTCTCTTTTCCAGGGATGCAGAAATCTTTTCCCGACACATTGATGAAGAAAGCAGAGCCCATTGCTGATGCCCAATTGATGAAACCACCGAGTGTCATCCTTGCTGATTACAAGTACAAGATAAAATATTGAGGCGGGTTTAAATAGGCCCCTGAAACAAAAAATTAAATTACAATTGGACAAAGTAATTAACCCCTATTTATTACACCTCAAATTAAAATTCCGATTTGGCTTGGTGGGAAAGAAAAGTGAATGTGTAGTTAGCTGTAAATCTTAAATATTTCTACCCACATTCTGAAGCTGGTTTTGTTGCACGGACGGATGATTACAACTACTATAACACAAGGTGATAGAGCGACTCACAATTTGAATTCTTTCGGAGTTACTTGATGATATAACATGAACAACAACCACTTAATTGTCGTGACAAAATTCTTGATGCCCGCATTGAGGAAATGGTGGAAATATACTGCAAAACCTTTGCGATTGACAAGTCAGCTTTTCCAGTTCACATGGTAAATTTGTTGGTGGAGTTTATATAGTTTTTTGAAAGAAGGAAGGATATCAGAAAGCAAGAAATTAAATTCACCAGATCCCAAAATATATTTTCTATTGTACGGGTTGCCTGTTTATGTTAATTTTTCCGAAAAAGTACATCGGTTAACTTGATTTATTTTGTTGTATTATGTCAAAGATAATCACGCGGTAATCTCCGTTTATAACCATTTAAGGAAGAATAAAACTAGGAATAACAAGCCGAAAAATAAGAAGTGAAGCTATAACTTGTCTATGTTCACGAGTTTGACTTCTACTGTGAAGCAAGAATCCTCCGAGGCTACTGCAATTAATAGAAAGTTTAAGTTTGTTCGAACATTATTTCAACATTTTTAAATTAATTGAGGTGCATTTAGGTTTAAAGTTTCAACATTTTGAAACTTTGGTTTAAACCACCGGTGTAAAAAATGTTGTTACATACTAAGATGAGGCCAGTCCCATGCCATGTGCCTAATTGTGTACATTAGCAAGATGCGCATTAACTAATAACTAATTAACTATTATCTATGGTATAAAACACAATTTTCATGGAATGAATTGCTACCTCTCTGTTTCAAATTGCTTATGCACAACAAAAAGTCAGCACAATATTCAGATTTTAAAAAAAAATAATTCAGCCTGTCAAAAAATTAAGGCAAAATTGATAAATAAGAAAATTTGCCTCCAAGATTGATTTCAAAAGTACCAATTAGCCTATAGTTTTGAAGATGTCTTTCTTTTCTTTTTCGGTAATTGGGAAATCAAATGGAAGAATAAAGTAGCACTCCATTAAAGAAGATGTTTTTCACTCTTGCAATTAATCCTCCAAACACCAAATCATACTTGTGGTATATGGTTAGAAGATGTCTTTCAAATAATATAATTTTGGAGAACTCTTTCTATCATTTCTTCTCAAAGTAAATTTATAGAGCTTTATACATACAATTCATCTTTTGCTATTGAAAAACGAAAAGCTGATCTGGATGAGTGATTCGGAGATTTCTATGCAGTTGTACAATAGTCAATTTCCGGCCTGAAAAAAGGTTTGTTACCAAGGAGAGCTAGTTCATTTGCTTGAGTCTATTTACCCAAACAATCTAGTAGGAAATTACTTGTTAAAACAAACTAAAATAATTTGTGAACCACATAACTTTGAAGAAGCTGCAAGTGAAGAAATATGGGAAAAGGCAATGGATGAGGAAATTGCAACTATCGAGAAAAATCACACATGAGATCTCGTGGAGCTACCGAAAGACAAAGAAGTAATTGGTCTCAAATGGGTCTACAAGACAAAATACAAAGAAGATGGATCAATTCAAAAACACAAAGCACATTTAGTAGCAAAAGGCTACTTGCAATAGCCTGGAGTGGATTTCAATGAAATATTTGCTCCTATCGCTCGCATGGTGACAATCAGAACAGTTCTTGCTTTGGCGTCACAGTACGAGCTTCCGGTGTACTAGCTTGATGTGAAGTTAGCTTTTCTTAATGGAGAGCTAGAAGAAGAATGTTTATGTGGAGCAACCACAAGGCTGCACTGTCGAAGGAAAAGAAGACAAGGTGTACCAACTTCGGAAGACACTATACGGCTTGAAGCAAGCACCTCGAGCTTGGAACAACAACATTGGCAATTACTTCTGTCAAAATGGTTTTGAAAAAGGCCAAAGTGAACCATCACTTTATGTCAAAAAAGGAGATACGCAAGACTTCCTCATTGTCTGCCTATATGTTGATGATTTAATCTACACAGGCACCAATTCAGTGATGCTTGAAGAATTTAAAAAGGCCATGATGAAGGAGTACGAGATGACTGATGTCAGCCTCATGAGATATTTTCTCGGCATCCAAGTAAGGCAATCCAAAGGAGAGATTTTTGATTGCCACGTGAAATGGTTGCATTTGAGCGCCTGAGTAGGGTAGAATTGGCTTAATTATCATGGATTTAATCTTCATTTTCTATTTAATATGTGCACGTGGTTGCATTGGGTGTTTATGCTTAATTTGCAGGGAATTGAGGTGATTTAATGCTAATGGAAAGTGTCCGGATGGCTCGTGTACGTGGATTGAGAAGAGGAGCGCTACTCTAATTATTTGGAGCGCTCAAGATTGGCACAAAAAGGTCCAAAAAGTGAACAGAAGGATTAGGAGCGCTACACCAAAAGTGGTGTAGCGCTACCGGATTGTTAAGAGTCAATGGTCAACGGGAAGAGTCAACCAGTCAAAGGGGGAGATAAGCAAGTGGTAGCGCTACACCACTTTTGGTGTAGCGCTACAAATAGCTTATCTTGGCCAGTGAACGGCAGCGTTTTGGTCGTCCGCAAAGTATAATCCTATTCTGTCTCGGATTTTAATTAGAAATTAGAGTTTAGTATAAATACTTATGTTTTAACTTAGATGAGGGTTCCAGAATTTTTACCTAGGTTTTTAGTTTACAAGTTTTCGGCTCCAGATCTGAAGTTTTTCATTCGTTGCTACACTTTCAAGTGAATTCCAGGATTTGTTTCACAGATTGTTCGTCGGGATTAACTTTGCCTTTGCAATTACGGTATCGGTTTTTCATTGGTTTTATATTTTATTTATTCAAAGCATGATTAGTTTTAGTTTCGAATCATCTTCTGCAATTTATTTCAATATGTGTGAGTAGTCGTTTAGGGTGCGACCGCGGGACGAAGGTGTCCCATGGCTAGGCTGATTTACATTCCACCTTGGTGCTGAATTACTTTAATTAATGTGCAGTTTTTGAATACGGAAGCTTTTCTAGCAAACAAAACCCGGGCATCGCCCGTTCCACATGCGCGCAGGAATCAGTGACAAGTGTTGTGCACTTGTTAGAAACCGTTTCCATATTTTCAAACCTATTAATTAAATCATTGTGGCCCGAGTGGATGTGAATTAGACTAGTTGCAGGCACCGTAGTGCCCACGGCTGCGCTCTCCTTCTTAAATTCAAAGTTCAGTAATTAAATTAGGTTAAGTTAGTTAATTAATTAAACCAATTGATCAAGGGGTGGCTACCTGAGAGCCAGTTACAAACATAGAACTGACATAGTTTGAGTGAAACACCGTAGACCGTCTCTGTGGTTCGACTCTGGTACTTCCGGATTTATTGTGTTGCACCGGTCGATAGTCCTACGCTTGGGACGAAATCTTAGTTAATTTTTAATCACCCGAACAGTCAAGCAATTTTTATCTCACAAGAAAAATATCTTCAAGATTTATTGAAGAAATTTCGCATGAGAAACTGCAAGCCAGTTTCTACTCCACTTTCTCTAAATGGCAAGCTGCAGCTGAATGATGGAGCAGAGAAAGTCGATGCTACAGCTTACCAAAAATTGGTTGGTTCTCTAAACTATCTCACTCATACAAGGCCAGATATTGTATATTCTGTGAATCTTATTTCCAGATTTATGCACGAGCCCAGAAAGCTACACTACGCCGCTGCAAAACGGATTCTCCATTATCTTTAAGGGACGAAGAAACTAGGCATCAGGTACACAAAAGAAAATGATAGCAGGCTTATTGGCTACATAGATAGTGATTGGGCAAGCTTGCTGGATGATCGCAAAAGCACCTCAGGATATGTATTCTGTATCGGATCCAACATTATCGCTTGGAGTTCAAAAAAGCAAAGGACAATTGCTCTATCATCGATAGAAGCTGAATATATAGTAGCTACAGATGCAACATGTGAGACTATATGGCTCAGACGAATTCTACACGAAAGAAAATGATAGCAGGCTTATTGGCTACATAAATAGTGATTGGGCAGGCTCGTTGGATGATCGCAAAAGCACCTCAGGATATGTATTTTGTACTGGATCCGAGTTATCGCTTGGAGTTCAAAAAAGCAAAGAACAATTGCTCTATCATCCACAGAAGCTAAATATATAGCAGCTACAGATGCAACATGTGAGGGTGTATGGCTTAGACAAATTCTTTCGGACATGGAGCATAAAGAGGAAGGCTCTACAGTCATCTACTGCGATAATATGTCAGCCATAGCCATGAGCAAAAATCCAGTTTTCACGGCAAGACAAAGCACATTGAGCTCCGTCATCACTTTATCAGAGAATTGGTGCAAAATGGAGAAATTCAGCTTGAGTTTGTCAATACAAAGGAGCAGCTAGCTGACATTATGACCAGAGCAGTGGTGGCAGAAAAATTCTACCAATAAAGGTGGAATCCTGTTTGGCAGATCCTCCGAAAACACATCCTTAAATTCTACCAATAGAGTTTGAATAGCTGCTGGAACAACTTTTTCAAAATGTTCCTGTCCCACATCTTTGTTAATCAATGCAAACACTACCCCAGACTCCATAACTTCTTTCTCCATCCGGACTTGAGCCAACAGGTTGGGACCCAAAAGGGCCACCTTTTTTACGGCAAAAGCTTAATCTTGGAACCACCGAACACCAAATTGTATGGGTGAGTTCTCCCATCATGCGATACTTTCTGGTCAAACTACCATGGACACCCCAAAAAGAAGTGGCAAACATCCATAACAACCACCTCACACCACACACTATCTTTATATTTGGAACCCATGGAAAAGGAAACTAAACAACGCTTAGAAACCTTCACATCGTTACCTTTCTTCAGCCAACTCAGCTTGTAGGGATTTGGGTTTGCCTCTATTTTCAAGTTCACCTTCAAAATAGCCTCCTTAGAAACCACATTCTCGCAACTGCCCGAGTCAATGACAAAGTGACAAACTTTACCACCCATTGTACAAGTTGACGAAAGATGTTGTTACGTAGCCACGATTCCCCCACAAACTCTCGAGGCGCATAACACACCCTTCGAACCACCAGCAAAGGGCCCTTGTCCCCCTCAACTACTAGTTCCTCCATCTCCTCACTACCATCATCGAACAAAGCCTTCTGATCATAATCTTTAAAAAAGTCATGAATGGCCCCATCAGGTTTTGCAGACAAGGCCTTTTCAAGATGGTCTCCCTTCCTACAATCCGCCATACAATGCCATGGCTCCCCAGACTTAAAACATTTATAGGCCAACATCGCTGGTTGGATTGCTACCGGCATTGTAGGTTAAAAAGGTATTGCACGAGTTGGTGGTGTAGCCCCTGCAAATGCTCGAGCAGTGCTACCCCAACTTCCTGCTGGTCTCCTACCAAACCGTTTTTCTATCACCAAAGCCTGCTGATGGGCATCCAAAAAAGAACAAAAATCATACATAATCAATTTATCCTAATATTGTGCACGTAAACCACCAGCATTATCAGCTGCTCGTATGTCTCTGAAAGATCATTCCTGGCCATGAGTTGATAAAACTCGTCGATGTAATCGTCGACAAAATTTGTGTTTTGGCGAATATTCTACAGTAGCTGGTACATGATATGGGTATAGCTATGGGGCAGAAACTCAACCCGCATCTTCTTCTTCAAGTTCTCCCAATCTACGATCTTGGTTTACCCCTGCCAATTCCTTTTGATCTTAAGTTGTTGCCACCACGCAGAGGCTCAACCTTTGAACCTAGTAGCCACAAGAAGGACCCTCATTTCTATAGGAATCCCTTTGAACTCCATAAAATCTTCAATAGCATCCACCCAGTCCAGAAACTCCTCTAACGACATTGTGACGTGGAACTCTGGTAGTTCAATCTTCATATTGTTCTCCCAATGATGAGAGTCACGGGTTTTGGCCACAACGCCTCTATACCGCCCCCCTTGGTAGTTTTCACCACCAAACAGATTGATATCTTCATCAGAGGGTTAGGTCTAATAAGGCGACGGCGAGTTGGGTCAGCAATCTCGAAAGCATCCATGCGCTGGACAATATTTCCAAACATGGCTTTGAGTTCAACCAAGCCCCTCTTCTATCGAGCATCCCAACTAGCATCATCTTGTTCATAGATTTCGTCGATACTAGTGGTTCGACCACCCCCTCTTGCACGTCATACACCATGTCTCGCCACCACGAAAGGATTGCAACGTGTGCTCTGATACCAACTAATGTAGCACAGCCTATTGAAACGAAATCAATCATGCAAGAGAGACGCAAACAATAAGATCGACTCGGAGGTACTGCCTCCTTAAACGACCGAAATATGAGTAAAACTCATTTTCTTTAATTCAATAACAACCAACCCCTACCAAAGGGCTTACAATCATACTTATAGTACCAAAGAAACCATAGGCCAACTAGGAAACAAATTATGAAAGGATTTGACTTGCGAATCAAGTCGAAATCAAATAAATTAAAAAAATTACCAAAAAAGGAAAAATTCTAGTTCAACTGGAAAATCAAAAACTAGGAAGAATTATAAGATTGTCAAAACAGATGACAAATAAAATGGAATTTCCTACTAAAAGTTATAAGCAAATCAATTATTTCCTAAAATGGCAAAATTGCCATTTGGAAGGCCTAGACGATGTCGAACAGCCAAAATCCATCGTTGATCATCGCCAGAATGGGATGAGAAATGTGCAGAAGCCCGTTCTGCTTCAAAACGCAGACTCGGAGCCTTTTTGCCAATGTTGGCCCATGCAACTTATTTATTAATGTCGTTTGGGCCGCGAACGGGGCCGCAGCCATTCCAGCCAAGTCTCAACAACCTAGTCTGCATTAGAGAGTTTAGAATAGTCGGCAAAAAACAATTTCAGTATCATAGGATGTAGAAAAAATTACAATTTTTTTTTTCGAACTCCGCCCGATAGAAAGAAGTTTTACTGACTGTTGTTTGCCTGACACAAAACCAAGTGAAAAATGAAAGGAAAGAAAGACCTCAAAAACTTTAAAGCCTTCGTCATGTGCGGCCGTGTTAAGCAAAAGAACCCACAATTTCATGAACTTATTTTTTGATATCATGAACATTTATGCAAATGACACGATTTTATTATCAGTGATTCACACCAAATAAAGCTTCAAATCCTCTAACAACAATTTAAACGAAAAAGAGTCATAAACAGGCTTTTAAGGATGCTACCATTTTTGTCCTTGAGATGTTAAAATCTATTCCGATGAGGAGTGAATTCCAGTTAGGACGGAAGTCTTTAGAATTAGTGAGGGATGGTGTTGGAGGGAGTCGAGTGTTAATAGTGGAACGATGGGGAAGTTTTCAAATTTCCCTTTCTCTATTGGGGTTTGAAGAGTGTTGGTTGGGAACAAAGTTACAGAAGATATCTCATAGAAAAATGGGCAGTGGTTTCATGGGAAGTTTGAGAGGGAAAGACAGAACACTGGAGTGCGGCCTTCATCAAAATTGGGGTGGGAAATTTGTGGAGGTGAATCTCAAAGTTTCGAATAGGAGGCAGAAAGTATGTATACCAAAATCAGAGGGGTGTGGTGGGTGGTCAACATTCGCATCAAGACTAATTGATTTTGAGTTATGTTGGAGAGAGAGATCGAATTCTCACAGAGAACCTTATTCGATGCAAAACACGATCGCCGCCAGCAGCCTCTATGATGATGATAGACTGATGGGTTTCCTGGGCCGCATCTGCCTAGACCAAATAGGAGCATCAAGGGTTCTAATCAAAGAGTTAAAAACCATTTGCAAATGGATTGATAAAATATACAGTGGCCGGAGCAAATCAGCGAAGGCGATTGAGGGGAAAGCTATTGAGCAATTTGTGAGGGGAAAGCCGAATAATGGTGGAGCTGAGAAACTGGCAGTGCATGATGCACTGTGAAGGGAGAAGCGTGTAGATACCACAAAGGTGAGTGATAATGCATTGGAAATTTTAGAACATAGAGTGATGTGTGGGTTGGGTTCAAGGGGATTTATTGAAGCAGACAAAAATCACTTTTCGAGGGAGAACAACAATACAGGTGGAGGACATTTCAACTTTCAAAATCAAAATTCAAGTGGGGCATTTTTTAGGGGAGAGTGTTCGATCCATTCAGAATATAAGTGGAGCAATAATGCTGGTAATAGATATCCTATTTTCCATGAGAGGAATAAGCTGCTAATGGGTTCTAAAGTCATGGGCCACATAAAGTATGTTTGGGTTCCAAAGTAGAAGTTAATTGGAGGGGAAAACTTTAAGGGTCGAAAGGGGGAGTCTTCATCATTTAGTTCTAACGAGATAACGGTAGCTGCGATGGGGGAGAACTGGGGGGAGAACTCGACTGTGGGACAAAATTGTTGTATTGCAATTGCAAAATCTTTTGGCACTATGGATAGAGATACAAAGTTGTGTCAAGAAGAGGTTAATATTGAAAAACTAGAGGGGGATGCTTATGAGGATAAATGGTCAAACCAAGAAATAGTTAGCGAGTCAAAAAAGGAAATTGGCAGACAGAGTTTAATCGGAGGGGTAGAGCAAGACAAAGAATTAGAGAAGGTTTCACAAGCAATGCATCTAAAAAGGTTAAGGGCAAAAAAGTTGTTGAAGGGACGGTTTTGGTTTTCAAACCGTTTGGAGTTTTTTAGGGCGCAAAGAAGATGTGGGAGTATTCGGATAAAAAATTTGATATTTGGGGCATAGTCATAGTGTCTTAGGTTCTGCTTATGTGGCATTTGACTCATTTTGTTTGCTGCTGGTTTTGTAGGTGTGGATTTCATAGTTGGTTTTGGTTGTATTTGATTATTTGGTTGTCTTCTTGTTAGCCTCCAATCCTTTGGGTCTCGAGAGGCATATGATTTTCGTTGGGTGGGATGCCAACCTCGTTGGTATCACTTCTTATTTTGATGCTTTCTCTTGCTCCCTTTAATCTTGTATCTTCGATATTTGATTAATAAAAAAAATTTCCGTTCAAAAAAAAAGTTGAAACCTTAACTCTGAGAAAACAAATATCCAAATAACATGGAATCACATCACACTCGACTCCACAAGTTAGAACAGATCAACATCCGATTTTAAGAGAGTTTGACATATATATTCCTCTTTTGGCATGCATTTGCATTTGTCATTGACAGTTCTGAAAGCATAGTTTCAAGCATGATACCCATTCCTCGGTCTGGAAATTAGTGCCATTGCAGAAGTGCTCACAGTCTACCGCGCAAGCTGTGTATGGAATTGAAACATTATGTATTAATTCTCATAATTACATATTGTACTTGTGTTTGGTTAATTCATTAGAAGAAAATATGCAATCAAATATTTTTCCAGAAATGTGACAAGGAATAGAAACGAGTCAGGAGTGGAAGGCGGTAGGGTCAGAAACCCAGAATCATAGAGTCGCGCGAGTGATAATCCCAAAAAATACTACTCCCTCCGTTTCATTTTAAATGCTCCCTACGTATATCTGTACCATTTTCAAATATCTGAATCTTTTTAGTGGTAAGTTTACCAAAGTTTTTAAAAATTTTGACTAATAGAATTAATTGATCGAGATTTATCAAATAAGATCCATATTGTATATAAATTATATTATAGAATCAAAACTATAAGAGTTTTAAAAAAAACACGCATAACTGTAGGAAGCATTTAAATTGGGACAGAGGGAGTAATTAAAACGAAGCATATATTTACTGCACATAATTTACGTAACAAAGGATCCCAATGAGTTTTTTTGCATTGAAAACGGAAAAGTCTATGGTATGCTCCCGTTAAAGGGGGCATATTGTAGACACACACTCCCTCTGTCCACATTTATTGGTTTCTTTTTGAAATTCATTCCACTTTCGATTGCTTATATCTCTCAACTTATGATTGTTTTCATGATTTTAAAACTTTGCATTATAGAACTGTGTGATCTATCAAACAAGATTCATATTGTATATTTTTGAGATTTATATTGAAAAATATAAGCAATTGAAATGGCATAGATTTCAAAAAGGAACCAACAAATGCCGACAAAGGGAGTATATTTTTGGTACTTGTTATGATTTTGGTGATTATTACATATTTTTTGGTAGTTTTTTTGTGACTAGTAAATTTTTTTTTATAACTCATAACAAATCGTTACAAGTACCAAAACCATATGGAGCAAAGTTACCCTAGACAGTCATGTGAATAATGAATCTATAAGAATTTGTAACTTATAAATTAATAAGAAATACAAACAGTACTATTGGAGTATTTGAGAACCGAGTCCCATGCATGTAACCACAGTCTCTTTGAAACAGATTTGCAATCTACCGAGTGTGTTGTAGGTTGAAACTGACGTTCGTCTCTCAGGATAAAATAGCTAGACCACGAACTTCGGAACACCTCCGATGAATGCGTTGGCGAACTGAACTTTTGTCGGTCTCTCTCTCACAAATCAATCCTACGTGATGACCAAAACTATATGTAGCAAGTGCCAAAATCATATATAAAAGCAGCCAAAAATATACGTAATAGGGTGTACCGTAAACCTTATCATGAGAGGACCTACCGTAGCCTCATCCCTCTTTGTAAACTTGTTAAAGATATGTTGGCTGGGGACAAAGACCTCGACTTTGGGATAGCTTTAGTAGTTTAGTTGGGTCAACTGATAAACGCAATTACAATATTATTTGCCTTTTTTTAACCTTATCACTGGGATTGTACCTTCCTTAGAAGGCTTGACTTCGGAATGCATAGCTTCAACTATTGGAATATGAACAAGATGATGGTGGTGATCCTCATCACGAGCTTTTGGTGGAACTGTAATATGGAGCCCCTATATGTTTTTGTAAGCAAATGAAAGGGAAATAATTAAGAATTTTTGGTCAAAATAATTAGATTGAGGTTTTTTAATCGGCAAAAAGAAATTTCAGAATACGGTGGTTTGTACTTTAGATCAGTTTCAATAAGAAATACGAAGAGAACAAAAATCTGCAATATTAGGAAAATAAAATTCAAGGCCAAAGAAATTAAGGGAACTACAGTTTTGTATGAATATTTTTGTTTGATTTCTTGGATTTTTCCAATAAATATTGGGTTTCAGTCATTATTTATTTTTTTATTTCTCTCATCAAGACAAACCAATAATTCACAAAAGTGTAGAACAAACAAATGCGAAAAATAACACTAACTGATTGTTGGATAAAAAAATGACTTTTTTTGCAATAGCCTTTTATTTCAGAATCTTAAAACATCTGAGGCATTATGTGGTAGTTGCTAGCAAACTCTGTGCATGAAAATGAATTATTTGTAACAAAAGTGTGTGTGTGTTAACATTTAGAGAAAAAAAACCTAAATCAGGAAAAAAACTGTTTGGAATGTTTTGGATAATTGTTGAAGAAAATGTTTATGGATAATCAAAGCAAAGCAAATAAAGATGGACAGAGCTCGGAAATCAGTTGGTCGATTAAGTCGGATATATACCGAATTATTTTGTGTGTGATGTTTGATTTGTGTGTAATAATACAAGGCATACCAATGAGGAAACTACTAGCAGAAGAAGAATATCTTTCATTGCCATTAGTGGTGTTGAATTAGAAAGTGAAAGAACAAAAATGAGTGATAGAGCTGTTTGAAGTGATGAATTTTGTAGATGAGACAAAGTTATCTATAGAATTAATTTTCACAAAGCCCAAAAGATAAAAATTAAAATTAAAAGAAATGGGGGACCCAGATATGGATGTTGAATTTCCAGATTAACCTTCCCTAGATTGAATGGCAAGAACTGGTAAAACAAGGGGGACCGACCGTAGTGCAACGACTACGTACCGACAACATCGGGGATGTTATTGTGGATCCCAACCGATCTATCCGATCTGTTAATCCTTGTCAAAATCAAATTCCGAGTGGGTCTGTTAGGGATTTTGGAATGAAATGGGGGTGATTTTGAATCGAGATTATACAGCCGTCCGATTGCCTCAATTCCCTTGCAGGATCTACTTGGAATTTGATTTTGAGAAGGATAAACGGCTCGGATTGATCGGTTGGAACCCACAACAACATCCCCAATGCCGTCGGTACATGGTCGGTGCACCACGGTTAGTACCTATAGAAGTGTAAAGCTCAGGTACGAGGTTCAGAGGTACGAGCTCTCGGCATTCACCGTCGTGAAACTTCAGATGCCACGTGGAGAGGAAAATGATTTTTTATCGTGTTACTTAAAACAAGGTGCAATATTTTGACAAAGGAAAATTAAAAATTAGAGGATCGAGCATTAAAAGAAATAGATGAACTTGCCCAAAATTAATTTTCCCTGTGGCTTTGATAATTTACCGAGAATCCAACTCATAATTGACAAGGGTGTCCACGGATCGTTTCCAGCCAGATCAATTTAGTTCGGTTCTTGATTGGATCCGCTCATGACGGATTATCGTTTTTAAGATTCGCAACTGTCCATGGGTAACATACTGATGAGTTGGTTCGGTTGCAGATTGAGTAGATTGGGCGCGGATTTGGTGGATCAAAGAAGAATTATTAGGTGGATTGGATAGATCGATCGAGCGGACCGAACCCTAACAAAACCGAATCGCATCGATCAAAATAAAAATATTAGGATCCATATCCATCCGTAACGTACCTCGGGTGAGTAAACGGAAGGATCGGTTTGGACGGTTTGGATGGATTGAATGGATTGTGCGATCTGCTAGGCAGCCCTACAATTTGTTAGAACTTTTAAAGACAATAAACACAAAATATCAAAATATAAGATATAACACTAACACATGAAATCATGAACACCATGCATTAATCAAATATAGTAGATAGTAGAGTTAGGAAAATAGCCTGTGAAATCAATGAAAGGCACGATAAGTTGCTGTCCTAAAGCCGTATTCGCCTCCCTTCGTGTAGATTATGACGGTCGAATACCACTCCAAGATACAACCTAGAAATCTCATAATATGTCTCCACGTTACGCGATCCGTAGAAGACGGGGTGCCAAGTCTTTCTCGAATTGCCCAGAGGATATAAAAAATAAATAATGAGAGGAGAGAAAGGAATTTAAGATGTTGTGTAGAATAATTCTATATTTATAGAACTCAAAGTGACTCTTTGCAAAAGTCATGTACCTTGTATGAAAGGGCACAATTCTTAAACAAACCCCTTTATTTAAATTTATAAAACTTAAAATTCCAACAATCCCCACAAGTTTTAAAATTTTAGTTAAGGCATAAAGCATATATAATAAATAGAAAAGTAGAAAACATCTGGGCAACGTAATTCTATACAATGGGCATAGGTGTCTTTTGGACTTGAATCTCGCTTAGTGTTGATAGTCTCATACTGAAGGAATCTCAATGAACTAGGTCTTGAACTGGACCCCTTTGACCAGAATTCAACATGTCACACATATGGTATTGATACAGGACTTAGGCGCGGGTTAGCGCTATTAATGATCGTGCGCTCGTCTTGATTCTCATGAGAGTTTTAGGGAATAGCCCTAATACCTCGGTCACGGCCCCACGATGGCTCTCACTTAGGTGAATCCTCCAAGGATAGAAGTGACGGAAGTTTATCCCGTGACAATATAAGCGTCTTGTATTCATTCAGGATAAAACCCTTCCTAACCAGTCACATTTCAATTCACGCAAATGCAGATTGTTTCTACCACATTGAACTTCTTTCATGGGATCTCCAATCACAGAAATTTGGCTACCTCCATAGGTGACTTCCTAAAGCTTAAACCCATCCCTCCCAACATTTTAATTTTATGTATTAAGGATCTAGCATGTACTAGTCCAGAGGCCATTACTTCTCTTGGGAGTTCACATATTTTACTCATACATGCTTCAATAATTGGCTTCTCAAGCCTTATTCTCCTTTGAATTAAGGAGTTAGATCTTTAAGCGTTGACTTTCACGTATAATACTTAAGTACTCCTTAGGAAGTGTTAACTTATACTCTATCATGATTCATGCTGGTTCTATACGGTGCACCTGTAAAATTCTCAAACACAATTCTCCAACACAAAAGTAATTAGTATAATCTTCATTCGATAAGAGAGTAAACCAACATCAAATTGTAGTTGTGTCACAAAACATATGCGATTCCCCCTTGTATGATTGTGAGTAAGATGTTTCTCTATTCAAGAAACATATAGAAAGTGCACATTTACCCCCACATTACTCATCTTCCTTAATAAGAATATATGTACCCCCAAATAATTATTGTTCCTTACAAGCAATGTGTAAAGGCTAAGGAGTCGCAGAGAAATACAATTTAAATCATGCTTATACAAGCAAAACCTCATATAGAATCAGAACCCATTTTCTATCTTTCTCAAAATAAGACCACATGTTATTTTTAATAACTTTGTGATAATTAATTATCAAGGAAAACATACGAAATCCGGGCAAAAAAAAACAAAAGGAAAACGTACGAAATAATGTTGTTGGAAATTAATTGAGGATTACGTGCAATACTACATATTACAAGAAGTCTAAATTATAGAAATTGTCACAATCATCACGCTAAAATTATAATTACTCTTCTAGTCTCTTCATATCAATTTCAAGTTTTGAAGCTTTCTGAAAACAATAATCTCATATTCCCCCACAAGATTTAAAACTCTGTAATAGAAATAATAGCATACGAGGTAAAAGGAAGAACCGAAGTTAAATTCTCTACATCATAAGTCAATAGAAGATTAACAGTTAACAATATTCCACAAAATCCACTATCGTGTTCAAACCACAGAATCTAACAAAACAACGAGAAACAATTTCCCAAACCTATTCTATTGTGAACACAAACTAAAAACAAAAAATGGCGTTTGGAAATCACTTGACTTTCTTTCTTTCACATACAAGTTTCACTAAAAACAAAGAAATGAAACAAAACGATTTTTGTATTTTTAATACGTTAAACAAAAAATTGGGTGTGTTTATGAATATTTTCAATGCACAAATAAATTATATTGAAAAGCAAATCCATAGTACTAAGTTTGTGTATAACTTATCTTTACTCAAATTCGTTCTTAGATTTGGGTTCGTACATTTCGGTGCTTCATGCCAAATAATTAATCAGATGCTCTACCAACAATTTAAACGAAAAAGAGTCAGAAACAAGCTTTTACGCACCATTTATTCAAAACCTTAACTTTTAGAAAACAAAATATCCAAATAACATGAAATCACACCACACTCGACCTCCTAAAGAAAATCACACCATGATACAGAAAGTTAGAACAGATCAACATCTTGCATTTCTTTTCCACTTCGGGCACACATTTGCACTTGTCATTAACAGTTGTTAGCGCATTGTTGCATGCATGATTGCGGTCCACGGGAGCTGATTCTTCCTGCGCAATAGCGCTGACAGTTTGCCTCGCAACCTGTGTATGACATTGAAATATTATGAATTAATTTTCATATTTACATCTTGGACTTGTGTATGATAATTAATTCATTAGAAGAAAATATGCAACCAAATATTTTTCTAGAAACGTGACAAGTAATAAAAAGGGAGCTAGAATGTGAAGGCGATATGATCAGAAACCGAGAGCCATACAGTGTTTGTCGCTTTTTTCACTTGATAATCCAAGAAAATACTAATTAAAACTTAGAAATATATTTACTGCACACAATTTAAGTGACAAACGATCCCAAGGACTTTATGCATTAAAAAAAAGGTACGATAATCAAGTTGTTAAAGATATGATGGTGGTGATTTGGGGATAAGGACCTTGACTTTGGGCCGGATAGCTTTATTACTTCATTGAAAAGGGTCGAGGTTAGCTTGGAACAAGAACCCATTCAATTAGGCTATAGATTGCAAGTTTCACTTTCAAGATGAACATCCTATCATATTTACCATGTTACTCACTCCATCCCTTTTTTAAGTGATCACTATTATAATACGTGCAATTTCAAACTCCTAAAATATATATTTCTGTACATATTTTTTAAATTTTCTTTATACCAAATTAAAATGTCCATTGAATACTTTAATTTGGTGGACAAAATAAATTAAAAACATGCCACGGAAGTACATTTTTTAACAGCTACAAAAATACATCTTGCTTAAACCTATCATTTAAAAGGGACTGAAGGAGTGATAGATAAGCCTTAGAGGACTTGTTACCGTGGAGGCTCCATGAACTTAATTTTGAAAGGCTCTTTAAGAATTACCTTAATCAACTCTACTAAACATTTTGTGGAACGCCAATGCTCAAGATGTTGAATAAAAGAAGTATGTCAATGTGCACATAAATCAAAATGATTCTTGGGTCTTCCCTCTCTGATGCCTTTAACTTTGATTTGAGGGCATGATTCTGCAGCAAATGCGACGATATAGGGGGGCTATTATTTCAGTGGTATTCTGTGAGCAGCTACTTTGTGCATTTAATGCCAAAGGTTAGGTTTGTCTCAAATTTGTCTGTTTCAGCTGTATTCTGGGAGCAGCCACTTTGTGCATTTATTGCCAAATGTTAGGTTTATCTCCTATCCATCTCTCACCCATACTTCTAATTATTGGGACTAAATGGGTTATGTTATTGTTGTTGTAACTCTACTAAACATAAGATCTTACAATTGTTCTCGACGGATTTTTATATTTTGAGCCACACCAGATTAACAAACGTATAAATTCACTAATATTTTGTTGGGGAGAAATTAGGGCGAAAAGGTTTGTACGGAACTTTTAAACTTGAACTTATGTTCTTGGTTTTGGAGATATAGAGTCGACTAACGTACAGAAAGAAGCGAAAGCAATAGATTGTTTTTCGTGTCTCTACTTTTTAAATTTTGGTCATTAAAGGCTGTACGTGTTCCTTGTTTTGGTCTAATGTTGTACTCCATTTGTTCCTATTTGTTTGTCTCTACGAAAAGTCGTGTCACTTTTCAAATAAAAAAATAAAGTGTTTTCTCATGTACTTTAATTCGGTGTGAAAAAAATTTAAAAAATGATACATGGAAGCACTTAATTTTTTGATTTGAAAAAAGGAAAAAGAGAGAGTGTGTGACAAACAAATAGGAACGGAGAGAGTATTACTTACTCAATTTTGTGAATTACCTAAATGGACGAATGATCATACAATAGGACTCAGCGTTAAAAAGAAGGCCAAAATGAAATTACTACCATCCATAGAAGGCTTTTGTAGAGCTGATCTTCGAAAATTTACTTCCGAATGCGTAGCAGCAATTGTTGGAATATAACCATCATGTTGGTTGTGATCCTCATCATGATGAGCTTCTGGTGGAATTGCAATATGGAGCTCCTATTTGTTTGTAAACAAATTTGAAGAGACAAAAATTAAGTATTTTTGGTCAAACTAATTAGAATAAGTTTGCTTTATAGTTAGTAATATTTTACATCAGTGTCAATTAGAATAAAAGAAGAGAACATGTATCTGCAATATTAGGTTAAAGGAACTACAGTATTGTATGAATAATTTCGTTTCATTTCTTGGATTTTTCTAAAACAATTGTGTTTCAGTCATAAAATTATTACTTTTTCAATTACTCTTGCTGAGGCAAACTAATAATCACCCCCAAACAAAAAAAAAAAAAAAAAAAAAAGGAAAAAGGAAGAAGATGATAATGTTGGTAATATTCATGGCCCAATGCCTTTGCTGAGGTATTAGGCATGATAAAAATAACACCAACCGATTGTTGGATAAAACAATTGACATGATTTTTTTATTAAATTTAATCTTTGAAGAAAATACAAAGATTAAAAGGAGGGCACACGGTGAAAAAAAAGCCACCTGAGACCCAAAAAGAAAATTGGCATAGATTTGGAACTGACTTATTGTGACCGTCCATAGCAAAATCTATGCATGAAAATGAATAAATTGTGAACAAAAGTATGTGTATGTGCTTGAAATTACCTCATGGTCATGTGCTATAACATAGGATGAAACCTGCAAAACCAGCAAAGAAATTTTTTTATTAGTTATTTTTAATGCAAATCAAGGAGAAAATCAAACATCTAAAGAAGACATAATTTCGTGTACGATTATGTCTAGGAAACATAACATTTAGGAAAATAATTAAATCAGGAAAAAAAACCAATCTGGGCGTTGAATTAGATAATTGTGAAATTAATTGTTAAAGAAAATGTTTAAGGATAATGAAAGCAGATTTACTTAATAATCATGATGGCATTGCGAACAGATAAATTAAATCATGATAAAGAAAATGTGATAATTCTTTAAAGATTTACTTAATGATTTTTTTTTAACAATTATCACAATTAAGGATAAATTAAATCATGATAATTAATTGTTAAAGAAAATGTTTAAGGATCATGAAAGCAAAGTAAATGAAGAATGATGGCAGCTGAAATATTCAAACGATCGATTGAGCTGGATATCGAATTATATCGTGTGTCGTTAGATTTTGTGTGTAATAATACAGGACATACCAACGAGGAAACTGCAAGCAGAAGAAGCATATCTTTCATTGCCATTTGTGGTGTTGAATTAGAAGTGAAAGAACAAAAATGAAAGAGAGAGCTGTTTCGAGTGATGAACAACGTAGATGAGACAGAGGTATATATAAAGCCAATATTCACAAATCCCAATAAAAAAAAAGAAAAAAAGAAAAGAAAAGTGGGACCCAATTCAGGGTGTTGAATTCCCGGATTAACCTTCCCCAGATTGAATAATAAGGGCAAGAATGCTCAGGTATTACCATACGTGGACGAGCCCTTAACGTTCCCCATCGTGCAACTTCAGATTCATAGTTGAGAGGAAAATGAAATTTGTGTCGTGTTACTTGAACGAGGTGCAATATTTTGATTAAAAAATTATTAACCGAAGTTAGTGCTACAAACTTGGGTTACTCGAGTCCTGTTGTGATTACATGTCTGGGTGCGGAATACCGACTTGTAATACTCGTATTCTATTGTGATGCCATCATACTCCGGTCCATTTAATCTTTGTAGTACGTTATTTAAATATTAACAAAGCCGTATATTTTTGTTAGAAAAATGTTTGTCCTACAAAATTTTAGAGATGGGACTGATCTTGTTAAACTGCCATACTCAATGCCTTGGAGTGCCTAAAGTCCATCACAAAAGTTCTTCTTTTGTACAAGGGCCGATCCAGTCAAACAACTCAATAATGTAGGCCTTGTTTTTATTTTTTAAATGTGGACCCCAAATGTAGTGGGAATTAATCAAACCTAATCTCACCTCACCGGAAAGAAACTGAGCCCAACCAATCCTTGCGAGTTCTCGACTGAAACTGAGATATAAAAGTTAGTAAAATACTTTGAGCTCTAATATGTACGTAAAGTACATAGATTTGAGCACCGATCTAATACAGATGTACGTAGTCTGATACAAGTGAATTTTTTATTATTTTGTGAGATCGCGTACATTGAACTATCAAAACACGTTTACGTACAAATTTGTTAGCCTAAGTACATACTTTCCGAAATTTTATGGAGATGCATTTGGAGCAACGGCAAGTACATTGTTTGCATCTCGATCTATTAAGTAGTGAAATGAATTAGCAAGGCAGATTAATGTGACAGTGATATTTTTGTAACTCAAAGTGGTCTTGAAAGTTTTCCTTCTATTTTTCATCGCATTAGTATATAAGTACTTTTTCTTTTTGGCCATAGGTAGTGTTTATCGGATGGTAAGTTTTCCAGTTTTAATTTATTTTCCGGCCATAAGTAGGGTCAATGTGCTAGAAGTTGATATCGAAAGTACATAACTTCATCTACTTAAACTTGATGCCTCTCCCTAGGACACTTATGACCGGCCCAACATCAAGTGGTAACACTTATGGCTGGCCCAACACTTATGCGCAAATTTAAGTAGTCAACTGAGTACAAGGCATTACTCAACCGAATAATTCGGTTACACATGCCTCTCCTAGAATTGATTTTAGTTTCAGTAAACTGATTTTATGGTGGTCAATGGGCATTTCTGTCTTAAAAAGAAGAAAGAGAAAAAAATGCTTCACATGACATTAGAGGACATTTTACCAAAATGTACCTTTGTACGAGTTGTACGATTCTAACAACGCAATAGTGTAGACCCGTAAACAATAGTTTATGGACCTTCGTTAGTAGTAGTTTATACCCGTAAACAATAGTTGACATTAGAAAATTTGTTACCAATAGTTTATCCCCGCTTGTAGGTGTTGGTAGTAATCCTTTGAACCAGATACTCTCTAGAGCGCTCTCGGTCAGTTTAGGATTTTGGTGGGGTTGTGGTAATGGACACTGTTAGCCCCAAGATTTTAGATTTTGATGATAACAAACATAACTTACTTTTCACTTATTTAATTGATTAGGCTTCTTTGATGAAATATAAGTTTACAGGGCTAATTAAGTTATTTATCAACTTGTAGGGACTTATTAGCAAATTTCCCTCAATTCTACAATTGCAGAACCTGTGGTTGGTACAGAGAAGTATTTTGCAAACCTAGGTTTCTACGTCTAAGAAAGAAAGAGGCAATAGAAGCCATTAACGGAGAGGAAACTATGCAGCCATTCAATAAGAGAAGAATTGGCTTGGGCTAATGGAGGAATCAAAGGATAGAAGATTGGCTAGAGTTCAATTGATGATACGAATGGGGAATCTGATCACCTATATCAAGGAAGAGAAGATTATTCTTCCTCCATAAAAGAGGACCTTCAATGTGGGAACAAATGTAACCATTATCTCCAATGGTTAAAAGAGCTCTTCCATAGAAATCCAAGATTATGAAAATATGGGTTCAGCATTCTATTTTGGTAAGTCTGTCTCTCTATTTCAATTTCAAACGGTTAGAATGCATTCCAAGGGAACTCAGAGAATCAGCCATGATTTATGGAAAGAATCAAGATTGAGGACCAATCTTGTTTCAAAATTCAAGCGGCTAGAAAATCTCGCAAGGAAATATGTTGGCTGGGTGAAGATTTTCAATTGCTAAAGTTGGAATTGGTCAACAAGGAAAGATTTTGGAGCTGACTATTTGTGCAACAGCTAAATTGGGTGATCAACGTTAAATAGAGGAGCAATAGAGCAACTCAAAAAGACACAAACTGTTGAAGAAAAATCAGTGAGCAACTCGCAATTTTTTACAAATCCAATTCTTCATCTTGATTACTTTACACTAGATTGAGTGTTGAAATTTTGAAGCTTATTGTAAAAGGGAGAAGTACACCCTTGTTCCAGAAATTGATAACCCTTTTGTGAGTGATTTTTGGGTAAGGAAAAAATCATTTAGGTTAGGTTTTACTAGCACCGGATTCTTAGCTAGTTGGAGTGGTCCGGAGTAATCACTCAGTTGTAAAAGGTTTTCTAGCACCCGCGAAGCTAGAAGGTTGTAATTACTATTGGAGATAGTGCAGCAAATCCCAAGTAGGACACTTGGGGAGTGGAGTAGGCCGTGAGTTGCGGACCGAACCACTATAAAATTCTCGTGTTTGATTTCTCTTTCCCTTACTCTTTTACTTTCCATTTTGCATTTCTGTACTTCATAAATTGGTTAATATATTTATGAACTTGGGCTAGAATTGCTTGCACAATTAGTTGATTAATGCCATATATTGAAGTCCTAGAATTTTGTTAATTAGTCACTCGCATCTGCTAGCTTTCTGTCTTTTGCATTATTTTTTAGGAACACAATTCACCCCCCTCTTGTGTTGCTATCTGGGCCAACAATTGGTATCAGAGCTACGGCTCTAATATTTTTTGACTTAATCGTCTTAGGGTAAGATCTATGGCAACCGCTTTTGGCACTTTCCTTCCCGAAGGCCAATCGACCAATAGACCTCCTTTATTTAGTGGGTCTAATTATAACTATTGGAAGGCTAGAATGCGCATTTATATTCAAGCATCAGATTACGAGTTATGGAAAATTATTGTCAATGGGCCTCACCGCCCTACCAAAACCGTGAAGGAAGTAGTAGTTCCTAAGAATGAAAATGAATGGGATGAGAATGATGTGAAAGGTATTCAATTGAATGCCAAGGCTATGAATCTCTTATATTGTGGATTAGATCCTACTGAATTTAACAGAGTGTCTGCATGTGATTCTGCTAAAGAAATTTGGGATAAGCTAGAGGTCACGCATGAGGGTACTAGTCAGGTTAAGGAGTCTAAAATTGACATGCTTGTCCATAAATACGAATTGTTTAAAATGATGCCTGATGAATCCATTGCTAGTATGTTTACTCGCTTTACAGATATTATTAATGGCTTGAAATCTCTTGGAAAATCTTATTCTAATGTTGAACTTGTAAGAAAGATTCTCAGGTCATTACCGAAGCAATGGGAGCCAAAAGTGATGACAATTATTGAGGCCAAACGAGACCTCGCAAATTATAGCTTGGATGAGCTTTTGGGTTCACTGATGACGCATGAAATCACCATGAACTTGGAAGAAGATCAAGGCCAGAAAAAAAAGGGTTTAGCTCTCAAATGTTCCACTTCAAGTTCAAGGAATGATGATCGAGAGGATTCAGATTCAAGTTGTAGTGATGAGGAGATAGCACTATTCACAAGGAAATTCAAAAAATTCATGAGAAAGAAGAAGGAAAATGGCAAGAAATTCTTTAGGAAGGATGGAATGAGAAGTGAGAACAAGCGAGATCCCATCATATGCTATGAGTGCAAGAAACCAGGACATGTTAAGTTTGAATGCCCTCAATTGAAAGAGTCAACCAAGAAAGTAAAAAGAAGAGCAATGCTTGCAGCATGGGGTAACGAAAGTGATTACAGTAGTTCTGATGAGGAGAGTAACCAAGTCAACCTATGTTTAATGGCTCATGAAAATGATAAGGTAAACTCTATTGATGATTCTGATGATCTTTTTACTTATGATGAATTGTTAAATGCCTTTCATGAATTGCATGCTGAGTTTAAAAAGTTGGGTTCAAAAAATAGCTCTCTAAAAAAAGGTAACTCTTCACTGCTTGCTGAAAATAAATTTTTGAAAGGAGAAAATGAAGCATTGAAAGAAAAAGTAGAAGGTTTTTCAATAAATAAAATTTCAGATTTGGAACTTGAAAATGAAAAACTAAAAACAGAAGTTGAAAACTTGAAAATTACTTTGACTAAGTTTGTTAAAGGGAGAAACACTCTAGATGTCATTTTGGGGAAACAAAGATGCATTTTTGATAAAGCTGGTTTAGGCTTTGATCCTACGAAAAAACAAAAGTTTTATCAACATTTTTTTGTAAAAGCAACGAGTTCATCTTGTCCTTTTACTGCTTGCAACTATTGTGGTGAGAAAGGTCATATCTTGCATTCATGTCCTATTAAAAGAAAGACCTATATTGGACCAAAAAAGATATGGGTTCCAAAGAATTTTATCACTAACCTTCAAGGACCCAAGCAAGTATGGGTACCAAAGACCAATGTCTAAATTATTTTGTAGGTATGCTTGAGCACAAAGGAAAGGAATGAAAGGTGGTTCTTGGATAGTGGATGCTCAAGACATATGACCGGCAATGCTAAGCTTTTTAGTGCCTTATCTTCTAAAGAAGGTGGATTCGTAACATTCGGTGACAACAACAAAGGTAAAATCATAGGTATTGGTGATATTGGTAAGGATCCCTCCCCTACTATTGAAAATGTGTTACTTGTTGATGGATTAAGACATAATCTTCTTAGTATCAGTCAATTGTGTGATAAGGGTCATAGAGTTATTTTTGAAAAATCGCAATGTATTATAGAAAATATGGCAGAAAAGAAAACCATTCTTGTTGGCACTAGACATGATAATGTGTACATTGTAGATGCTCACTCTTTATCTTCCAATAATGATAAATGTTTGACTGCTATTAATGAGAATAGTTGGTTGTGGCATAAGAGACTTGCTCATGCTAACATGCATTTGATTTCAAAGCTTTCAAACAAGGAGTTGGTTATTAGTCTTCCTAAAATAAAGTTTGAAAAAGATAGACTCTGTGATGCATGTCAAATGGGAAAACAAACTAGAACTTCTTTTTCATCCAAAAATATTGTTTCTACATCTAGACCTCTACAACTTTTGCATATGGACTTGTTTGGACCTACTAGAACAACTAGTCTGGGTGGTAAACACTATGCTCTTGTTATTGTTGATGATTATTCTCGATATTCTTGGGTTATGTTTCTTGCACATAAAAATGATGCATTTCCTGCTTTTACTAAGTTGTGTAGAAAAGTTCAAAATGAAAAAGGTTTTCTCATATCCAGTATCAGAAGTGATCATGGTAAAGAAATTGATAATAGTGAATTTGAGTTGTTTTGTGATGAACATGGCATTGATCATAATTTTTCTGCCCCTAGAACCCCTCAACAAAATGGCGTAGTTGAGCGAAAAAATAGGACCTTAGAGGATATGGCGAGAACGATGTTGTGTGATAAAAATTTGCCTAGATACTTTTGGGCTGAGGCTGTTAATACCGCATGCTATGTTATGAATCGTGTTATGATTAGGCCTATTCTCAAAAAGACTCCATATGAACTTTGGAAAGGTAGGAAACCTAACATTAGTCATTTTCGTGCATTTGGTTGTAAATGTTTTGTTCATAATAATGACAAGGATGATTTGGGTAAGTTTGATGCTAAATCTGATGAAGGCATATTTCTTGGTTATTCTACATCTAGCAAAGCATATAGAGTTTTTAACAAGAGAACTTTAGTGGTAGAAGAATCTGTCCATGTTGCATTTGATGAATCTGATCATGTCCCTTCCAAGAGTTTTACTCGTATTGACAGCATAGATGATGAGATACCACAGGACACCTCAATAAGCAAAGAAACTCAAGTTAAAGCTGCAGCAAAATCAGTCTCTAATGAGGTTATTGAAGCTGATGGAGTTAGCCCAATTGCAGCAGAGCAGGGACAACAAATTAGACCAAAGCAGGACCATGGAGTCCGCTCAATTCATGATGTCGTTTCCAATATACCACAACATAGAGATGTCTCTACCGTTCCAAGAGAATGGAGGTATGCGAGTGATAGATTCAAAGAACAAATTATAGGTGATCCATCTCAAGGTATGATGACTCGATCTTCTCTTCGTAATGTATGCAATAATCTCGCATTTTTATCTCAAATAGAGCCTAAGTCTTTTGTTGAAGCTGAAAAAGATGAGAGTTGGATTCTTGCAATGCAAGAAGAACTTAACCAATTTGAACGAAACAAGGTATGGACCTTGGTACCTAGACCTAAAAATAGTTCCGTCATTGGAACCAAATGGATCTTTAGAAACAAAATGGATGAAACAGGTGTGGTAATTAGAAATAAAGCTCGTCTCGTAGCCCAAGGTTACAATCAAGAGGAGGGCATAGATTTTGATGAAACTTTCGCCCCCGTCGCTAGACTTGAAGCTATTAGAATGTTACTTGCATTTTCATGTTTTAGGAATTTCAAGCTTTTTCAAATGGATTAAAGAGTGCCTTTTTAAATGGTTTTATCTCCGAAGAGGTTTATGTTGAACAACCCCCTGGCTTTCAAAATCATGAATTTCCAAATCATGTTTTCAAGCTCTCTAAAGCACTCTATGGTTTAAAACAAACGCCTCGAGCATGGTACGAACGTTTGAGCAATTTTTTGATAAAAAATGGTTTTACAAAAGGAAAGATTGACACTACTCTTTTTATAAAAACTAAAGATCATGATATACTGATCAAATATATGTTGATGATATCATTTTTGGTGCCACTAACGAAACTTTATGCGAGGACTTTTCAAAATGTATGCGAGGGGAATTCGAGATGAGTATGATGGGAGAGCTGACCTACTTTCTTGGACTACAAATAAAGCAGTCGAAGGATGGAATTTTTATAAATCAGTCCAAGTACATCAAAGACCTATTAAAGAGGTTCGGAATGGAAGATGCAAAGGCAATGGGTACTCCTATGAGCACTTCGACCAAACTCGACAAAGATGAAAAGGGTAAGCCTTTTGATGAAAAGAAATATAGAGGTATGATTGGATCTCTCCTTTACCTAACAGCTAGTAGACCAGACATAATGTTTAGTGTGTGTTTATGTGCACGATTTCAATCCTCTCCTAAAGAATCACACTTCACGGCTGTTAAAAGAATTTTTAAATACTTGATTGGTACTCCAAATTTAGGATTGTGGTATCCTAGAGGCACTTCCTTGGATTTAATTGGATATTCTGATGCAGATTTTGCTGGTTGTACAATGGATAGAAAAAGCACTAGTGGTACATGTCAATTTCTTGGACATTCTCTTGTTTGTTGGTTTAGCAAAAAACAACACTCTGTTGCTTTATCTACTGCTGAAGCTGAATATGTTGCTGTAGATAGTTGCTGTGCACAAATTTTATAGATGAAACAACAGTTAGAGGATTTTGGTTTATTTTTTGATCATATCCCTATTAGATGCGATAATACAAGCGCTATCAATTTGACTAAAAATCCTATTCAACACTCTAGAACCAAGCATATTGATATTAGACATCACTTTATTAGAGATCATGTTTATAGAGGAGATATTGTTATTGATTTTGTGCCCACTGATAATCAACTAGCTGATATTTTTACGAAACCTCTTAGTGAGGATAGATTTTGCAGCATAAGAAGAGAAATTGGTATGTCGAATCCTTGTTGATAATTATTGATTTCATTACTCATGCTTCTTTGAGTTCATCGTTATTGAGCAAGTTTAAGCTGCATTTTTTATTTTTGGTACTAATGTCTGAAATTAGTTCATAAGACAGTTTTTTTTTGGGTTAGCTGCTGACTAGACTTCTCAAACCTCATGAGGCCATCTTAGTTTTTTTTTTTGGTGACATTCTTTTGGAAACAATTGCACATATTTTTTTTACACCAACAACATATGTTTATGGAATCTATATTTCTATGCTGCCAAGGTTTCATATGATCTTATGCTTTCTAAATTTCTGGTTAATGCAAATGCCGTGTTTTCGGTTTCTTTATCTATTGCTACTCACAACTCTTGGTCGGATTTTTTTTTAATAGGTTCATTCCAAGATGTTTTTGCTGATAATCTCGTTACTAATGATACTTGAGTTACTTATTCTCTCTCCTCTTGTACAAATATGCACTCAATATTTCTTTTAAATTTAGTTTGGCTCATGAGACATGAACTTTTTATTTAAGATCATGCTGTTCCAAAGATATAAGAACCATTCTTTTTACTCATGCTTTACATATGTCTAGCGATTCTCCTATAAATCATACGTGCTTGTTATAAGGTTCAATGTGGCCAGACTTCATACAGAAATGATTGGCACTTTTTAAGATCTTTTTGTTGATGACAAAGGGGGAGAAGGATCGAGAAAGATAAAAAAAGAAGCTCATGCAATAAAAAGAAGTTCATGCAAAGGCTACATAAATTCAGGGGGAGCTATCTCTTGTCTCTCTTAACTTTTTGATGTTAATATCATTGTTCTAAGTGATTGTCATCATAAAAAAGGGGGAGATTGTTAGCCCCAAGATTTTAGATTTTGATGATAACAAACATAACTTACTTTTCACTTATTTAATTGATTAGGCTTCTTTGATGAAATATAAGTTTACAAGGCTAATTGAGTTATTTATCAACTTGTAGGGACTTATTAGCAAATTTCCCTCAATTCTACAATTGCAGAACCTGTGGTTGGTACAGAGAAGTATTTTGCAAACCTAGGTTTCTACGTCTAAGAAAGAAAGAGGCAATAGAAGCCATTAACGGAGAGGAAACTATGCAGCCATTCAATAAGAGAAGAATTGGCTTGGGCTAATGGAGGAATAAAAGGATAGAAGATTGGCTAGAGTTCAATTGATGATACAAATGGGGAATCTGATCACCTATATCAAGGAAGAGAAGATTATTCTTCCTCCATAAAAGAGGACCTTCCATGTGGGAACAAATGTAACCATTATCTCCAATGGTTAAAAGAGCTCTTCCATAGAAATCCAAGATTATGAAAATATGGGTTCAACATTCTATTTTGGTAAGTCTGTCTCTCTATTTCAATTTCAAACGGTTAGAATGCATTCCAAGGGAACTCAGAGAATCAGCCATGATTTATGGAAAGAATCAAGATTGAGGACCAATCTTGTTTCAAAATTCAAGCGGCTAGAAAATCTCGCAAGGAAATATGTTGGCTGGGTGAAGATTTTCAATTGCTAAAGATGGAATTGGTCAACAAGGAAAGATTTTGGAGCTGACTATTTGTGCAACGGCTAAATTGGGTGATCAACGTTAAATAGAGGAGCAATAGAGCAACTCAAAAAGACACAAACTGTTGAAGAAAAATCAGTGAGCAACTCGCAATTTTTTACAAATCCAATTCTTCATCTTGATTACTTTACACTAGATTGAGTGTTGAAATTTTGAAGCTTATTGTAAAAGGGAGAAGTACACCCTTGTTCCAGAAATTGATAACCCTTTTGTGAGTGATTTTTGGGTAAGGAAAAAATCATTTAGGTTAGGTTTTACTAGCACCGGATTCTTAGCTAGTTGGAGTGGTCCGGAGTAATCACTCAGTTGTAAAAGGTTTTCTAGCACCCGCGAAGCTAGAAGGTTGTAATTACTATTGGAGATAGTGCAGCAATTCCCAAGTACACTTGGTGAGTGGAGTAGGCCGTGAGTTGCGGACCGAACCACTATAAAATTCTCGTGTTTGATTTCTCTTTCCCTTACTCTTTTACTTTCCATTTTGCATTTCTGTACTTCATAAATTGGTTAATATATTTATGAACTTGGGCTAGAATTGCTTGCACAATTGGTTGATTAATGCCATATATTGAAGTCCTAGAATTTTGTTAATTAGTCACTCGCATCTGCTAGCTTTCTGTCTTTTGCATTATTTTTTAGGAACACAATTCACCCCCCTCTTGTGTTGCTATCTGGGCCAACAGACACGCCCTGTCAAGCTATAGGTCTGGCTCAAATTAAACATTTTACAGTAGCCCCTATGATCAGCCCAAGGGGTTGCTACAATGGTAGCCCAATTTTTTTTTTATCCTTTTTGCTTAGCAAAATAGTATTAACGTACTTCTCGATTCCACCATATGATCCACTTGCTTATATAATTAGATACTGTGTGGAGCACTCTTCTCTTTTGTCGTTTTCTTGCCAACATCTTTCTTGAGTCCGGGTGGCTATTTTTTACTCTTGTTCTTTTTAATTTTTGTCTTCTTTTCATAGATTGATTAACAAAATTTTATTCTGCCTGGCTAGCAAAAAAAATTAAATAGTACTATGACTTCTTGATTCCACCAGCTGGTCCATTTGCTTATATAATTGACTTCACCACGACTCCATTATGTATGTACTTTGAGGATTGACTTTTCCATTAATTTGTTTTTTTTTTTATTCGCAAACTTTGGATTCCTTTCCAAATATTATTTTTTAACTATGACTTTAACAATACACATTAACGCAAATATTTGAAGATTATCTCACTTGGAGTAAGTGGGAGTAAGTAATTTTTAGAAATGAATTTTGCACTTCTGTTTGTCTTTATTTAAATGGAATGACTAAAAATAGGTAATTTTCCTAGAATAAAAACAAAAAAGGAGTGCAACATTATTCTGTTGCTTATCTAATGGCCGGAGTCATTTGATTATGTTGCTTCGACATTATTTTTCAACATTATTAGTTATGACATACAACATAGTGGAATAAGCAACTCAGAAGTTAGAATACTTTCTCAGTTGATGATATAACCTGAACAACAACCTTTTTTTTGTTTACCTGGTGTTATATGAATGAAGAAGTCGAAAAAGGATTGAGGCTTGTTCGTGAATAAATTATACGTGATAGTTTTCTTTTCTGAAATTCCTAAATCGATGCGATGAATAATAGTAATAAGAAGAAACTTCTTCAAACTAAGCGATAAAAGAACAAGGCACAAGATTTGCGTTGAAAACCCCCGAAAAGGGTAAAAACTCATGGGAAAGAATCATGCACTAAATAAATGTGTGATTACAAGTAGACTTACTCGATGACCGTGTATCCCCACCACGAATCCTAAGACCTACTCGCCGAATCCACGTATATCGCACCCCTGCATGATCGCCACGTCTTGAATCCTCAAGCCTTCCAACGATTTTGCCCTTCGAACTCCACAAAAGGACATTGATAAAGAAATATTGAATTGAATATGAACGATGAAACCCTTTGAAGATAATCTTGATCGCATGGCAATGAAAAACCTTCACAAATCTTCAAAGTTCATGAACCCTAGCACTCGTGGTTGGTATTTTGATGAGAGAGGCACAAATGGTTAAAATATGGCTGCTGTAGTAATTAGAAAAAACCTAATCGCTGAGATTTTATAGTTACTGGATCGGACATTTTTGCTGGCTGTTCTGCTCGAGCAAAAAATTCAACAAAAACAAACAGAATATTTTGCTAGTAAAAAGGCCTCGAAATGCTTGAGCAAAAAGTTGCAGCATCTAACTTCTTTCCTTGTGCATTTCCAATGATATAGTTGCCAAAATCCAACGTATCACCAAATCCCAACATATTTCCAAATCTCATATTCTCCAAATGCATATTACTTCCATATGACTTCCAAATCCCATATTATTTCTTTATTACCTCCATATTCTCTAAATCCAATTTCACGATTCCAGTCTTTCCATACCGAGACTAGTACCTTTTTGTTGGAGACCCAATCTTTGTCTTCAAAATGAGCAATTCGTCTTTGACTATAAAACTACCGCACTCGAAATAAAAATACATATTGATATGATTCATTTTCCACAGCTAAAACAGACACTCTAAAAATAAATACCGAAGATTACAGTGCCATAAAAAATACAATACACCCAAATGTATATGTTTTGGGCATGGATTTGTCAAACCAAAGGAAGCTCAGCCTGTTGGACTTACATCTTTTTTATCGAGAACATAAAATTTAGGTGACTGGTTTTTGTATTGAAGCCATGCATGGTATCGATAAATAATGTCAAGTATCTAGCCTAACTGATAAGCCGTAACTAATATGTGTGTTGCATGAATTGTGCATACGAAGCATGCAAGTAGCAAGAAATACTACAAAGATAAGCCCTTACACAAGCAAACTGTAGCAACATGATAAAAGAACTACTAAAATAAACCTTGAAACCGCTCAAAATTAATATGAAACTACAAAGAAAGTGATAAACCTATGGATACCGAACCCCAATGTACATAAGAAATCAGGGAGTTGTGGTAGCACTCAAACATCGTGAAATCGGACAATGATATTTGACAAAGGCAAATCTGCTTCTGTTCTTGCTCTTCTTTATTAGAAGGAAAACGTCTTTGACAATGCCATATATAGCTATCGAAGACTGGTATCAAACATGTACTTGTCCATCGTTTTTGGGATATTGTCCACGAAGAGAATGAACAATGTAACACCTCCAAAATTTAGGCACATTAATAAATTACAAATGAATAAACAAAATCTAATATAAAACTTAATAAAATAAAGTCTGTCACCATAAACTATATATTTATTACAACCGGATCGGATCTATGGCTCCGTCTATCCCTGCGCGTGGTTGTCCCCTAAGTCAGTAGCACTTCCGGCTCCATAAGTCTCCTACCCATAGATTTTCTCCTGTTCATCATGGTAAACTGACATAATACATCGAAGTTACGAAAGTAACATCGTGGTATTATGCCAGGGTTACACAAGTGCAACACCTTGAGCAACAAGGCCTAGTAGACTATTCTACCCAAACCTTAACTAGCAATTCTAGAACAATATGATAATGACAAGTAAAGCAAAGCAAAGCATGCTTTATAACACAACAGAATGTCTTATGAGTGCAAATATGTCAGTGTCAATGCGGATCAGAGTATAAAATGCGCAGTAAGATAGTGTCTCGTGATATCTTTTCTTTGTTAGTATTCTTCTTCAAATTTCATCCATGTCAACATCTCTGATAACTCGAAAGTTATTGGTTTGTTTCCGTTCCCCTTAAACTAAAGGCACCAACCTTTCCGCTCGAGGTCCTGGCCATCTTGCATCACCGACCTTAATAGCCTATTTGCAAGGTCCGTCCACCCTGCGACTCACACGACATAGTCCCGGCCTTCTTATACCACTAAACTTAACCAATCTATTTATATGGTCCATTCACTACGTGTTGTGCATGCTTATCCCCCGCGAAGTTGGGGTTGCGCTCTCGCTGCTCTACCATATCCATTTCAATCCAATTCATTTCATTTTCATTCTCATCTCTATTTCTCGTCATCGCTTATCATTTTATCGTAAACCATATGGTGTCATTAACGCATCATGACATGGTCATGCAGTATGGTTTATCAAACTCACTCAATGTCAATGCATCATTTTTCGATAAACGTGTCACATAAAATAATGATTTTTCTTACGCGCTATCCTTTTCAAACCAGTCTAGGTTTAACAAAAAATCTTTATTCATCAATTACGAAGTCATTCTATTTTCTTTGGTGACTATCTCTAGACAAATGAAATAACCCGGAGAGTCCCCAGATTGGATAGCAGAAAGAGTTTAGTTAGAATCACTATTCCTTTCTTAGACAACGCGAAACTTGTCATTTTTACAGACCCTCAAGAGTGTTAACCCTGTGTTATTTCATAGTCCAAATACAGTAAAAAAAATTTCAAGTTGCTTTAAGAAAAATTAGTCAATTTATTTTTGTAAAATCAGTCGGACATTGTCACTACAAGAAAAAACATATTGAGCGACCAAATTCGGCGACGAAATCAATTTTAGTCACCGATTGTAGAACCTTCAGTGATTAAATTTTGTTTGTCGCCATATGTTATACTTTTGGCAACAAAATCATTTTAGTCGGCATATGTGGTACTTTAGGCGACCAACTTGACTTTTGTCGCAGGTTGTAGACCCTTTGCTTGACCGACCGGGTGTTTATAAATTAGACTAAAATGCATCCCAAGCGTAGGACTTTCTACCGGTGTAACACAATAAATCCGGAAGTACCGGAGTCGAACCACAAAAATGGTCTGACGGTGTTTGACTCAGAAGTGTTGGCTTTAGTTTAAACTGGCTCTCAGGTAGCCACCCCTTGTTCAAATTGGTTAATCAACTGATTAAAATTAATGAAATTGATTACGTCGAATTAAAAAAGAGGGAGCAACCGTGGGTACTCAGCACTCGTAGCTAATCTAACCAATGTTTACTCGGACTACAATGATTCGATCTATTGATTTTAGAATTAAAATATGTTCCCTAACAAATGTGCACCACCTGTCACCAGTTCTTGCGCGCATTTGAAATCCGGCGATGCCTGGGTTTTGTTCATTAGAAAAGTTTCGTTTCCTAAAACTGCTTAAAATTGAATTAATTCGGTCCCGAGGTGAAACATCGATTAGACTAACTACGGAATGCCCTTGTCCCGCGGCCGCACCCTACGCGACTACTTGCTCATTATGCTTAAGAACACAACGATAAAATTAAGAACCCTAGTTCTATACATGATTGAAATAAAGGAAATTAAAGCAGAAATTGATACCATAAATTGTGAGTATGAAATTAATTTGATTAAGAATGCTGGAGCATCAATCCAAAGCTAGAATTCCGAAAACGAACTCTACGCGAATCTAAAAATACGTACAGGAGCTGTAGTCGAAAAATTATGAAAAGTAGATCTAGATTCAAAATGGCAGAACCCTAATTCGACCCTAAAACAGGGTATTTATATTAAAACCTAATTTTCCTAATTAAAAATTTGAATTAAAATAAAATTATTAACTATGCGGAATAAAACGCTGACATTTAATGCTTTTTAAGCAAACCGGTAGCGCTACATATGTTTTGTGGTAGCGCTACCGAGACCCTTATGCACCCCCTTGACCGGTTGACTTGCTTTGACCGTTAACTTGCTTGGACTACTCGGTAGTGCTACACCTCTTTTGGTGTAGCGCTCTAGAACCTTCTGTTCATTTTGGAGCCCCTTTTGTGCCATCTTGAGCGCTCCTTCACCTAGGGGTAGCGCTCCCGGACATTTTTTCTTGAAATGTTGCCCCAACACTTAGTCTCCACGGCTTTGCTCACGTTCTCTAGCTCCATCTCGGCCTTCAAGTCTCTACAATCCAATCTTGACGCTAAAACAGCCTTACTTTCCTAAAAATTAACAAAAACGCAAAAACATACCAAAGCAACGCGTCAAGTGAAAAATAGGAAATAAATTAGATAACAACGTGTTAAAACTACCCTATTTTGGCACTTATATCTACGATATTGCGTGCCTATCACCCTTCAGCGACCAAAATTTTTTTGTTGCCGCAAGCAGTGCTTTGGCGACCAAATAAAATGTTTGTCGCTGTAAGCAATGCCTTTGGCGACCAAATAAATTTTGTCAAAGTATGCAGTGCCTTTGGCGACCAAACATTGACTTAGTCGCGGAATGTTTAGCGCCAAAAATCACATAGCGCAAAATTATTGGCGCCAAGCATAAATATCATGGAGACATACGGCGACCAAAAATTTTAGTCACCGATGGTATATTTCGATAAAATTAAATAATATAATATAATATAATATAATACGATAAATATATTATAATATTTGTTATAATGTAAAAATATATATATGAAAAGATAATACATATACATATTTTTTTGACAAACATAACAAAAATGCTTGTGTAGCCTAGTGGTTGGGTGTTGGTCTAACGAGTGGGATGTCACGGGTTCAATTCTTGGCAAGTGTAGAATTGTTGGATTAATTCTTGAGCTGCCATGTGGCATAAAATATTTTGCCAAAATGTTAGGGCAACTAAAAATAGCCCTTTGGCGACAAATTTTGTAGTCGCGAAAAGCGTTTTTTCATGTAGTGTGTAAGGACGTAATTTTGAAAAGTCGATCTTTACTCAGGCATTTTAACTGCGTATTTTAAAAAATCTATCTCATTTCAGGCACTATAACAACTGTGTGATTAAGAAAAAGTTATTTTAAGAACTTCTAACTTTTTCCCGTAAGCTTAACATGAACTAACTTTCCGGGAAAAAAAATGTTAATTAATCAACTTTAGGGAAAAATTTAGAAGTAATGCAAGCATTTAAATGGTATGAGAATTTACCAATCAAAAGTAGGAAGGAAAAAGTCTACTTAATGTTTGGACGGTTTGGATCGTCGAAATTCGATCGGAAAAGTGGAGGTCCAGATTTTTTTAAAATCCGAGCTCCCTGACCGGAAGTGGATTCTCTCTCTCTCTCTCTCTCTCTCTCTGTGTGTATATATATATAACGGCTCAAACGCATGACCCACTTTACTCCTTATTGAGACTGTTCAAAGGGTCAAGGGTTCAGAAACAAAACCCCTCCCTTCTATCCTCTCCCTCATTTAACATTCCAAATTTCTAAGAGAAGAGAGAGAACGCGAGAGGAAAGAGAAGGCGATTTGGATTGATAGAAACATGAAGAATAATAAGAAGACCACTATTCACTCTCTATCAACTACGCGACCAACAGCGCGACCCACCCACCGCGACCCAACGCCACCGACAACCTCTATTCACTCTCTCTCCTCAGCAGTGTATCCAAGACATGAAGCTTGTAATTTAATTGGTTGGTGATTTCTACTTTCGATTTGTAAAGTTATAGGGGTTGTCGGTGGCGTTGGGTTGCGGTGGGTAAAATTTGTAATTAGAGTTTGTAAAATTTGGGTCTCTAAAGTTAGGGTTTCAAAAATTGATTTCTATAATGTTGATTTCTTGCAACTTTCTATACCCATTGTTGTACTTTTGGTTATACCACTTGTTAGCTTAGGACCGCCACCCCTAAACCGTTAGAAGTCTATATTGTTGCTTAATAAAGTACAAATAAAAATTCAACTACAAATTGGAACTTTCTTACGAACTAGGATAAATAAAATTCAATTACAAATTGGAATTCAACCATATCCTTGATTTATTCTACATAAGAATGAATGTGATTCACAGTTTAGCTGAATTTGACACACTTTACCCTCTCAAATATGAAGTGAACCAATCCATATATATATATATATATATATATATATATATATATATATATATATATATATATTGAACCACCCAAAAATTGAACATAGAAAGAAGCCCTTAATTAAGTAGACAGCCTTTAGTCTCATGTGCATAAATTTATCTGTAGCTACTTTCTCTACACTGCATATTATTTTCTGCTCTCTCTGTTATTACTTTTGAAAAGTTTGAAGTTACTTGAATGATGAGAAAAATAATGAAACAAAACTTTGGAGTGTTGCGTGGTGGTATTTGTTGTGAAAATTTATTGGGTGTTCTCGTTTCACTTGATGGTATCCAAGATATTCATTGCAACATTAATTTCTTTGTCATACTTGTCTCTGGATTGACATGTTGAAAAAATTACTCTCTAATGGTTGGTTTTGCTTTTAATTATGTTGTAAATAAATCCTTTTGATGTCATATGGAGTCTCTATTGTTGCTTTTGTGTTAGTTATACCTTATTGTGTAATATAATGTCTTTTCAATAAGATGGAACTAGAAGGAAGCTATTGCGGAGATGCAATAGATTTTGGGATCATGTTCTTCTGTGGAGAAATAGCACCATTGTGTAAGTCGAAATCGCAAGTGAACCCAGGCCGAAGATTCTTTGGGTGTTCCAACTACATGGTAATTTTTGAATGAAATCCATTGAAAAAATCCAAAGATAGTTCTTGTGAGGTGATTCTAAGAACAAAGGGAAATTACATCTAGCGAAAATGGGAGAAAGTAACAAAAATAAGAAATTTGGTGGGTTAGGAGTGAAAAGGCTGCTTGAACACAATTTATGACCAGAACTGACATGTTGGAAGGGTGTGGGAATGGCGCGGATGGCTGTGGGAGAGACTCTTCGATAATGTATGCCTGAGGGAACCAATCGTGATGATTGAAGACCGTTTCAAAGGCTTGCCGATTTTCTTTTTCGGGAAGTTGAGGTGGTGAAAAGCTAGACTCTTCGATAATGTATGCCTGAAGGAACCAATCGTGATCATTGAAGACCGTTTCGATGGCTTGCCGATTTCCTTCTTCGAGAAATTGAGTTGGTGAAAAGCTGCCTAAAGAGTTGTGCTGAAATAAAACTGAGAGTGAAACTGTGTCTAGAGGGTCAGTATAGGTTGTTATCTCCTCAACTTGGCTAATACTGAGATCTTCTGGTATGCAGATAACTGGCTTGTCATGAAATTCGGGGATGATGCACTAGCTTGGGTCCCAGGAGATTAGCAAAGAACCGAACAATGTTTGTTGGGAATCATCCCATTCCTAATTATTCATGGCCCATTCTCCATCTTCAACGAGGTCACTACTTTTCAATTTGGGCTTTCATTCAAAAGCTCCAATGTCATAGATCTCCAGGTCTTCTGGCACTGGTACGAAGGGTTTTGTTCAGTGACTGGCACAATGTACAAGCTTAGATTGAACTGGGTAGGGCTCTAGCCATTTGAAGTGGAGCTGAAGGACATTTGGATGATCTCGACATTTTGCTTGTGGTTATGCAAGGGATTAGAAATGGTATTGGGATTTTGTTTGGGAATTGGGATGGTTCCATCATCGACCAAGTCTTGGACTATGTGTTTGAGGTGGATAAAATTGTTGGTATGATGGCCGAGCATTTGGTGGTAGGCAAAAAAGACATTCGGGTTGTGGTTTACGGGAAGCTCTTTGGGTGGATCAAGAATCTTCATGGAATTTTTCTCAAGGAGCTTTTTGTAGACAGTGGTAAGAAGGAAAAGTAATTGGTAAAATTCTCTTCTCGGCTAGGAGGTGTTTTCGATTGGTGGTGATTGGGTGACTATCTAGTTAACTGGTTTGGGATTGAAGGAACTGGCTTGGGCTGGACTATAGGGGTTTGGTCCGAAAAGGATTGCTGTTACCGGAGTAGACTCACTTAGGCTGAGAAACGGATTCACCTTTGTCAAATATGCCAGTGTGGATTGCATCTTCAACTGCAAGGCCAATTTCATAAAAAGTTTTGAAGTCTGCGGAGGTCTGAAAGACCACCAGATGTTTAGTAAAGTCTAGTTCCAAATTCCGAGTGATAACTCTCATCTGCTCTTTCTTCGAGGGCCTCTGTGATGCCTTTCCCCTCCAATGCTTGACAAAGTCAGCAAAAGATTCGTTCGTTCCCATCTTTGTATATTCTAACTCCCAAATGGTCATTTCCAGTTGGATATTGTAGTTGTACTAAGCTACAAAGGCTGGACCAATGTCTTCCCAGGTCTTCTTCTTTGAATTGTCTAAGTTCAGAAACCAACGGAGTGCAGATCCCATCAAGGTTTGATGGAACATCTGAGCCATGACGTTTTTCTCCACAACATACATGGATAAGGTACCCACGTATGTTTGTTGATGTGCTTTTGGATCACCACTTCCATCAAACTTGTCCCAATCAATTGGTTTGAATTTGACTGGTAGCTTTGCATCAGGGAACAAGCATAGCTTCTCCATATCAATGCCTATAACAACGATCTTTTCTTGCTTTTAAACTGATTCCTCAAGTTTGGCCATCATGGCATCCATTTCAGGGTGATTATTTGATGATTCCCTAGACGGCAATCGGGAAGAAATGTCCTGAATCAAGATTATCATTCGATAGACTTGTCCTCAGCCTTTGAGCCAATGTCATCGAGGACGGGAGTGCATTCGGGGACCTCAATCCACTATACTTGCTTCGGCGGCTTGCCTTCCCTTCTGTCCTTCTGGCGAAGTGCATTGACAAAGCACTTTTTTGAGGCCATCTGGTTGCCCTTGATGGTTTCTTGTTTTCCAGACGTGCCAATGAACCGAACTGGTGGAGGGTTGAAGCAATGGCCCCCATCACATGGAGCCAGCCTCATCCTAGGATGGCATTGTAGTGGCTCGGGGAATCCACCACGGTGAACTCTATCTCTAGACGAATCGACCCCGCCCAGACTGGGAGGATGATGCTTCCGAGCAGATACATCGGGAACCCAGAGAACCCAACGAGGGGGGTGTCAGAGGGAGTAAGCTCATCGTGCGTCAGTCTGATGGCCTTGTAGGCCGAGTAGTAGAGCATGTTTGCAGAGCTCCCCTGATCCACCAAGATTCGCCTGACGTCCACGTGGTCGATACTTATCTCAACTACTGGGGCGTCGTTGTGTGGGAGTTACAACCCGTCCACATCTCACTCAGAGAATGAAATGGTATAAGGGTCCATAGGTTCCTCATATTTTCGCTTCGGTGCCCTGCCGAGCATCATCACTTCCATGGCCGCCTCCATCTTCTGCAGTTGTATATGGATTGCGTCGGCCTGTGCTTTGCCGATCAGGCCATGGATGGTAACGACCACCCTCGATCGTATTCTGTCCCCGGGCGTCTACTGTCCAAGTGGCAGTAGCGGGACTGCTTGTTGATTCGGCTGGGGTGCTGCCCCTCGAAGCATGGTCGGTGTATGACCATGGTCTATCCATTCGTCCATGCGTCCCTCGGTGACAAGCCACTCGAGGTGTGCTTTGAACAGTCGGCATCTCGTCGTGTAGTGGCCCACCTCGTTGTGGTACCTGCACTTTCCCTTTTGGGTGGGATCCGACCCCATCTTCTCCTCTGGCCAATAAAACCAACGTTTCCTACTAATCTCTGCCAGTAACTTGTAGATTGGCATGGTAAAGATGATGGTCTTGGCAACATAGTCATTGTCATTTTGGGGGGGCTTTTCCCATCCCCCACCCCCATTCTTCAAGTTGTTCACTTTCTTCTTCATCTCCTTTGGCACTCCCTTGCCGGAATTTTGTTTTATCGCTTGGTCGAGTATTAGCTCGTCGAGTTCTCGGAAATGATTTACTATCTCCATCAGCTCCACCATGTTCTTTGGAGGCTGTACCATGAATTCTTTGAAGAGGTCAGAGTGGTGGTCAAGCCCATTTTTGAACGAGGTGGAGGTGATTCATTGATCACAACCCTCCACGAGGTTGTACACCTCCCAATACCGAGTGATATACTCTTTAAGGGTTTCATCTGAGCTCCTCTGCATGTTCACGGTGTGTTGCTAGTCATAAACCGAGATGTGAACGCGCACTCAAGCTCGCCGAAGTCATTAATCGACCCCGGAGTGAGTTAGCTGTACCACAGGAGTGCCGTGGTCCCGAGGCTCATGGAAACGTTCGGTACATGAGGGAGTCGCTGTGGCCGTAGAGCTCGGAGACCAAGCGATACTGCTAGACGTGTGTTATCGCGTCCATGGTTGGCTCATATTGTCAAATTTTGGGATCTTGAACCCACGCGGTGGTGCGGCCTCTTCAATGGCTTCGGAGAAAGGGGACCGCTTGGCCTTTTCCATCCTTGAGTTGGCTAGAGCTGAGCGGTTCAAATCCAACGCTCGGTGTTCTCCATGTGCACACTTTGCCGGCTCGCCGGCTTCGTGCCACGGGTCAGACCTATCCACGTGTACATTACTCCTTTCGGAGGGCAGTCTCTTGTTATGCCCATTTTAGCCCTTTGTCACCTCCTCTTGAGGGCTATGATGTCTAGTATCGGGCTCGGCATGGTATACCTTCGTTTCGCCAGTGCGAGTATTGATGAGCACGATGCTGCCACCATCGTTCTATAGAGTGTATCTGTCTCCAGGCCTCAAACAGATGTTTTCATTGCATTTGAGCCCTGCCAAGACCTCAATTGGATTGGCGTTCTTGTTCCCGTGCTATCCTTTGCCCCTAGCATTGGGTGCACCATTTCAGACGCCATGCCCATCCATGGATTGGCGATGGCGCCCATCACCTCCCAATCCACCGATTTCTTATGGTTATGGTCGTCCCGCCGCTCTCCCTGCGCTCGATATTGGCCGCTCTAATTTCGGTGTACCTGTTACACATTTACCAGGCCCTTCCCGTTGTTGTATTGCCTCTCTAACTCCTTGGCATACCCATCATTTCCGTGGACGTCTCAGCTTCGAGCACTCGACGCTGTGACACTGCCCTTGGGGTGGTTCGTCCATTGGGAGTTCCCACCATGCGTACGCTTTCCGTGGGCACGTGTTGTTACTACTATACCCGATGGTACGACGAGTGATTTACCTCAACAGTCCACCTCCATGACCTGTCTGAGACGGGAAAAGACCGGAGCCCTTCCAACTTTGGTGGTTCTTCCGCTTGGCTGATCTCTCCGAGTCCTTGTCCGACCACTGGATCTTGACGCTATAGGTTGATTCCTGGCCTGTTTCATAGCCAATACCTCTTTCCTCAGCAATGCCAACTCGGCCTCTATGGTGAGAGGAGGAAGGGGAGGGAGAACCTCCGTGCATGTCGGGGTCATGAGGTGATCAAGGGAGAGGACGTCTCCGTTCATGTCGAAGAGAATGTTGCTGGCTCCGGTGTTGCTTGGGCCGGCACCGTTGTTGGTCACGGTGACTGTCCCGTCTCTATTGATGACAGGGGAGGCGATGAGCTCCAAGTCACTTCTGACATGGTGGTATTGGTAACGATTGCCGGAGTTGACCCATTCTCCGGCGTCGTTGAATGCAACCATGCCCAAGGTTAAGTCAGCCATCTGGGTAGGTTCGAAGAGATTCAATGTAGAGGAAAAAACACCACCAATTTTTGTAGATTGGCTAGGAGAAGAAGTTCTCTCTAGAGCCCCAGCGGAGTCGCCAATTGTGGGGGTGTCCTTGCCGGAGTGAGCTCTTTGAACCTTCTATGGTAGGGGATGTAGAAGTGGAAAGAGTGGTGCACATCTAAGCCTTTGCTACTTGCCGGTGGGGATGACCTGCACATGTAGACAAACGCGTCAGTGCCTAGCTCGGACGGTGGTGGTCTGGGAAGGCACTCTAATGGTTAAGTCAGTCACTGGAGGGGGAAATGCCACTGAGATCTAGAGAGAAAAGTGGAGGAGTTAAGAGGGTAGTAAATGAAGAGAGAGAGAGCCCCATTGTGGTAGTTGTGAGTGGATATTTATAGGCAGAAGGGGTGTGCATCCCACGCGCTCAGTGCCCCTCACGCGCTTGTCACTAACGCTCGGAATGACAGGCGAGGTGACCTATGTTCCTGCCACAGATGCCATATCCAGGATGACATCACGGCACATGGGTTTGAGTAGTCAAATCACCCTTGAGACATTCCCCATCACACACGTGCTCCTGCAGGCGGCGGTGGCAGAGTAGGTGACTGCCGCATTTAATGCTCCATTGTGGAACGTGTAGCGTGCCTGGTACACTTCCCCCGAACCAAGTCAATCTAAGCCCCCGTGTGACCGAAGTCGACCGATTTGGTACGCGACTGGGATGGCCCCTGGGTGCTCGACATGCACGCCGATCGGCGGAGGTCCGGAGGGTATTCCAAGAGCCAAGTGGAGAATGCCATACCCTCGGCACTTCTCGCTCGACAAACATCGTTCAAATCCATATTCATCCAGGACCGCACACTCGTGCTCCTCACCAAGGGCACCGTATGCTCGACACCATCAAGACGGATCAAACTGCATTCAATTTTGCAGATTCTGAGGCAGTGATCATTTCAGCTCTTTGCGGTGGTGGGGAGGGGCCTCTGCTGACCCCCGTGAACCCGGCTGCTACAGGATGTGTCTCAAGTGGTGTCTTAATTTAGTTCTCAACTATTAACCATCATCCTCTTAATGCTATACTTTGCGATTGCAGGTAGTTGATAGAGAGTTCCCAAGCTAGCTTACACCATATTCGGAGAGAAGCAGACCAAAATGTGGACATCCTTGCCAAGAATTCCTTTAGTTTATGTAGTTTTAATTATGTTTCTTTAGCATAACGTCTGTTGTTTGTAGCACATCAATTAGCCGATGTTTCTGCAGGAGTTAAATTGTTTATGTTTAGTTCTCTTTAATATTGTATTTTTTATCAACAAAAAAAAGGAGTGACGAAACAAACAAAAATGTGTGATTTGTAGGTCTATCGTGGCTGCTGCTGCTTCTGCTACTTTATCTGCTTCTGTCTCTGTCGATGGTATTTTGAAACAGAAACAAAATTCTATTTAATGAAGCTCAGGCCATTTAGGCAATCAACAAGGCTGCAAGTATTGTTTTATGAGATGGGGATGAAAGTAGAGTCATTAGCGAGATTGCCCAAATGGAGGAAATGGATGAAGTGCGTCATAGAGCTATGTTGGCCAAGGAAGAAAAGAAAGAAGGGTCCTGGTTCTTTTTTGTTTGAGGAGTTAGGGTTTTTTGTGGTGGTTTTCTCGGTTTTTCATTTGCCTTTGTTGAGGATGGGGAGAGTTTTTGGGTGTTTTATGTGTATATGTCTAAGTCGTTGACAAATAAACTATTTTTGAAGCAGGAACTATTTGGGTTAAAGATGATCGAGGGTTCTGACCTTATTCAACATATTAATACGTTCAATCAGATTATTAGCGATCTGCTAAGTATTGAAGTAAATTTCGACGAAGAAGACCAGGCGCTGATGTTGTTATGTTCTTTACCGGGTTCTATGGAGACTCTCATTACAACCCTACTTTGGGGGAAAGAAACCCTAGAATTGGAGAAAGTCACGGCAGCCCTGCTTGCGTACAATCAACGCAGGCAACAGACCGAGGGTATTTCAGGTGAAGGGCTGGTGGCAAAAGGGGGAGAAGAACATGCCAGAAAATCGGAAAAGGGAAGAACAGGGGTGCGTGGGAAGTCGAAGTCAAGGGGAAGGACTCCCGAGCCAAAGGAGTTAAAGTGTTACAAATGTCATGCAACAGGACAATTCAAGAAAGACTGTCCGTATAGGAAGAAGAATGGGGGAAAGGGAACCTGGAAGAAAGCTGGACCATCGAAATCTGCAAATGTTGTGGAGGAATCATCGGATGATTGTGATGGTCATATGTTGTCGGTTTCAACAGACGCAGAGCACGGGGCAGACTCATGGATTTCAGACTCAGCATGTTCTTTTCATATGTCGCTTAACAGGGAGTGGTTTGACACATACAGGTCAGTGAATTGTGGTACTGTTCTAATGGGTAATGATGCAACATGTAATGTCATTGGAATAGGCACAATGAAGATTAGAATGTCTAATGGTGTTGTGAGAACTCTTGGTGATGTTAGGCATGTTCCAGGTTTAAGGAAGAATTTGATTTCGTTGGGAATCTTAGACTCTGATCGCTGTGAGTACAAAGTAGGTGGTGGAGTCATGAGGGTAATGAAGGGTGCTCTGGTTATTATGAAAGCTTTTATGGTTGGTGGGAATATCTATCATTTGATAAGGAGTACAGTTGTAGGTGGAGCTGATGTCACTACAACTGAGGATACTGATGATACCTTGTTGTGGCATATGGGGGAACGTGGGATGCTGGAATTACATAAAAGGAAGCTATTGAAAGGGGTAAAATTGTGCAAACTTGATTTCTACAAGTTCTGTGTTCTGTGAAAACAGTGTAAGGTGCAATTTAGGCGTGCAGTGAACAAAACTAAGTGAATACTTGACTACGTGCATTCTGATGTTTGGATGACAGTGAAGGTAGCTTCGAAAGCGGGATCTCTGTATTTCGTGACCTTTATCGATGATTTTTCGAGGAAAGTTTGGGTGTACTTCATGCGGCACAAGTTTAAGGTTTTCAAAAAATTCAGAGTGTGAAAAGCTGAAGTGAAAAATCAAACAGGGAGACGAATTAAATGCCTTAGAACGGACAATGGGAAAGAGTACTGGTATGGGCCTTTTTTGAAGTTTTGTAAGGAGCATAGGATTTAGCAGCACTAGACTGTAAGGAAGACACCACAGCAGAATGGGGTGGCAGAGAGAATGAACAAAACTATAGCAGAAAGGGCACGGTGTATCAAGTTGAATGCAAGGCTTCTGAAAAATTTCTGGGCTGAAGTAGTGAGTATGGCAGTTTTTATTATATACAGGTCACCGAGTACTGCTCTGGATAGTAAGGTAGTGCAGGAAGTGTGGACAGAGAAAGAGGTAGATTACTCAGGTATGAAGATCTATGGTTGTCCAGCCTATGTTCATGTTCCAGGTGGTGAGAGGTCAAAGCTTGATGCAAAGTCCAAGCAGTGCATCTTTCTTGGGTATGAGAAAGGTGTGAAGGGGTACAAGCTATGGGATCCGGAATCAAAGAAAGTGGTAATCAATAAGGATGTGGTATTTGATGAAGCTTCTATGGTCAAAGCACATCAGGGGGTTCAAAAAACCGAGGCTAGAGAAGACACCAACAAACAACAACAGGATGTATAGATTGAGCTAGAAAGTTGTGACACTTGCAATCCCCTGCCAGTGAGATAGGTTGAGCAGCAGCAGCAGCAGCAGGAAAGCATAGCTACAGGGAGACCCAAACGCACTATCAAACCACTAGAGAGGTATGGGTTTGAGGATATGGTTTCATATGCACTGTTAACTGCTAGTGGGGATCCGTCTACTTTTCAAGATGCTGTCATTAGTCCTGAAAGGGACAGATGGAGATGGAATCATTGAAAAAGAATAAGACTTGGAAGTTGATAGAATTGCCCGAGGGAAAGAAGACAGTGGGTTGCAAATGGGTATACAGGAAGAAAGAGGCTGTGTCAGAAAAGGAAAGGGAGAGGTTCAAGGCTCAATTAGTTGCAAAAGGGTACTAAAAGAGGAAGGGGATTGATTATGATGAGGTATTTTCTCCCGTGGTGAGGCATACTTCAATCAGGATTATCTTGGCATTGGTGGCTAGTTATGATCTGGAGTTAGAACAGCTGGATGTGAAAACAGCTTTTCTCCATGGTGATTTGGAGGAAGTTATATTCATGGAGCAACCTGAGGGGTTCAAGCAGCCAGAGATTGAGCACCTGGTCTATAGGTTGAAGAAGTCGTTATATGGGCTGAAGCAGTCTCCGAGACAATAGTATAAAAGGTTTGATTCATTCATGATCCAGATTGGGTTCACACGCTTTGAGTATGATTGTTGCATTTATGTTAAGAGTCTTGATGATGGTTCCTATATTTTTCTGTTACTTTACGTGGATGATATGCTTATTGCTGCGAGAAGTATGGTTGAAGTCAACAGGTTGGAAGCCTTGTTGGGAAAGGAGTTTGACATGAAAGATTTGGGTGTTGTTAGGAAAATACTTGGGATGGAGATTCGTAGGGATAGGTCAGCTGGTAAGCTATGGTTGTCCCAGAAGGATTACGTGGGAAAAGTGTTGGAGAGGTTTAGTATGGCAAATGCTAAACAGGTCAGCACTCCATTGGCGGGTCATTTCAGGTTGTCTATAGCGCAATGTTCGGAATCAGCTGATGAGATTCAGGATATGTCAAGCGTGCCTTATGCAAGTGCAGTTGGTTGCTTGATGCATGCAATGGTATGTACAAGACTCGATTTGGCACATGTAGTCAGCATAGTGAACAAGTACGTGGGAAATCCAAGCAGAGAGCACTAGAAAGCGGTCAAGTGGATATTCAGATACTTGAGAGGTACTGCAGACCGTGGGATTATGTTTGCTACGCAATAGGATCAGATTTCGGCTGTCGGGTATGTAGATGCGGATTATGCTAGAGGGTTGGATGACAGGAGGCCTACGACAGGGTATGTGTTTACTGATAGGCGCGTGGAAAGCTTGCTTTTGAGCGCCTAAGTAGGGTGATTTGGCATGTTAGACGTGCATTTTATGCCTCATTTTCCATTTTAAGCGTGCACGTGGTTGGATTGTGTGTCTGTGCTTAATTTGCAGGTAATTGAGGTGACTTGCCGCTAACGGAAAGTGTTGGGATGGTCGTGTACATGGGTTGAGAATTGGAGCGCTGTGGAGACTAAGTGTTGGAGCAGGATTTAGAGAAAAGATGTTCGGGAGCGCTACCCCAAAGTGAAGGAGCGCTCAAGATGACACAAAAGGGGCTTCGAAATGAACAGAATGTTCTGGAGTGCTACACCAAAAGAGGTGTAGCGCTACCGGTCAACTTTGAGGTCAACCGGTCAATAGGGGGTCAACCAGTCAAAGGGGGAGATAAGCAAGCGGTAGCTACACCACTTTTGGTGTAGCACTACAAATAGCTTATCTTGGCCAGTGAACGGCAGCGCTTTGGTCTTCCGCAAAGGATAATCCTATTCTATCTCGGATTTTAATTAGAAATTAGAGATTAGTATAAATACTTATCTTTTAGCTCAAATTAGGGTTGGAACTTTAATAATTTTAGATCTAGTTTTATTATTTTTCGGCTGCAGCTGTTGCTCTCTATTCTCATGTTCAAGTAGAAGTTTGTTTTCGGATTCCCAGCTTTATATTGATGCTCTGGCGTTCTTAACCAAGTAATATAATTCTTGCAATTTTACAGTATCAATTTCTATTTCTGCTTTCTTTTATTTCAATCATGTTTAAATCTAGGGTTTTTAACTTAATCATTGCATGTTTAAACATAATGAGTGAGTAGTCGTATATGGTGCAACCATGAGATGATGGTGTCCCGTGGCTAATCTGATCAATTTTTCACCTCGAGACCGAATGACTTCAATTTTCGGCAATTTTAGGGAACGAAACTTTTCTAACGAACTAAACCCGGGCATCGCCGGATTTCGTATGCACACGAGAACTGGTGACAGGGGGTGCGCATTCATTAGAAAACATTTTCTTAGTCTAAAATCAATAAATTGAATCATTGTGGTTCGAGTGAATATTAGTCAGATTGGCTGCGAGTGCTGGGTTCCCACGGTTGCTCCCTCTTCCTTAATTCGTAGCCTTCAGTTTTAGTAATTTTAGTTAGACAATTTACCAATTTTGAACAAGGGGTGGCTACCTGAGAGCTAGTTTAAAATTAAAACTCCACACTTTTGAGTCAAACACCGTTAGCCATCTTTGTGGTTCGACTCCGGTATTTCCGGATTTATTGTGCTACACTGGTCAAGAGTCCTACGCTTGGGACGCGTCTTTATTCATCTTATTTCTAGTCACCTGATTGGTCAAGCATTTACTTTGGTGGGTAGACCAATTTGTTGGAGATCCATGGTTCAACCTCTAGTGGCTCTATCTACTACTGAATTTGAGTACATGGCAGTGACTGAGGCTGGGAAAGAACCGATTTGGTTAAAGGGTTTTGTGAAAGAGTTGGGCATAGATCAAGGTGGAGTGCAGCTGTATTGTGATAGTCAAAGTGCCATTTATTTGGCAAAAGCATCAAGTGTATCATGCGCGGACCAAGCATATTGACGTGAGATTTCACAAGGTGAGAGAGTTAATTGCTATGGGTGATGTGGTGTTGGAAAAGGTGCACACTTCTGAGAATACAGCTGACATGCTGATGAAGACTATGACCGCGGACAAGTTCAAGCATTGCTTGGACTTGGTTAATGTCTCCAGATGCTAGAAAGGAAGCGTCCTCCCAAAACTTGTTGGATCGATATGGTTATCTTCTGAATGGGCGAGGATATTCGCCAAGGTGGAGATTGTTGGAACTTGTGGCTCATATAGTGTGTATGAGAGGCACTGAGAAGTTCCCGGTATCGATAAGCAAGCTGGGAAGCATTTTGGAGGTGTCGGTATCGATACACGAGTTTCCCTGTATCGATACCGAGGCAACAATGGGCGAATAGAATGTCTGGATATCGATACAGGTATTTCCCTGTATCGATACCGAGAGGCTTAAAACAGTCAGTGAACGGTGTTATAAGGGCATTATAGGTATTCAGGCTATAATGCGAATTAGGGTTGGAATAGAAGTGGCAGTCATATATAAACTCTATTGTAAAACCTTATGGATCAGGAGATCATCAATAAACGACTATTCTGTGTGCTCCAGTGGACGTACCCGGTGTTGGGGAACCACGTATATTTTTGTGTCAATTCTTTTACTATTTATACTCGTATATTCTGTGCGTGTGTGATTCGCTCCTAACAGACATCGATCTGTTTCTTTTTGTTGGTAATTTTACAGTTCATATTTTGTTCTATGTTGTTGTTTGCTGCTGTGATTGGTATTAAATACTTGCTTTACTCTCTGACTCTTGTCATTCACTCTCTCCGTCCCTTTCTAAAAACTTATTTCTTCATTTCTCTCCTTACCCGTGGCTAGAAGGGGAAAAGATGAGTGTTGCTTAGTCTGGCAACACTCACGCAAGAAGCACACATGCCTCTATAAATTCACACTCGTATATGCTTGTTGATTGCTGATGATATAAGATGAGCAGCGACAAATTTCAATTTAGGTGGTATTATTTAATGAAGTGTAAGAGGTTGAGATTCGTAGGGTACGTAAATCAAGACTAAACTAATTAGGGACGAGAATAATGAACGATTAGACAAATGGACTAAGGAGAAATCTATGGAGCTGGTGAAGGACAAGGTTAGAACGGTAAGAAAGAACCCTTGGCAGGATTCCCCCTATGAATCGGAGTGAATACTCTCTAGAGAATATTTTCTCTCTCTAGAATCACTCTCGAGATTCGTGAAAAAAAGGTCCCTAGAAAGGTGGGAGGGATGCCCTATTTATAGGGGACTTGACCTCTCTTTATGAGTTAAGTCCACTTATAAATTCTGGACACGTGTCACATAGGTCATGCACGAATATTCCTTCCGTACCGTCTAGACCGCGACCCCCACGACACCCGCGGCGGTCTCGCGGGTGCTACTCTGCGAGTGCCTTTCCGCGGTGAACCCTTGTCCTTAGCCACCAATCCACAAAAATCTCCAGTAATCCCGATAAGCGGTGTGGTCACGATCTCCTCGATCATGCAGACGCCGCGACCAAGCCTCTAAATGGCCTCCCCTCTAGTCCTGCCAAGTCGATTGGGGCGGACTAACTCGTCCGGGTGCATTTTTTTTATAGGGTCGACGTCCATCCTCGTCGTGTCCCTGTTCTCTGGGGTATCATAATCGATCCCAGTGTTATCGCCTCTTATCTGAGGACTTGAGTGAGGTAGGCCGTGATGGAATCGGGTCACATTTCAGCCGAATTTTGATATTTGTTGAATCGTGTCTGAGCCACGTCGGGTCAAAGCTAATGCAATGAGATATTCTAAAAATGAATTTTCTTGACTTGAATTGACCCACCCCATGTTCTTGGTTGGTTCTAACTTGTCAAAAGAAAACAATTCCCAACAACCAATGGATCACGTGGCATAAAAATGAAATTTGAAGTTGTGGGTCTGCACCCCCCATCGGTTTGAAGACCTCCATCGAGTCTGGGGTGTCGGCTTGTGCTTCATCCATGCCCCCATCGGTGCAACCCATTGGTCGGTCCCTCGGCGCACCCCAACATTAGGGCCATCGGTCAGCTTCATCGGTTTGGCTTCCAAATGGACTTCAAACCAGCTGGTCCCCCTCCGTAGCGGTCGTACTAAACCGCATGCCTCAGTTTCAAGACTCCATCGGGCATGACCCCAATCGTGTACCCCATTGGTTCATTCCTTTATTGTTTCATTTTTATGTTTACATTTTTCCTCTCAATCTTCATGGGTCCTAGATTAGCCCATTCGGTTGAATAATTTTTTTTTAACAAGTCTCACACTCGATCATCATTCATTTTTTATTATATTTTTTTTACGTGTCTTTTGGGTCTCGCGCCACGTGCTCGGAACAAAATTTCCCCTCTACATGAAGAAGTTGAGAAAGTATCAAGGACTGTTTGTAAACCCATTGTAAATGGTAGTTGTCTCTTCTTTATTGAGAACATAAAAAATTAGGTGAGAGGTTCATATATGTGGTTAGGAGATCAACAAATTGAAACTGTGGTATCGTGAAAAATAATGTCAAGATTATTCTGTTGCCTATTTTTTTATTTTTTAACCGATAAGCTGTAACTAACTTCAAACACAGCTTTTGATTTAATTTGGAGAAATGTGGCTCCATACAGAATTCAATGCTTCAGTTGGCTAGTGTATCTCGGTAAAATCAAGACTGCAGATTTTCTCCTCAAGATTGGTTTTATTCAAAATGAACAAGAAGCAACCTGCAAATTCTGTTTGAACCATATTGAATCAGTGGATCACCTTCTTCTTCATTGTGATCCAGTTTGGCAGGTATGGTCCAAGATTCTAATTTGGTGGGGAGTCCAATGGGTAGTCCCTCAATCGATAGTTAGTCTCTTTTTTTGGTGGAAGGACTGGAAATTGAAAAAAGAAGATGAGTAATCTGGGAGGCTATTCCTTTAGCTATCACGTGGACCATCTGGAACACTAGAAATGCATTGATCTTTGAAGGTTCTATTCCTGATTGGGACAAAATTTCTGACCTTATTAAGATTAGGGTGGCTCTGTGGGTGAAGGCCAAAGTTGGGGGTGGTACGTAATTTCTCTATGGATGATTTTTTATTCAAGCTTCAAAGCATTTTAGAGACCTTGTAATCATCTCCCTGTGCGGATAGACTAATGTTATGCTGCGGATAGACTAATGTTGTTTTGGCTGGGTACCCCATGTACCCCAGATTTTCTCCTCAAGATTGGTTTCTCGATTGATGTTTTGCCTTCATAGTCCTTGCACATGTGCTTGGATATGTTTCTCCTCGATGTACTCTTTGTCGAGTTCAATAAATTCTTGTTGCCGATCAAAAAAAAAAAAATCATCTCCCTGTGTAGTGCTTCAGATTTGATGGCTCTATGCTTCATATTTTTATGTTGTTTTTTGTTTGGGTTGATTTCTCACTAACTTGGGGTCTAAAGTGGTTCGTTTCGTTTCGCGGTTGACTCTTTTCTCTCGTTATTCGCAACTTGTTTCCCTTCTTCCCTTTTAATCTTTGTAACTTTTTCAGAGATTAATTAAGTTTTCTGCTTTCCCTTCTTCCCTTTTAATCTTTGTAACTTTTTCAGAGATTAATAAAGTTTTCTGCTTTTCAAAAATAAAAAATGTGTTGCATGAATTGTGCACAATACATTGGATAATTTGCTGTAAAGGTTTCAATTAACCATCTTTGATGATTATCATGTGTTAATGGTCATCTTTACACTATATTTGTTTTGAATGTATGATATATTTGTAATATTAATACAACACGACACTTTAAATATATTGTCATAATGAATTATTTCACTTGTAACTTGCGGAAATATTGAGCTAGTTCCCTTGCAAACAAAGATTTACATGTATGACTTGTGATCTTAAATGAGTTCACATGTGGGGTGTTTGAAAATCTCCTTTTTGGCTTTTCATTTTCAATTTTTTGTTTTTTTGAATTATGATCATAACGTACTTTGAATCTAGTAGGGTGTGGGACAAATGTGTAAAGTACATGCACTTTGCAAGTAATGTTTGGGAGACGTGTGCAAAATACATTATGTAAGTTTTTTTGTTGACCATATATAATAAATAAAAACTAAAGAATGAGAAGTTAAAAAGCTCCTTTTTTTTTCTTGAAAGGGAGGTTAACAAGCTCCTATTTCATGTACTTTTAGCTTTTGTTCTCTAATTTCAAAAACCGAAAATGCATTATAGAAGTGGTAGCCAAACACCTAGAAGTGGGAAAAAAAAATCATAATGGAATAAGTAGACTAAGATTTTATTATTATTATTATTATTATTATTATTATTATTATTATTATTATTATTCTACCTCAATGGGTTCACATGTATCTTGTGGGTTAATTTGGGGAAATTCATAGTTGTCAGGTAATTAATTATCATAATATCTTACTTTTTGTATTTGGTGTCACGCTAGTAGTTTTCACGGAACCAGTTATTATACTCACAATGTTCGCATCCTCGTGTAATTTTTATTATTACTGTGAAGATTTCGATATAACTTTTTCCGGTTGTGGCTGTTGGATTTCAATTTTAATTCTCTGTTCAACTCTTTGCCTAAAAGAAGGCTACAAAACACATTCTTTACTGGATGTGTATAATATTCGCATCATCGTGAATCCAACTTTAATTCAATACTTACATAAAAAAAAGTTTGTGTTGAAATTTAAAGCATTTGAATAAATTTTTATAACATCAAGAAGAACAATTGTTGCATTCAAATACTCCCCCTCCATCCCATTTTATTGGTCCCTTATTGGGAATCTAATTTCTCAAATTGGTCCAGTGATGCAATATCTCTTCATGAAATCTCGCCTTTGTTTAAAGGTGGAAAAAAGGAGTGGCAAAATTAATGTTTATATTGCTCACTTTTTTCTGAACTTTTCAAAATGACAATCTTTTTGGAACATTCGAAAATCAAATACCAGACCATCTTTCCGTGATGGGATTATAGTTATGAATTCTAAAGAGTTTTCTTTTTCTTTTACATCATAATATTTGCCATGATCTTATGATAAATAACCTAGATGAAAATTTTACAACTGACATGGCTGGGATGATTGTATCGATCTAAAAAAATTAACATGCAAACAAGATTTCACAATTTTTTATCTTCAAAAGTTTCATCAAGGAGAAAAAGTTAGAAAGAAAACACAAAAATGAAATACTCATAGAATTACTTTTTATTAATAAATTCAAGATTCAAAAGACATTGAGTAACATCTTCTGAGAACCACAACCAGAACTCATATGATGTCACAAAACAAGGCCGAATCACAAGAAAGAAAGAAAATCCAACATTAGAGAATAAAGCAATCTCTTTATTTAAACAAGAAATTACGATAATTTAGTTCAACCGAAACAACCCCCATCACTTGGCAATATAGCATGAACAACAACCATTCTCTCGCCCAGGGATGCAAAATTCTTTGATGAATTTGACAGATGAAAGAGGACCACCCAACAGACGGAAAAGAAGATCCACAAATCGATTGTAGCCCGCTTTCTCCACCATCTTTTCCTCTACTGCTACTTTTTGGGACATATGCATAATATTGGAGTAGGTCACAATTTATAGGCTTTAGAACAGTACTACAGCTCAGAATCAGAAAACTTTCATTAACTATTGTTTGGCCAACACGAAACAATTAATGTCCCTACTTTACTATATATGCCAAAATAGTTAATTATGCACCCCTGTAAAAATTCATATGACGTTTGTCTCTTGCAACAAGTTTTTTCTATATACTCCCTCTGTCCTAATTTATTTGTGCAATCTTCGAATTCCAAATTATTAGTTAGACCAAATGATTACTTTTGAAAAGCTTCAAAATATTGCATTGGATGAGAGGGCACTCTCTCCAATGCATAAGAGAGAGGGCATTAAGGGAATATTTCAAAGTCAATTTTTATTTGGACAAACATTTTTAGACCAAGAAAGTCAAAAATGAGACAAACAAATTGAAACGGAGGGAGGATAATGCAGATATATAGTGTGAAAAAATTATACTCCCTTGATGATATGAGATGAACAACGACTGTATAAAATTCTCTTGCCATGGATATATTTTTTTATCGGCGAAGTATAAATATTTATTCAAACTCAATAAGAGTACATCGAGGAAAATAAAGGAAAGGAGATCATGGAATATTTAATTTTGATAAACACATTGGAAAAAGGGACAATACAACTCTATGGATTCATTGTGTGGTGTTTTCTTCCGATTAGTAGGGTCGGACAAGTGATCGGGTCCAGAATTTATATATGTCTCAGGAGTGAAAAATTGAACTCACAATATCACAAAATATTTTCTGCATTATTAATACGGTTCGTTTTTGTTGTTTTTCCGTAACATGTACAATAATTAATTGATGCCGATACTTGGGTGGTGATTCCATATGTACTTCCATTTTAAGGCAAATTAAACTACGAAATTTAATTACTATTAATATTGGAAATTTGAAATTATTTCTCTGTACATATGGTTGTGTTCAAAAACCATTGCATGAGTAAATACAAGAGTTTCCAATACAAGATATTCATATGTATACTCAAACCAATATTTCTATATTCTCCTAACAAAAAATAAATACTGCTACAAGCTTTTTCCTGCGATGCCGTGCATCCTAGACATTGGGTCAAACGTCTACCAACCTGCCAGCTGCCGTCGGCCGTTTTGGTCCACCTTGTCTTGGTCCAGCGTTTTCACATTGTATCCTAAAAAATACAGAAAGAAAAGTTGCCATTTGAAAAATTTAGGGATAATGGGGCTAATATCGGCCGTAAAATAGGTAAATAACGGTAACGGATTCAAAATCCTGTCACGTAACGGGCATTATTTTAAATCATCATCGTCCTTTTGAAATAGCACATGGATTTGTGCATCTATTGTTTGTACATATACATAATGAATACATTTTGAGTAATTTGTTTTTGGCTTCATTGTGGGTGCAATTTATTCACTCTCCTTAAGTGAGGGTGAACAAAACTCTCGCTCTGATTGGTGTGAAATGTATGGTGTCCACGGACTTTTGCACCAATCAAAGCGAGGGTCTCTTGGTGAGGGTGAACAAATTTGTACTTTTGCTAATGCTAAATTGGGCACAAAAATAATAAAATTGTGCTAAATTTAGCCCTACAAATATTATCGCGCACGGGCTTATGTGTTGTGCCCCTCCATATGAACTTGTTCCCAGTCCTATGAGTGGTCAGAACCGATCATTTTGTTCAGCTCGTCAAGTTTGTTGTTCATCCCAAAAAGATAAAGCACTTGATCGGACAAAAATTACGTACATAATTAGGCCAAACACGTTCTTCCTGGATAAAATTAATGTCTAGCTATAATTTCTAGCTAAAATTAATGTCTAGCTATATGAACGGTTACTGTTGTTGTGCTTTAAGGCTATTACTCTTGTGCTCGTGAATAAAATATATATTTGGTTGTGGTGATAATGATATGAACAAAATGGAAAAACAGGCAAAGAAGATGAGCGCAAGAAACGAGAAGGAAGCAAGCGAAGCTGATCTCCAGACTGCTAAGATGCAAGTTGCAGCAGCTAATGCGGCTGAGGATACCAAAAAACGACTCAATAATTAAATCCAATTAGCTCCACACCTTTGGATTTGGATTTCCTAATTTAGATACTGCTTGTGAGATTTTTTAGTGACAGAAATAACACGTTCCAAGCACAAAACTAGTAAAACCGACGTAGCGCAATATCCGGAAGTCCAGAGTCGAATCCTCAGGGACGGAGTCGGTGTTCAACCTAGAAAACGCGGCATTAGTTTGAATTGGTTCTTAGGTAGCCACCCATCCCGTTAATAGAATGATTAACTAAGGTATGCTAAGACTAAATTCTAGATTTTAATCAATTAGTTAAAAGCAGACGCAACCATTGGGATCCTAACACTCATAGCCAGTCCCGAATCCGTTCACCCCCTCCGTTTCTTTAAGATATCGCTCCATATTAGGCTTTTCTCTCCCGGGGGCGAAACCCTGTTTACGTTATCCCACACGCCACGAAGAATGAATTGCTTGACCCATTCCCCGTTCGTGCAGGCCGTTCTTAGAAATCCCAATATGAAGATTTTCAAAATAACCATGCGAAAATGGGTGAACGAATACGGCACCGGCCACGGGGTGTTATTCACCCCATGGCCACGTCCAGAGATTTACGCTAGCATGGTAATAAACACGAACACATAAACATAAACCCTAGAACTATGCATAAATAGAATTGACAGATGAAAAATACTCACTATCTGAAGATTGAAAAACGCTAGATTAATATGCGAAATCTCGAACAAGAGCTGAAATCTGAACATAATGTGGAACAGTAATCTTAATCGAAAAGCAATGGAAGAATAACGCGCCTAGGGTTTTCAAAACTCCAAAGTTGCAGAACAATTCATCAAAAGTTTGAACCCTAATTAATGATAAGAAAAACGTTTATATAGTAATCACCTCTAAAACACATCAACACGCCATCGTTTAGCCTTGCCCGTAACCGTTCGGTATTGATACGGCTACCAAAGGTATCGATACCAAATCCCTTGACTGAACCATTGACCACATAAGCCGAAGGTATCGATACAGGTATGAGAGGTATCGATAATAAACCTTCTGGAATGAAATTGCACCCTTTTAACTGATTAGTATTGATACGGCCATGAAGGGTATCGATATCGAACTCCTTGATTGGCGCGTGAATTGTAAACAATTGAGCGCCTGAGTAGGGGGTAACTGGCCTAATTATCATAGAATTTATCCCCGTTTTCCTATTAATTCGTGCATGTGGTTGGAGTTTGTGGTTGTGCTTAATTAATTTGCAAGAAAACGTGGTGTTTTGGCGCTAACAGATAGTGTCCGGAAGGCCGTGCATGAGGATTTTGAAGAGGAATGCTATGGAGACTAAGTGTGGGAAGGATATTTCAAGCCAAAAGTGAGCAAAAAGGATCGGGAGCGCTACCCCAAAGTTAGAGGAGCGCTCAGGAATGAAGAAAAGGGGTCAAAAACTAAACAGAGAGTTGGCGAGCGCTACACCCATTATGTTGTAGTGCTACCGGATCATTAGGATGGTCAAAGGTCAAGCGGTCAACGGGTCAACGTGGGCGAGTTAAGCTCTCGCGAGCGCTACCGATCGCTTTAGGGGGCCTCTGAACGTCGTCGTTTTAGGCTGCCGCGGGTTAATTGTTTATTTTATTAAGGTTTTTATTAGGAAATTAATAGGAAAGTATAAATAGACCTTGTTCTAGTCGAATTAAGGTTCCAAGTTTTCATAGTTTTAGATCTAGATAGCTAATTTCTTGGTAGCAGCTTTGTTCTTATTTCCGGATTGAAGTTCAGCATTTATTTTCAGATTCTAAACGTGGATTGACGTTCTTCTTCCATTAATCAAGATTATTTTCGTTTCGCAATCTTCGGTACTACCTTCTGTTATTATTTTCATTGTTTAATCATGTTTAGATCTAGGGTTCATGTTATTCTTGCTGCGTTTTTAATAATGAGTGAGTAGTCGTATTGAGTGCGGCCGCGGAACGAAGGTGTCCCGTAGCTATGCTAATTTATGTTCCACCTCGGTGCCGAATCATTTTAACTAATGTGCAATTTTTGAATACGGAAGTTTTTCTAGCAAACAAACCCGGGCATTGCCAATTCCAAATGCGCGCAGAAATTGGTGACAAATGGTGCACATTTGTTGGAAACTGTTTTTCATATTTTTAAATCTAGTAATTGAATAATTGTGGCCCGAGTTAATCTGAATTAGACTAGCTGCAGACACCGTAGTGCCCACGGCTGTGCTCTCCTTTTTAAATTCAGAGTCCAGTAGTTAAATTAGTTTAATTTAGTTAATTAATTAAATCATTTGAGCAAGCAGTGGCTACCTGAGAGCCAATTACAAACGTAGAGCCAACATTGTTTGAGTTAAGCACCGTAGACCGTCTCTGCGGTTCGACTCCGATACTTCCGAATTTATTGTATTGCACCGGTCGATAGTCCTACGCTTGAGACGAAATTCTAAGTTAATTATTAATCACCCGAACGGTCAAGCATTTTTGGCGCCGTTGCCAAGGACAGTGACGTGTGTTCAAACGGTGTTAGTTTAGTGTTTGTTAAATTTTTAGTTGAGTCGTCATAGGTAGAGATAAGCAAGTCATACGTAAGCCTGATCCTTTCTATTACCGCGATCGTACTAATCGTTTGGTTAGGATAGAGAACAGGTCGAGTCAGTCAGAGTCTTCAAATTCTTCGTCAGAGTCAGTACTCAGTAAAGAGTCGGTCGGAGTCCATTCCCATTAGTGGACTCTACATAGATTTACCTGTCGAGTCAGTTAATTTCAATAATCCACTTTATTAGTCAGAGTCAGTTTCCGAACCAGAATCTTTTGAAATGGGAGACCAGCAGGTAATTCAACAACCGTCGTTGAGGCAACACTTGAATCCCGAGAGGACCACTCCTCCTGGGCCGATTGTGTTTCCTCGAGAGACATAGGAGGCACGCAATGCCTTCACTGTAAAACTTGGTGTCTTGAATAGCCTCCCTAACTTCTATGGGAGAGAGTCTGATGATCCGTACGAACATGTGCGGACGTTTGAGGGGTTAGTGCGCAACCTGGCGTCTACTACCCAATACGACAATGCCTGCCTCAAGATGTTTGAGGCAATTTTCAAAGATGGCGCACTTAGATGGTTCAGAAGGCAAAAGCCTCAGTCCTTCACCACATGGGCGCATGTGCGTGACGCGTTTTATAGAAAATATTTTTCTGAGGCTAAAACTAATAGTTTAAGGCGTCAAATCCAAGGCTTTAGGCAAGAGAAGGGAGAGTCTTTTGTGAAGGCATGGGAGCGTTTCAAAGATTTGCTCCTAAGAATGCCACACCCTGGTTTTGAGAAGATACAGTTGGTCGAATTCTTTCACCTGGGTCTCAACGCTGAGACAATCCAGTACATAGAGTATTCGTGTAAAGGGGACGACTTCTTGTCCAAAACTGCGGATGTGGGTTAGGATTTTCTGGATGACCTAGCAGATAAGCAGAGGGCATTAGAACCCTCTGATTTTGATCGGTCTGGACCTTCTGGGTCCAATGTTATCCCCGTTACCATACGTGACCAGCGACTCCAGGCCCAGGTTGAAAAGATGGCGCAGAAGCTAGAGGAATTAGAAGTTAGGTAGACTCGTCCAGTGCATGAGGTCAGTATAGAGGAAGTCTGTGTGTGGTGTGAGTGTAAGGGGCACATTGCAACTGCATGCCTTGATTTTTAGGCCGCTAAGGGCCGAAGTCGGAATAATCGGGGAAGAGGTAAATCTTTGTGAGGAATTGGGACCCATACTCAAATACGTATAACCCAGGATGGAGAGATCACCCCAACTTTGGGTGGTCAGACCCTAGACCTGCAGGTGGAGGTCAAGCGCAACTCCTTGTGCCGCCTCCGCCGCAACAGTTTCATCAGTACTAAGCACCCAGGCCTTCGCAGGGCCAAGTCATTCCTTACAACTACCAGCCACAGCAAGGCAGGGGGGAGGCCCATCCACTCGTGGTCCGCCCCCAGGTTATGCACAGACTGCACCACCCCATTTTGAGGATTCCATGAATTCTCTAATGCAGTCTCAGCTGACATTTCAGATTGATACCAGGAAGCAAATTGGGGCCCTTACGGTCCAAATGACGCAACTCAGTGCGGTGATCAGTCAAATGCAACAGGAGAAGGGTCGGTTTCCGGCCCAAGGTAGTCAGGCAGGTGCCCATTATGTGGAAAATTCTTCAGGTCCCAATGTTCAAGGGCAAAATCAGGAAGAGGCTAAAGCAGTTACCATTCTTAAGAGTGGTAAAACGATTGATAAGACCATTCAGCCAACACTAAGACAGGCTCGACCCCCGGAGCAAGTTATTGAGCCTGAGGTCATTTTTGATACTACTGAGGTGCCTCAGGAGGAAGTAGAAGAGAGAGAGGAGTCACCTGAAGTGGTGGTGCCTGTAGCTGCAGCCCCCACGACTCCACCACCGCTAGCTGTACTAGTAGCTCCATTTCCCCAAAGACTGGCGGTGAGACCCAAGCAAACCATGAACAACAAAATGATTGAGTTGCTTAAGAAGGTTCAATTCCCCATCACCGTGATGGAGGCGATTGAATCCTTCCCCCAGTGTGCTAAGGTATTGAAGTACCTTTGCACACCAAAGCGCAAGAGTCAGAACAACGTGGTTTTGATGGAGCAAGTGAGTTCCACTCTGCAGACTGAGATTCCTACCAAGTGCAAGGATCCAGGGTGTCCCACCATTCCCATAGCCATAGCAAGTCAAAATTTTGACAAGGCATTGTTGGATTTGGGAGCGAGTGTTAATTTGCTCCCTTATTCAGCATACTTGAGATTGGGTGAGAGGCGCGTGGAAAGCTTGGTTTTGGACGCCTAAGTAGGGTGGTTTAGCGCGTTGGATGTGCGGTTTAATGCTTGTTTTCTGTTTAATGCGTGTGTGGTAGTGTTTTTGGTGTTTGCATGCTTTACCAGGTTAAAAGATGCCTTTGGCGTGCTCTTGCATGGCTTGAAGTGGAGCTGGGCGCCGGAGTCGAGTTTTGAGGTTGTAATGCTGAAAGAGGATGGCTCTCAAGGGATCGGTATCGATACCCCCGAGAGCCGTATCGATACCTATTGGCTTTAAAGTGCACAATTCGTTCCAGAGAGTTTAGTATCGATACCCCTCAAGTAGGTATTGATACCTACGTCTTACGCGGAAGAAGGGAGATAAGGGTTCGGTATCGATACCTCGAGAGCTTACAGCGCGGAACTTGGAACTACGTCGTTTTGATGGTCGTAGAATTAATTCTTTAATGTTGTAATTTGGTTTTCATTAGGATTATTTTTAGTTAATATAAATACTCATGTTATACCTTTGGTGAGGAGGAAGTTGTTGTCCCTAGCGAGAAAATAGAATACGAGTTCTATCGGAGGATACAAAAGTTCGAAGTGGCCAAGGCTTTGAAGAGGATGAAACAGGGTAAGGCCTTAGGACCTGATGGCATCCCCATTGAAGTATGGAGAAGCCTAGGTGACTTGGGGGTGACTTGGTTGACAAAATTGTTCAACAAGATTATTTTATCTAGGAGGATGCCTGACGAATGGAGGAGCACCTTAGTACCTATCTACAAGAATAAAGGAGATATCCAAAGTTGCAACAACTATAGAGGTATTAAGTTGATGAGTCATACGATGAAGTTGTGGGAAAGAGTTATCGAGCATCGATTGAGGATGGTGACTACAGTGTCGGAGAAACAGTTTGGGTTCATGCCTGGGAGATCAACTATGGAAGCTATTTACCTACTAAGGAGATTGGTAGAAAGACACAAATCAACGAGGAAGGATTTCCATATGATTTTTATAGACTTGGAAAAGGCTTATGATAGGGTGCCTAGAGACATTATATGGTGGGTTATGGAGAAGAAGGGAGTGACCAGAGGCTATATTGACGTGGTCAGAGACATGTATGAAGGTGCAGTCACTGCCATTAGATCACCAGCAGGAGAAACGAGTGAATTTCCCATCACACTAGGATTGCACCAAGGGTCAGCCTTGAGCCCGTACCTTTTCGCATTAGTTATGGATGAATTGACTAGGCATATTCAGGAGGATATCCCATGGTGTATGTTGTTTGCAGATGATATTGTCCTTGTAGATGAAACAGCTAGTGGTGTTAAGACTAAATTAGAAATTTGGCGGGAAGCATTAGAGTGTAAGGGCTTTCGGATAAGTAGGAGTAAAATTGAGTATATGGTCTACAAGTTTAGTGATACCAGAAGTGAGTATGAGGAAAGAGTGATGATCCAAGATCATGAGATACCAAAGAGGGACCATTTTAGGTATTTAGGCTCTATTATTAGCCAAGATGGAGAGATTGAAGATGATGTGACGCATAGGATCCAAGTGGGGTGGCTTAAGTGGAGAAGCGCCTTGGTATCTTTGTGTGACAAGAGGGTACCAACAAAATTGAAAGGAAAATTTTATAGAACTGCCATAAGACCAGCGATGCTTTACGGGACAGAATGTTGGCCTATTAAGAAGCAACAAGTGAATAAGATAAGTGTAGCGGAAATGAGAATGTTGAGGTGGATGTGTGGTAAGACTAGACGTGATAGGATTAGAAATGAAACAATTCGTGAGATGGTGGGTGTAGCACCTATAGAGGAGAAGTTAAGGGAAAATAGGTTAAGGTGGTTTGGGCATGTCTATCGTAGGCCAGCGGATGCAGTAGTTAAGAGAGTGGATATGATAGCTTTGGGTAGAAACACACAAGGGAGGGGAAGACCCAAATTGACTTTGGATGCGGTAGTACGCAAATATCTAAGTATACTGGGTTTAAGCGATGAAGTAACATTTGACAGAGCTCAATGGAGAAAAAGGATTCATGTAGCCGACCCCAATTGATTGGGACATAAGGCTTGGTTTGGTTTGGTTTGGTATAAATACTCATGTTATAACCCATTCTAGGGTTCCACAATTTTTACCTAGGTTTTTAGTTTACAAGTTTTCGGCTCCAGATCTGAAGTTTTTCATTCGTTGCTACGCTTTCAAGTGAATTCCAGGATTTGTTTAACAGATTGTTCGTCGGGATTAACTTTGCCTTTGCAATTACGGTATCAGTTTTTCATTGGTTTTATATTTTATTTATTCAAAGCATGATTAGTTTTAGTTTCGAATCATCTTCTGCAATTTATTTCAATATGTGTGAGTAGTCGTTTAAGGTGCGATCGCGGGACGAAGGTGTCCCATGGCTAGGCTGATTTACATTCCACCTCGGTGCTGAATTACTTTAATTAATGCGCAGTTTTTTAATACAGAAGCTTTTCTAGCAAACAAAACCCGGGCATCGCCCGTTCCACATGCGCGCAGGAATCGGTGACAAGTGTTGTGCACTTGTTAGAAACCGTTTCCATATTTTTAAACCTATTAATTAAATCATTGTGGCCCGAGTGGATGTGAATTAGACTAGTTGCGGGCACCGTAGTGCCCACGGCTGCGCTCTCCTTTTTAAATTCAGAGTTCAGTAATTAAATTAGGTTAAGTTAGTTAATTAATTAAACCAATTGATCAAGGGGTGGCTACCTGAGAGCCAGTTACAAACATAGAACTGACATAGTTTGAGTGAAACACCGTAGACCATCTCTGTGGTTCGACTCCGGTACTTCCGGACTTATTGTGCTGCACCGGTCGATAGTCCTACACTTGGGACGAAATCTTAGTTAATTTTTAATCACCCGAACGGTCAAGCATTGGGCCTAGGCGACCTCAGTGAGACTCCAGTCACTCTACAATTGGCTGACCGGAGTATTAGAGTGCCCAAGGGAGTGGTAGAGGATGTGTTGATCCGGGTAGGGGAGTTTCAATTTCCCGCTGATTTCATTGTTCTAGACATTAGTCCCGGTCTTGAGGCTTTAGAGAAGACTCCCATCATCTTGGGGCGTCCCTTCCTAACCACCTCCAATGCTGTTATGAACTGCAAAACTGGCAAGGTCCAATTATCTGTCGGTGAGGAGAGAATGGAGGTGGATGTTTTCAGGAGTTTGAGGAGTTGTGCCTGATTGACACGATAGTCCAGGAGCATATTGACACAGTCCTGTATAAGGACCCCTTGGAGGTTGCTCTTACCTCCGAGGAAATATCATTTTTAGACTCAGCGGAGGTTGTGAATTTGTTAGAGTTGCTAGATGTTGAGGAGTCGTGTGAAGAGGTGTGTGGGGTCACTCATGACCCTATGTTTGAGCCATTGGGCGACCCTCCGCCCAAGGTTCTCCCGTCATTTGTCTAGCCGCCTAAACCGGAGTTGAAACCTCTACCGGACATGCTTAAGTATGCATTTTTGAAAGGAAATGATACCTATCCGATTGTGATCGCCTCATCCCTCGAGGAAGATCAAGAGAGGAAACTGCTAAATTTGTTGAGAGAGCACATGGGCGAGATTGGCTGGACCATAGCGGATTTGCATGGTATAAGCCCAACGGTGTGTACACACCTTATTATTCTTGAGGAGAGTGTAAAGCCTTTTAGGCAACCTCAGCGGCGTCTTAACCCCTTGGCGGGTAGCTCACGCGTACCATGCTTTTCATTAAGTGTGGACCCAGCCCCTTGCGTTAGGGGTACCCATCGTTGACTTGGGTTTTTATAGCTTTGCATGCCGCTGTTTAAATAAGGATCGTGTACCCAGCTCCAATTAGTAAGGGCAAATTCTGATTCTTTAGTTTTGCTTCATTTTTCGTAATTTGTGTTTATTCTTGCCTGTTTTATGTCTCAAAAAAAAATAAAAAAAAATAAAATAACATTAAAAAAAAAAAAAAACAATCATGTTGGTCTTGTATAGCCACCCACTCTCCAATTCAAGTTGGGGGATGGGGAGAAAAGTATGACACGTGCAACTGCGTGAATGTCCGGTGGTGTTCTTTCATTGCTATTATATTTCTTGTGGGGCCCGGCTTCTACTAGCGGGCGGTACTAATGTCATTTGTTGAAGAGTAGGAAGTTGGTTCTTCAGTCTTTTGCAGGACGAGCACGCTACCACACCAGCCTTGGTAGTTTGAGCTTCTCCGCCGGAGTGAGTGAGGCATTCAGGAGCCTCGAGCAGAGGTACCACGGATGTGGCAGTTGTCAGTCCAAGAAAGCTTCGGCGCGGCTCTGTGTGACTAGCTATGGACCTCTTTAGGTCCGAAGGAGCGGATCCTGGAAGCAGTTCCAATGGCGAAACGCAACGGTGACGCAAAATTCCCCATACATCGGCCGGGGTCATGATGGTTGGTTGCCATCCGACGGTTTATCTCTTCCCCTTGTTTTTCAATTTCTAGGCTTATTTCTATGCTCTGAGGACAAAGCAATTTTCAAGTTGGGGGAAGGGTATTTTTGGTGTTTGAGCATTGCTAGGGTTTAATGGTAAGGGATACGGTTGTTATGCGTGTATTAGGTAGGTGAGCATTCTAGATTTTTATCCGAATATCTGCCTGCTTAACTTGTTTACATGCATATATCTAGCATCCTAGATTGAGTAGTTGTGCAACATAAGCATTTCTGAATAGGTGTCCCACTTATGCATAGTATGTCCATGAGGCATCCCATGTTCTATTGATCTTCATTTTCTGCACTTGCACAAAATAGTAGGCGCTTGTACCACATACCATAGTCTGAATATTTTGCATGCATGTGTGAGAGTTGGTGATATGCTTTGGGGATGAAACAATGCAGTCTTTGCATGATTAAACCATTAAATGTGTTTTGTTGATACCATGTGTAACCAGTCCGTGTCAGTTCTTGTGTCGAGCCTAGGAAACCGGTGTTCAGGTGGTGGGTCAGTTGGTAGTCCAGCTCTGTGCACATTTTAAAGGTCTGAATGATTTAGTTTGGGGCGTCACTGAATTTTTGAGAGTTGAATGTTGCTTTGAGGTGCCATGATTTTTGTGAAAAAAAAAACAGGATAAGAGCCTCGGGAGCGCTACACCAAAAGTGGTGTAAGGCTACCCTCGGCCGGGGAGAAAGTGCACGTAAATATCTTCCCCTCTCTCTCTTCCCCACTTCTTTTTCGTCCCTATTTCTTCTTCTCCGATTCTTGTCTTCCATAACCACCCAAAACCCTAATTTCAAACTCCCATAACTCCCTCAAAACTTCACCATTTTGCACCAAAATTTACAGAAACACTCCTCTCACCCCCCTCTACCATATTATCCAAACCAAATTTTTTCTAACCTCCCTAAACTTCTAGATCAGAAACCCAAAAACCCAAATTTTTAACCCACAAATTTACTAGTTATGGCACCAAAAGGGCAGAACTTGGGTAAAGGAAAGGCGGAAGCAGGCCCCTCTGGTGAGCCTGAGCGAGTTCACCCGGGTCGGGCTAAAAGGAGGGACCGGGATCAAATAGAGAGAGACAACCAGGCTGCATGGGAGGCCTCTGTTAAGGGTAGAGGGGCGAAGAATGAGAGACATCATTGAGGACCCATTTTGGCCTGCAGACTTTGCACCGTTACAAACGATCCGAGCGCAAGGTATGAGTTTCTGGTTCGGGCCCAACCCCGGGTATAACAATGCTTTAGTAGAAGAGTCCTATAAAAATATGATTGTGCCGGAGGCGGGTACGTTTTTGGCCCCGGGGGCTAGGATAGTTTCAAAAATTGGTAACATACCTGTGTTTATAAATGCTGAGGACATAGCCCGTGCATGGGAGTACGTGAGACCTTCGGGTCCCACCAACTTCCCGGCACCCGAGTTGGAGCCTGATGATAAGGCAATAAATGAGTTTTTGCATGACGATAGGAGAAATGCTAGCGATCTTTATTGGCCCGGTTGATTCACAGCGAACAACCGATTTTTGAATCAGGTGATTTGTTACAATCTTTATCCGATAGGCAAGGAGGGTGCACCCCAAAAATACGTGGGGTATTTGATGTTTTGGTTTATGTATGAGGAGACTGTCTGTGATTGGGCCTTATTCACTTTCGACCTCATGTGTGACTTTAGGGATTCACCCGTTACATTGAGAATGCCTTTTCCTTGCCTGTTCACTAAGATTTTGAGGAGTAAGCATGTTTTGCCAAGGAAGTATGATAGTAATGACCCAATGAGACCGAAAGATATGGACTCCTCTATTCTGAAGAGGAGTAGAGCACAGGTGAGAGTGGCTGAGGGTTCATTACTTGCACCACCGCCACCAAATGCCAACACCAAGACATGGTTGGAAAAGATTTTTGGGTGCGTGATAGGTTTGGCGAGGAGTCAGCAGAAATTGAAGAGAGAGCAAAGACAGTTGGCCCGGAATCAGATGGATATGGTGGATAGGCAGCGCCATATGGAGGCGCAGGTACCTGGGCAGAATCCTGGACTTTTCCAGCCGAGACAGTGGGCGGAACTTGAGGTGAGCGATGACTTTGCCGATGATCCGGAGGAAGAGGAGCATTCGTATGCAGGCATTGGAGATAACGGTTGAGTATGGAGCTGGACAAGGTTGGAGCTGGTGGTGTCAGTAGTTTAGTAGTTATTTCATGTGTTGGAGTCTCAGACTTCAGTATTATTTTATGTGTTAGTTTATGTCGGTGGTGTACTGATATTTGTGAGTCGGTGGTTTGTGTGTCTAATACTTTGTCAGTGATGTTTGAGTTAGTTTATGCTATGGTTTGGTTATTGCTTTATGTTTACCATTGTGTATGTTCGTCGAGGTGGTGGCCAGTCAGGGTAGTTAACCATGCGCTTCTATAGGCCACCACCCTTTGCATGTGGACCTTTTTCTTGTTAACCGTGGTCACTACAAGCCGAACGAAGACCTTAGTTGACCTGAGGCGTATAACTTAACTCTCTTGCATGCATGTGTGCTTGACCGACCAGGTGACTAAAAATAAGACGCGTCCCAAGCGTAGGACTCTTGACCGGTGTAGCACAATAAATCCGGAAGTACCGGAGTTGAACCACAGAGACGGCTAACGGTGTTTGACTCAAAAGTGTAGAGTTTTAGTTTAACTGGCTCTTAGGTAGCCACCCCTTCGATTTTATGATATTAATTAATTAACCACTAGCTAGTTTAACTGATTAAATGCGAAATAATAAAGAGAGCGCAGCTATGGGAACCCAGCGTCCACACCTAGCCTAGCCAATAATTACTCGGCCCACAATTAATCCTTTTACTGATTTTAGAATCTGAGAAAGGTTTCCTAACGAATGCGCACCACCTATTACCAGATTCTGTAAGCATTCGAATTCCGGTAATGCCTGGGTTTGTTCGTTAGAAAAGTTTTCAGTTCTCAAAATTGCTTGAAAATTGATTTAATTCGGCCCCGATGTGAGATATCGACTAGCCTAGATACGGGCGCCTTCGCCCCGCAGCCGCACTTGATGCGACTACTCACTCATGCTCTTAAAGATTGCAAGAATCAAATTAAACCTAGATCTATGCATGCTTGTAGATAAAAAATAGGACAATAATGGAAAAACGATACCGTAATTGCAAGGGGAAACTTGAAACTTGATATGTAATCCGCAAAATCAATCCAACACCAAGATCTTTAAGCAAAATTGATAACAGAACGCTGAATGCAACACTCTAAATACGTAGCCGAAAAACTTGAAAAGTTAAAACCTAAGTAAAAATCGTGGAACCCTACTTTGTCCCCAAAACGGGGTATTTATACTCCCTACCAAAGTCAAAATCCGAAACAAAGTCAAACGGTCAATTATATGACATTCGGTATCAATACAGGAGAAGTCCTGTATCGATACCCAGACGTATTGTTCCCGTATGTTGCACACTGTATCGATACATGACAATCGTTGTATCGCTACCGGATCTTCTAAAATGCATTCCAAGCTTGTTTGGTCGTCCCCACTTGGGCCCCACTGGATCCCTACGTGCCTGACCGCCATGTGTCCACTTCACACACTCTTTTTCGACCTATTCCCCATAAAACAACCAAACACACGAAAAACCAAAAACACACTGCATCAAGTGGAAAATGGAATAAAATCGTGTCTCTAATGCTAATTCGCCCTACTTAGGCGCTGGAAAACAAGCTTCCCACACGCCTATCAATGTGTTATATTTGATTATGGATGTGTGGTATCTTTAATTCGTGAGTTTTTGTTGCAAAATTGGTGTTGATTTGACTGGCACGTGGAGATTTTTGTTTAGTCCCACGTTGTTCGCCAGACGCCTCACATGGGACGTAGAGTGTTCTGGTGAGATTGAGTGATATCGTGATTTGTGAGGGCATTCTATTTCATGAATTGTGAAGGTGTGAATTGGCTCAAACTGTAGCTAGGGCATACATGTGAACGAGTTGTAGGTGGTAATGAGGTAGGAAATTTCGTGTTCACTTGATTCTCATGCAGGTTGTGTAACAGTCGTATCCCTATTTGTGTCCTTTGGTGAGTTTTTATGCTTCTGTTGTGTTATTTCGTTCGTTACTAGGGACTAGCAACGCTCAAGTTGGGGGATGTGATTGGCGCGTGAATTGTATACAATTGAGCGCGTGAGTAGGGGGTAATTGGCCTAATTATCATAGAATTTATCCCCGTTTTCCTATTAATTCGTGCACGTGGCTGGAGTTTGTGGTTGTGCTTAATTTGCAGGAAAACGTGGTGTTTTGGCGCTAACAGACAGTGTCCGGAAGGCCGTGTGTGAGGATTTTGAAGAGGAATGCTGTGGAGACTTAAGTGTGGGAATGATGCCCACTACCAAACTTTCGCGATAAGTTTCAAGACCACTTCATTAACTTTGCCTGTCAAACGGTTGTTTCCAGTCAGAGTTCAATGATTTAAAGAAATATAAGATAAAAAATCTTCCAAAACCTAAAAAGAATAATTTGGAATATCGTTGCGAGTTTTTGCTCTCTTATGACATTGGGTGAGTCCACCAATTGATGCAAGGTTCTAAATGACTGTATCGGGACGATACTTAGCAGAAATCGGTCAGGGTATCACGAGTATCAATGGTATCACAGAAATTATTTGCGGTTACTGTTTTATTTTCGAGTTTTTAATTTTACTCTTAGCAGTCACAATATCACGGGTATTAGACGAAACTTAGCAGAAATTGGTTGTAGGCTTGTAGCAGTAGCAGACATTACAAAATAAACCAGGACGAAGAATAACTTTTCAACTGTCTAAATCACTTGTGTCCTCAAATCCTTAAATCAAAACTAGACCTATGTTTGATGGGAATCGGCCGATATGCATTCGATTTTTCATCTTACCAGTATATCGGTGTGTAACATTATTAAAGTGCAAAAACAAGAACAACACCAAGACCAAGAACATCATAAGAGAACAAAGCTACTCTTTATTTATTTCAATTTGATTTAAGGGAGAATACAATAGCAAAGGACAACTAGTTTTGATTTTCACCAATCACTTGGTGATGATACCCGCGCCATTGAAATCGGCCATTTCTCGTCCTGGGAAACAGAAATCTTTCAGAAAAACCTTGACAAGTAGATGACCACCAATCATGGTGACAGCAAGTTCGACAAGCTGATTGTAAACCATCCTTTGCTGGGTTGCTGAGACAAGTTCTTCTCCTATTTGCGCACTCTTCTGCTCTTAGTGAACGTACATGCTATATGATTTAGCCACGATTTATATAGGCAGAGAGCCTTGGGGAAAAAGTTACTCCTAAATCACAACGTAACAAAAATTAAATACTCATTAATTATTACATTTGCTCTTGTTGTAATTTTAATGGATCCTACCTGTCAATATTTAATTGACTTATTTTAATGGATCCTACCTGTCAATATTTAATTGACTTATCAAGCAAGTATAGTGCCTATGGCTTCGTCTGGTATATGTTTTCGGTATTTATTTACTTTTCGTGATTTTTGTTCAGTTTTTCGTTGTAATTATTTTTAATATTGACCAATTAACTTGACGAGCAGAATTAAAAAAGTTGGAAATGAAGACCAAAGATGAAAAAAATTTATACAAACAAAAACATACCCAGTTGTATGGTACTCTCTCTATCCCGATTTGTTTGTACGCTTTTAAACATTTTAATATTCCAAATTGTTTGTTCATTGGAAGTTTTAGTAAATCAAATTTCCTTTTTTCCCTTCTTCATTTGAATAACGTGACTTCTTCTTATAGTTGAAGGGTAAATATTGAAAGTTAAATCTTTGGATGTATTTTTAGGATAGTCATTATGTTCCCAAAAGAGTTGGATTTTCAAGTTTAGACAAATAATCTATTTTTTCTTTAGTGAAATTTTTTTTTTTTATCATTTTTTTTTAGACTTTTCTCGTTGAGACAGATGATTAATTCAAAATATAAAATCATTCTAAAAATAATTCATAAAAGACGAACGAAAATACCAAAATAAAAAAAAAGTACCAAAATTTAGAGGAATCTCACATCAGTCACTTGATATAACATGAACAACCACCGTTTGTCCAGTCAAGTAGAAATCCTGTATGAACATGCTGAGAAAAAAACGACCACCCAACAAAATTGACGAATTCAATGTAAACCATATTTTCTTCTCTTCTTCTGCTTTCCAAACTTACAAAAAGAAGATTGGGTCGCAAGTTTATATAGCTCCAAGTAGTACAAGGAATCAATGTTATCGTATCACGAAATATTTTGGCCATTACTGCACAGCCTGTTTTAGTTGGCCCCTGCGAACTGCAGTATTAGGGAATTACAGTGGATATGTACCTGAAAATTGTAATACATTCATTTTAAGGATATCTTTAGGTGACTCTCATAGTCAATATTATCACGTGGCAGGATTGGTTTCCATGTAAGCAAGATTTTTATAATGCGTAAAGGTTAGTATAAAATATCAAAATCTTACATAAAAAGGTTACCATAAAAAGTAACGTGAATAATGAATTTTAAAAAATTCATAACGTTTATAACTTAACTAAAACGATACTTAAGATGTCCCAAAATAATACGTAAAGAGGCATACTGTACGTCCCTTTTCAAAGAAGCACTAAAAATATTTGTTTGTCATTTGTAATTTCCGTGGTCTATAATGTAAGAAAATAATTTGGAAAGAGAGATAACTAAACTATACCTGTACCAATAATAAATGCGCTGCACACGTCATATGTTGGGTGATACGCCTTCGGGGACATCCAATAAAATGAGAAAGTTATTATGTATAACGTAAGATCTCTCTTCAGTACTACATGGACAGACCACTTATTTAAAAATTGCTTAAAATTTGAAATCATGGCTCTATCTTGCCATAATTTGAAATCTTTGAGCCATTGATTCTAAATTTAGGACAATTTTCTCCGTAAGTTTTTTAAGCACTTAGCATTTTCCTTGAATTCTACGTCTAGGTTTCAAAGACTTTCCAAGTAAGTACTTGGTTAAGGTTAGTGCTTTTTGTTTACTAATGGAAGTGTATGTGCGATGCACGTGTAGACTTCCAATGTCGTGGACACAGGGAGTTGTGTAGAGTCGGACATGGACATGTTCTCGAATTCATCCGATACTCATGGTTCCCACAATATATGTGGAATCATACACATGTTAATGTAATGGTTTTGGACAAAGATAAGTCTGGATTGATCAATAGCATTATTCATTGTTTTATGGGTAAATTTCTCTAACACCCCTCGAGGTTTGCCTAAATGACAGATACCCTCCTCACGTATGAACTATGACTATAACCATCATGTGGCTTTAATGTTTAATTATTTCACCAATACTCAAACAAAAACTGTCTTATAGTGACAAATTCACCCTTTCAATACCAAAATAAATAACGAAAAGATGTCAAAGTCTCAAATTTTTTACCCACAAAAAACGGTTTGTTCAAGTAGTATAATATTTAATAAATTTTACCCTTTTTATCAAAATAGCTTCTTCAATAGGTAAACAAGATTATTTGGATTAATTAAAAATAAGTGGAGATTGATAATTTTTTCTTACATTTCACTCTAAAATAGTTAATTTTTAAGTATAAATTACTTGTACCTCATTGGCCATCATGTCCTTGGACATACAATTGATGATTGGCTTGTCAAACAGGCATACAAACTAGAAGAGGGGCATACAAATCACAAGAGGGGCTAAACAGTTGAGTCTTAGCAGAGTGGAGTCATGGCAGAACTTTATAGAGAATGTGGCATCAAAAAACGGTAAAATGGTACCTCTTCGGTGACAAAAATAGAGTACAAAGTTTTTTCATGCAATGGCCTCCTCCAAAAATTGGAGGAGTTTAATCAACTCTGTCTCCATTGGGGGGAACCCTGATTGAAGATCTAGATGACATTAAGCTTGCAGTTTTCAACCATTTTCAAAAGGGACATTTACCATCAGGTTACTCTTGGATCCCATAATTACCATCAGGTCAAGCCTAACTCTGAAAAATTCTCATCAACTCCTAACCTGTATAAAAATGCCTAAATCATAGGTTACCCTATGAAAGTGCATAAAATTCTCGGGTACCCTATGAAAGTGCATAAACCACTAAACCATATAATAGGAAAGTGCACCCTAAACCTAAACTCTAGGGTACCCTTATGATTAGGGTACCCTACGACTCGGGTACCTTATGAAAGTGCCTAAAATCCTAGGGTACCTTATGAAAGTGCCTAAAATTCTAGGGTACCCTACGACTAGGGTACCCTATGAAAGTTCCTAAAATCCTATGATATCCTACGACTAGGGTACCCCATGAAAGTGCCTAAAATCTTAGGATACTCTATGAAAGTTCATAAACCACTAAAACCCTATAATAATAAAGTGCACCTTAAACCTAAACTCTAGGCTACTCTTATGACAAGGGTACCCTATGACTAGGGTACCACTACAAGAAAAAACGCAACTTGGCGACAAAAATGTAGTCACCCAATGGTCATTTTTGGTTGCCGAAACTTTTTGGCGACTAAACTTTTGGTCGCCCCGTTTAGTCGGGGACACCTCGTCTGGGAAAGCATTAGGCGACTAAACTTTTTTTTTGTCGCAGACGGTCACTTTTCACCGAAAAAACTGGTTGTCATTGAAAGTGAACTCGTGCAACCAAAATATTTAGTCGCTGAAGACATAGGCAACCAACCAAAAAAGTGGTTGCCACAGGTTCCAGCGACTAAATTATTTGGTTGCATCACTTTTCACCGACTAAACTGGTTGTTGTTAAAAGTGAACTCGGGCAACCAAATATTTAGTCGCTGAAGACATGGGCAGCCAACTAAAAAGTGGTCGCCACAGGTTCCAGCAACTAAATTATTCGGTTGCAGAAAGAATTATACACTGACTAAATAAAGTGGTCAGCTCAGCATGAAAATTTCAGCGACGAAATGTTTTGTCGCGGACTTCGTAGTGTAAGACCATATTCTTACTGATTTTGAAATATTTTATAGTTTATGATAAAAAAAACCTTCCAACAATATTATCTCTAATAAATAAATTCAACCAAAACCCATAACAAATAAAACATAATGTTCTGACTTAGTTCATCTCCAAAAGCACAATATTTGATAGATATACATAATCCAACAAAAAGATGCTAGTCCTTCAACTATTATATCACATATTCATGTCCATCAAAAAGTAATCTGCTATCCTGCCCCATACACAAAAATTGTCTATCAAAGTCTCTCTTTCAAATTGCTCCATATACAAAAAGCATCCCATATACAAAAGTTGTCGATCAAAGTCTCTCTTTCTACTTGCTTCATATACAAAAAGCATCCCATATACAAAAGTTGTCCATCAAATTAAAGTCTCTCTTTCTACTTGCTTCATATACAAAAAGCATCCCATATACAAAAGTTGTCCATCAAATTAAAGTCTCTCTTTCTACTTGCTTCATATACAAAAGTCATCTGCTTGACCGTTCGGGTGATTAATAATTAATTAGAATTTCGTCCCAAGCGTAGGACTATCGACCGGTGTAGCACAATAAATCCGGAAGTATCGGAGTCGAACCACAGAGATGGTCTACGGTGTTTAACTCAAACGATGTCGGTTCTAAGTTTGTAATTGGCTCTCAGGTAGCCACCCTTTGCTCAAATGATTTAATGAATTAACTAAATTAATCTAATTTAATTATCGGACTTCTGAATTTAACAAGAAGAGCACAGCCGTGGGCACTACGGTGCCCGCAGCTAGTCTAATCCACATTCACTCGGGCAACAATTACTCAATTAATAGATTTAAAAATATGGAAAAGACAATTCCAACAAATGCGCACCGTTTGTCACCAATCTCTGCGCATTTAAAATTGGTAATGCTTGGTTTTGTTTGCTAGAAAAGTTCCGTATTCAAAAATTGCGCATTAATTAGAGTAATTCGGCACCGAGGTGGAACGTAAATTAGCCTAGCCACGGAACACCTTGTCCCGCAGCCGCACTCGATGCGACTACTCACGCATTATTGGAAAAATAACGAAAATAACGCAAATCTTAGATCTAAGCATAATTAAATGACGAAAACGATAACAGTAAATAGTAACAAAGATTGTGCAACGAAATTGCCCTTGATTAATTAAAGCAAAACATCCAATCCACTCTTCGAAACTTGAAATCAAGCGTTGTAAAGAGAAAGCCGGAGCTGTAGCCGAAAACTTGAAAACCTAAAAATTTGTAACAATTCGTGGAACCCTAGCATGGGTTAAAACTTAAGTATTTATATCCAACCCTAATAATCCTAACGAAAATTAAACGAAATTCGGAAAAATCCACCGCGCATAGCTGAAACGACATCGTTTACTGTGTGCCTCAAAACCACTCGGTAGTGCTACTGGAAAAGCTAGGTAGCACTACCGCCTTCCTTACACCATGGGTTGACCAAAACGGCGCCGTTCAAAGCCCCATGATAACAATTCGGTAGCGCTACATGAAAATGTAGGTAGCGCTACCGCTTTGCTTAGCGCGTACGTTGACTGTTGATTGCTGTGTTGACCGTTGACCTCCTCTTCTAATGCGGCGGTAGCGCTACACCTATTCTGGTGTAGCGCTCAAGAACCTTCTGTTCAGTTTTTGAACCTTCTTGTGCCCAATTTGAGCGCTCCAAGGACTTGGGGTAGCGCTTCCGACGAGTTTTGACCACTCCATGCACAATCCACTTGCTTCCAACTTCTGATCGACGTGCATGTCCTTCAAAATTGCACTTGCGCCCCTCAATCACCTGTGAATTACACTTAAAACACAGAAACACCACATGCACATATTAATTGGAAAATAAAGCTTAAACCGCATGTATAATAAGCCAAAACCCCCTACTTAGGCGCTTATACGCAAGCTTCTCACGCGCCTATCACCATCCCTTAGAGTTGATCACATATCTACAGACAAAAAAGTGGTAAACAATAAAGACAGGCTTTCATAATGGACTTGAGAAAATAAAACACATTAAGAAAGGTTAACCAAATCCATTTTGCGCCCATTGCCCCCTATAATGGAAGACATAAAAGAGGCTTTCTACAAAGTTGTTGAAGAATTGCATAGGCAAAAAGGGACAGAACAAGCCACTTCGTAAATTTACCGGCTTCATGTGAGATTAGAGGGTCCTGGCCTATGAAAATAAGTACTTTGCCCATATTCATCCATAATATCGAGAGGGGGAGACAAATAATAATGAGAGAGAAAATAGCAGTGTAAGTTTGAGTCCTGACTTTTCGGTATTGAGCTTGCCCACACAAGGTTTCCAAAGCATAGGCCATCCCTAACTGTTTGACAAGTAAAATTCCATAGAGTTACTATAAGAGAGAAACATAATTAATACAATCCAATAAACTGATACTTCAACGATCTTTAGCTTCATTCCTTAACTGGGCTGGCTTTTGATAAGATTTCAGAAATTAAGGTACGAGACCCAGTAAACAATCTCTCATAAAACATCTTTTATGAGCATGACAGCCACCTATAATCCATACATTTTCAAAAAATTTACACTTTTCTAGCTGTAATTATTTCCTGTGTGATTGTGGAGTGAACCATGGTTAAGGCAGACTACAGATGAAGTCAATACCCATCGAATACGACTTCCAGAATCATAAAATCCTATAAATACTTGCAACTAGGCTGTTAAAATATTAGTAATAATGTTACATAGCCCAAACCATGGTTAACCATGGTTCGGACACACAAAATATCCATGATATTTTGCAACTTCCCATCATAACTCCTACTTTAAATTTGGCCAATAGGATGAAACATGACAATCACACAGGAAATATCCAAGCCAATTTAACATAGTGTATCCTACACCATCACCAAAAGATTAAAGACACAATTTAAAGAATACATCCATTGCACAGGATAATAGGAAGATGAAAAAAAGAACATGTATACTTGGAACTCATGGGGACAATTAATGGATGTATACCTCTCTCGTACATCACCGATTGTGTAAGAAACAAGAGCCTCTCACTTCCACAAGTTGCTACTTGTGGAACAGTCAAATAATTGACGAAACTGAATGTTTTGTCAATCTCTTATTCAATTGGTGAGACAGAAAAGGGCGCACCAAGATGAAATAAAGATGAAATAAAGAGTGACAGACTTAAAACAACTTCAGCTTGGCCCTCTCTAGAACAGTCATAGCAAAACATAGTAACTAAGATAGAATAGAGTCACTCCTTTGCTTATAGAACAATGGAGTCTATCAGAAGAGACTATTCTGATAGCCTGAGACAAATGAGGGGCACCACTGAACGTGCTAGAGCAAATGAGTAGGATTAGGAAAGGGCGCCCCTCATTTTCACTCTTTCAACGTGCAGTCCCCACCTAAAATGAGTAGGATTAGGAAATGAGACATTCTGTTATCAGGGAGGCCTCCGAGACTGTTTACCATGGCGATTACTTCAATAGACATTCTATTACCTAGGGTCTTTGATAGCAGTTTTTAAATGAAAGTCTTTGAAAACTTATTTGTAGGCCAAGAGTAATCGATGCGTGCTTTCTGTTATCTCATTCCTAAGATAACAGAATGCTACTCGTTTTTCCCTACAAATGAGTTTTTTTTTTGTTATGCTCTACAGTGCTACAAGGATTGTGGACTTTCATCAGCCATGGTATTTTGTTTCTCCGGTAAGGCTATGGGCTTGTAGGTTGATGGGATTATTTTTCTTTGTTTGGTGTTTCAGAACTTATCTTAGTATTTTTCCTCGTTTTTCAAAGTAAACTTGACCAAAAAAATCCCACAAAGTCATCCCTTAAAGCCCAAGTTTGAGTGGCAAACAACCAAAAAAATTGTGGGTACTGCTAAGTAGTTAAAATAGACTTTGGATGGACTCATCTATGCCATCAATGCCCAACAATCAGTACCACAATCTAAGCATGCATAAATCAAGCCCAGATTTCAGTCGTACAAATAATGAAACATGACAAAAAGTAATGTAGCAACACACACATAATTCATCCATAATTCATGTAATCCAACTACAAAACTACATGTGACTGTCCAAGTGCATCACACATTCACACACATGCACTGCCCAGATTAGGAAGACAAACTACTCATAAATCCCCATTATGGGCCATTATATAACCTGCCACACACACATAGAGTTGTGGTTGCACCATTTTTCCAAAAGTGTACAAATGAATATCCTACTTGTTTTGTGGCCTATCTATTAATCCTATTGCATACTAAACAACTAAAAACACTTATGAGAAAACTCATTCTTTTTTATGTCTTCATTTGGCTTTGAGGCCTTATTTCATTTCTACTCAATAGTTAGCCTTAGTGGGAAAAAAGAATAGCCAGAATACTTACCATGGAGTTCCATGAATGTTCATGACTTTTGACAAAAGGCTCTCAAGCCTATCAAGCTGCTTCTGTTGAGCTTCACGTCTTACTCGCTCTTCTTCCCTCTCTCTCTCATGCTACTTTTGCTGCTCGTCACGCTCTTTTAGCAGCTTCTCTCGCTCTAGCTGATATTCCTCTCGCTTTCATTGTTGTTGCTCGCGAAGTGAATCCATTTCAAATCTGATACTCAGTAGCTCTGAATGTGCTCGTGACTCAAGTTGTGATTTGAAAGCTAAGGAAGTGCGTGTTGGACCAACCCCAAGTCCTCTAATGTAACTACGATTCTTTCCTTGTTTTAGCACCTTCGTTGAAAGCTCCTCAACTGTCATTTCAATTCCAGACTGCTTTGCCTCGTCACACACTTTTTCCATCTCCACCTATTAGTGGCAAAGAAAGAAAAAGAATCACAAATTATTATTTTTTAATTAGCAAAGTAGATATTTTAGACAAATAAGGTCATAAAAAGAGCAACCACCAAAAACAGTTCGAAGACATACATGTTGCACTTGACAACTAGGTTTGATCCATTGCTTGTTCTTCCGCATATGTGATTTTTTGAAGAAGGCACAGAAATCGAAAGGTTTATTTCCATTTTCTTTAGCCTGTCAAAGTCATGTCGATAAAGTTTGACCAATTAATATTACCAACAATAACAGTAATTTATGATGTGATATTTGCTTTTCTAAGCCTCTCACCTCAATGGATATCGCACAAGGAAAAGATCGGGAGCCCATAGTGTGATTATGTGGGAGTTTTTTCCTATTTTTTTCCCAGCTCTCCAGCGCTTCTACAAATATAATTACGTGGTTATATATAAATGCCACATGAGAGTTTAAAATCTCATAGGTAGTAATTTACCTTCATTTTTGAATCTTTGAATACATGATCGATTAAGTACTTCCATCCAGCCATCGACACCCCTGGATATGGATGAATATACGCATCCAAATGTGCTTTCCTCAGTTTTCTATAATGAGTCCTCATGCGACACTTCCAATCTTTATACAAAGGGAGGCCTTCTTGTTAAAAACAACATTAGCCAATGGATTTCCCTCAATTCCATCTTGGATGTCAAACTTGTCCTACAACAATAATACACGAATTGATAAACTTCATCTTTTCGAGAAAACTAACTAAAATCTAGAATTCAAAAATTTACTTGATTAGATTGTAAGATGGCAGCTTTAGTCAATGGGTCCACAAACTTCCATGAAGAGGCAAAGGCTTTAGTAGGGCACCTCCTCCTAATTTGAACCCCAAGATCAGTTGCTGCCATGGTGGCATTAACCCCACAGAATGCATTCATCTCCTCCGGGACTATAACGATGAGCTTTTCTCCTTCATTGTGTGCTAAGAGTTTATCTAAATTTTTGCCAAGAGTAGGTCCCCGTTTACGTTTTGAGGATGATGGACCTGTTGAACAAGCAATAGATTCCAAATTAGATGCAAATATGAAAAAAAAATTCATGAGGTACAAGCTAAAATTATCTTACATGCGCCAATCACTTGTGGAGATAGTTCAACACTTTGTGGGGATGGTGTATCACTTTCTGGGGGAGATGGTGTATCACTTTCGGGGGCAGATGTTGTAGGTGGAGGGTAAGGTTGATTAGTGGTTGGTTCTGCCTGCGTTTGATCACTGGTTAGAGATGGCTGTAGTTGACCTGTGGTAGGTACTGCTGAAAGAGTTGCAGCCATGGCTCCAACTGGCTTATGACATCGCATTTTTTTCACAATTCTCTGTTTTTCTTTTTAATGGCAAAGTCCCTGTTTACAATTGGGAAGAAAAAAAAAGTGTTAGATCATATAAAATTAACATGATCAAACATTAAACTATGAAATACTTGATTCTATACTCCTTATAAAAGTGTGAAGATTTGTTTACTTTTCGTTTCCTAAAATACCCCCAGTAAATGGTGAGAAATAACAATGACATGGTTGGTACAAGAATGAACCAGCCATGTAGAAGCCACTATGTTACATACACAAAAAAAATTCAAGTGTATGTGCCCGCCTAGCTGGTACAAGAATGAACCAGTGGGCTCACTTATGTGCTTCCTGGCTTGCTAGGCATTGCTGGCTCATAAACGAAGGTAATTGAAGAAGTTAGGGTAATGTCATATCGGGTGCTCAACGTATATGCAGGTGCTCAACATGCATTAACGTGTTACTGCTTGGGTCTGTGGAACTGAGGAGATTCAGTTTGCAGCAAGATGTGCTCAATATCATGTTTAGGAGACGTTTGGGCTAGACTAGAGAAGAACTTTTGTGTGCTAATTTTATTTAGTCTACCAATTTTGTAGTTTTGGCCCGAGCAACATGGAAGCATAGAAGAACGCCTTGCACAAACTAAAAGAGAAGTGATCCTAGTGAAATTGTAGAATATGTTTTCCTATTTTTTGAGTTCATGGTACTTGAAAGGAGTCCTGCGCTTGAAATGCTATTTTCCCCTTGGTGAGGTTTATAGATCTAATGTTGATGGCACAATGTAGATCCCAAATTTATGTGCTGCCATTGGGTTTTTATTTTATATTTTTTTTAAGTCATACAATATACATCAGCGAGGGTTAGTGGTGTAATTAGTTAGTGGACTAAACGACCAAAGGGGGTTCGATGTCTCTCCATGAATTAGTACCTTAAACCTCCCATTGTAGGCAAGATGTATAGCTGCTTGTGCTCCTAAGTGGTGTTTTACGTTTATTAAAAGCTGTGAAATGGCACTGTGTTGAGGGCTAAATTAGAAGAAGATTTGGTTCTTAGTGCATTGGACTTGGAAAATGATTGAAAAACATGATGATTGTGTTTGCTAGCGTAGAAGAGAACCTTTCAAATTACTGTAGTGTGTAATTGTTGTCTTAGATTAGCCATGCAAGATGGAAGCTATTCGCATATCACCAGCAGTTAAAAAAAAAATACGGCCCTTCACCAAGAATCAACGAAAAATGCTACCAAGGTCTTAATAAACATTGTTAGGAACTTTTTTTTTTTGTTGAGAAAATTGCTTGCTACAACACTAGCCACCATTTACTAGCTCTTGCATAGAATTTGATTAACAGATTTTAGTATCTCACATGGACTTTTCTACAATACGTGCAAAGCACGTAAAGCACGTATTCTTGTACTAGTATTATATAAAAGAACAAGGATCACAACATGTGTACCATAAGAATAATGCAACACTAGCATAGGAAACTAAGAAATGCAGCAGCAAACCAACGGGTATAAGAATACTAGTACCATAAGAATAAAACATGTAAGGAGGTATCACCTTTTTTGGTTGAGACCCATAAAACTCATCATCATCACTAGAAGAACTCAACCCTTCTTCATTCTCAGGTTGATAATAGTCCTTGTCATCGTCATCGTTAACACAATCCAAATTCATCTTTTCCTCTGTAGTACTTTGAATATAACCAAACACCGAAAATGAAAGGGGCTTTAACCCCTTGGAATCCATTGTCTTGTTATTTCTTTGAATTGTTTCATGTTTCACCTTGTCATATCTTGCAATCGTTTGGACCCAGCCTGGCTGGACAAATTTTTTACCCTCATTTGGCATCTTTGAAGGAAGAGACCTAATAAGAGAACAAATTAATTTATGTTATGCTCCTTGATAAAAAAAACAATAGAAATTTCAAATATTTAGATAAAACCATGTGTGATCAGCTCTCAATACTAGGGCTAGACAAAAAGGCATAATACACTTTGCTATCTCTTAACAATTAAGCACATAAATAATGCCAATCAAAAAAGAATTAAGCAGCCATTAAATGGACTTTATGACTATATATGCACCAGTCATTAACTGTACGCAAGATAACATTCAATAATGGTCAAAAGACTTAGATACTAAATAAACAGAAGTGCTGGTAATATTGTGCAAGTCTGATCAACAAAATACATTAAGGTTCAACAACAAAATACATTAAGGATCAATATCAAGATCTGTATCGAAATCCGTATCAAATCCATCTTCATTTTCCTTGTCATGCTCATCCAGTAATTCATCTTCATCATCGGCATCACAGATGAACTCATCAACTTCAACATTCTCAGCTCGGGCTCGTTTTCTACAAGACCCCTCTAGAATAATTTTTGGGTCAATGTCATTTCTAAGCAAAGGGGTTGTGATAAGATCTTCAACAACTGGTACAAACTCGGTGGTTTCCTCCTGTTGGAACTCATCATTTGGAGCATTATTAGCTTCAAAATCATCCATCTCAGGTACATTCCAGATTCCCCGACGTTCAAACCGTTCCACAACTCTCCAATTCTCACCTAATTTGGTGTCATTCAAGTAAAATACTTGTTGGACTTGACTTGGTAACACAAATGGATCATCCTTATACCATCGACTTCTTATATCAACACTTGTAGAATGCGGATCAATGCACAAAGTCCTATCAGTACCAGTGTTGAACCATTCACATTGGAATGAGATCACTCGATGTCTAAATAAATAAGTCATTTCCCACACTTTGGTCAAGTGACCATAGAAGTTAATTGCATGGTTGTCATGGTCCCCTTCCACAACTAACCCACTATTCTAACTCCAATGACGGTTGTCACGTTCATTGGTATGGAATCAGACACCATTAGAAATACATCCCGAATATGTGTTTATTAGTGGACCGGCTTCGTGGGCCAATGACCACAATTCATCGGTTGCTTCTGGCGACCCTTGCCTTTGCAAGTCATTCATCTACATAAAGAATTGGCGTTATTATACTTCTAATAAAAAAATACAATATTTTGCCTTGTTCCAAAAAAAATTGTTCGTCTTACACGTTCTTTGAACCACTTCGGAAATTCTCTGCGTTGCCTCTTTGCAATGTCATCAGCACTTCCACTAGCTAATAAGTTCTTGGGTTCCCTACTTTAAAATTTATAATTAATATAGTGACAAAAGCAAAGCATTCATGCTATATGATGTGAGTTCAATTGAAACATACTCTAGATATGGTTCAACTTCGGAGCTGTTGAACAAGACAAACCAATGTGCCATCTCGCGCTGGTTAATTGGCACATCAGGTGCCCTTGGGATTAGTCCAAACGGACGGACACTTTGACTGAATACTTCTAATTTTGGGCCACACTCACCACCATCATTATTTCTTTCTTCTCGGTTGAACACTGTTTCTATTCCATCGAGATACATTGAGCAAAAGGTTGTACACTCTTTTGAAACATAAGCCTCAGCAATTGAACGTTCTAGACAAGCTTTATTGCCAACAAAATGTTTTAGTATTCCAAGAAGCCTATAAATAAAGAACCATATTATAATATTACACTACAACTCTGTCTAGCACAAGAATTCAATCACTTCCTAATAACTGTAAGAGTATAAAAAATTACCTTTCAATTGGATTCTTCCACCTATAGTGGACAGGACCTCCAAGCTTAGCCTCACGAGGTAAGTGCACAGCCAAGTGCACCATTACATCAAAAAAAGCTGGAGGAAAAATCTTCTCAAGCTTGCAAAGTACAAGTATGATGTGATCCTCAAGTTTGTCAAGATCCTCCACCTTTAATGTCTTCGAGCACAACTGTTGGAAGAAATTTCCTAACTCGAACAATGCGGTACTGATTTCCTAATTAGGAAACCCACGCATTCCAATTGGAAGAAGCCTTTGAAGAAGAATATGGCAGTCATGAGTTTTAAGACCAATTAATTTACCACCTTGAGTGCTAACACAACTTGATATATTTGCTGCATACCCATCAGGATACTTAATCAATTTTAAGAAATCAAGAAAGGGTAGCCTCTCTATTGGGAACAATGTGTACAATGCCGGGGGTTTCTCAAATGACCCATCTACGCGTTTCTTTAGGTGTAACTCCTTCCTTATTCTCATATCCTCTAAATCTCGATGGGCTTTCTCTGTGTCCTTACTCTTCCCATCTACACCCAATAGCGTTCCAATCAAATTATCAAATATGTTCTTCTCTATATGCATAACATCAAGACAATGTTGAAGCTTGAGTGTCTTCCAATAGGGCAGTTCAAAAAGGATGCTTCTCTTTGTCCAATTCAAAATTGGATTTTCTCCCCTTTGTCTTTTTCTATTGTTTGGATGCTTTCCAAGCAGCTTGAATGCTCTAGATTCTATTTGCCTCAATATTTCTTCCCCTGTTAATTCTAGAGGCCTGGACCTACTCTCAACTTCACCATTGAACAATTTGCTCTTTCTCCAACGGTGGTTCTTTGGCAGGAAGCGACGAGCTCCCATGTAGCATATCTTACTCCGCAAACTTTGCGACGATGCATCCCCATTGCAAATGGGGCAAGCTAAATAACCTTTTGTGGTCCATCCAGACATGTTGCCATACGCTGGAAAATCATTACTAGTCCACATAACAGCTGCATGCATCCTAAAAAATTCACCATTTGAGGCATCATAAGTTTGGACGCCATCCTCCTACAACTCTTTCAACTCATCAATTAAAGGCCGTAAGTAAACTTCGATATCTCTTCCAGGTGCATGTCTACCGGGAATTAGCAATGACATCATGCAAAAAGGTTCTTTCATACACTTCCAAGGGGGGAGGTTGTATGGCATTACGATAACGAGCCACACACTATATGAAGTGCTCATATTTTGAAAAGGGTTAAAACCATCGGTGGCCAATCCTAGCCTCACATTTCGCGGATCTGCAGCAAATGTAGGATATAGGACATCAAAATTCTTCCATTCCTCATCATCAACAGGATGCCTTAGTACCCCATCATCCACACGTTTCTCCTTATGCCATTTCATATCATTACATGTTTTCTTCGACCCATACAATCTCTTCAACCTCGGTATTAGTGGGAAGTATCGCAATATCTTATGAGGAATTTTCTTACCCTTTCCATCATTCACCTTGTATCTAGACTCTTTACATCTAGGACAATTCTCCAAATTAGCATTTTCCTTCCAAAAAAAGTTTGCAATCATACTTGCATGCATCAATACGCAGATATCCCAAACCCAAATCACGTAACAATTTCTTGGCTTCACGTATGTTCCATGGAACGAACTCATCATACACTGGGAGCAAACTTTTGATTACTTGCATCATCATGTCAAACGCGTGGTTACTGAGTTTTCCATGCACCTTAGTATGAAGCATCTTGACATTCCAAATCGAATCAAATGAATCTTGACAAGCGCACATGAATGTTTTTTGCCATTCAAGCAGTTGACACAGGGACAACAAATGGCAAGCTCGGGTCCTACATTTTTTGTTGCAAATTCAAGGAATGAATCCACCCCTTCTCTGTATTGACTACTCATTCTATTTCTACTCATCATCCAACTCTTGTCCATTTTCTCGTCACCTACAAACAAAAACTTAAATAGTGGATTTTCCATGAAGAATTTAAAACTTTAAGTTCCATACACAAGTTGTCAAATCTTAAGTTAGTATCAAGATATATGTTTCCAATCACATCAAGTAACCTAATTTTGTATTTCCTTTCAAAAGGCCATTAGAAGAATTGTTAAAATATCAACTCCTACAAAACCGAACGACTATGCTTTTGAATTATCACTTTATTTACTCAATAGCAGCTGTTAAAGGCAACATGCTTATACATGCAGTATGTGGAAAGAAAATAAGAAATGGCAAACCAAGATGCAAATATAGAACTAGACTATAGACAAGTAAGACAATAAGTAATCCCTTCGTCTTTTTTCCTCGCCCAAAAAGTTGGACTAGTTAGGACCATTTGTTTTTGAAATTGATCAGAAAGTATATCTAGGGGTCATGTTTGGTCAATGGGAAGGAATAGAGACAAAACAAGAAATTACCGAACAAAGCGAGAGTCTTGTTGTTGTCTTTAAATGAAGAGACCTGATAAGAAAACAAAGTAATTAATGTTATGCTCCAGGACGCAACTGGTCGGAAATGAATAGTCATGTCTGATGACTGTTCATGAACAGACGTACAGGAAAAGGAAAAACGTTTCGAGGGTACATTGTTTCGGCAAGGGAAGGAAGGTAAAATTTAATTGAAATGGATCAGTTCGACCCGACCTAGTCCATGTAAATTTTTAGTAAAAAGATAAAAACCTATTGGGCCTAAGCCAATCTTATCTAATGACCCAACCCAACCCAACCCGGTTCGGTAGGACGGCGGTGGCAGCGCACGCATGTTATATGAACCAAAGTCCACTATGTCCATGACTTCTCCCCCAACAAAAGTTGTAATGACCCAAAAGGCCAACCCATAGTGTCCAACTTGGGATACATATACCCAATGAAAGAGTTGTTCCTCACCAATGTGGGACAACACATTTTTCCCCCTTCTACTAATGTTCATGTAGGCACCTTCAAGGTCAATTTCTCATTCACCTTAACTTGTTTTTATCCAACCAAGGGTTCAATCTTAATTTCCTAACTAAGACGAACACAACGGTATGTAGGTCCGGCCACGTGGACGTGTGGGACCCACATTAATAAATAATTAAAAATGGGTAAAAAACCAAAATTTTCCAACATCCATGACTGCCCAATGTGGTTCAGATTGTATCTATTCTCTCATTTATCATACCAAGATTTGATAGAAAAATTACAATCCGTAGGGCTCCAGCTCCATTATAGTGCATCAAGGCCAGAATTATCCAAGTTGATGGTGAGGAGAAGAGCTTTGAGTTGGACAAGGTAAGGTATGTTGGGATCCATGACTGCCCAATGTGGTTCTGGACACTGTTATGTCTGGATCAGTAGCATTATTCAATATTTTATGGGTAAATTTCACTATCACCCCTCAAGGTTTGTCTTAATGACAGATACCCTCCTCACGTATGAAATATGATTATAAATGTCATGTGTTTTCAATGTTTAATTGTTTCACCGATACCCAAACAACAACTGTTTAAAAACTGTCTTGTATTGAAAAATTCACCTTTTTAATAACAAAATAAATAACAAAAAGATATCAAAGTCTCACATTTTCGACCCACAAAAAGGGTTCGTTCAAGTAGTAAAATAAAAATAGTTCTTAATAAATTTTACCCTTTTATCAAAATAGCTGCTTCAATAGGTAATATTAAAAAAAAAGTTGTGGATTAAAAATAAGAGGAGAATGGATTGTGTTTTCTTACATTTGATTATAAAAATAGTTAGTAACTTTTAATTATAAATCCCTTGCACCTCAGAGGCTATCATGTGCTTAGACAGACATTTGTCGATTGGCTTTTCGGTGAAAAACACATACAAACCACAAGCGGGGTATCTATTATTAAGGCAAACATTAGGAGGTGTCAGTGAAACATACCCATTATTTTTATAACATAAGCAAAAACCATTATTTTCGGATGCCACAATCATTTACTAACACATTCTACAGACGTCAAAATATTGCCGCAAAATGATTTAATTACTTTCACTGTGTTCACTTTACATTTCTTAAAAAAATTTCAAAAAGATTTTTTCTCCATTTCTCATTTCTCCAATCATTAATCACATTTCTCTCTCTACTCATACCCCTTTTTCCAATTATTATTCTCATTTCTCTCTTCATCTCTCTCACTCTCTCTAATTATTACTTTTTCTAAAAACTCATCTAAACACTACACCAAAAATATTTCTCAAAATTATCAACCAAACAAATTTGTTTAAGAGATTTGTCATATCAATGGATGATGAGGCATTTATAAGTTGTACTGTTTTGAGCTTCAGTTGTTTGAAGCTTTTCCTTGCCACTCAACTCTTTTTTCTTGCCTGGCCGGAAAGTTTGTGGGTTTACTCCCTCACAATAGTGCTTGTTTTTCTCGTCTCTTTATGTACTTTTATCGAGTTTCATACAAATTAATAATATGTTTCACTCTTACTGCACGCATATAGGCTGTGTCACCTCCAATTGTGCCAATTAGTTGACACTCGAGGGGCTCAACGGGGCTCAACACGTTCAAAAAATCAGCGGGTTTGTATTTAACATTGTTTTATAGCTCTGTGACTGTAACCAATGACGACATTAAAGAATTGTACTATCTAGTATTCGTATAAAAGAAGTTCTCAATTTATAAAATTATCAAGCCGACCTTCACATAAGGATATTACAGAACAGGAATATTTCACTTCTGTGTAATTTTTGAAATTCAAAAAATAAAAATAAAAATCATACCGTACAGCTATGGAAAAACTAAAGACGATCACAAGAGTAAAAACATGAACATTTGAGAGCAAACCAATCACTTTATTTCAATTCGATTTAAATGAGATTACATAGCTTAGGACAACTGTTTCACAAATCACTTGGCGATACCCATGTTGCCAACCTGGGCCGTTTCTCGCCCTGGGATACAGAAATCTTTCAGGAAAACCTTCAGAAAAAGATGACCACCAATCATCGCGACTGCAAGATCCACCAATTTATCGAAAACCATCTTTGTGTCTTCTGCTTTCAGTGTAAGTGTAAAAAAAATTGGGTAGATTTTATAGAGTCGTTGGCTTGGTGAGAAAGTTAATCACAATGTGTCAAATTAAATGATGCAATTATTACATAGCCTTGCTGTATACAATGGATCCCACCTGTAACTATAAAATCAACCCCCTTAAATAGGAGGGGTCAGTAGGCAAAAAAGATGTGATATGTAAGTTTGTAACTCACTCGATGATATAACATGAACAACAACCGCTCTAGTTGTACCAAAATCGTTGAAGAATTCACCTATCTGACAAAAGCCAACAATTGGCCTTTTAAATCATTTTTTCATTGCTTATTCATGTTTTAAGTCCATATAGAAAAATGAATGGGACATGAGGTTACATAGGTTCAAACATGGCGAGAAATAAAAGTCACAGTAATACAGAATATTTTTGGCGTTATTACATTGTGCTAACTGGGTACGGCCAATTCATCACGTGGTAATCGCCGTTTCCATTTAAGAAAATTTCATAACAACATTCTTCTAAACTCAAATTTGATTTGTTCCTTTGTAAAGCAAGATTAACACATTCAACAGTAAAATTTGATGATAATAAAATTCTTCTAAATTCAAATTTGGTTCCTTAATTTGTAAAGCAAGATTTAACACATTCAACTGTATGGGTATTCCAAATAATTATTCTTGGTTTGTAATACAATAATGCTAGAGTCACACACTTTTAACAGCACACAACAACACACTCTCTCACATGTGGTGGAGCCTACCCCATGTGGGTCTTACAGTGGGCCCACCACATGTTAGAGGGTGTGTGATTGTGTGTGGTTGAAAATGTGTTGCTCTATCACTATTGTATGTAATATATAAAGAATCGACATTAAATATCCAAAATATACTACATTTGCGGTTTGCCCCTCTAAATTTTAAAAAGTCATTATGTCGTGGAAAATTACCCCTTTACTGTTTTTTTTTTTTTTTTGGTGAAGTACGAATAGAAAGTGACTATAGTGTCCCTCAAAAATATTATTCCTTAGCTCCATCGAGCTTGTTTTGCAAGGACCAAAGGGTGACTATAGTGTACCATCAACAATGTTAGGACTAATATTGGATTTCCATACGCTGTGTATTCTTGTATTGGTAATTTTCCTATGTTTAGGTTAATAAATTATCTCTAAATCGAAATTCCGGGTGGGACATCTCGAAAATATCAAATGGTTTTTCGTGTAAAGCAGGATGTCATCAAAATTATATAGAGTGAATGATTCTAGCCGTAAATTTTTAATGACATTTCCTCACACTGCTGTGCTGCTTTGTCCTATATCCTAGCCGTAAATTATATACACAATGCAATGGAAGGATGAGTAGTACGGGTAAGTCATGGTTTTAACTATCAGTCATGTAACGTATCGACCGTTATGTAATGGTTTTTTGAATGTGTCCCTATCCTCTCTATATGCAAAATTTGGGTGCCTCCTTCACCGCTTCACTTTTTCAAAAAAATAAAAAATAAAACTATTTTAAGGAAATATTATTAAGAAACTCGAAGAGTGTTCATCGAGGGCTGGGAGAAACAAAGGAAGAAGACACTGTATATAGAGTTAGTTGAGAGGCTAAAAATGCTCAAAAACTTCGAAGATATAGGCTATGACGCCTCTATAAAGTTTGCCGAATGAATACATCAAGCCAAACTATGCCGAATTGATTTATGGAAATTAAACTATTTAAAAAAATTATAATCCAGAGTAACTCCCATGCCATTTCTTTATAATGCTTTTCAACTTTTTTCGGTGGATTGACATTTTGACACCATAATCACCCAAACAGACTCACCCCTGATTGACAACATAGGAAAAGTAAAAGTACCATCAGAGAAGAATGAAATTTCCTAAAACCCAACAAAAGAAATTTCTTAAAATGTTTATTTCAATATGACTTAAGCATATTACAATAGCATAGCACACCGATTTCACCCATCACTCAGTCATACGATCATTACGGCGAACCACCACCACCTCCTCTGATTCAGCAACGGATGAACACATTGAAAAACACCCGCTCCCTTGGCCGGGAATGCAGAAGTCTTTGAAAAACACCCAGAGAAACTGGAGACCACGTACACCCGTCATCGAGGCGAAAATATCCATGATTTTGGTGTAAACCCTCCTTAATATTTCCTCTGGAGCAACTCGGATGACAAAAGAAAAGTGTTGAGCAGGGCTTTTATATAGTCACACTGGGAACTGAACAATTACTTCCTTTAAAGGTCATCATGTGATAATCTGAGTTGTGTCAATTTAAGCTAACCCAATAACAGCTGTATAGTGTATATATGCCTTGTATTAGTGAATTACTTCCCATGTAAATCTGGATATGCAATAATGCTATTAATATTTGGCGTAACTTTCGCTGTGATGGATTTAATGCATGCATTAACCTTTTGAGAATCTTTTTTTTTCTTAGTAAAAAATAATCAGGAACGGAGCCAGATTTTTTGCGTAGAAGAACAGGTTATAAATGTGAAGGAGAGACGGGGTTATATAATTATCATTTTGTCATTTTGAAAAGTTAGTGGGTAAAGAGTTAATGGATAAACTGGAGAATAATTTTGAAAAATAGAAGTAAAAGTTGATGTGTTGAATTTACGAAGTAACACACTTAAAAAGGGCTGGAGGGAGTAATATTTTTAATCTTGCAGAAAACAGTAGAGTACGGACATCACTTACTTGATGATATAACATGAACAACCACCACTCCATGCATGGTCATGCGGAAATTCTTGATAAAAACACATTGAAAAGAAGAGGACGACCAAATTACATAACCCATCAAACAAACATTAAAAAACAAAAAAAAAACAAAAACAAAAAAGAAACGAGAACGACAAAAGTAAATTTTCCTCCACAGATTGGATGCGGAGAGATAAGATTGGTAGAGTTTATATAGATCTTTGGACATCAAAGTCAAGGTATTTGAAAATTATTTTATTTATTGTTACTATGATTTGATTTTGTGATGTTGCCAATTAAGATTTCTGGCTGACCAAATTTCTATATTCATGTTTGGTAAGATATGTACTGGTAGAAAGGAACAAAATTTATTCCGTATGCATCTTTGTGTATTGAGTTTAGAGATTAGGTATGAAAACAATACTTTACAAGCAAAAATTATTTAGAAACATTGCCTTGTGAACGACACTTTTACTTGACCAAAAAACAAATGAAACTTTGCGGTAGCAGTTTCATTAGTCGGAGTACACTGCAGTACTGCACTCTTTGATGCACTACTTTCATACTTCCTCCGCCCCAAAATTTTTGTCCGGTTCACAAAATGAGAACTTAAGAATAATAGTACAAAATTTTCTAGAAAAAATCAATATTTTTTTCGACAATTTAATCAACGATTACATTTAATTGATGAAGAAAGTTTGAAAATTTTCTTTTAAAAGACTTGTTATTTTTAGGTCATCGTTTTACGGACCGGACAAAAATTTTGAGATGAAGGGAGTATTTGATTTTTCCCTTTAATTTTGTCCAATATCTATTGTTCTTTTCTAGAGTAAAACTAATTAATACAACTATACAAGTATCTGATTTTTTTAATTATTACTCCTATAATGTTATGTAAGTATATTTACAAATATCCTACCAATCTTCGGCTCCAGATGATAAATTGATTCAAATTTTGTATCAGGTAGGTCAAATGATGGAAAGAAAATGAAACATAAAATGAATAATTAGGAAATAATTAAAAATAATAATCTAACAGTACTTTCCCGTTTGGTAGAGAACGAATATGTATGCGTACGAAACAAGATCCTTTCTTATTTGGTAATCCATCAAAAACAATAACTAAGAGTCTAATAGTACGTGATTCATTTCCTATCCAATATAGGGCATACTTATTTTTCCTTTTCATGATAAACGTACAAGCCCGACATTTAGACGAGGATATTAACAAATTTAACAATGATAGTTTGTAAAAACGAAGAAGTAATTAAGTTACTGATAATTCGTGTGTTCCCAAATGCACACAAGAAAATAATAATGTATATATTGTTATTCGATGTTTCATCTGCTATCGGTGGGCCATATTCTAATCCCCTGTGGGTCGATCCTTGAACCCTAAAATATATCGGTGGATTTTTATTTTTTTTCTGTCATTCGTCAAACAACTCTCTCCAAGCTGGCAGCTTCAGCACTCCACGGCTTGACTTCATCAAATTGAACAAAATTTCCGTCCACCAAAACATCTAAATCCCTCTTTTCTTTCTCAAGATAATTATGATTGTCCAACTCAATAATTTTCATCAAATTAAAAATTTTCTCCACATAAAATTTTACTCCCAACTGTTCTCCGTCATGCCCCCACATTTTGCGAAACATAATAATCATAAATTCCACGTGGAAGTCCACACTTCACACGGTCAAGTCGAAGTCAAAACAATTTCACCGGGTCAAGTCAAATATTACAACAAGCTACGGGTATCCATACCCCAAATGAAATGAGTAAATACAAGAGTTATTACAGATCTCCTTGTCAAAAGATAAACCAAAATTAAGTTACAAAATCATCTTAACAAAAATATTGAACTCAAAGATGATAAGGTAACTCCATTATCGCTTCCAAAACATGTCATGCATGCACCACATCATGCTCTTCCGGGTTGATTACCTGAAAATTTTTAGGGTGAGCTCACTAGCTCGTAGGAAACTTCTATCAAATCTAAATATGATGAAATGCTAATGGAGTGCACGCAACAAAAGAGAGATTTCACAATATACTCACGGAAGCCCCAATTTTAGTTATAAACAATTAGAATTCCATATGCTCGACCAAGATTAACCGGTGTGCCGTTGTGTCCGATACGTACCCGATATTCCGTAGGTGTCCAACTCACTCACACACCCCTTGTTTCATTTAATTTCATCATTTACTAAGATTCCGGGCATGCCATATAGGCCCCGTGTCATTCTGGGCATACCCTTACATAGGGCCCCGTGTCATTCCGGGCATACCCCTTGTGAGGGCCCCGTGTCATTCCGAGCATATCCTTCCGTAGGACCCCGTGTCACATCTTTCATTCTTTCATTTACACCTCACGTTCATTCCATGTGATTTATTTAGTTCGAAAGCTCGTAGTGTGTCGGTTATGGTAAAGTTAATATGTGTCCAAGAATCGTGTGAAATCGTGACAAAATATCATTCATATCATGATAGATTACCAAAGCTTAAAAGTCAAGTTGAGAGGCTTAGAAAAGACCAATAAAGGCCCGGAGCATAGGAACATGAGAAATGGAGTTATGAACCTCGAGAAAACCTAACACCTTGATAGGAAAAAGCACATTTCTCTCAAAATACAAAGGCTATGAATATGAGACCAATTGGGTTTGAAAGTAGACTCATAGAGATTTCCAACGGTTCAAGAATCACCTCAATCGGAGTTCGGACGAAGCCGGGGCGTGCCCGCGAAGTTAGGCCAAAATCTGCATTATAAACAGACGGGTATCGATACTAAGGAAAGCTAGTATTGATACCGGACCACCTAAAACGGAACAGAACAAATGCATATCGATACTAAAGAAAGGTATAGTATCGATACAAAAGCCGTTACGAGCAAAATTTGCAGGTTTCAAACTGGTTTTTCTCACTTAGATCACAATGGGGCTCAACCCAATCACTTCCAAGGCAAAAATTAGACTCAAAGGCATCAAAGGTAATGAAACAACAACACATTTACCTTAGCACAACATCAAAAACGTGAATCAAACCCAACCAAAACAAGAACATGAAAAATGGGTTTTCTTGCAAGAAATGAAGAAAATGATTAAATATGGTTACACCACTCACATTAAACACCTCAAAACACTTAGAGAAGATAGAAATCCCCTACCTCAAGAGTGATTAGGCTCCCAATGGAAGATTTCAAAACCCTAGCTTCTCCTACTCCAAGCTCCAAGCAAATGTTCACCTCCCGGAGCGAAACAAGCACAAATCAAGCTTGGAAACGCGTAGAGGGACTGATTTTAGTGAAAGGTTGTGAAGGATTTTTGGTGAATGTGTGAGGTTTTGCTTGGGAGAAGAAGCAAAAATGGAGGGAAGGAGAGAGAGGGAGAAGATGGCTGTGGAAGAAAGAGGGGAAGAAGTGTTCTCTCCTCTCTCACACACTACACATATATGCACCTCATAAAATTACGCCCCACGTCCAAACTTTACATGTGTAAACCAAATAAACCCCAATCAACACTTAACACAAAATGTCTCAACACTTAGTTATATATTTTATTTTATTATTATTATTTTTTATATATTATTTATTTATTTATTTAAAATATTACAGGTCCTTTCATCTCCAATATCCATCACATTCTGATATTTCTTTAACAAGACAGAAAAAAGAAGAAAGATATCAGTTTATGTAAAAACATGACAAAAAAATTAGAGTTAGATTTTTTTTTTTTATCATGGTTAAGTATATAAACCGAGATAAACTACAGTTTTAATCTCGGTCATCTATAAAACGTGATTAAAAATAAAAATGAAACGATCGAGTTGCAAAAGTTTTGGGTTGACGAGTCTTAAATTTAGAGTTAGATTTTTTATCGTTCAGTTCACGAGTCTTAATTTTATTTTATTTTTAAAAAAATCACTTTTTAAGTTTGGTATAATGCATGTATATTACTATATATATATACATAAATATTATATAGGAATCAATGCCGACACAAAGATGTCATCGGCTAAAGTTTAACTTTTTGCCAATGCACATTCTGTTGCCAAAAGTTCCCCTTCAGGACTATCGCCGACACAAAAATGTCGTCACCAAAATATTCAACTTTTGCCGATGCACATTTCATCGCTAGAAAAAAATTTCGTCGGCAAAAATTTACTGGGAAAATATTTCCCGCCAACCTTGCTTTCGCTGACTACATTGCTGACACATTTATTTCCATTGCCAAAAAGTTTGTATTTACCGACGTGAATTACTTTTGCGTCGACAAAAGCCTTCTTTTGCCGACCAAAAATACATTGTTTCGGCAATCTAGTCGCCATTGGTGTATTTTCTTGTAGTGAGCTATGACATTATTGATGGATCATGCTTAATGGAGTTGGACTGTTACGTGTTTTTCCTTTTACTCTAAAGGGCCTGTCCTTCTAGAGGCTTTCTATCTTTTTCTTAGTTGGAACCTTGCCAACTATCTTGGTCGTGGAGTGGCATATGATTGTCCTTTGGAGGAGTGTCAACCTAGTTGGGATGCCTTCTTTGGTTGTGATGCCTTCCTCTCATTGTCCCTTTAATCTTTGTGATCTTCAAAGGTTAATAAATTTCTTATTTTTGCCTTTCAAAAAAATGATTTTCTTATTCCAACGTTTGGTAGAGACAGGAATAGGAATGTGATTACTGATGACATATTCAATCAAGAATCACACTCCTAAATTGAGTGAAAATCTCATCCCTCCCTTACCGTATAGAAATCTCAGACCCCCAACTCATTCATTAAGAAAATGAAATGTTGACTTCAATAAATTTTCAAAATAATTGTTTCCCATGTAAGATTACTTAATTAGTCCAAACACCCAAATGCCATTCCTCCAAGTATCAAATTCCTAGGAATTCGATTATTAGTAATCATATTCCTATGGTATAGTCTCCTCTAACACCTCAGCGTTTTACTATGACTCCAAAAATCAAAACAGAGATAAAAACTCTTCGCATAAAGAACATGGTGAAAAGTCAACAGCAGAGGAGAGCAATCTCATAATTTATTTCAAACTTGTAAAACTGATTACAATAGCTTTTTAAGCACAACTCATTTCATCCATCACTGAGCAACAACCACTTTCTCTGCCGCCTCAGCTGCAGAAGAAGTAGAACACATTGAGAAGCAACCACTCCCTTGGCCGGGAATGCAAAAGCCCTTCAGAAATGGAGTACTGAGAGAGAGAGGAACGCTCAAGATTTTACTATAACAACCCATTGGAAATATGGTTACTGTAACACGACTAATGGGGTTACTGTAACCCATTCTTCCTTTTGAATATCTAGAGAGTCTTGGTTTAGGAAATATGGATAATAAGCAAAGTTTATATAGGAATAATATAACAAATTGCATTTATTATATTTGCATTTTGCTTTCTTGCCCATAAAGCCATTATAACTGTCCTCGTTGTGGTACGCCAATAAGATATTAATCATTGTTGTATGGGACATAAATTTCAACTCTTGATTTGAGTCCTTAAATTTCCCTTGGTTAGGTGTCGATAGCCACTTTTGATTCGCCTGGTTACAAATAAATTGTTGATGTCGTTGATGGGTTTTACACTCGTATATCTATAGCAAACCAACCCATTCGAGGAATCGAGCATGAAGCAATACAAAAAGAAAATCTCAATCAAATTGAATTCTAATGAAAAGAGGCAACGAGTGAAATGCATTCTCAAGTGTTTCTTTTTCAGACAAAGATGAGAAACATGAACTCGTATGAAAATCCTGTCATGAGAACCTGTCAAAACCTTAAACCTTTTGAAATGTAGATTTGAGGAACCAAATGCTATTGCACAAAATAGCTTGGCTGGATTGATGGGCTTTATTCATAAGCATTTAATACATGACACAACACAGACTTCTTCAAAAGATCAAGCAATTGATTTGGCACCCTGGAGGAACTTCTCACTTGGTAAGACATAGAAATCTAGTTCCCCTTGTATTTCTGACATGAACTTTGTTGCATGAAGAATGCAGTGTCGCTTAACGCATTCTTAGAATCTATAAGTACTTAAATGACCTTCAATTTTCTTCTAATTAGTTGAATCAAACAAATATTCTTGGATGTATCCACTCACTTGATATAACATGAACAACGACCATTCACTCATAATGCTATAATTGTTCTTGAAAACAGGTGAATAAGAGGACCATTCAACAAAACCATGAAACTACAAAGGGACCGCGGAGAATGAAAAAAGTAAACTTTGCTTCTTCAGCTTTTAGATGTAAGAACAAAAAGAATAGTTGTGTTTATATAGATTTTCGGAGGATGAGAAATCGAAGTCAGCGTATCTCCAACTATTTTCTACATTGTTATTATGTCAAGATTACATTGATGTTGCCAAATAAGATTATTACAATTACTCAGTGCAAATATTCAAGTTGGCTATATTTGTGTATGGTTGTCTTGTCATCACATATTAGTAGTTATTGCAACTATTTCCATTTAGAAAAACCAAGCTAATAGTATCTCTAACCCATACTTGGTATCTATTTTCAAAAGTCGTGACAAAATACGATGCAAAATTAGACTACTTTTGTAAAAAAAAATTTCAACTGGATTTTTTCTTACAATTCAAATATCTTAATTAATTGTGATTCATCTGAAGTTTGTTGGGAATGGATAGAGAATATTGGAATTAAATCAGTAGTTAATTCGATTATTTCCATCGACTAATTACGCCAATATTCTTCATCAGATGCGGTAATCAAAGGTATTTGTAAACAAGGAAATTAAACTACTTGGTTTCCCGTCCGTTCACGAAATGAGATCCTACGTTTATTTTCAGGAAACGAATTTGACAACGGTTCAAAATTATAATCCGAAGTATTGCAATTGGAATGTGTACGTATATAACCTAAAATTAGGAGAGAGGCCTAGAAGAGATCCAGCTGTAATCAAATATTTTAGAATATTGTGTACTATGCAACCTAAAATCAAAGTGGCTGGATTTTTTTAAAGAAATCTGGTCACATGCTAGGTTTCTCCATTGGGTTGGTTTAATATTGTAGATATACATGTACAAGTGAAAAATCCATCAACCATTAACTATTTATTTGTAACCCAGCAACTCAAAAGTTGCTATTCGCACCTGGCCAAGGCAAAATTTAAGAACTCAAATCAAGAGTCGTATTCCATACAACAATGCAAATATTATTAGCATATATACCACAATAAGGACAAATGTAATGGCTTTGTGGGCAAGAAAGCGAAGTGCAAAACTAATATTTGTTACGTATATTGTTCCTATATAAACATTGCTTATTCAAAAAGAAAAATGGGTTACATTTCTTAAGGGCTTTTGCATTCCTGGCCAAGGGAGTGGTTGCTTCTCATTGTGTTCTACTTCTTTTGCAGCTGAGGTAAAGAGAGAACTCATTGCTTGTGGTAATCGTACGGGTCAGTGATGGGCGGAATGAGTTATGCTTAGAAGCTATTGTAATCTGTTTTACCAGATTGAAATAAATTATGAGATTGATTTTTTCTCTGTTGTTGCCTTTTTATCATGTTTTTATGTGAAGAGTTTTTATTTCTGTTTTTATGCAAAGAGTTTTTATTTCTGTAAAAACACCGAGGCATTGGAGGAGACTACTATAAGGGCCAAAACACTTATTACGTTTTCGTTTTCCAAATAAAAAATTTACATAAAGATTTTTAAGTCAGTATTATAATTCTTACTGGACGCTGAGCAAAAAATGAGTTTTATTTTATTTCTGTTTTTATGTGAATTGACACGATTACACAATACTCGTGTCCTTTTTTCATGTCAGGTTCTAATTGACACAACATGAATTGACAGGTCCAGAGCAAGATAACTGTGTCATTTTCAGGTTAACTGTATCATTTTCAGGTTGGATTCGGCATGTTGACAACGATAGATAAACAGGTTAATCCGTGTCATATTTGAGGTATGCGGGTTGAATCTGAACCCGACCAATTTACTACTCCTATTCTCGGTTTGGGTCATACACTACAAGAGTTAATGCCGTTTCCAATGGGCAAAAACCGTTGCAAATAGTGTATGGCTGTCGCAAAAGGGCTTTTGCGACGGGGTTGCGACGGGAATGGGGCTGTGGCAGAAAGGGGGGTGGCAAAAGCTATTTGCGACGGTAAATCCCGTTGCAAATAATTGAACAGTATTTGCAACCGGAAAATAAAACATTTACAACGGGATATTCCCGTCGCAAAAAAACCAAATTTTTCTTTTTAAAAAAGCATTTGCAACGAGATATCCCCGTCGCAAATAAAACAATTTTTTTTAAAAAAATAAAATTATTGCAGTCCCCAAACACCCAAACATTAGAACTATATTATCAAAACAAATCAAAAGTTTCAAATTGAGATATGGGAAAAATGTTCTTGCGATGAATAGACGTAAAAATTTCACTTTTGCAATACAAAGTCATGGTCATAGGCTATCAAACTCAAATAAGATCATGTAAAACAAAAAAGGAACAAGTCAAGAAAAATATATTCAACTGTGTCATTAAAAAAAAAAGTACATCTTAATCAACTGCATTTTCCCGTCGATCTTTTCCCTTGCATCTGCCAAATATGGAAGCAATTTTAGTTGAAACCAAGAGAATAATATATATGTTGCAAGCAAAGAATGAAAGAAATGATATTGGTATTACTTAAGGGTGACAAGGGAGAAACCAAGGAAACCAATTTAGTATGTCACCGGCCATACATTGATTATATGCACAAACACATATTTTTATCCCATAACAGCACCTAAATAAGACTACTTACTAATCTATAGCTAAGCAATTATCAAGTCAACATTATCATGCAAGGTAGAAGATATGGGCTAAATACGACTATATCCACAAGGATTGGACATCTCATTCTTATTTGTTAGAGATCTTATTCGCTTTGCTCCCTCTCATCTAATGGACAATCTAAGCACTCCACAAGAATTAGACAAGCTTGTAAAGAAAGAGTAAATACTTGTGGTTGATGCCAAGGCAAAGTATTAAGAATTACAATTCTACTTGGTGGCAAAACAAACCTGATTTGCCAAGAAAAAGGATGAAGAAGAGTATTGAAAACAAAACCTCTGTATTTGTTGTCAATCTTCTATCCAACTTGAACAACTTGAAATATTCACACATTTTGCAAATTCAAATCAAGTAACCCATAAGATAACCTAGTTTAGGTTGAAAATAATTTCAAATGTGATCAGAAGGTAATCAATATTAACAATAAATATTTCAGTCAAATATCATTCCCTCGCACCCAAGTCACCCAAATAGAACTCTAAATTGCCAAATAACGGTCAATAGAAAAGAGCCAGACCAATCAAATCAAATACAGAGCCCTGCAATTCAAATAACTTGAGAACTCAATAGATCAGTTTCAGTTTCAAAGTTGCTTAGTAGAATCCAACATCAGTATACTTGCATTTAGACAAATGCAATCAATCTCATCATTTCCTTTACTGATCTATCTGTCCTCATTTCGTCCCCCTACAAAATCAAAATTATAGCCTTCAAGTTAGTTTCTAAGTTGATACCAAGTTAGCATCCCCATGGTACAAATTGCCTAACAACCAGTACATCAAACAATGAATCTGGAGGTGACTCAATTGGGATCACAGTTGCCAATCCTCTACTTGCCTATGACTTCAAAATGATTGCACTTCATAATGGAGAAACGAGCAGTTTGTGTGAATCATAGGAGGAAGGACGAACTTCCTTCTACTTTTTACTTATGTAACCCATAAATGTACGAACCACTAACCAATTAGCAAGAATAGTCCCCAAACAAATCCAATTTACTAGTATCTGATATACAAAATAAATACCCAAATATCCTATTTTTCCTTAGAACCATCTTTTTCTGGTAGTTCTAATCGAAAAAAAGGAAGGCATAGTTATTATGTAGTCCATGCATAGATTGGAATCACAATCGGCCTTCAATTAACATCAGTCAAAGTATGTCAATACACCAACCACATAGATTGAGAAGATTGCTTGCTTACTTGAACGAGTCTTGTTCCGCCCAATTTTCGGAACTTCGGGTTCCATTGTTCAGATCTGTGATTTTTCTGTGATAGAATGTAATAGATTTTCAACCCCATCAGTACAAATTTCAAGGGCAACAGTAAAGTTTGCTCAAAATGAAAAATCTAACAATCGCTACCTAGAGAGAGAGAGAGAGACCTGCTGGAGTTGAGATTTTGGAGTGGTTCTCGAGTCTGATCGAATAGAAAGTTACACGTATATGGCAAAGATTGTTGTTGTAACTTGATTGCAGCCCTAACTCCAATTTGCAAAGAGAGAAAGAGAGAGGAAAAACCAAAAATGCTCTGTGACATCAATTGAGAGAATGCGTGCAGAGAGGCAACAAGAGCTCGCCTTGGCGTTCATCGGCCACGGCTGATCATAAAGAGAGAGGTGGGGCAATTCACAGAGAGGGAGAGAGATCGACATCATGGGGTAGAGAGAACTGAGAAGGACAACGATCGTGTATAAAGAAATAGGGTTTTCTATTCACGAAATTTTGGGAGGGAAAATTCACCCGCGTAACTCAAAATTTTTGGGCCTGTATTTGCCACGGGCTTCCTCCTGGTATGGTCATTGGGGAAATATTTTTTCCTTGGCTTTTGCCACGGGGTAATGTACCCATCGCAAATATTCCCTTCCAAAATTTAACATTTTAACACTAAAATTTCAGAACAATTAAAATGGCATTTTGCAACGGCAAAACCCCTGTAGCAAATGCTTTGGTCGTTTTTAGTATTTTTTCTTGTAGTGATATACGCATTTCATGTTACAAATAGTCGACACTAATTCGCTAATTTCATGTCATACTCGAGTTCGTGTCTTTTCATAAATACCCATCCCCTAATTCCAAGATTTTAAATAATTCATTGTACTTGTAAAGTAAAACAGTCAAGTAGATTGAGTCCTTTGGCACGTCCGATTAAGGTGATTTCTTGAGGGGCCCTTCGAAAAATGGTTCTAAGATGAATAAACGGCTCAGATTGTTCGTGTAGTACCCCAAGCCGATCTATGCATTTTCTGTGCACCAAATTTCCGTACTTGTAGTCTGGTCCATTGCAAGTATCATGTAATATTCAAACCTAACAATTAGTCTTCTCAAAAAGAAAAAAAATATATTTAATTCTCCATTTTTGAAGTCGTGACATTTGTGGAAACCAAATTATAGTCCTTCCGTGTATTACCTTAAAAATAGAAACTCAATTACTCTTTCAAGGGAAAATTAGGCAAAACTACAATATTTTTTTTCGTTTTTGACAAAAGGACACGGAGCTATTTATCCAAAAAAAAAAGGACACGGAGCTTTTGAAATTTGTGGGCAAGACATGCACCCAAAACATTTGATATGGAAGGCCAATTCTCCATTGCTTGGGCCGCTTCCCTTTTTCATTAGGTCTTTGTTCCCATCACCTGGAAACCTTCTCAAGTCAATTTGCCCAATAAGCAAAAGGGAAGTTGAACCTACTTTCGTTCACAATAAGAATTCAAAGAGAAGTAAAAATCATAAAAGGCGGAAATTATTCTGCCATCCCAATTTTTTTAAATTACAAGAGTGCACTTGTTCCAAAAGGTTATGTCTAGACCACAACCAACATAAGAACCGGAAATGCAAGAGGAACCTCTGAAGTGCACCAATGGTGTACCGATAGGTGTCAGCGCGTCCTATACGGTTAATCCGAACCATTAGATCATCTTAAAATAATTTTATGAGTGTTCACTAGTTTTTTTTTCCGATGGTGTACTAGAAATGGCAGGTGGGGAGGTGATTTTATTTTATTTTTTAATTTTATGTTCGAAATTCAAATTTTTAAAAATTAGTAACATTTCACTAATTTTTTGGTCGCCGAAAGTGGTCGGCCCTAAATGGGGTGGTGGTCGGCCAAAGTTGGAGTAATGATTTTTTTGAATTTTATTTATGAAATTTAAGTTATTAAAAATTAGTAACATTTCACTTGGTTTTTTTGATCGGCGGAAGTGGTCAGCCAGAGGTTGGGTGGTGGTTAGCCGGAGGTGGGGCGCTGATTTTTTTGAATTTTATGTTCGAAATAAGAATTTTTAAAAATTAGTGACATCTCACTAATTTTTTTGGTCATCGGAAGGGGCCAGAGGTGGGTGGTTGTCGGCCGGGTGTGGAGTGATGATTTTTTAAAAAAAAATTTATGTTCAAAGTTTAATTTTAAAAAAATTAGTGACATCTCACTAATTTTTTTGGTCGCCGAAAGTGGTCGCCAAAGGTGCGGTGGTGGTCGGCCGGATTGGGGTGGAGTTTTTTTGAATTTTATGTTAGAATTTAGAATTTTTAAAAATTAGTAACAGTTCACTAATTTTTTTTTTGTCTTTATGATTGATTGCAAAAGTTCCTCGTCCTTCCTTTAAAAAATGTCAAATATTGTTTGTTTTTATGTTCGATTGCAAAAGTTTCTTGTCCTTCCCTTAAAAAATGTCAAATGTTTTGGATTTTTGGCTAATTGGCCCTACCAAATTTCAATTAATGCCACGATTTTAATGATAGGCAATTAATAGGTGACAGAGAGGGTAAAATATTGTTGGCTCCGCTATGGTCTGTGTACCGTTAGAATGAAAACCAATTGTATTTCATCTTTCCATTGTTTATAATCAGAATAACAAATTAAAAAACAAAAAGAAAACAAGAAGACTTTACTCACAAAATCATGTACAAGGATTACACAATTAGCTTAATAATCAAATTTTCAAGTTTACCAAAAAATTAAAGGGTCTTTGTACACTTGCTTAACGGTGACTTTATAAAGTAAGGCATCACTACGTACTTGGGTGATAGAGATAAATTTAGTTCTTAAAAAAAGGGAGATATGGGAATGGGGAAAATAGTAGGTTACTTTCACAAACAATAATCACTAAACACCTCAGGTAGGTGGGACGATTCGAATTTTTAGAGCGCCTCAAAAATAAAAAATAAAAACTCTCACTAAGATCATAAAAATTACAAAAGTAAAGTGTTCCAATAAATATATAGCGGACTAAAGTCCTCAAAGTCTAATCCATCATAATTTATCCCAAAAATTGTCCAAATCAATAATCCATTTTAATTTTCCAATACGCTCATAACTAATTTGTCTGAAAAAAAAAAAATTATTCAAACCAAGTATACAATACAAAGACGATAAATGGCATCCATTAATAATGAGAACGATGAATGACGGTGCTAGGTGTTGGCCCCACCAGTTGATAGACGAAGATCCAGGTGGTTAGAGTCTTGTAGTTCGGATTCAATTAATTTTGGGTGTTTTTATTATCTGTTTGTGCATCCAACCTTTGATTGGATTAATTCCCTCCCCTCCCCTTCCCCCACATGAGGTACCCTTGTCAAGTTTCTTATTACTTTTTGCCAAAAAAAAAAAACCAATGAGAACGATGAAAGACCATTACAAACCAAGAGAACATGTCCAAATCAAGATCGACAACAACTCAATTAAAATCTTGTGTCCGTCCCAACTTCTGGGTAACATGCCAAGCAACACTTATAATTAATCTTTGGGTCATAATACAAAGCTTTTTTTTTTCTTTTTTGAACAACAAATTTTTTTTATTAATCTATGGAAACAAATTACAGAGATTAAAATGATCCTAGGCACGAGGCATGACGACAAAGAAATAGCCAACCACGAAAGGCACCTCTCACTCCGATAGATAGCTAACATTAGGAATCAAAGGGAAAAAAAGAACTTGAGGCTAGCAAGAAACCAACCAAAACCCCTATCGTGAAAAAGGTCCCAAAGCTAAAAACAACCAAACTCCAGAAACAAAGACAGCCAAAACCTAAAGAGACCACCACAACTGAGAACAAAGCGAGAAAACCAAAAAAAAAGACCTCAACGACACCATTGCCTTTCATCAGAGAAACTTCTTATGATTTCATCATCATCCCCCAAATAATCTTCACCCAAGATCTTGTTTATTGAACAAGTAGCCTGTGCCGAATCAAGGTGAAACCTATTCATGCCTTCAGGAGAAACAGATAAATTAGCAGCAGTAGGAATTGTAGATCTGAATACAACAAATTTTTTTTCTTTCTTTTTTTTTTTGGTACTTTTTTTTTTCTTTCGACCACCCTTCTTCCTAGATTTAGGAAAACCCAACATTTTTTAATTTGTATTTTGTTTTCATTTTGCTTTCCCAGCATCTTCACAACTTTAGTTGGATTGAGGTCCACAAACAAATGGATACCCTTGACATCATTTTCATTTAGAAAACCGACTTCTGAAAGATTCCAAAAACCTTGATCAAATCTCGTGACCTCCTTTTTCTTGATGGTGCCAACAAAATTGGCATCCTATTTTTCATGAGAATCAGAAAGCTCAGAGTCCCTAATATCTTGGGCTCTTGACAGAATAAACTTACAACAATTAGCCTCCATTAACTGATGCACCTCTTGATATTGCAAAGGCTCCTTGCTGTTAGGATCGTCTCAGGCTACACAATGCACACAAGCACACCAGATATATGAGGAAAAACTCCTTATATGTATATATATACGCAATATACAACAATACATGAAAAAACCTCTCCGGGAGCCACAAATCGGCATCCCATGCGCTCAGCCTCACCCCTCTGCTCACCGTGTGCTCCGACACCCTTCTGAAGAGGAGCACCCTCCCTCCCGAAAGAGGGAGCTCACAGCTCTCTCTCACTCTCTCTGTCACACACAATGTACACACACACCACACTATCTCTCTAAACATAAGTATAAATAGGTGGGGGAAGTGATTCGGTGCTTTGCGCACCTCTCCCTCACATGGGAGAATCCCGACACTTAATTTGATCTGACATTTGGGTTTCCTCCACTATCTCTAAACCACTCTCGGTAGTCTTTAAAGGACTTCTACTATTTGTCATTCGTATTGACTGATTCTTAAAATCTTAAAATTCCTATGCACTTCAAAGTCGAAATCCACAACCCCAAAGCTTGATGCTGGCTATATCTCAATCTATCTAAACACCGTACATAAATTTTCTGTATTAATTCATTAATTTACTGAGCATTATTACCATGAATTCCATATCCCACTCATACGCTAAATATATTATATCTCATCCTTCTTTCGAACAAACAAACGAGTATATAAACACGAGTATATAGTATGTTGTAGGGAAGTACACAGAGTGCTGCATGGAGTCTGAGGAATTGGGATCAATTATTCTGGCAGACGTGGACCCGTCAAAATCGATATAGTGATCGTACGTAATGCCTTTGTTCGTAAATTGGTAACCCAATTGTCTTTTCTTGTGTCTCTCTTCACAATAATCAGACACAATGTGAATGAATGAGTATTTGCCCGATTGCATGAAACCCAATATGTACCATGCTGAACTTTTGTCAAATTTGAGATTAACTTTAGTGTCATTCGCTAATGTTTTTGGCCCGTCAAAAATTTGCTACTGCAGGAGATCGTCTTTTTGTGTCTTTTTGTCATTCTATATGAAGTTTTAAAAATTTTCGGTGAATGTTTATATGTTTTTTCAATTCCTCTCGTAGAAACGAAAAATATCTCATAAAATTAACACTCCAGTTCCAAAAAACTTAAGAGAAAAATAACCAAAGATACCCCACAAAAAAATCCGTAAAAAGTTTGTTTAAAGTCACCCGTACAATTAATAATAGATACAAGATTTTAGCATGAGTATTTCACCGAAAATCAACGTACAAGAATTTGGTACATGATGAACAGATATGGGGTGAGTCCTCAGACTTGCAAAATATCACACAGATAGGAAATCTGCAACATATAATCACATCACTGTTGGATTAAAGAATGGGCAGTCTAATATTCTCATATATGTACTTTTGTTCAGCTATTTTTCATTTTTTTTCCTGAAATGAAATGCAAATTTCGCGCTTATGGTTATTGACGATGTAAGATTGGTTGACTTTATTTTGACATATTAATCGACTCGATCAATTGACCCTAAAAATAAAAACATATATACTTACTATAAAAAAAAGGCGGCGCCTCATCGTCCGGAGTAATAGAAGTATAGAACCCTCCCCGGCCCTTTCATCAAAGGCCTCAAATTATTTCTTCTAATTTCTTGTTGGATTAATTTCAAATTAAGCTCCAAATCCTTATTTGATAGAGGCTATATTCAAAAACACTTGGCCATATACTAACAGAAGTAAAATCCCATCAAAAGAGAGAAAAGCAAAAGCAAAGGAGGAAAACAAAACAATCTCTTTATTAATTTCAATAATAATTTAGCAGACTGCTAGAACAACTGCTTAAATACGACAAGCTAGTTTAACGCATTGATCACTCTGTGAAGTCACAATCCGCAACAACTCTCTTGCCCTCGGATGCAGAAATCCGAGATGAATGCATCGACAAGCAACTGGTCCCTCCACCAGGGATGCAGAAATCCTTCCAAAGCACGCAGAGAGAAAGAGGACCTCCCATCATCGAAATAAGAAGACCGATGAGGTTACTGGAAAACATCTCTTACTTTACTGATTTTAGATGCACAGAAGAAAGCAACTGTAATGCTGTTTATATAGGGGTCAGGGACACTAGAGAATGCCTATTACAACATTTATTTTTTTTTCCTTCTTTGATTGTCCCTGTTGTCATTAATTAAATTAATGGATGCAACGCTGTTAGTGTCACCATAATTAAATGAGCTTTACACTATGCGGTAGAGGGAATCCATAGGTAATAGTGGAAAATTCACTCAGCTGGTGATATAACATGAACAACAACCTGCTCTGGTCATCCTAAAGATTTTGATAAACAAACGTATCAGTGAGACGGCCACCATGCATAAAAAAAAACCAGGAAAAAGGAAGGCAAAAAAGCAATGACAGAATGAAGTTTGCATGTTCGACTTTTAGATTCATCGACAATATATAGATTGGTCACGTTTATGTAGGTCTTGGTCACATGAAAAATCTACGTTACTATACTGTGAAACGTTTTCTTAACGTGGCCTGATTTGTTGATTTTACCAAATAAGATTACAGCAATTATTCGCTGAAAATATTGCAATTAACGATTGTTATCTAGTTGTACTAAATATAATCACATTGTAAACGTAAGTACTTTCTCTCTTGTGATTTTAACTTCTATAGTAATTCTTGTCAAGAAAATAAATTTTATTCCTTTTTTTTTCATGCACGCTCACAATACAAATTATACCACAATAAGGAAACCTCATTATCTTGTCAACATAATTAGGGTAATAATTAATTAAGCAAGTGGTGGATAGCTCATGCAGTAGAGTTCTTGGATGCTGATGCAAACCAGGATGCTGAGACTTGGCTGGAACGGCTGCGGCCCTGTCCGCGGCACAAATGAAATCATTAAATAAGCCACACGGGCCAACGTTGGCGAAAAGGCTCTGAGTCAACGTTTGGAAGCGAAATGGGCAATTTTGCCGTTTTAGAAAATCACTGATTTGCTTATAACTTTTAATAGAAAATTCCATTTTATTTACCGTCTGTTTTGGCAACCTTATAATTCTTCCTAGTATTTGATTTTCCAATCAAATTAGAATTTTCCTTTTTTGTAATTTTTGTAATTTATTTGATTTCGACTTGATTAGCTAATCAAATCCTTTCATAATTTGTTTCCTAGTTGGATTAGGGTTTGTTATCTGATTCCTAGTTGGATTAGGCTTTAGCCTTATAATTATCATTGTAAGCCTAGTAGCAGAATTCGGTTGTTATCACTACGCCAAATTTCACTATTAGCGGCATTTTGATAAATGCCGAAAAAGCCACAAATGCCAGAAAAGGGCATTACCGGCATTTTTTAAGCATTACCGGCATTTATTACACATGCCGTTTATACAAGTGTCGTTAATACTAACAAATGCCGGGAAAAGTGGCCACTATTTGCGGCATTTCACAAATGCCGGGGAAAATCAATTATTTTATTCATGAAAAATGCCACGTGGCACCCACTTGGTACCCGCATGGAACCCACTTGGCGCCCTGCGTGGTGCACACGTGGTATGCAAAATTGGGACAAATTGCTTGCCCCAAGAATTGAACCCGTGACCTTCACCACTACGCGCGCGAGCACTACCAACTCTGCTAGCACACATTTGGTTCCTAAAGGTCAAACAAAAATATTTATAGTATAAAATAAAGAATTTTCAGAAATTTAACTATTACCGGCATTTTATGGAAAAATGCCGGGAATAGTACTTTTTCCAGCATTTTTTCCCAAGGCATTTCAACAAATGCCGGAAAAAGTCACTTTTCCGGCATTTATTGAAATGCCAGGAAAAAAAATGTCGGGAATGGCCCATTTTCTTGTAGTGTATTGAATTGAAGAAAACAAGTTTTACTCATATTCTGGTCGTTTAAGAAGAGAGTACCTCCGGGTTGATCTTATTGTTCGTGTTTCTCTTGCAGGATCGATTTCGTTTCCATAGGCTGCGCTACATTAGTTGGTATCAGAGCTGTAGGTTCCAATCTTGAGATGGCACCCAAAGGACGTGCTGGAGGTCGTGGTGGACGAGGCAACCGTACGGCTGCTCTTGACGAAGTCTATGAGAGGGATGCAGTCGCTCGAGAAGCTCAAATTGAGGATGGAATTCACTAGATAGGGTTGACATTCGAGGCAGTCATGCAATGCCTTGAGGCCCTAAATGTTGGAAATTTGAGTCGCTGTCGTCCTGTTAGACCTAATCCTCATGAGGAGGACGGTTTTTCAGAAGATAAAAGTTCCAACCCTTTTGCTGGTCATTGCCATCAACAGGGAAGGGGTAGGGATATCGTGGCTAGAACCCATGACTCTCATTCGTGGGAGAAAAGTATCAAGATTGACCTACCAGAACTTTAGGGCAATCTGTCACTAGAGGAATTTCTGGACTGGTTGAACGCTATAAACGAAATCATGGATTTCAAAGGGATTCTTGTGGATAGGAGGGTTCCTCTTGTGGTGACTAGATTCAGGGGTAGAGCTTCTGCATTGTGGCAGTAATTGAAAATTAGTAGGAGTCGGAACAAGAAGTCCAAGATCACTGATTGGGAAAAACTGAAGAAGAAGATGCAGGTGGAGTTCCATCACCATAACTATACCCGTATCATGTACCAGAGATTGCAGAATCTTTGCCAGAACATGCGTTTTGTCGATGATTACATCGAAGAATTCTATCAACTTGTGGCCAAAAACGATATAGCATAGTCTACAGAGCAGTAGACACAATATATGTTGGTGGTTTACTTCAGCAGATTCAAGATGAGTTAATGATGTATGATTTATGCTCTATTTCGAATGCCTATCAGGGGGCTTTAGTGTTAGAAAAACGGTTTGGCAAGAGACAAACAGGAAGTTAGGGTAGCACTACACAAGCATCTGTGGGGGCTGCATGATAGGCGCGTAATGTTGTAGATATAAGCGCCTAAGTAGGGCAGATTAGCGCGTTAGAGGCGCGGTTTTATTCCATTTTCCACTTGATGCAGTGTGTTTTTGGTTTTTCTTGTGATTAGTTGTTTTGTAGGGAAACAGGTCGTAAAGTGCACGTGAAGTGGACGCATGGCGGTCGGGCCAATGGAGAATCAATGGGGCCCAAGTGGGGACGGCCCAAACAAGCTTGGGAGGCATTTTAGATGGCTTGGTATCGATACAAGATTTCTGTTGTATCGATACAGATTGCATCAATTGGGAACAGAAGGCACGGGTATCGATACAGGCATTCTCCTGTATCGATACCGAGGGTCACTAGCTGCCGTTTGACTTTGTTTCTGGGCTTTGACTTTATTAGGGATATAAATACCTTGTTTGCGGATTAATTAGGGTATCACGAAATTAACGTAGGGTTTTAGTGTTTTTAAGCTTTCGGCTACGGATCTTTGCTCTCCATTCAATCTACGTTTACAGTTCAATTTTCCAGCACTGCAGTACTTGGATTGTTTCGTGCATTGGTAATTTAATTAAGTTTTTTTCTCCTTTTTGCAATTCGTAGTTTTATTTCTTTATCGGTCTCTTATTCCATTCATCAAGCATGCATAGATTTAGGTTTCCATCGTTTATTGCGAGTTTAATAACTATGAGTGAGTAGTTGCATCGAGTGCGGCTGCGGGGCGAAGGCGCCTGCATCTAGGCTAGTCGATATTCCACCTCGGGGCCGAATTAAATCATTTTTCAAGCAGTTTTGGGAACTGGAAACTTTCTAGTGAACAAACCCAGGCATTACCAGAATTTGAATGCCCACGGAATCTGGTGACAGGCGGTGCGCATTCGTTAGGAAATTTTTCTCAGATTCTAAAATCAGTAAAAGTATTCATTGTGGCCCGAGTGATTATTGGCTAGGCTAGGTGTGGACGCTGGGTCCCCACAGCTGCGCTCTCTTAATCATTACACATTTAATCAATTAAATTAGTCTAGGTGTTAATTAATCAATCTCACCAATCAACAGGGTGGCTACCTAAGAGCTAGTTCAAACTACACTCCGCACATCTAGGTCAAGCACTCCATCGTCTCTGTGGTTCGACTCCGGTATTTCCGGGATTAATTTGCTGCATCGGTCAAGAGTCCTATGCTTGGGACGCGTCTTCATTAGTCTTTTCTCGTTAGTCACCTGGTCGGTCAAGCATTTTTGGCGCTGTTGCCGGGGACGGTGATGAGTGTTCAGAGGTGTTTAGTCATAGTTTAGTTCAGCCTTCTAGTCTAGCTATTAGGTAAAGGTAAGAAGGGTTCTCCTAGGAAGGACCCTCTATATTACCGAGACCCTACACATCGTTTAGTTCGAAGAGAACTAGAGTCGGTCACCAGATCTCCTAGTGTTTTATCTTTCCGGGTTTGGGATTAGACCTAGCCAAAGTAGTCTATTCCCATTAGTGATCTTTTTTTATCAATTACCCTTTTGAGTCGGTCGATTGTTAGTAATCCACCTGTACGGTGAGTCCGAGGTTAGTGATATGGCGGACAAGAATCCTGCGCAATGTACCATCTTTGAGGCAACACTGCATACCTCGAGAGGTCCACCCCCTCGAAGGACCCATTGTGTTTCCTCGAGACACAAAGAGGCACGTAACGCTTTTTCTTGCCAAACCGTGTGTCTAAAACAGCCTCCCAACTTTCTATGGGAGGGAGTGCGATGACCCATATGAACACGTGCGAACCTTCAAGGGATTGGTGCGCAACCTCGCGTCCAATACCCAATACGAGAATGCATGCCTCAAGTTGTTTGAGGCAATACTTAAGGATGGCGCACTGATTTGGTTTAGGATGCAGAAGCCTCAGTCTCTTACCACCTGGGCGCAAGTGCGCGACGCTTTCTATAGGAAGTACTTCTCTGAGGCTAAGTCTGTAAGTTTTAGGCGTCAGATACAAGGGTTTAGACAGGAGAGAGGCGAGTCTTTTCTTAAGGCATGGGAGCGCTTTAAAGAATTGATCCTCCGATTGCCACACCATGGCTTTGAGAGGATTCAATTAGTCGAGTTTTTCCACCTAGGTCTCAACGCTGAGACCATCCAGCACATTGAGTACTCTTGCAAGGGGGACAATTTCTTGTCCAAAACAGCTGATGAATGGTGGAATTTCTTAGATGATCTAGCTGACAAGCAGAGAGCCTTAGAACCATCTGATTATGACCGAGCCGGACCTTCTGGGTCCACTATCATCCCTGTCACCAATCGTGATCAGCGACTACAGGCTCAAGTTGAGAAAATGGCTTAGAGGTTGGAAGAATTAGAGGTGAGACAGGCACGACCAGTTCATGAGGTGAGTGTAGAAGAGGTATGTGTTTGGTGTGAGTGCAAGGGGCACATCGCAACCGCTTGCCCTGGGTTCCTAGCAGCCAAAGGGGCAAGTCAGTTTAATCAGGAGGAGGTGAACGCAGTTAGGACTTGGGATCCCTATTCTAATACATACAATCCAGGATGGAGGGATCACCCTAACTTTGGGTGGTCCGATACTGGACCACAGTGGAGGCCAAGCTCACCCCCCTCGCCTCCTCTCGGCGCGGCAATTTTCCCAGTTCGGTCTTTGGGGCCTTCAAGCAGGGCAAGTTATTCCATACCACTACCAAAGAATAAAACTGGGTAGGGGGGCAGGTCCATCCACTCGTGGTCCTCCCCCAGGTTATTCCCAGATGGTAGGTCGTCATCATAAATTGGAGGAGAATGTCAACTCCATGATGCAGTCTCAGATGACATTCCAGACTGAGACAAGGTAGCAGATAGGGGCCCTTACCACACAGATGTCCCAACTCACTGCAATAATTAGTCAAATGCAGCAAGAGAAGGGCAAGTTTTCGGCCCAGGGTAGTACAGCAGGAGCCCATTACTTAGGTAGTTCTTCAGATCAGAATAACCAGGGTCAGAATCACAAAGAGGCCAAGTCGGTCACCATTCTCAGAAGTGGGAAGGAGATCGACAAGCCCATTCCGCCAAAACAAACACTTAGTGCTGAATTGGGAAAAGTGCCACTTTATGGTTACCCAAGGGATTGTCTTAGGGCACATCGTGTCTGCCAAGGGGATTGAAGTGGACAAAGCTAAGATAGACCTGATCCGTAATCTTCCAAATCCTAGGTCTGTCAAATATGTGCGTTCATTTTTGGGGCACGCTGGTTTTTACCGGTAGTTCATTAAGGATTTCAGTGCTATCTCCCGTCCATTGTGCCAACTTTTGGCAAAGGACGCACCTTTTGTGTGGTCTGAGGCATGTGAGGAGGCGTTTCTTAAGTTAAAGCGGAGTCTCACGACTCCGCCAATTGTGCAGTCCCCCAATTGGAGTCTTCCCTTTAAGCTGATGTGTGATGCTTCTGACTATGCAGTCGGAGTTATGTTAGGACAGAGGAAAAGGAAAGACCCATGTGTGATCTACTACGCTAGCAAGACACTAAATGAGGCACAAATGAATTATACAACCACTGAGAAAGAGTTGCTAGCTGTAGTGTTTGCCTTAGACAAGTTTCGGTCCTATCTGGTGGGCTCACAGATCACGGTGTTTACCGATCATGCGGCCCTGAAGTACTTGATGACCAAACAGAATGCGAAAGCTCGCCTTATCCGGTGGATTCTGCTACTGCAAGAATTCCACCTCGTCATTAAGGATAAGAAGGGGGTAAAAAGGTCGCTGACCATCTGTCTCGTCTGGCGTTTGAGGACCCCACCTCAGATATACCCATTAGAGATTCCTTTCCAGATGAACAGTTGTTTGCGGTTAATGATTGCCCATGGTATGCGGATATTGCTAATTATTTAGTGACTGGGCAGATTCCTTCTCATTGGTCTACCCAGGAGAAACAGCGGTTTTTGAGGAATGTCCGCCAGTACATATTTGATGATCCTTATTTGTTCAAATACTGTGCGGACCAGATTGTGCGTAGGTGCGTCCCCGAATCTGACCAACAGGGAGTTATTGAGTTCTGTCAAAGTGAGGCATGTGGGGGTCACTTCTCTGTGAAGAAGACCACCACCAAGATTTTGCAATGTGGGTTCTGATGGCCCGATATGTTTAAAGGTGTGCACTTGTTTTGTAGGTCATGTGACCGTTGCCAAAAGCTTGGCAAGTTGTCTGCACGTCATGAGATGCTCCTCAAGCCCATTCTTGTGCTAGAGGTTTTCGACTGTTGGGGCATCGATTTATGGGTCCATTTCCTATTTCTCACGGTTATGAGTACATCCTATTGGCGGTGGACTATGTGTCAAAGTGGGTGGAGGCGATCCCCACTAAGTCTATGGAGTCGAGGGTTGTACTAGAGTTTCTTAAGACCAACATTCTGTCTAGGTTTGGTGTGCCACGCGCCATTATCTCCGATCAGGGCACGCATTTCACGAGTAGGTCTTTCGAAAAGCTAATGGGGGAGTTTCATGTCACTCATAAGGTATCCACCTCATACCACCCCCAAACTAATGGGCAAGCCGAGTTAGCAAACAGAGAGATTAAGAGGATTCTAGAGAAAACCATAGGTGTGACTAGGAAGGATTGGTCCACTAGGTTGACGAATGCGTTGTGCGCCTACCGCACTGCTTACAAGACCGTGTTGGGTGCCTCACCCTATCGGCTCGTTTATGGTAAGGCTTGCCATCTGCCTGTTGAGTTAGAGAAGAAGGCCTACTGGGCCATTCAGTCAGTTAACTCCAGTTTGACTGAGGCAGGTGAGCATAGGAAACTGCAGTTGAGTGAACTGGAGGAGTTTAGGAATGACGCGTATGAGAATGCGAGTATCTATAAGGCTAAGGTTAAGGCGTATCATGATAGGAACATTCAACGCAAAACCTTTAGGGTTGGTCAGAAAGTATTACTCTATAATTCGCGTCTGCATATTTTTCCAGGGAAGTTGAGGTCCTGTTGGGATGGCCCCTACATAGTCGTTCATGTGTATCCAAATGGGTCGGTCGATGTCTGTGATCCTAAAGATGATCATGTGTGCAAAGTCAACGGACAGCGTCTTAAACCGTATTTGGAATTTTTAGAGGTAGGCGAACCTGATGAGGAGTTGGTCGATCCTATTTATTCGGATGACCGAGTTGTGTAGGCCTTTGTGGCCTTGTTCTGACGGGTAGCTCACGCGTACTATGCTCTTCATTGAGTGTGGACCCGGTCCCTAGCATTGGGGATACCCATCATTGACTTGGGTTATCATAGCTTCGCACGCTGCTATTAAAATATGGGTCATGTGCCCAGCTCCGGTTAGTAAGGGCATGTTATGCATTTTAATATCTATTTTTCATTTATTTTAAAAAAAAAAAAATTACATTGTGGTCTGGTATAGCCACCTAATTTCTAGCCTTGAATTTGTGTATCTGGGTTTCTAACAATCTTATTGCTTTGTCTCGGATAGTCATAAAGGATGATTGGCTCTGATTTCTTTAAGGAGAAACCTTGAGATATTTAACCTGTTGAGTCATGACTTACCCGGGATTGTTATGATGACCTTCTCTACACAAATTTAAGTGAGAATATTCGGGAGAAAAGTAGTACTTGTATCTTTCACGTGACGAAAGTGGTGGTGTTTTGGCCTTTCGTTTGTTTGTGCTTTTCTTTTCTGTTGGTTATTTCTTTTCGTGGCCCGGCTTCTACTAGCGGGCGGTACTAATGTCATTCGCTGCCTAGTAGGTCGTTGGTTTTTCAGTCTTTTGCAGGACGAGCATGCTACCACACCAGCCTTGGTAGTTTGGGCCTCACCGCCGGAGTGAGTGCGGCATTCAGGAGCCTCAAGCAGGGGTGCCACGAAATGTGGCGGTTGTAAGTCCTAAAAAGCTTCGGCGCAGCTCTGTGTGATTAGCTATGGACCTCGTTAGGTCCGAAGGAGCGGATCCTGGAAGCAGTTCCAATGACGAACCGCAACAATGACAGAAATTCCCCATACATCGGCTGGGGTCATGATGGTTGGCTGCCATCCTACGGTCCATTTTCTTTCCCTTGTTCTTTCTTTTATCTGTCTCCATGCTCTAGGGACATAGCATGTTTCTAGTTGGGGGGAGGGTTGATATTTTTATTTTTATTTCTGTTTGGTATTTTTGTTTTTATAGCGTTGCTAGGTAGTTTATGGGGGTACTGTTGTTATGCATTTTGTGGATATTCGTTGAGCATATGAGATTTAGCTGATTAGTATGCCTGATTAACTTGAATGCATGCATATATTTCGCTACTTAGTTGAGCATGGTGCATTGTTGAAACGTGTGAACAAGTATCCCCCACATTGGTAGTAGCGTATTCTGAATAGCATTCCCATGTTCTTTGTATTCATTTCTGCAATCGCAAAAAATAGTAGGCTATTGTTCTGCAATTGAGAATTCAGATTTGTCTATTATGCATTTGTGAAAGTGAATAACTTGCATAGGGGATGATACAAGGCATTCTTTGCATGATTAAATCACATATGAGTCCCCTTGAACAATCTCAAACCAGTTTGAGTCAGTTCCCGTGTCTATCTTAGGAAACCGGTGTTTGGTTGGATTTAAGTTTGGGGGGAAGTCAAACTCCGTGCATCATAAGTGCCGTGTTGTTGTGGGAAATTTGGTAAAGCAATGGGTATTTGAAAGATTAGTGCTTTAGGAAGTCGATTTAGGTGTCATGTTTGGAAATCAAAATCCCAAAACCCAAAACCTTCAACCTTTCTATCCCTTCCTTTGCCAAAAACAAATATCTTTTCCTTTGCAAAAAAAAAAATGTGGAGTTCGGTATCGATACGGGAAAACCTCCGTATCGATACCGGTAGGCCCAATCCAGAACAGAACCTATGGGTATCGATACAGGGTTTTACCTGTATTGATACCGAAGCCCTTAAACGTAAATTAAAAAGGGTTTGGCTGGTCATTCTCCCCTTCCATCTCCTTCTTCAACCTCTCTTTCTCTCTCCTTCCCAAACCCTAACCCACGAAAAACTCCATAACCACCACCTTCAAACCTTCAAAAACCCCACCAAATCTCACCCAAATTCCACCAAACTTCACCAAAATACTCCCTTCGTCCTTCTCTACCACATATATCTCTTAAAACCGTTCCAAAACCCTTATCCTTCCAGATCTAAAACCCTAGTTTCCTAACCTTGATCCAAAGCATGGCACCTAGGAAGGCTTCAACTAGCGCTAAAGGGAAAGGGGCAGCATCCTCTAGTGCCCCTCCAGAGCAGGCAACCGGGGGTAGGAGGACAAAAGATCAGATTGCGCGGGATGAGCGGGATAAATGGGAGGCTTCTATGGATCAGAGGGGTGTTAAAAACGAGCGCCACATTATCCGGGATGGGTTTCGCCCGAACAACGATACCATACGAGCCATCGTGAGGCAAGGTATGTCTTTTTGGTTCGAACCGAACCCCGGGTATAATTTAGATCTTGTGAGGGAGTTTTATAGAAATATGCATGTTCCCGCATCCGGGACTACCTTCAGTGCTGAGTCCCAGATAACCTCACGGGTGGCAAGGGTTCCCATTACGCTCACCCCCGATATTATTGCTGCAGCTTTGCATTATGTGCGCCCTACTGTAACTAACTACCCATGTGATATTGCGGATTTTGTCCCACGTAGAGTAGCGGGTATATTGTATGAGAAACGTAAAGATGCTAATATCACTCACCGTCCGGGCAAGTTCAGGTCGGCTTTTAGATTCCTGAACCAAGTGGTGTGCTATAACATAGACCCTAGGGCAACTGAGAACAAACCATCTGAGCATACGGGGAATTTATTGGCCGCTTTTATGGAGGACGACACTGTCTGTGATTGGGCTTTATTCATTTACACTAAGATTATCGACTTTCGAGATGCCCCGACACAGACCCGCATGCCGTTCCCTTGCCTGATCACTGCCATTGCTAGAGACTCTGGGTTGACGGGGGCCAAGTGGTTCAACAATGATCCATTGATTCCTGGGCCGATTGACAGTACTATCCTTACTAAGAGCATAGCACAGACTCGTGGTGCCAGAGGCGGAGCCTTTCTGACTACCGAACCACCTCCCCATGCATCCAACACCTCTTGGCTACAGAAGATCTTTTGCCAAGGTGTCGCCACCATTCGGAGTCAGCAAAAACTTAAGAGAGAGGTGCGACAAAATGCGAGAGTTCTGCAGCAGATGAGTCACAGGGAGGAGTGGATGGTGAGGCGTATTGAGGGGTCGACCTCGGAGCCATATGTGCCGCTGGAGTTCCCTAAGTTGGAGGTCAGTGATGATTTTGCAGATGATGATGATGCTGAGGAGAGTGAGGAGAGTGGGGATGATGAGGAGTGATTGGGATACTTGTGTTGCATGGAGCTGACTGGGGGTAGGTAGTATGTGAAGGAGGTGTTATTTTATGTGGACATTTTGTTATTTCATGTTAGGAACTCGTTATTTCATGTGGATTTATTTTTGTTTTAACTTGGGGTCTATAATATAATTTGTGTGGATTATGTTTTTATGTTGTGGATTTGGTTTGGATAGCGTCGATGGGTATTTGACAGGTAGTAGACATGACAGGTGCGGCCAGTGGGTAGTTAACCTTGAGCCTCGATAGGCCAGCACCTGCCTTTTGCAGTTCCTTTCTCTTGTTCTACCATGGTCATTATAATCCAAAAAGTCCTTAGTAGATCTTGTACACGTGTTTATACTCTCACTTATGCATGATTGATAATAATGTTTCTTAATTTGCGGATTCACATTCGGATATGCGTTTATTCTTGCTGAGCGTCTATTTTGATTGGCATGTGGCAACCAGTTGTTTGGTTCCACACAGTTCGCCAAATGCTTTTATGGGATGTTGAGTGTTCTAGTGAGTGAGTGTGACGTGATTATGGTGAGGGGGTGTTCATTGTCATGTGTGAAGTAATGTTATCTGTGTTCACTTTTCTGTCAAAGCATGCATGCATGTGAGTTACAGGCTTATTGAAAGGTGAATATCTCTTGTTGTGATTAATTGCTTTTACAGATTGCATAACCACCGTACCCCCCATTGGTGTTTTCTAGTTTTTCTTTCTTAGTTTTATTTCGTTCGTTCCTAGGGACTAGCAACGCTTAAGTTGGGGGGTGTGATAGGCGCGTAATGTCGTAGATATAAGCGCCTAAGTAGGGCGGATTAGCGCGTTAGAGGCGCGGTTTTATTCCATTTTCCACTTGATGCGGTGTGTTTTTGGTTTTTCTTGTGATTGGTTGTTTTGTAGGGAAACAGGTCGTAAAATGCACATGAAGTGGACGCATGGGGGTCGGGCCAGTGGAGAATCAGTGGGGCCCAAGTGGGGACGGCCCAAACAAGCTTGGGAGGCATTTTAGACGGCTCGGTAACGATACAAGATTTCTCTTGTATTGATACAGTTTGCATCAATTGGGAACAGAAGGCACGGGTATCGATACAGGCATTCTCCTGTATCGATACCGAGGGTCACTCGCTGGCTGTTTGACTTTGTTTCCGGGCTTTGACTTTATTAGGGATATAAATACCTTGTTTGCGGATTAATTAGGGTATCACGAAATTAACTTAGGGTTTTAGTGTTTTTAAGCTTTTGGCTACGGATCTTTGCTCTCCATTCAATCTACGTTTACAATTCAATTTTCCAGCACTGCAGTACTTGGATTGTTTCGCGCATTGGTAATTTAATTAAGTTTTTTTTTCCTTTTTGCAATTCGTAGTTTTATTTCTTTATCGGTCTCTTATTCCATTCGTCAAGCATGCATAGATTTAGGTTTCCATCGTTTATTGCGAGTTTAATAACTATGAGTGAGTAGTCGCGATCGAAAGCTTGTTTGGGCTTAAGCTTAAGCGCGATCTAGGCTAGTCGATATTCCACCTCGGGGCCAAATTAAATCATTTTTCAAGCAGTTTTGGGAACTGGAAACTTTCTAGCGAACAAACCCAGGCATTACCAGAATTTGAATGCACACGGAATCTGGTGACAGGCGGTGCGCATTCGTTAGGAAATTTTTCTCAAATTCTAAAATCAGTAAAAGGATTCATTGTGGCCCGAGTGATTATTGGCTAGGCTAGGTGTGGANGCTGGGTCCCCACAGCTGCGCTCTCTTAATCATTACACATTTAATCAATTAAATTAGTCTAGGTGTTAATTAATCAATCTCACCAATCAAAAGGGTGGCTACCTAAGAGCCGGTTCAAACTACACTCCGCACATCTAGGTCAAGCACTCCATCGTCTCTGTGGTTCGACTCCGGTATTTCCGGGATTAATTTGCTGCATCGGTCAAGAGTCCTACGCTTGGGACACGTCTTCATTAGTCTTTTCGTTAGTCATCTGGTCGGTCAAGTACTACACCACCAACTTGTTTAGTATCTTCACAACCCATAGTGCCGACAACAATCAAATCGGCAACGTCGACCTATAAATGTTTTTAAGTGTGGGGAGCCAAGGCATCGTATGGTTGACTATAGGAAGGGAGACTGTCCTACAAAGGCCCTGTTTGTAGAACCTAACGGGGCCATTCAGGACTCACCTGAGGGTTATGATTAGGAGGCTATGTTCGATGATGGTAGTGAGGAGATGGAGGAAATAGTAGTTGAGGGGGACACGGGCCCTTTGTTGGTGGTCTGAAGGGTGTGTTATGCGCCCTGGGAGTCTGTGGGGAAGTCGTGGCTACGTAACAACATCTTTCAATCAACTTGCACAGTGGGTGGTAAAGTCTATCACTTTGTCATTGACTCGGGCAGTTGCGAGAATGTGGTTTCTAAGGAGGCCGTTCAGAAGTTGAACTTGAAAACAGAGGCACACCCAAATCCCTACAAGCTGAGCTGGCTAAAGAAAGGTGATAAGCGCGTGAAATTTATGCACTTAAGTGCCTAAGTAGGATAGAGTTAGCGCTGCTTTCGTGAATTTATCCTCATTTTCCATTTAATGTGTGCACGTGGTTGGATTTGGTGTTTGTGCTTAATTTGTAGGAAAACGAGGTGTTTTGGCGCTAATTGGAGTTGTTGGAGGGGCATGCACGAGAATTGAGAGTGGGAAAGTTGAGGAGACTAAGTGTTGAAGTTGATTTTGCGCGAAAGTGGTCGAAACCCATCGGGAGTGCTACCCCAATTTGATGGAGCGCTCAAAAGTGGCACAACAAGGTCTAGAATATGAATAGAAAGTTCTCGAGCGCTACACCTAAAGTGGTGTAGCGCTACCTAAGGGTTAGTGGTCAACGGTCAATAGTCAAGTCAACCGAGCCAGCAGAGTAAATCGGTCGGGAGCGCTACATTAAGACTCTAGTAGTGCTATTGAGGGCTTTACTTGGCATGGGAGCGGCGCCGTTTTGATCTTCGCGTGGGATTTTTTGAGACCTTCGTTTGTTTTCATATAAATACCCCTTTTAGGGGTCGAGATTAGGTTTACACATTCTTTAGTTTAACTTTTTCATTAACTTTTGGCTACTGTTCTTAGGTTTTAAGTTTAGATTCAAGAATCGTACGAATTCTTCGGATTATTCCAGCGTTAGATTGGCGTTTTTCTTTCGATAATCGAATCAATTATTCTTCTGAAAATCTGTGGCATTGTTTCTTGCTCTTATTTCAATTATTTGAGCATGTCTAGATCTAGGGTTTATATTGTTTTTGTAGTGATTATTAGAATCATGAGTGAGTAGACGCATAGAGTGTGGCCGCGGGGTGAAGGCACCTCCTGGCCAGGCCAGTCAATGATTCACGTTGGGCTTGATGGAAGATAATGATTAAACAATTTTGGGATACAAAACTTTTTCTAATGAACAAATCCCGGGCATTGCTAGAGTCCTTGTAAGCGGGACGAAGGAATCCGAAGCCTTCCTCTCGACTGCACATCAAAACCAGTGACAGGTGGTGTGCATTCGTTAGGGAAATTTTCCTATTCTAAAATCAAATTTTCAAAGGAATTATGACCCGAGTGAATCTTGGTTAGGCGTGATCGCAAACGCTGGAGTCCCCACTGCTATACTCTCCTTTTAAGTTCATAGTCAGTTTAATTATATCCACTTAATTAGTAAAACAAACCATTTGGCAAGGGGTGGCTACCTAAGAGCCAGTTTAAACTAGACTTTAGCACTTCTGAGTCAAGCACCATTCGTCCGTCTTTGTGGTTCGACTTCGGTACTTTCGGATATTTTATTACACTGGTCGAGAGTCCTACGGTTGGGGCGCGTCTTTATTGTGCAACGCCAATGCTCTAGATGTTGAATGAAAGAAGCTTGGTAATGTGCACATAAATTAAAATAATTCTTGGGTTTGCCTTCTCTGATGCCTTTTGGCTTTGATTTGAGGGCATGATTCCGTAGCAAACTCGACGGTATAGGGGGACCACTGTTTTAGTAGTATTCTGTGAGCAACCACTTTGTGCATATATTGCCAAAGGTTAGGTCTGTCTCAAATCCATCTGTTTCAGTGGTATTCTAGGAGCAGCCACTTTGTGCATTTATTGCCAAAGGTTAGGTCTGTCTCCTATCCATCCCCCGCTCATACCCCCAATTATTAGGGACTAAATGGGTTATGTTATTGTTGTTATTGTTGTTGGTCGGTCAAGCAAAAGGTAACGATGTGAAGGTTTCTAAGCGCTGTTTAGTTTCCTTTTCCATGGGTTACAAATATAAAGATAGTGTGTGGTATGACGTGGTGGCTATGGATGCTTGCCACCTCCTATTGGGGCGTCCATGGCAGTTTGACCGGAAAGTATCACATGATAGGGGAACTATCACATACAGTTTGGTGTTCGGTGGTTCCAAGATTAAGCTGTTGCCGTCAAAAGAGGTGGCCCCTTCGGGTCCTAACCTGTTGGCTCGAGCCTAGATGGAGAAAGAAGTTGTCCTGCCCTCAAATTTAATAAACCAAATATACAAAATATCCACGTGGAACAAGTCAACAGTTTTACAATTTCTTTTTGAATAGTCAAAGACAACAAATACATTCTCACCAATACGAATAAACGGGTTCTAACTACTAGCGACCATAACCCGAATGCATAAACACTAAGTTTAAAAGTTATTACATTGGCCCAAATAGTCAAAAGGATTAACATATGAAAGTTACAAAACCATCTTTCAAAATTATTACACAAAGATGGGAAAATAACTTCATGCATGTACAAACTCCATGTATGCATCACTTCATAAGCAACCCATCTCCTGCTCCATGCCGAGTACCTGAAAATTGGTAGGTTGAGCTCACTACCCCAGTAGAAAAACTATTCTACTAACGCTAGGTGTATAAACACGATACATGCATAATAAACGAGTATGGAATGGACACAACCAATGTACAAGGTTAAAATGAATGGAAGGCTATAATTCGGCCACGAAGTAACCAAAATGTATCTAAGTGTCCAAGTGTTCCATAACAATTTTAAGTATCCAACCAAATTCCAAGCAGTTATCAAAATCCTCATTTTCGCATACCGAAAGCCAATTTTCGTCAAATACGCCAAGTTTACCCAATTACATCAAAACCGACATTTCATAAAAAAATATTCATCAATTTTATTAGGAAAGTATACCTCTGCCGGATTTCATGGGCTCCGTTCACCCCTCCGGATTTCGTGGGCTCCGTGCACCCATGGCTAGGAACACCAAATGGGTAATCCCTAGCATTCATTTTATCCCATAACATCAATTCAAAACCATTTGTCTTTCAAAAGTTTCCAAAGGTCCTATTTATGCAAAAAGTTCACTGTTTTTGCCAAGAAGCGTCAACCGACGCATGTCTAATTCATAAAACTAAGAAATTTGTTAAATCACATGTCCATGGGTCAAATTTGTGAATTTAAAATGAATTCGGTATTCAAAATGATGGTACGGGTGAAATACACAAAGGAATGGACGATTGGGGATCAAACGGATGTCAACGGGTGGCCGAAAACCACCCCAAAAACAGGGACAGCCGCTGGAAAACTGGGGCAGCAACTACGCTGTCCAGAAAATGATAGATTTTCACCATAAAATGTGTGGAATTTCAACCTAAATGCAAGTGTGATGTTTTTTACTAAAAATTGGATATGTAGAGCAACAAATGAACATCATGGGAGGGTAATTCTCCCAACAATTGCATCAAACAAGTACTCAAATCATAGATCACAAAATCAAGCTCAAACAAACCCGTTGTGGAAGAATTTCATAAATTTGATGGAATTTAAGAATTAGAACAAGATATATGCTATGCATAACATAGATACAACTAGAGGGAGTAGAATTTGTCTTTCTACCTCATGGGTTAAGCTCCAAATGTGAAAAGAAATGAAAACCCTAGGTTTAGAAGCTCCCATCCCGAAATGCTCCCTTTCCACGCAAAACCAACGAACCCCGGACTCCATATCATGCGTAGAAGAAGTTTCTTGGGTTGAATCTTGAAGAGATTGAGTGAGGGGAGTGAATTTTTAGGGAGAGAGTGGAGAAAATTTGAGAGGGAGAAGAGAGAGAGAGAGGGGAGTGATTTTCTTGCCCAAATGAAAGACTAACATGTCTTATATACTCACACCCCTTTACACTTTCACTCCTAAACTTCCAAATGTGTTATATTTATGAAAATTAGAAAATACCCGCCATTTGGAAACAATGGCATTTTCAAAATTTTGAAATTCTAATCACATTGAAATCTCATGCCCCCACTTTTTAGTAAAAAATTGAAAACGACAAATTTTTCTCCAAATAAAATAAGCGAAAGATAACTTTGCTTTACTCAAGATAACTTCCAATTATACCATTGTGATTAGAAAAATCCAAGGAACAATTACCGGGGCTTTTTACCGGCCAAATCAAAACTTCTCCAAAAAGTATTTCTTTTTTACACGGGTCCTTACAAAAGTAATGGAGTCTGGGGTAGTGTTTGCGCTGATTGGGAAAGATTTGGAGCAAGAACAATCTGAAAAAGATGTTCCAGTAGTAATTCAATCTCTATTGGTAGAATTTAAGGATGTGTTTCCAGAGGATCTACCAGACGAGATTCCACCTCTGCGAGACATTCAGCATCAGATTGACTTGGTTCTGGGTCCCAATTTGCCAAATCAAGCCCATTATCAAATCAGTCCGAAGGAAGATGAGGAATTGCGAAGGCAAGTTGAGGGACTGTTGGCCAAAGGCTTTATCCAGGAGAGTCTTAGCCCATGCGTGGTTCCAGCCTTGCTAACACCAAAGAAGGACGGAACCTGGCGGATGTGTGTGGACAACTGGGCTATCAACAAGATCACTGTACGGTACCGCTTTCCCATACCTTGACTAGATGATTAGTTAGATAAGATATCAGGGGCGTGGCTGTTTTCGAAATTGGACTTGAGGAGTGGTTATCACCAGATTCGGATTAGGCCAGGGGATGAGTGGAAAACTGCTTTCAAGACTCGTGAGGGCCTATATGAGTGGCTAGTTATGCCATTTGGTTTGTCAAACGCACCCAACACCTTTATGTGTGTGATGAATCAAGCGTTGCGTCCATTCATTGGTAAATCCATTGTGGTGTACTTTGATGACATTTTGATTTATAGTGCCACTTTAGGTTTACATGTTCAGCATTTAAGGGAAGTACTCGAGGTCCTATGGAAGGAGAACCTGTTTGGGGGTTTGAAGAAGTGTGTTTTTATGACTAATTCGGTCCTATTCCTAGAGTATGTCATTTCGAAGGATGGACTAGCTATGGATGAGTCTAAGGTGGAGGCAGTCAGACAGTTGCCTCAACCAAAGACTCTGTTTGACATTTGAAGTTTTCATGGGTGGGCTTCTTTCTATCATTGCTTTATTCTGCATTTCAAGCCGTTATGGCCCCAATTACTGAGTGTATGAAAGGGGGCGCTTTTCTTGGTCAAAAGAAGCATCAAAGGCATGCAATGAAATTAAGCTGAAGCTGACAAACGCTCCGGTTTTAGTTCTTCCAGATTTTTCACAGCCTTTTGAGCTGCATTTTGATGCTTCTAAAGTGGGAATCGGGGCGGTCCTTAGCCAGAACACCAAGCCAATCTCAATTCTTGTCTATTCCCTTGAAGCTTCCTTTTCTAGGGATTTGACAAAGCATTCTTTGGCTATAGGAGTTTTGAATGCTTGACTTTGAATAATTGGCAAGAAGTAGGAAATGTCTTGATCGTCAGGTTTTCCAATTTTCTCTCCACTTCAGCCATGCAAGTCGAACGTATGTAAATACTGAAGACCTCTTTCCCTTGCCATGTGTGTTGGTTGGGGACAATCTCCTCTTTGTTTCTTGAGCACAATTTTTTAAGTCTAGCATTCTTCTTGAGTATTCATTGCCCAAGTTCGGTGTAACTTTGAGTCTTCTTATATGAGAAACTTCTCCTAACGTAAATAGCTTCCAGATTTCACCAAACCTCCTATTTGCTAAAGAGATGGTGTCAGAATCCTCCCAAAAGAGCTAACTATGTAGGAGAAACGAATTACCCTAGCCCCCTTGCTTAACAGAAGGTGAAGCAAACAAAGGGCTCTGTTATCTCCTAAAACCTTAGTCATGGCCGTTACAAGATCTCCTGTCATTTTTGTTGGCTCTGAACTTATTCGACCTAAGATGAAGAGGAATTTCAATTTGCACATTCTCATGCCTTTCAAAGTTGTGTTATTAACAAGAGAAACTTGAAAACTCCTTTGGAAGGCTTTAAATGGTGTTGCAAACCGTCCCTTTTGATTTTCCTCTAATAGTGAGCCAATATCTCCTGAAAATAGTCCTGGCTTAAAATTGAATGGTTTTGACATTTGAAGAAACTCATTTACCTCCTTTTTGTCCTCTTGAGAATCAGGTTATACAAATCTTTGATATCTCCTGATCCCCTTGTCGAGAAGAAGACTTGGTGGTTGTTGCCGAAAATTATGGCCCATAGGCTATTTGAGCGACAACATTGGGACAAAAAATCTCCTTTATACCCCCTGTTTCTCCTTAAGGATAATTGAAAAGGGAATTTGGTATTTCTCCAGATTCATAAATGAACTTTGGCTAATCTTCTGAGCCCAAATTTACTTCATCCAAAGGATCTTCTGTCAGATCATATAACTTTGTTGGTGGAGCTTCCAAATCTTCTAAATGGATGACATCATCAGGAGTTGTATTGCCCCCCTCGGCCACAAAGGCCGAATTATCTTCTGCATCCTCGGTAGGAGACCTTGGCTGATTAGTTGATATCTTCTGCGACACCAGCAAGTGTAGAGGTCACTTTATCACTGAAGAAGGCCCTCATCTCCTTGACGGTCTTTGCCAAACTATTTGTTGACTCTTATCTCCTTCATGAGATTGTTAAAAGGAAGATTTGAATTGCTCTATGCTACATTAGATTAACCATTGCGAGGAGGAGAAGGTTTTTTTGGTCGGGACCAACGCCTTCTTTCACCTCTTTCGGCTTATTCCAAAGCAAAAACTCCTGCAGCTTAGGCTGTTGCGTCTTAGGAGATATTCTTGAGTCAAGATGAATCTGAAATCTCCTATGGTTTGAACCTAAGCGACACAACAATAAAGCCCACACTTCATAGAGGTCCAGGAGCTCTTGTCTAAGCATGGCCAACATCTCTTTGATAGCCGTCGTCAAATTATCCTGATATTCTTTGACCTCCAAAAGAAGATATTGTTGAAAAACGAATTGGATCTCTTCATGCTCTTGGAAAATGACTGTTGTAAGGGACTGGAGATCCTTGGTAAATACCATTTCTCTCCTTTGTCTCGCTCGGCCTAGTCTAAAGCAAAAACTCCTGCCCACTTAAGTTGCTGCCCCTAAGGAGATTTTCTTGAGAAAATCTCCTAAGGGCTGAACTAGAAACGGCTAGCATGTTTGACGAATCGGTGGTTGAACCTCATGAAGGGCCAGGAGATGTCATGTTCTCTCCGATAAGGGCCATTATCTCTTTGATGGCCTTCATCAAACTTTGTTGAAGTCTATATGATCTCCTGAAGCGGGCCAACAATGGAATTAGTCGGCCCTAATGACAAATTCGCGATGGATTAGAGGATGATATCCCGCATTCCAATAGCCACCTCCTGGAGATCTCCTTGAGAGGCTAAAGGAATTTGATTTATGCAACACCTCCTCCTCCAAGAGAAGTCTTCTTCAGGCGAAGGCTCATCCGTTACCGTATTCTTTGTTCCTCCTTTATTTCCACCTTTTCCAACCATCTTGAATCTTCAATTGTCTTAAATGTGTCCCACCGGGCGTGCCAAAAAATGTTGCCACCAATTTCTCCAAGGACAGGAGAAACAAAGATGGGCAACACATAGTGGTGTAGAAGATGAGAAGGCGTGCCAGGAGATATGAATCTCCAAGAAACTAAGAAAAGCATTTGAAACTACTAACTTCTTTCAAGCAAATATGAAACTTGAACAAAAGAGAAACTAAAGTTACAACGGTTCGTGGGCCTTGAACAAGGACTTCCACGATTGAAGAAAACTAAGGTTTACATAGAAGAGGAAGAAGAAGAAGAAACGGGATAGAGGTAGAAGATAGACATAAATAGAAGAAGAAGAGATTGATCGACTAACTGAGAGTTAGGAGATAAACTAAATTTACTTGTTGCCGTGAGCTTTGCTAGTGCTGGGACCTTTTCAATGTTGCAGGAAGGTCTTCATTTATAGTCTCTAGGTCCAATTGCAACTTCCAAACGTAACCGCCCATGAAACTAAGTCATTAAGCCCACGTCTTGCATCCACTATAACATTTTCTTGAAAATGCATAAGGAAGTGACATGTGTCCCTAATTCAGCCGAAAATAACTACCCATGTTCTCGGCATAATTTGCACATGCCAATTTCGGCCTTTATCATCTCGTTTTAGATAAAAAATCCCATTTCCTATAATTTAGGGAACAAACTTCTCTCCTAAATCATAGATAATTTGGTCACTAAATTAAATAAAAATAACTCCCAGCCAATCTATTTGCCACGTGTACAATTTTAAAAATTTATTGTACAAACAGTTTGATACTATCGAGATTGTTACACTCAAACTGTCACCGTTACGTATCATGAAACCATTATTTAACACCTTGTTGTCCTTTTCCTTTTTCTTTTATGGGATGGGAACTGTATCATCCTAGCAAGATTTCTATATACAAATAGTCGGAGGTGGAGGTATATAAGGGCACGAGGTGGGCCTGGCCCTCCCGGAATTTTAAAAAATTACTAATACTATCTATAATATAATTGTTATTTAGATAATTAGTATAATAAATCTCTAAAAATCTAACTAGTTTTGAATTAATATAGTTAAAATTTAAAATAATTTTACATATTTAAAATAATTTTACATTGTCAAGTAAAATATTCTCAATTTCTTTCATAAACGCAATTACTTACGCATGGGTGTTGTAATTATCGATTAAAAAATAAAATAATGTCATATATAGTATTATAATACAAAATCTATACGATACGCCAAGTACATTTCTGGTTGAAAATTGTGTTTTTAAATTATCCCTCCGAATCTAAAATTCTAACTCCGCCATCGACACAATGTAACGGACGGGGGTTAAGGTAAGTGCATGATTGACTATGATGTACTAATATTTCTTTAAGTTCAACAAAAAAATAAAAAGAAAAAATTAATGTACTACTCAATCAATGTAGCGGCAGATGTGCTTTGTGGTTTTGAGGGGAGTCCTTTGCAGTGTTTGTCTTTCAATGGAAATATAATTGGTTTTGGGTGAGTTTTGTTGGCATTGGGTGTGTCTTGTTGGGATTTGTCCTTGGAGTTACAAAGGCTTTTTTTCCCTCTATTTACCATTTGTCAAGTATTAATAAATTTTTGTTTGAATTCATATCCCCCGCGTAGAGTCACCCCTAACTATGACAACTTCTTGACCATCTGCGATGTCGATTTCCTACACGAGTAGGGCCCCAATGGATCTCAAGGTGGACGACAGATATAGGATTAGGGTGTTTGCCCTTTTGCGGCGCTATCATGGTCTGCAAGGAAGTTAAGACAGTCTTGATTGTTTCAAATGAACACTGGTGCTCTGCGCGCCATTCGAATTTTGCTCTCCCTTTCAGCAGGTCACTAAAGGATGCTGAGATTTCTGCCAAAGCAGGGATAATCCTGCGCAGATATGAAACCCGCCCTAGGAACTTCCTGAGCGTCCGCTGGGAGTGTGAGGGCGGCATTTCAGTTATAGACTTTATTTTTGCCTCATCCACCTCCATTCCACGTCTATGGACCAGGAACCCCAGGAACTTCCTTGATGCGATGCTGAAGGCACACTTAGCTAAGCCCATAACCGAGCCTAAAATGGCTACTCGATCATAACTAAAAAAAGCATGACTATTTTGCATAGGAAATAAAGAACATGACATATGACTTAATAAACTGATTTTATATGATGATCTTAACCTCGCCTACAACTTTAACCTTTGAGAAATTAACAAACAACTAACAAAAACAAGGATTTACTAAGAACAAGTTAGAAGAAACATGAAAACTAAGTACTTCGAAGACTTGAAAATAAACTACATATATTGGAAGAGCTAAATAAGAGTAGCAAGATTAATAAACGAGAAACTTACAGAAAATTAACAGTTACACGGGAAATCTAGAGAGGTAAAGCTTGAGAAACCTCCAATGGAGGAGCAAAAACTAGCTAAGGAGCAAGAGGTAAGGGGAGGGAGAGGGATATTTATACTAAAAACCCTTTACATTGGCTAATTATCCCAAAAACATACTATAAGTGAAAAGTTTTCATAAATGGAAGATATTAAAGCAACAAAAAATCTATCAAAAATCGCCAAGAATGAGTCTGGATCGATCCACTATGAGAGTGGATTGATCCAGAATGCTCTGGTGAACTTTTGGGGTGGAGTGGATCGATCCACTATTGGGAGTGGATCGATCCAGAATGCTCTGACCATGTTTTTTACTTGAGTGGATCGATCCACTATTGAGAGTGGATCGATCCAGAATCCTCTGATGAACTTTTGACTTGAGTGGATCGATCCACTGTTGAGAGTGGATAGATCCACAATTGGGCCGATGATGCCTTTAGTCACTTCTTTGGCCTTCCGTGTTCCCGGACCTCCTCCAAAGCATTTGAATACATCGTGGGGCCCTCGGGGAGGGTGAACCTCGGTCTTGTGAGTGCATGTTCAAGCCCGGACCCTACCGGGGGTTTTTGTGAACGTCAAGCACGAGTCCAAAGCACCAACTTTCTGTATTCCTGGGCCTCGACTGAATCATTGTTTCATGGCTCGTGGGGCCCGATGTTGGCATGCCATTGGGCACGTGGCCCTCGGTAATGTGGCACAGTTCTCAAAGTGCTCCAAATGCGCTTATTTCGTGCGTTCAACCTGTAACTTGCCAAAAATACTACGACGCGCATATCAAACATATAAGGCGTGAAATCGCGTGCGTGTGTGAGATAAATGAGCTAGATAAGCCCCGGATATCTACAACATTTGGGGCTTATCAACATGCCTTTTCCCAAGTGATCGCTTGCACTAGCCTTCTGATTGACCGAGGCCCTTGATAGTTTTCTCTCAGATATTATCTCTTCAAGCTGGGTGAATTTCTCAATTGGTTCCATCAACCTACTCATGTTAGCCAGGGGGTGAAGCATAAGTTCTTCGAAGATTGCCAAGGTCTCGTCTAGACCGTATTTGAAGGAAGTGGCAGGCATCTGCTGATCACAATTCTCAAAGGCATTGTAGATCTCCCAATAAAGCTCGGCGTAGCTTCGAATTTTTCCCCGAATTGTCGTTTCAAGCCCATGAGAACATCAATCATTTTTTATTGTGTACTGTTCATCATGAACTGAGCAATGAAGGCTTTCTCAAGTTGCTTGAATGAACCGATAGAGTTCGGTTGCAGTTGATTGAACCATACCATGCCAAGACCTTGTAGGCTCACTGCAAATGCTTTGCACATCATGGCTTCGTCGTTGCTGTAAAGTCCCATGAGTTATGGGTAATGCACGAGGTGCATGACAGCATTTGATTTTGCGTCACACTTTCTAAATTTTGAGACAATGAAGTTCTTTGGTGGCTGAGCCTCTTGGATCTCTCGAATAAACGGGGAGTCCTGGATCTTCTTGAGCTTGGAATCGCTTGGTTTCTTGGACGAACAAGGGGCCTCATAGGCCTTGCCACAGCTACATGCCTTTTTGGCGTTCAGCTTGTGCCACTCGTCATTCGCCAAGAGTTTTGTGGGATGCTCCTTTCATATCCCAATGTCCCGAGTAGGTGGTGAATGCCTTGAGTGAGTTTCTACTCGATATTGCTTTGATTCTCCGGTACATACATCCCGAATGATTATGCAATCGCCAGTATCATCCATGACGTACTCTAGAGCTACTTGATTTCCATTATCTCTGTCTCGTTGAGGACTTTGATCCCAGCTACATGTACGCTGTAGTGGTGCTCTATCATCACGTTCTTAATAGTGATCATCATGTAGCCCACCGTGGTCCGCAGATCTGCTATTCTAGAGGATTTCTCAACCATCTACGTCGTATTGCACTGGCGGTTTGCCATGGTTAACGTTTTGAAGAGCTTCATCGTGATAGGTAGCCCGAGATCCAAATTGCCCCGTTGTGGATTGAGAGCTTAAGGCCGAATGACCCTCTATTCGCGTAGTGTGCTCTGTGTGCACTATTTTCGAACGCCTTTACGAAAAGGTGGTATGTTGCCTGAAAGGAATCACTCGTCCCGTTGCGTCAGTGACAATGATCAGAGGGCCCAGGTGGTCCTTGGCTGAAGGGCGAGTATGATGAGTGGCCTCGGCTGCTTGTGCCGCTTCTCAACGCACTCGAGCGAAATGCAGAGGTGGTGGGTTGCTTCTTGGTCAGTACCTCGATTTATGCCTACATAGCAGCCATTTGCTTTTGCATCTGCTATACAGTTTCCAGTGGGATTGGGCTTAGGGTGAGGCCGGTGATAAGGTGAGTGGTGATTCCAACACGAGGTATCCGGTGGGGTTGGAGCCTCCCGCTGGAGTTGTGTTTCTGTTGTCTTCAACAACCGCCATGACTGATATGGAAGAATTGAGGAAAGAAAGAAGGTGAGGAAAGTATCTACCAAGGAAGAGGAGAAGAACGCCGGAGAAGTGAAAATTCACATAGTCCCCAGTGGGGTCACCAATTATGGAGCTACCGTTCCTCAATCAGTTCCTCTCACAGGTGGTATCAGTTGAAGTTGATCTTCTCTCCAACCTAAGCTCTTGATCATGCACACTTGGCACCCTTGTTAGCACCGTACTAGACCGTAGAGTTCAGAACGGCCCTCCGATGGTCAAGTAAGTAAGTGAAGAAGATGAAGTGTAAGCACAAATCTAGGGTTTGAGGGAGAGAAATGTGTCCCTTTCTTCTCGGACAGAGGTTACCTTTTAGAGGTGATCTTTGGCTTGCCTTTCAAGTACAATCATGCCTGTCATGTGATGTAACCGCTCGGTTGACGTCATTGTGACAGACTCGAGAGGTGTTCTGTTTGTTTATTACATACATTTATACAATATCACTGGTGCTCGGTAAATTCGACGCCTTACATTGCTAATAAGAATATTGCTGAAATTAGTTGCTGGAAATATTCGAATTTACATTTATGCATAACATGGTAATTGCAGGCCAAATTTCCATTTAAACAAACTAAACTACTACCTACTCCAATGTGTAACGCAAAATCAATGTTAGTAGTACGCATAAAATCATGTTTTATTCAGAATGGTACAAGGATGCTTTTAAATCTTGTTGTTAATTACTTAACATATTGGTCATTACGTAATGGATTTCGAGCTTTCCAATAAAATTACACTCTCGCTAGTACTCGACTGTTACTGGTTCACGACCGTTACCGTCGATACTCGACCGTTACGGGTTGTCTAAGAAATTTAAAATTAGTTTTTGCCAAAAAATAAATTTTAAAAATTTATGACCACACTTGATTCCCATTACGTAGTGTTTGATACTATCCAAACTATTACACTCAAGCAGTTATCGTTCGATACTATGTACTGCAACTGTTACCCTCAAATTGTTACTACGTATCACGAAATTGTTACTTAAAACCTTGGGTACCAATTATGCTTCTTTGGATGAAATATTATTGACCTATTACACAGTTTATCAATATTTTTTATTTGTGGAAAAAGTTTCAGAAATCCATTAATTAGACCCAAAATTTGAAATTTTGGTAAAATTTCAAATGAAGTGATAGGCTATTTTTTCAGCCTATCAGAACTCAAAAGTTTTCTTCTACCAAGAGAGATCTGTAACCAAATTGAGATTATGTAAACTAAAAGCCACTATGTACAAGAATTTCGGAAAACAGGAAATAATGCCAATCCTCCAAGAATTCAAGAGTTGGGAGATAAGGTAGTGCTTAATTAACAGTGTTGCAGTGACAAAATTTCGTCTATCCCAAAAAGTATTTCGTCTATCCCAAAAAGTTATGCCATCTTTCGTTTTGAGAAATCTCAAAAAAAAATTCCATTTTGACTTGTAAATAAAATAAATTAAAAAGATAGATTCATTTTCTTGTTTGCTCTTCATTCAAATATAAAATTCGAGGTAAAATGAATTAACTAGAGCTTAAAAATAATCATTTCGTTTTTTAAAAGAAAGTTAATTTTGGAAATTCATTTATGCGGAAGATTAATGATTTTTCTTTAAAAAAATTGGATTCCCCAAAAACGAGGGCAGACCTAAATGGGTTCAAGCGGGGGCCTAGGCTTCTGCACACCCTCCAATTATCCCAATTTTTCTAATAGATTTCGGGTTTATTTGTAAAAATTATGAAGAAAGGTCCCCTGAACATTGTGTTATATAACCATAATATCTTATTAATTTATAGTTAAATGTGATTTGGTCCCCTGCGATAAAAGTCTTGTGTCCATCACCCCCCAAAGGGGACCAATGTTTTGGGACAGAGGGAGTATCATATTTATAGCAATTCTTAGCATATTGAATAGAAAAAAAAAAATTCATTGAAAAAAAATGGGAATGGGAAGAAACAACAGAGCGATAATGTCAATATAATGTTGCTGAACTAGTTTTGGGTGCTTGTGAATGAAGGAATTAAAATTTGAAAGTTCTTTGACGGGCAAGAAGACGTTTCCAACTTTCTATTTCTCTCGTTATTCTTCTGTAATGTTTTACAATCATTAACAAAAATTTAAGTTTTAAGAAGAACCATCACAATTTTTTTTTTTTTTTATTTTTGGAACAGAGGCTGATGAGGGCTTGGGACCGGAATCAAAATACAAAACCCATCACAAAAGTGCAAAGCAAAATCAAAATCGGAGAACAAAGCAATCTCTGTATTTCATTATGATTTTAGCACATTTCAGCAACAGAGCAACTGGTACTGCTTAATTACCATAAGCTGATTTCACCCTCATCACTCGGTGAAAAACTGCAATCCGCGACCACTTTGTCAGCCTCAGTTGCAGAATTCTGAGTTGAGGGCAGTGAAAAGCAGCCATTCCCCCTGCCGGGAATGCAGAAACCCTTGAGAAATACACCGACAAAAGGACCGCCGCCGAGCATGGAGACAAACAAGACTGATCAGGAAGTGACTGTTAGCCATCTTCTTTTGTACGGCTTCTACGTGCACAGCAGAAACATTCTAAGCAACTTTTTACATACAACCTACCACAGTAAAAAGTTTTCTTGAGACCCAAGAACTTCATTAATATTATCCCTATTGTACTAAGCCAACTAGATGCATCGTTCATTAATATTATCCCTATTGTACGATGCCAACTAGATGCATCGTTCATTAATATTATCCCTATTGTACTATGCCTATTAAATGATCAATCATGCTAGTTTTATGGTTACATACACAAATGTAAATACACGGGTTTATCACGTTAGAATATACAGGACAATTTATTCACTTGATGATATAACACGAACAACAACCAGAAACTCTTGTTGATCATATACTCAGAAAAAACATAGCCCAAAAAGAATATACATGAACCCGAAAAAAAGAAAAAAATGATCTGCAACCTATCCGGTTATTTTGAATTGACATGTAAACAAACTTTTTTTTTGAAAGAAAAAGAGAAATTTATTAATTATTGGAAACATATTACAAAGATTAAAAGGGATCGAGGAAAAAGGGCATCGCAACGAGCAGAAGCTTCCCAACTAGGTTGACACCCAACCGCATGCAATCACTTGCCCCTGCACATGTAAACAGAGACTGGTTGCGTTTATATAGATTGTGAGAGAGCGTTGAAATTGAAGTCATGGTATCATATAGTATTTTCTCCATTATTGTTATACCAGAATTATGGTTGCTTCCCCTTATAAGATTACTATAATTAGATACTGTAAATGTGTGAATCAACAATCGTTATGATCTCCTTCAGTTATCTTGTAAACTTTCTATTGAGAGTCGAAGGTTGATTCCTTGAATATTCTCCTGCCACTCTACATATATTAAAACAAAAATATTCAAAAAGGGACCTCATTGGCCACTCAAGGAGAGCTATCCGTACATTTCAACTTGCAGTAGCCTCAAATTTAGAGGAATTTGTGATGGTACGAAGATCATTCTTCGCTATGATTTGATTGGAATGGAAACCAAATTTGAGTGGGAATTGCAGTGAATTTGATCAAAGAGGGACCTCGTCCCCGGGATGGCCTTGAGGGCAGGTTGGGTAGGATCAGGTCTGAGACCCACTAAAAAAAATCATTTGTAGGGCCCAAAATACTGGGATGTATTAAATATTAAATATGTTAAAATTCTAACAAATAGTTCTAGGTTGTGTAGTTGATTAAATGGTGTTATTTATATAGAAGATCATGGGTTCAATCCTACTCCTACATTTTTATACAAACAATTTTTGAGTTTGTACAAAAATTTGTTTCAAAGTAAAATAATAGGGTGGTGAGGTTGGAACCCCTGACCTTCGATTTCCACATCATTACAAGCAATGTGTCATTGTACCACAAGGCCATTTTGTATATTATCTCAAAAAAATAATTTATATAAAAAAGTTAAGAGGCCCAATTTTTAAAATTTGACCGGGGCCTCATAAATATTAGGGTCGGGCCTGCTCCTACCAACTCCGTAAAGGTTCCGGTAGTGGAATATGAGGCTATCATGTCTGTAGCAACACCAATACCCACCACTGTGCATACTCCTAAAGAAGGAAATCGTCCTTGTAGCCATCGCCCTTGACAAAATGGGAAATTTTTTTAATGTAATGATTATTTGTAACTGTTGTGAATATAATCTTGATTGGGTTGTGGGCCATGCATGTGGGATGTTTCTAGATAAAATGAGAGGGTCCAAACAAATGTAGTTTTTTCGGTGGAGTAAACATGCATGGCGGTTGTGAGAAAATTTTAGGTGCGGATTGGGTAGGGATATGTGGTGCCCGACACCTAATCTGAGCCGTCCAAACATGTTTTGGACAGCTCAGATCTAATGTGGTAATTTTGCACCCAAAAATTACAAAAATGCCACCCTCGGATTTGAGCCGTCCAAACCGTTTGGACGGCTCGGATTGGGTGTTGGGCACCACATGTCCCTACCCAATCCGCACCTAAAATTTTCTCGGTTGAGAGATATCTAGTAAATTTCAATAAAGCATTCCCGATGAAAAAAAAAATCTATAAAGCATTTAATTTTTTTTCAAAAAATGCGTTATTTTTAACTTATTGTTTTGTGAACCAGACTATTATCTTTGGACGAAGAGAGTAGTTGGTTTTTTCCATATGTTTTCTATTTTTTTGAATGGGAAAAAAGTTCACAAATCTCGGGAATAATGATCATGAAGCATACACATAAATACTCATGCAAAACTTGTTATAACTTTTATTCACAAATATTATTCTATCACATAAATTATTAGAATGTATTAATATAGAAAACACGAGTATGAGAGAAATAGAGAAAATAGTAAAAATAGAAAAGATGTTGCCTGTGAGAATGAGAGTCGTGTAGTCACTGTCTTAAGGCTAATATTCCTCCCCTCGTGAAGGTTCCACCGGAGTGTACTAGCCCCAAGATTAAACCCAAGAGCTCACAAGCATTCCTCATCCAATGTTCACGACCACCGGGAGGTTTGAACGAGTCACGAACCAAGTTGCCCAACTCTATAGAAAATAGTGTAAGGATATTCTAAAACTCTATCTCATTATTTGTATATAAGCTCCATATACTTCCTCTATTTTTCCACACACCCATCTTTTTACAAATCCCAAATATATAGAGGTAAAAATATAATAATATATCCATTATTAACTTTTGTAACATAAAAGATATTTATATACAATAAGTTTTGTAACGGTAAAATAATGACATTAAGTAATAATCTTTTTATTTTTATTAAATAGTTACAACAATCAAATAATTATATTGTAACGGAAAAGTAATGATAGGTAATAAGTATTTCATTTTATTTTTATTAAAATATTCCAACAAAACTTGTTAGTCAAACATGTATAAACATTAAGTCCCACATTGGAAGATTATAAAAAGGGTTTGACCTTAATATACAATTAGGTGACTCACCACTTACAAGACTTAACTTTTTAAGTGAATATGTGTCATTTAATTTATATTGGGCCCAACAGATGTGGTGGACTTCCAGCTTTTACTCCCTAGAATATCGGGGCTTGTTCATGCCGTGGTGTGATCGATCAATCGCACAAAGTTCAAACAAGAGGTATCAGAGCTGATGGCTAACAATCTATGGGGAAACTCTTAGCACGCTATGAATGGGCATGCATGGTGAACTCCAAGTGATGGAAACAGAAAAATCCAATAGTGCAAGACTGCAAGTAATGTGGTGTGCCCACTCCAAGGTGATGTAAACAAATGGAACACGTGTTGCATGTTGACTCATTGGGGTGCATGGTGCCAGTGAATGGACACGTTGGCTCACAATGGAGTTTTTCGTCGGGAAGCATGGAGATGGTGAATGGACACATTGGCTCTCAATGAATTGTTCACAATGGAGTTTATCATCGGGGAGCATGGAGAATTTGATGGATAGATCTAAATCGATGGAGTTGGTGCGGAATAAGCCTAATTTGGAAGATTGGGTTGAGAGTGTTGATCAGAATCAAGGGGTAGTTTGGATGCAAAGAAAGAGAAAGGGAGAGATTTGTTAGAACATGTATGAACATTAAGTCCCACTTTGGAAAAATAGAAAAAGAGTTAGACCTTAAATACAATTGGGTGGCTAATCACTTACAAGGCTTGATATGGGTCATTTAATGTGTACTGGGCCCAACAGATGTGGTGGACTACCAGCGTTTTTCCCCTAAATATTGGGCCTTGTGCACACCATGCAGAAATCGATGCATCCCATAAACTCCCAACAAAATCAACAATGCCATGGACACACATGAAAAAGTGTTTGTATCAGTCCATTAATATTGTGTCTACAATAGTTTTGCTTTAGAAAGAGCATCCCGTACCATCGGAACTTTTCTAAATTAAGATTACCTATAAAGTTTGAGATCTTTAAGATTTGGAACCCAAGAGCGCTGTAATAAGATCGCCCATATCAATCAATAATAATGGTAAATAGTAATCTTTGTAGCAAGATGTATCCTTCTGTAATTATGAAAATTTTAGAATTTGTGTAAAGGCTTTCAATAGAAAATTTATTTAGTAAATAACTAAAGGCCAAGCCTTTCTTGGCTGGTTGTTTGTTTGAAGAAAGAAACAAAACGTTTAGAATTTGTTCTACTAGTCCATCAGTGATCAAACATAATCATCACTAATGATCCCCAATAGAAAAAATAAGAAGGAAAAATAAAAAGTTTATGAAGTTTTTGTACTTACTCTATTTTATTGAATAGCATATTACAAAAATACGATAATACTTTTATATGGTCGATTAGGCATTTGCATGTATCTTTTATTTTTCAAAATACACGTAGGACTGGGAAAAAAAATAGAGCATGATTATCAAAATAAAAAATTTACAACTCTTTATCTAATTTTGTCCAATGCACGTATAACTCAAGTATAATGAGGTTAAATATTGAATCATAAATAAAAAAAAACATTAAAAAAATGAAAAGATATTGACTTCGTTCATGACAAATAAGTAAAAACCAAGATTTTTATTTTTATTTTATTTTGGAATGTGATGAGTTAGGAAAATAAAAGGCATTAACTTTATTAATAAAATGAAATGCATACAAAAAGTATTAAATTTATAAAAATTAAGATGTATTATTATTATAAAATTTGCCAGATATATTTAGTTAGTCCTAGTTTAACATTATAATCTCCAATTAGAAAAACAATAGGACAAGACTAGTTTGTTTAAGTAACCTAATATACAAGGGCGTTTTAGTCATTTAGTAGCATTAACTGACTGCGTTAGTGTGGGTTTAACGGAATGGGGGAATTTGAATAATAGTTTCAAAAGCAAGGGAGGTCAGTGTCATTTCAGAAACCTTAGGAGAGGTTTTCGCAATTGTCAGAAACCTCAGGGGAGGTCAGTTGTGAAATATACCCAACAATCTAATTTTATTTAAAATATTAACAAGATGAAGAGAAAGGCCATGAAAACTCTGGTTGTGTTCGTTTGGTAGTTTAGTTTAGTTTTAATGATGTAAAAAAGTGTAATGAGTGGAGAGAGATAAAAAGAGAAATGAGGGTAATGATAATGTCATCAAAACTAAAACTAAACAAAAATTGGGAAATGAACATAGCCTTCGTTACATTGCTTGGATCTGACCTAAAGATTGCTAGCTTATTGCTAGTTTCGCAGTTTTGTTTTTCCCTTAGCTCCAAGCATATTTCGGCCTGTTGAGGAGATGGTTTTAATGTAAGATATAACGACTTAGAGTTTCATTTGTGTGAGAGATCGAAGAAGGTGTTTCGTTACTAATTCATCCGTTTGTATTTGTTAATCCATTTTTGAGATAAAAAAAATTATGTGCCAAGCAAACACAAAGGGCACCCAATCCAACCGTCCAGAACTTGTACAACACTTATCTTTCCAACTTTTTTTAGGAATATCATGATTACTTTATCAATACTTGTCTTTTCAATTTTATCCTTCAATGTAATTGATTTGTTAATTAAATATTTGAAGACAAGGGTAAAAGAGTAAAATTGAACAATTTGATCATTGAATTTCAAAGATGGACAAACTTTAAGGAACGAAAAAATGTATGTTTGTAGAGTAACAAATACGGACAGAGGGAGTAAAAATGAATCACGTACATCACCTTTGTTAATCCAGTGAAATACTCAGACATCTGCGGGGAATTGACTATTCATCCAGTTGAACCAAGCACAAAGTACTACCTCTGTCCTAATTTTATAGTCTCTCGGTAATACATTTTATATGCAATAGTGATCTTGTTTGATAGATCTTGATTTAATCTAATAAACAAAGTATTCAAAATCACCTAAAACATTGTAGATTATAAGATAAGTGGCACGAACTCCCATAAGGGACTATAAAATTGGGACGGAGGGAGTAACAAACAAGAGCAAAAAACTTGGGATGCGGTCAGCACCCCCAACAGACCTCAAGGGACGGAGGGTCCCCAATGGTCCGTTAGCTAAACGGTAAATCCCAACTCATGCTTTATGTACACTCCTTCTGTCCCAAATTGTTGCGCTCTTTTTTTCTGTCCTAAAACAAAGGGCTAATTTACAAATTAAGTTAACAAAGAAAAATTGAAAATTCTTTTTTTTCTGGTACAATTATATACTATTCAAAACCTTTTTCAAAGCAGGAGAAACTAACTCGAAAATTCTCTCTCTTCAAAACTCTGACTCCTCTCTTCTTCATAGCCTAAAACTCTTTGTTTTTTTCCGCCAGGGGTGGCGGCACCCCGGCCTGCCGACACCCCCCCGGTTTCTTCACCTTTTTTTTCACAATAAACCTCAATCGGCCTCCTCCTCCATCAGCCTATTCTGCTCTAGCACTAGGTTGTTTGTTCAACCCGTATACCTAGTCGGTTCAGCCCTCCTCCGACAGTTGCCGCCTCTTGGTTGCATGATCCGATCTCTGGCTCAGGTGTCACTTGTGTAGATCGGCTCACCCATCACCCAGCCGTATGTCCTCCGACCCATACCTCAACCATTTCTGTTTCTCAGATCTTTGGATTGGTCCGACCCAACATTCAACAACAAAGTCTCCGGCCTACACCCATGTCGTTCCTGCGTTTTCATTCCGTTTTTTGTTCGCGCATGCATCCGAAGTGTTTGATCTTTATCATACGTGTTTTGTTTATTTATCAAATGAGTTTTGATCTTCATCAACTATGTTTCTTAAATGCTTTTCATCTAGTTTTCACAAAATTGGATGCATGCATCGCTTTTCCGTTAACCTTTGCAGGTTTGAGCATCGGACGGGAGTAAGATTATTGTTGTGCTTGGAGCTTGGATGGGAGTAAGGCAAATACTGGGGTGCTCTGTTTTTGTTCAGTGGTGGTTGTTTCTTATTTTGGAGTTCGGGCGGTAGAAGATCGGACAGCCGTGCTTTTGTTGGCCGTGTTCTGTGTTTGATTGTTGTGTTTATTGTTGCTTTTCTTTGTTGTTTGTATTTGGCAATGTTGATTCACTATGTGTTGTATTGTGTAGGTTTTTCACTGTGTTTTGTTGTATAGGATAGATGTGATGGCATTGCAGGTCTCTCTGCGTTCTGATCGGTTGCATCATTTAATTCCTACTTGTACGACATTGCGCAGTGATTAATAATATTTTCTCTCTATCCTCAAAAAAAAAGCAGGAGAACCTATTGGGACAGAGTGAGTAGATGAATGTATTCATCCAATTCCTTCAAACTGTTTATTTTTGGGGATGTTTTGAAATTAGATCTCACACCAGCAAAAAGGCAGGCTGATACGAAATTCGCAACATATGAAAAGGTAAAATAGTTGGATTAAAAGAGTAGACCAATCTATTAAGAAATCATTTTTCTCCGTTTACTTTTTTTTTTTAAATAATTGTTTTGGTTACCAAAATTTAATTATATCTAGTTAACGATGAATTGTCTAGTGCCGACAACCCCAAAAAAAAAAAAAAAATGAATTATGGATTGTCTAGATCATTTTCACTGGGACAAGATCGGAATTGGCCTCATCCTTCAAGGCCTCAAATTATTTTTCTCTCTGTTTTTTTTTTTTTTCAAATTGAGCTCCAACACCGCAGTTGAGAGATCCTGTGTTCGAAACCCTTTGTACTAATAGAGAAACGAGAGTAGGCCGGTCGTCCAGGCTCATGAGATATGAACTCGAAAATTGAAATACATCATATTAGAGTAAAGCAAAATGGAAAACAAAACACCAGAACAAAGCAATCTCTGTTTATTTCGACATGATTTCAATTTTAGCAGATTACAACAGCTTAACTAATACAAGCTGGCCTCACCCATCATTTGGTGGTACATATGCCACCATCAGCAACCACTTTGCCACCCTCGGTTGCAGAAATCCGAGACAAATGCAGTGAAAAGCAGCCAGTCCCTCCGCCGGGAATGCAGAAATCCTTGAAAAACAGACGGAGAGAAATAGGACCGCCCATCATCGAGACAAGAAAACCCATCAAGTGATTGTAAGTTTGTAACCCATTTTTCTGCGTCGAGTAGATAGTTGCACAAAAGAAAGATTAATTATCTGTTTATATAGATACAATGTGAGAAAATCCCCAGCATTACATTTCTTGGGCGCAAAGACATCAAAATTGTCCTTGCTGTGATTTTCTCATACAATTAATGGATGCATCGTTGTACCTCGTAACAAATTAAAATCTTCATTAAATGTTCGACTTGTGGATATACACAATATGTTACAGGGGATGACTATTTGATGATATAAGATGAACAACAACCGTTGTTTGGTCATGCGAAATCTCTTGATGAACACACTGAGCGAAAGAGGACCACCCATCGAAACCCCTGACATCGCCAAGTAAAAAAAGAAAAAGAAAATACTCCGTAACTAACATTTTTTTGGTTCCGATTACGTTTTTCATTGCACGGAAAGAATATTGCTCACGATTTAGAGGTCTTGGAATGTGATCAAATTGAGGTCACAGTATTGCTAAATATTTTCTTGCCATGGACTCATTATGTTCAATTTTGCTAATAAGAATATTGCTGGAATTAGTTGCTGGAAATATTTGAATTAACTAATTGTTATGTGATTGTGTTATTAAGGATCCTAACATGGTAATTGCACGCAAAATTTCCATTTAAAAAAACTAAACTACTAGCTACTCCAATGTGTAACGCAAAATCAATGCTAGTAGTACACAGAATATCACGTTTTATTCAGAATGGTAGGGATACTTTTAAATCTTGCCGTCACTTAACATATTGGTCGTTTTTTTTTTTTTTTTGGTAAAGAGGCGATATTATAAACTAAGCATAAATAGTCATGGGGTATTTAACCCCTACAGAGTCATCAACCAATTGTTGCAATAGAAATACAGGAGGTTCTGCTAAGGCGATATTATACATATTGGTCGTTGCGTAATGCTTTTTGAGCTCTCCGATACCATTACACTCTCGCCGGTACTCGACTGTTACGGGTTCACGATCATTACCGCCGATACTCGACTGTTACGGGTTCACGACCATTACCGCCGATACTCGACCGTTACGTGTTATCTACGCTATTTAAAATTATTTTTTACCAAAATATAAATTTTGAAAAATCAAGACCACTACACTCAATTCCCGTAATGTAATGTTCAATACTGTCGAAACAGTTACACTCAAACAGTTACTGTTCAATACTACCACAACCGTCACCCTCAAATTGTCACTACGCATCACGAAACTGTTGTTTAAAACCTTGGGTACTAGTAATGCTTCTTTGGATGAAATATTCTCGACCTATTACATAGTTTGTCATTATTTTTTATTTGAGGGAAAAAAATTCAGAAATCCATTAGACCCGACATATTAAATTTTGGACAAATTTCAAATAAACTGAGAGGCTAATTTTTCAGCTTATCAGAATTCAGATAGGCTGACAAATAGAGATTTGTAACCAAATTGGGAACATGTAAACTGAAATCCACCATGTAGGGCTTAACACCGCTGTTGTGCTAGGCTGGTGTATAACAGCATCACGGTCTGTCCTCCAGCGCAGCCATTAGCGTTGTGCTCTTTAACCCACTCCTCATTTAAGTGATACAAAATGTTCTTTTTTAAATCTTGTCAATTAAACTATGCAATGTTTCTTTTTAGGACTGTCTCAAAAATCTAGTCCATTTTGACTAGTCAATAAGAAAAGGTGGAGTCATTTTCACGTTTGCTCTTTATTCAAATATAAAAGTTGAGGTAAAATGAATTAGCTAGAGTTTAAAAATAAATAATTTCATTTTAATTTTAAAAGGAAGTTAATTTTGGAAATTCATTTATGTAGAAGATTAATGATTGTATTTCCTTTGAAAATTGGATTCCCCAAAAGCAGAGGCAGACCTAAATGGGTGCTAGTAGGGGGCCAGGCTTCTGCAGACCCTCCAATTAACCCAATTTTTTTAATAAGATTTTGCGTTTTATTTGTACAAATTATGAAGACAGGTTCCCTCAAAATTGTACTCTATTAAATAATGATAATATTTTGTTGTTAATTTATGGTTAAATGTGATGTTATCCCCCTGCAACGAAATCTTGCATTCATCACTGTGCAAAAGGGACCAATGTTTTGCGACGGAGGGAGTATCAGATTTATAGCAATTTTTAGCATCTTATTCAGAAAAGAAGGTTAATTAATTTTCATTGAAAAAAATGGGAATGAGAAGAAACGACAGAACCATAATGTCAAGATAATGTTGCTGAACTAGTTTTGGGTGCTTGTGAATGAATGAATTAAAAATTTGAAAGTTCTTTGATGGGCAAGATGATCTTGCCAACTTTGTATTTCTCTCGTTGTTCTTCTGTTATGTTTTACAGTGATTAAAATTGTAGAAGAAGCATTTTGCCCGTCTCAATTTTATTTTTCTTTTAACAGAGGCTAACCAAAGGAATCAAAATATAAAGCAATTAAGCAAAAGCAAAATCAGATCGAGAACAAAGGAATCTCTTTATTTCATTATGATTTTAGCACATTACAGCAACTGGTTTCACCCTCATCACTTGGTGAAACCCCATTCCGCGACCACTTTCTCAGCCTCAGTTGCAGAATTCCGAGCTGAGCGCAATGAAAAGCAACCATTCCCCCTGCCGGGAATGCAGAAATCCTTGAGAAATACATCGACGAAAGGACCGCCGCCGAGCATGGAGACAACAAGACTGATCAGGAAGTGACTGTTTACCATCTTCTTTTGTACTGCCTATATGTGCACAACAGACACATTCTAACCACCGTTTATATAGACAATACAACCGACGAGAGTTCAAAGTTTTCTTGCAACCCAAGAAGTTCATTAATTAGATTTCTAAGTGTAAATGTGGTGGACTAGCATGATTGATCATTTAATAGGGGAAATTAATTCTTTTAGAGTGTTCTACTTCTCCACTAAAAGAACAACAACCGGGTTTATCACGTTAGAATAGGACAATTCATTCACTTGATGATATAACATGAACAACAACCGGAAACTCTTGTTGATCATATACTGAGGAAAAAACACAGTCCAGAAAGAATATGCATGAACCCAAAAAAACAATAAAAAAATAAAACACGTTTTACAACCTATCCGGGTATTTTGAATTGACATGTAAATGAAGACTGGTCGCGTTTATATAGATTGTGGGAGAGCGAGAAAATTGAAGTCAAGGTATCATAGTAATATTTTCTCCATTATTGTTATACCCGAATTATAGTTGCTTCCCTTTATACGGTTACTACAATTAGATGCTGTAAATGTGTGAATTAACAATCGTTATGATCTCCTTCAGTTATATGTATCTTGTACACTAGCTTTCTATTGAGAGTCGATTCAAGGTTGATTCCTTGAATATAGTTCTCCTGCCTTTGGACATATATTAAAACACCCTTGACAAAATGGGAAAAAAATTTAATGCAACGATTACTTGTAACTGTTGTGAATATAATCTTGATTGGGTTGTGGGCCATGCATGAATGTGGGATGTTGAGAGATAAGATAAGAAATGAGATTAAATGAGAGGGTCCAAACAGAGCTGGTTTTTTTCGGTGGAGTAAACATGGCGGTTGAGAGATATCTAGTAAATTTCTATAAAGCATTTGAATTTTTCTTCAAAAACTACATTATTTTTAACTTATTGTTTTGTAAACCGGACTATTATTTTGGACGGAGAGAGTAGTTGGTTTATTACATATTTTTCTATTTTTTAAAATGGAAAAAAAGTTCACAAATCTCGGGAATAATCATGAAGCATACACATAAATACTCATAAAAAATCTGTTAGAACATATATAAACATTAAGTTCCACATTGGAAAAATACAAAACGGATTGGACTTTAATATAGCCTTGGGTGACTCACCACTTACAAGACTTAACTTTTTTAGTAAATATGTATCATTTAATGTATATTGGGTCCAATGGATGTGGTGGATTTCGAGCATTTACTCTCTTGAATATTGGGTCTTGTGCAAGCCGTGGCAAGATCGATGCATCGCACAAAGTCCAAACAAGTGGTATCAAAGTTGATGGCTAACAATCTATGGGCATACTCTCAACGTGCTATGAATCGGCTTGCATGGATGAACTCCAAGGGATGGAAACAGAAAAATCCAATAGTGCAAGCAATGCGGTGATCCTGCTCCAAGGTGATGCAAGCGAATGGTACGTGCACGTTAACTCATTGGGGAGCATGGTGCCAAAGAATGGGCACATTGGCTCTCAATGGAGTCTTTCGTCGGGTAGCATGGTGCCGGTGACTAGACACATTGGCTCTCAATGAACGGTTCAAAATGGAGTTTCTTGTGTTGCATGTTAACTTTAGCAAATTTGAATGGTTCAAATTATTGTGATCAGTAGTGTTGTGGTGGAATGTTGTGTCTTCAATCAAACGCGTGCAAAAAATGTTTGGAAAGTGACCAGTGGCATTAATTTGCTAAAGTTATCTTGTGGGTTTAAGATCAAAACGTTGACACGTTGACCAGGGTCAAAAAGCTTTAATTCCTTTATGCATGCTATGGCTAAACTTGGACAGGTCAAAATAAGATGAAGTTCTTGCTTGAACTCAGGCCTCAGTTCAATTGATTCAGAAGCTAAGTGGAGAAAACTAAAGTAAAAGAACATTAAATTATCTAATAACCTTTTCGTGCTGTCTTTATTTGATTCAATAAACAATATGGTCAAAGGAAACTAGAATGAGATCAGTAGTAGTGCCCAACAACACAACCTAACTATGGAGATGCTGAAAGTGTATGACAAACACACATGCTCGCCTAATTAAAGCCACCCTCAAAGTTTTTTATTTGTGCACAAGTTGTAGATGTGAGAGATAGTCTGCCTAACTTGGGGACAAAAATTATTCCCACTATCTCAAATTGTTGCTCATGTTTCACGATTTGGGACATTGTCAAAAAATTGTCTATATTTTTTTATTTATAATATTTTTTATATTTAATATGGTTGTAGTTGGATAAATCTGAATTAGTTTTAGTAAACACATACTATTTCAAAATCATAGAAAACTTTATAGTTCGTGAAATATAGATAATTATTTTAATGGCATGCTTTCTCAAATAAGAACAACAATTTGGGAGAAATGAAGTATTTAGTACTTTTTCCGTTCCTTAGAAAAAGTGGGGTTCCATTTTGGGCTCTTTCAAAATAAATGTAATGTTGAAAAATTAATTAGTAAAAGTTGGTACATTTTCTATTTTGCCCTTAAAAATAGATTCTTTTTTGCAAAGTTAGTGGGTAAAGTTTAACAATGATGTCTCATCAATGACAATAGTGGAAAGTGAATGTAAAAGTTGACGTAAAAAGTGTAAAAATGGTACTTTCTTGATAAGTTGAAATTACGAAGCTACAAAATTAAAAAGGAACGGAGGGAGTATGTGCTCCTAGAACCGTAAGAGAGCATCACGTCGTATCTCAAAATTCTCAACTTTTTTTACGTAGAGGGTGTTCTACTAACAGAAAACAGTTTTTTCCAAAAATCAAGACAAATCATTTTCTCACAATACATTCCATAGAAAAAAACAATGAATAGCCAATTTATTCTAAAAATTGTCTTGGTGGAACACTCCCGGCCATAGTATCTCAACTTCTTTTACAATCACACATTCATATATAGCGTCTCAAGCTCTTTTAAACTACACACTTATTTTGGGATCAAGACTAGGTCAGTACGTTCTCAGACAATTTTATCAAGATAAAATTAAGATTTGATTGATTTTATCAAATGAGAAAAAGATCAGATAAAATCTTAGCTTTTATAATGCAAAAAACTGAAATAAGTATACGGACCTCAAAAGAATATGGTCATAAAGGGTATTGGGGCCAAGATCACTAAGGCCTTGTTCGTTTCTCAGTTTAATTTTAGTTTTAGTTTTGATGACATCATTATTTCTCTTATTTCTCTCTATATCTCTCTCCACTCATTACACCTGATGACATCATCAAGACTAAACTAAACTATCTAACCAAGTACAACCTAAATGATTACTCCTTGGACTAGGGGCTAGGGCTGTTGTTGCGCGCAATCTTTCAAGGATTGGCCAGGAAAGACACGAGAAAATCTTTAGCATTACGTATTTGGAGTTCTTTCCTTAATATTTGGGTACAAATTGTCACTTTTTTTTTTCATCGGCCAAATTGTCACTCAGTGAAGATAAATATACAACTCTAAGAACTTGTAGCACATGGTGAGACTTTAACTGCCATCTGACAGAGACATAAACAGAACGGAAAATCCAGTGGTACCGATGTTATGGAACTGACCACGTATCAACCAGCATCAGAGACTCCGTTGTGGGTCTTAAGCGATTAATCCGAACCGTTCATTCATTTCAAAATCAAATTTTGAGTGGCCCTACTCAGGAATTGTTTTGAATGAAATGGGATGATTTTGGATCAAGATCTTACAGCCGTCCGAGTACATCGACGCTGGTCGTTACGTAGTCGGTACCATGGTGTCGTTACCTGTAGAATGGTTCTAAACATAATTCCCATGGTTATTTTATGTTGAGGGCAGTACACTAAAAAAAAAAAAAATGTGGAGTACTTCAGCTGCATACATTAAGCTAACCTTAGCTTTAGCAAAATTAAACAACCACTGGTAATAGCTCCAAAACCTCTAGTAAAAGTATTTCTGGTGATAATTAAAGGGACATTTACCATCAGATCACCCTTGATCTCATAATTACCATCAGGTCAAGCCTAACTCTAAAACATTCTCATCAAATCAAAGCGATACCATATGAAAGTATCTAAACCACTAAAACCCTATAATAAGAAAGTGCATCCTAAACATAAACTCTAGGGTACCTTATGACTAGGGTAACCTATGAAAGTGCCTAAAATCCTAGGGTACTCTATGAAACTGCATAAACTACTAAAACTCTATAATAGGAAAGTGCACCCTAAACCTAAACTCTAGGGTACCCCTATGACTAAGGTACCCTACAACTATGGTACCCTATGAAAGTTCCTAAAATCCAAGGGTACCCTATGAAAGTATTAAAACCACTAAAATCCTGTAATAAGAAAGTACACTCTAAACCTAAACTCTAGGGTACCCCTATGACTAGGTACCCTATGACTAGGGTACTGTATGAAAGTGTCTAAAATCATAGAATACTCTGTGAAAGTGCCTAAAGCACTAAAATCCTATAATATGAAAGTGCACTCTAAACCTAAACTCCAAAAAAGAGTGGGTTACCCTTGTGGTAATTTAAAAAAATGACTTAGCTTAGTGGGAATTAGACATCTCTTTTCTAGACCTATAGATAATAATCTCATAGGGACATTTACCATCAACTCACTCTTGGATCCCATAATTACCATCAAGTTAAACTCAACTCTGCAAAAAATTCTCATCAGGCCATAGCGATACCATATGAAAGTGTCTAAACCACTAAAACCCTATAATAAGAAAGTGCACCATAAACATAAAGTCTAGGGTACCCTACGACTAGGGTGTCTTATGACTAGGGTACGCAATAAAAGTGTCTAAAATCCTAGAGTACTCTATGAAAGTATCGAAACCACTAAAACCCTATAATTGAAAAGTGCACCCTAAACTTAAACTCTAGGATACCCCTATGACTAGAGTACCCTATGAAAGTGCCTAAAATCTTAGAGTACTCTGTGAAAGTGCCTAAACCACTAAAATCCTATAATAGGATAGTGCACCTTAAACCTAAACTTCAAAAAAGAGAGACTTACCTTAGTGGTAATTAAAAGAAATGACTTACCTTAGTTGTAATGAGACATCTTTTTTCTAGACCTAGAGATAATAATCCCTACTATTAATGGTGGTCTTAGGACAGGTGGTAAAGGTTATAGCGGAAAAAATAAATAAATAAATAAATAGAGTGTTGTGATTGATCAAAACCGCAACTCTTTAAAGGTCCCTAAACACTAAACCACTCCGCTACATCATTTTTTTGTGATTTATTAAGGAAATAATAACTTATATTATACATTGTGATTATTACTGGCAATTTTTTTCCCCACTAATAGTTACTTTTACTGGTGGTTTAACATTAACGTCATTAAGAGTCACCTTTAATGCCGGTTGTACTCCCGCCGTTAATAACCGCCATCAAGTTTGTGACGGTTTTCTATTATTACTACCAGTAATCGCAGCCTATACAAGCGGTTTTACTACCGTCAGTAAAGGCTATTTTTGAAGTAGTGATATGACCATCTAGTTTACCAAACCAAGCAAGAGATAATTTACTCTCTCTTAACGCCAAAAGCTGGACAAGGCGTGTACGGGCATTTCAGTGTGCTCAATTGGAATCTCGTCATCATAATCTAAACCGTTTAATTTGTAGCGATTACTGAAAATTTGTGTACCAAAAATTAAGTTAATTAGACATACATATGAATAGGATAAAGGTTGATTTGTCTGAAATTACACTTTTGCACATAGGCTGACCTATTACACTTTTGTACATAGGCTGACCTATCATTCCAAGGTATATCGTCTCAATCTTTTACTCTCTCCGTTTCATAATATTGGTCCCCTGCGAAATTACGTGCAATTTTCAAACTAAAAAGTAATGTACTTATGAACATAATTTGTTCAACAATATGAATTTTGTTTGATAGATCTCATTGTGAACTTTTAAATAGTACATAAAAAATTCAAAAATTATTTTATAGATGCGTTATTTTTTAGTTTGAAAATTGCACATAGTTTCTTATGGGACCAATATTATGGAACAGAGGGAGTACCAAAAAGAAGGTTATATCAATCCTATCAATATAAAGCTTCGAATTTGGTTTGAAATTCACTAGGAAAAATTTGAATCCAATCATAATTTTATGATCCTTTGCAAGATGCAATAGACCTAGAATTACTTACTCCCTCCGTCCCTTTTTAAATGTAGACAATTTTATTTTAGGTTGTCCCTTAATAAGTGAGTAGTTTTAAAAGTTATGGGTAAAAGTTTGTAAAATGACATCATTTTGCCATTTTGAAAAATTAGTGGGTAAAAAGTTAATGGGTAAAAATGGAGGATAAATTTCAAAAGTAGAAGTAAAAGTTGATGTGAAAATTGTAAAATGGATGAAAATGTTGACGTAAAAGATTTAATGATGATATTTTTTTAATAAGTTGGATTTACGAAATAACACATGTAAAAAGGGACGGAGGGAGTATATTTTTGTACTGAATAAAATATTGTCTACTCACGTAGTTTGTGAGCTCTACATTGCATAAGCGCGCAATAGTCTAGGGCTGCCAACGAACTGAGCTGATCTCAAGCAGCTCATGGCTCAGTTCGTCAAGGCTCGGCTTGGTTTGTTTAGTAATCGAGCTGAACTCGAGTTTTATTAAACGTACAAGCTCAGTAAAGATCGGCTCGGCTTGGCTCTTTTATATAGGCCCGACTTGTTTAAGAAGGCTAATTAAGTAAATGATCTTGGCTCGTCTTGTTAAGGGCTCGGCTCAATTACAAACAAGCCGAGCTTAAGCTCAATTTTTGGCTTGTTTAGTTACGAGCTGAGCTCGGTTTCGCTTGTTTACACCCCTTCGCAATACTATTCAGCCAAAACAAATTAACATCATATATCTTTGTACTTGTAAGAAAAAATATCATACACCAAGCCTGACAGAAACAAATAAGCAACCCACGTGTTGCATGCCTAGTGGTCATGACTTCAGATTTAAGAGTTTGCTCAATCTTAAGTTTTGTGTTCGACTACTATGTGCTATCAACTCTTTAGAGATTAGTTAATACATAGTTTTACTCTAACTTTAATTGAGCCGTTTGCAAGTGGACAATGGTATTGAACTCTCAAGATTAGTTGAAGGTCCCGTAAGCTGGCTTGAACACAGAATACTAGAGTTATCCACACACAAAAAAACGCGCAACGACATCAACAAAACGACATATATGATCAAACTCCCTAAGGTGTTGCTGAGATCAGTCTTCAGCACTTAAGAAAAAGAAGAAGAACAGCTACTGGTATCTTAGAAAAATGGTTTAAGTGCCAATACCTTCAGCACTTCTCCTATTAGACCGACCAAGAGGTTTGGTTCATTTCCTGTGTAGCCTTTTCGAACTAAAACGACGTGTGCGTATACATATATGGTCAATTCAAAAAAGGGTATTATTAGTTAGTTTGACTAATACCGTAATTGGATTGTGTTTATCACTTCTTTCGCTTCTAATCTCTAATCCCAAAAATCTTTTAATTAGTTAGCCATTTTTTTAATTACGTACCAAACTTCTGTATAGACTTTGAACTGACAGCTAAGAAGTTCAAAGAATGCATTGATGAGCTGCACTCAACCATGGAGTATTGGTCATCCAATTCCATCTGCTGGCCTACCTAGTCAATGTCTAAGTCAACCATCGATCTAGATTTCCTGTTGCTAAGGGTACCGACCAAATAGGGACAGATTGTGTAAACTACAGAGGTTGTGTGGGGGTCCACTCCTGTGTCTAGTACAGACTGCTGGCCTACCTAGTCAACGTCTTTGCCAACCATCGATCTAGATTTTCTGTTGCTAAGGGTACCGACCAAATAGGTTCAGATTGTGTAAACCGTAGATGTGTGGTGCCCACTCCAGCGTCCCATACAGATGCATGTTCCTACAAAAATGATAAATACATAACTTCTCAATCACTCCCTACCATATCCTCTTTCACATGTGTGGTGGTGCTCACCCGGTGGGTCCCAATGAACCCTACCACACATGTGAGAGAGGATGTGGTGGGGAGTGGTTGAGAAGGTGTGTACCTATCAATGCTCATGTTCCTATTCACTGTAAAAAATTTAGAAGAATATAAGAAACAGGGGGTGCTACGTAGCCCCGTGCTGCGCGGGTCCATTTTGGCGCCGCGCTGGTACCGTTTCGATGATTGGAAACATCCACCACGTAGAGCTCGTTGAGTACTTTAAGTGTTCCAAAAATCAATTCAATCGGATATCGTTAACTGCCTCATCGAAATACAAATATGTTGAAAAAAATGGTTTCAATGGTTTTCATCCAATGTTTCAAAGCATGTGTGTTCCAATTTTTTTCAACTTATTTGTGTTCCAATGAATCACTTACCGATATCCAATCAATTTGATTTTTGGTACATTTGTAGTACTCGACGAGCTTTACACGAAAGACGTCTCCAATCGTCAAAACGGTGCCGGCACAGGGCTGTGCAGCACTTCCCCCAGAAATATCCACCACGTAGTGCCTCATCGGAACACAAATATGTTGGAAAAATGGTTTCAAAGGTTTTCATCCAATGTTTTAAGACGTGTGTTGCAATTTTTTGCAACTTATTTGTGTTCCGCTTAACGATATTCAATTGATTTGATTTTTGGTACACTTATAGTACTCAACGATCTTTACACGGTGAACGTCTCCAATCGTCAAAACAGTGCCGACACGGTGCCCAAATGGACTGCACAGCACGCTACGCGGCACGGGACTGCGTAGCACCTCCCCCTGGACGCATCAATGTAACTGAAGAGTTTCCGGCTTAGTCAACCGGCAATAAGAGTTTTTGTTGGTCCGCATTAATTTCAAGAATATCATTGTAAGAATTGAGTTTTCTTGATAGTTGCCTCGAATTTTTTTTTCTCAAGCAAAAAAATTGCCTGATAAATGACACAGTTAATTACCCTCCAATTGTAAAAAAAGAGTAGAGTATTAGAAACTGAAAATATATGTTAAAGGGTAGCCAAATACCCGTTGCGGGTAATTATTCAGTATATCTTCTGTGGAATATTATTTTATGAACATCCCCCTGTACTTTGTGGAAACATAAAAGTAAGTGATCAATTCTTTAGTAAGAAAATTGTGTGCGCGTGTGGAGGGGGAGGGGGGCTGGGCAATGCTACTTCTGAATTTGAAGACTTCCAATGGGTATTTTTTGTACTCCCTTCCGTCCCTTTTTTTTTTTTTTACTGTCGATATTTTCATTTTGATTTGTCTTTTAATAAGTATGTGTTTTAAAAAATTTATACAATTTTGATTTTACCCTTTGGAAAAGTCTGTGGTTAAAGAATGAATAGGTAAAAGCGGAGAAAAGTGGAAGTAAAAGTTGATGTGAAAAGTGTCAAGTGAATATAAAAAAGTTGAGCAAAAGTTGTAATAATGATGCTTTTTTAATAAATTCAGTTTACAAAGCAACACACTTAAAAATGAAAGTGTTTGTTTTGGGATATCCCTTAGATAAAAATTTGTACAATTATCCTCTATAAAAAAAAATAGAATACTATTAAAATCAGCTAAATCAAATAACTAAAGAGTTTCTAGCTTAGTCAATAAGCACTCAGATTTTTTGTTTGTAGATCCACATTAATTTCAAGAATATCATTGTAGGAATTGAGGTTTCTTAATAGTCGCTTAGAATTTTCTTTTTTTTTTTTTCTGCTCAAGCGAAAAATATTGGATGATAAATGACACAGTTAATTACCCTCCAATTGCCAAAAAGAGAAGAGCATTAGAAAATGAAAATTTATACAAAATATATGTTAAAAGGGTAGTCAAATATCCTTTTGAGAGTACTATACCTTCTGTGGAATATTTTATGAACATTCCCCAGTACATTGTAGAAATATAAAGTGAGGGATCAATTCTTTAGTAAGAAAATTGTGTTTATACGCGTGGAGGGGGAGGGGGACAATGCTTTTGTTTTTGAAGACTTCCAAAGGGTAATATATACCCCCTTCCGGTTCTTTTTTAGTGTTGACATTTTCATTTTCAACTCTCCTTTAATAAATGTGTATTTTGAAAAGTTAATAATTAAAAGTTTATACAATTATTATTTTACCATTTTGAAAAGTTAATGGGTAAAGAGTGAATAGGTAAAAGTGAAAAAAAAATGGAGATAAAAGTTAATGTGAAAAGTATAGAGTGAATATAAAAGTTGATGTAAAAGCTGTAATGATAATGTTTTTTTAATAAGTTGGATTTACGAAGCAACACACTTAAAAAGGGACGGAGTGAGTAAATAATCCCTTAATAAGTGTGTTTTTAAAAGTTAATAGGTAAAAATTTATACAATTGTCATTTTGCACTTTTGAAAAGTTAGTGGGTAACGTATTAATGGGTAAAAGTGAAGGATAGTTTTGAAAAATTGAGGTAAAAATTAATGTGAAATGTATGATAGTAATGTTTCTTTAATAAATTGATTTATGAAGCAACGCACTTAAAAAGAAATGGAGATAGTATGCAGTGTAGGGACTCTAATGAAAAATGATCGAAGTATAAGGGATGACAATGAAAATTTTCCAAATTGTTGTGCTCGTTTTGCTTCGTGAACTGTTCGGGCCACGCAAGCTTTAACCGAGATCATCTCATGAACTCTTCAATAAGCTCATCTCATGAACTCCTCATTAAGCTCGAACTCACTTAAAGGAGGATGCTACACGTATAGATAGAAATGCACAGAAAGTGCACAGAGCAAACTTGGGGATTCACTTTTGGGTATCACATGAGTGATCTGAACCGTTCATTATTCTTAGACTATTTTTCCAAGGAGCCCCAAAAAATTTCAACTCAATCGGACGGTTAGAAAAAATCTTTTGATTGAAACGGTAGGACTTTTGTTCAACCACTTCAACCGTCCGATTGAGCTGAAATATTTCATGACCTATCAGAAAAATGTTCTAAAAATAATGAACGGTTCGGATTATTTGCGTGGGACCCAAAAGTGGGTCCCCGAACATACTCTGTTTATTGGCAACGTATTTCGTTCTCTCCTATCGACAACTCCTCTGACCACTCTAATTTTCTAGATCCACCTTGGTGGGGAAATATTAGTTCATAATTATGTCTGTATTTCATATGAGAGAGCATAATCATGTGAGGACGAGAATGTTATTTGCTTGTAGACTGTGGCTTATATATGAGTCACAAAAGTTTTGGTAATTTTTTTGAAAAATTTTATGATCATCCCCCTTTATTTTGTAGAAACAAAACTCAGTAATTTTGTAGCTAGAAAATGGGGGGCCGGAGAGAAGGGGACAATGCTTCTCAATTTGAAGATTTCCAATAGCTAGAACCACCTTGGATGAAAATAGTACTTAAATTAATTCTTTATACATGCAAGTGGGATCGTAGTCAAGTTTGAAGGCACCTATACGGCTATACCCCTGCACAAGACCAAGGGTCAACTCTCACTAACAAAGACTAGTCACAGGTTCTAATTCCACTTGCGAGTAGTGGTCCTGTGAACTAGATGCTGTGTGGAGAGCCATTGGTCCACTCTAGCATTTTGGGGGCGTTATAATGACGGGCTCGCTTGTCAAAGAATAACTATGGTTTAAGCCGGACATTCCACACCCATGTGGTCACAGCCTAGAGTGGTTACTATCTTGGTCGCCCATTTCCAATATCCTTCCACATAGGGGAGCAAACAAGCCAAGCCGAGCTTTATCTAGCTCGAGTTCGGCTCGTTTATTAAACAAACCAAAAACTTGAGCTCGAGCTCGGCTGCACACGAGCCGAGCTATTTTTATCTACTAAACGGTCCAAGTTTATACGAATGAGCCTAGCCGAACTTTAAGATGTTAAGCTCAACTCATTTAACTAAACGAGCCCAAAACTCAAGCTCTAACTCGACTAAATAATTAAACAAACCGAGTTGATCCGCGAGCTGCTCACAAGTAGCTCAGTTCATTTACGGTCCTATTTTTACTTTGCCAAAAAGGTTTCTATAGATGTCTTGATCGCTAAGTTTTCACATGAGAGAGTATAGACTATGACGATAAGAATGTTGTTGGCTTCTAGATTGTGGCTGTGTGTATGAACCGCAAAAATCAGTTCGATGAGTCTCTCTAAAACTAAGGATAACAATTTTAAAACTTACTTCCTCAAACCTTGTGGTACGTGAAGGGGCGCTCTACGGTTTTTATATATCGTCCATCCAGGGGGAACTGCAAAAGTAATCCACTAAAAGATTCTGCAAATCCAATGATTGGGGCCAAGTATCAAAAACCTTCATTAAAACTCCAATAATGTTTCTAGAATAACTTTTTTATATATAATGCAGGGTGTCCCAGGCCAATTTAAGCACTCATTGGACTAATCCCTACAACCTCTCTCTCAACCATTTCACACGCTTACACGTGAGGTGAGCTGGCACCAAAGTTGATAGTAATGACAATTGAATCTGAGAAATTAGAAAACAATCTCTTAATTCATGCTAAGATCAAGAGGCCAACCCCAAGGGCACGGTTGGAGCCAGAGGTGGCTAGTAAGGATTGTTGCTCCTGCTACAGTTTGAAAAAAAATAAATAAATAAATATAATACCGCCCTTCCTTCACGTTCATAGGCTGCCCTCCACTATGGAAAAATCCTGGCTCTAACCCTGCTCACGGGATAAAGGATGTTCCAAACATTCCCTTCAGCTTGAGCATAACAAAAACAATTATATCCCTTATTTTTCAAATAAATGTTGCTTTGAGAACATCTTATCCTAATCTACTTTAAAGGGACACCAAAAACAAAAGTATCCCCAAAAGGTTGATTTTAAGAACCCAAACCTCAGAGATTAAGCTTTGATCACGTTTACTACTTTTTGACAACTGTTATAAATAAAATCTCATGCCACTTGTAAGAAAGCTTAGTTTTTTATGGAAGGTTTTGCTATAAAAAATTATAGGTACACACTTTCTCAACCACTCTCCACCACACCTTCTCTCACATGTGTGATGTGCTCACCCGATGGGTCTCAGTGGGCCCCACCACACATGTGAGAGAGGGTGTGGTGAGGAGTGATTGAGAGGGTGTGCACCAATCATTGTTCTTTTGCTATTGTTTGCCATCCGTACATTGTAACCTATTTTAGAGATGTGCGATTAAAAAAGAAAAGTAATAATAAATGATGATTTTGCCAGCATACTAAGGAAATTGATAACGTGACTCATTATCATATATGCTGATTAATAAACTTCGAACACTGCATAATTTTTATTTTTAGGTGATAATTTTGCAACGAAAATTTTTTATATAAAATTTGTTTTAGTGAAGGGTAGTGATTGAGTGAGCCAAAATAAGGTGCCTTAAAGGTTACCAGCATTTCTTTTTGTAACGGTCATAAAGCACGAACGAAAACGTAAATGTTGCATGATCTATATTGAGTTTGGTAAGTTTTTAAGTCTTTCATGTTGACATTTTTTCAGTATTGGAACTTGAATTATTTTTTGATCTCTAATGAGATATTTTTTAGGGAGAGTTAATTAGGAGTCATGTACAAAAAATATCATTATGATTCTATCCTTTGAGATTTGAATATTTATGATTCCGCCCTGAAATTCAAATAAATCCCAAAACACCCTTTCTCTCTCCTATTTTCCTAATTTATCTTCTCTCTCCTTATCTTTCCTAATTTATCTCTCTCCTAATATTTCCTAATTTCTCTCTCTCTCTCTCTCTCTCTCTCTCTCTCTCTCTCTCTCTCTCTCTCTCTCTCTCTCTCTCTCTCTCTCTCTCTCTCTCTCATTTTTTAATTCTCTCTTCTCTAATCTTCTCACACCTAAAATCTCCAAAAAAAAATAATTAATCATCACATTTTGACCTAAAGCACCACAAAAATAGGCATGTTATCAATTTTCTAATCTCCAAACAGGACGTGAATGTTTCCAGAAATTTAAATTACTAATTACATAATATATTACTAAAATACATAATAGGGGCACAATGGTTCAAATTCAAATTTGAGAATGAAATCATAAAGATTCAAATGTCATACGGTGGCATCATAAGGATAATATTGAAAGAGGATGCCTAATTAAATTTCTCTATTTTTAAGTATTAGAACTTCTTTTTTTTAACTATTAAATACATAATGCAGCAAGATCTCTTTCTCTCACACACACACACACACACAAATATCTCGAATATTAATCTGTTCATGAAAAAGGAAAAATGGGGTTCCTTAGCCAAGCCCGGCCCTAAGATTTTCGTGGCCCCTGACGATGATATAAACCAAGGCCCTATGTTTTTCTAGAGAAAAAAAAAATTAAAGAACCAGTATTTATTTCAAATGATAAATACCGTGTTCCAAATTTTTTCATTTTTGTAATTCGTGTCTTCATGTTAATAAAAATAGTTTTCGGTCATAATTGTCTATATATTCTTATTGCAAGAATTAGAAAATCAATTGAAATGGGCAATGTGAACATTTTATGAATACGCACAAAATGTTGTATTTATTTTTTCCATAATTACTACACTGGCAATTTTTTTTTTAAAAAAAGTCAACAGATGATAAGGATGTAGTGGAAAGGGGCAAAAAAAAAAGGGAAGAGAAAGTAGAAACTGACTACGGTAAGAAAAAAGAAAAGGGAAGAGAAGGTATAATAGAAATCAAAGGTCCCATGGAAATTGAACCCTGACATTTATTAGGAAATATACAAATCTTTTCACTATGTCAAATGCTTAGTGCAACATTATATGTTTATTACTTGTTATGAACATATATAATATACCTAATTGGGCCCTGAAAATAGGCTATTTTTGGTGGGCCCCAGACCAAGGCCTACCCAGCCTACCCACAAGGCCGGCTCTGTCCTTAGCGAGGGAGATGTAATCAAACTCTAAGAGCATCACTAGTAGTATACTCAAATATTGCCACATCACATTTTGAGTATCCATTTAATGGGTTTATAAGTTTGAGTATCTACCCTTCTACAATGGTTCATTTGTGTCCATAATAAATAAAAATAGTATTCACTCTATTTTTTTTCATAAAATGGGCACAACTTTAAATTTGTACATTTTTTTATAATATTGTTACCATTTCAAAGATATTCACAATAGATTTAAAATGAGATCAATCTTGAAAATATTTTGGTAAATATTAGAAATTGATAATTTCAATTTTTGGGAGAAAGTGCAAAAAAAATTGAGTTTTGAATTAAGTATTTGAAAAATGGAGAGAGAATGTTGTTACTTTTGATACAGTGTGGTCTTCAAAATTTGGTTATTGCATGAGGTTTGTTTATTGAGAAATATTGGTAGTTTTAAGTATCCAAATGCCAAAAATTGAGTATTTGTAATAAATGTTGTTAACTTTGAGTATTTATCCAAATACCATTGGAGCCTCTTTTGGATATCAAAATACTTATCTTTGAGTATTTTTGTATTTGAGTATAACACTCACATATATGGTGAAAATCTGAGGTGTAATCAAACCCTAATATATGGAATTATCTAATCTTCGACAACGGGGCTTCTTCTTGGGAGGATATTGGAGAATTGGTGAAATCAGAGTGGCTCTCTGGGATCAAAGGGCTCAAAGATTTGAAGCACTACCAGTCGAAGAATTTGTTGGCAAACTAGATGCCATTAGACGTATCAAAGTTTAAGCCCAGACTTCTGTTTCTACTTTATTTTCTTTCTTGCACTTGGCATTATTTGCCTCTCTTTGCTTTTATTCAGGTCTCAACTATTCCTTGAATCCCGCCCTTTTTCCCTTCCCCATTTTTTCTCAATATACAATTATCAAGTTTAATATATGAGAAAATTAGTAAAAAATAAAATATATTTTACTAGTTTTAAGAGAAGTACACGCGTTCTTCTACAGAAGCTACAAGGACATGGTTTTTGAACCTTTTAGCCATAAGGCAGGCAAAAAAAAAAAAACGAAACTTCACAAACGCATTTGCTATCTCCATAACCACCACCACCACTTCAATACCCTCCATCAAGACCACCACCACCCCTGTTACCACCTCCATCAAGGTGGCCACCGCTGCCACCTCCACTGTCTGCCACCATAACCGCACTCCCTACAAATAGAACCAAATTGCAGAGCAATTTTACTTTCGACAACAATCCTCCTCTGCTACCGGCAACGGTGCCGTCGTCGGTGGCTAAGGCCCAGTTTTTTTTTTTCCGAAGAATAGATCAAAAATCCCACTCATTGGGATTACGAAATCATATCACAAGCAAGATGAAATTGAAAAAAAATTAATTTGGAACCCTTATCCAACCAAACTATAGAGAAATTGATGATGAAAAAATCTAGAATTGCAAAGTTTGATAACTGACATGGATCCACAGGGTTCTGTTAGGTGAGATTTGCTTTTGTTTGCAGATTAGTAAAGTGTCACCAGTTTTTTGAAATTCTCACCGGCAACAAATTTGTTGAGCGTCTTGCGTTTCTGGGAAGAATATAGGATTAGGACTTGGGTCGCCGAAAGTGGTTGGCCGAAGGTGGGTGCTTGACCGAATCCTAGACCTAAATTAATGGGTTGCCCCAAGCGTAGGGCTGAGACCGGTGTAGCATAATACCCAGTAAGACCGGAATCGAATCCACAGGGACGGTGGAGAGTGCTTAACGAAAAACTTAGGTTGTGAGATTTGAACCGGCTCTTAGGTGGCCACCCCTTGTAATTTGATGGGAGAATTAACTAACTAAAGAAAATTTGGTTTTTCCTAAATTAATTAAAAGAAGGTACAGTCGTAGGGATCCCAACATTGGTGACCAGGCCCGGACATATCTACTCCATCTGGTGGTCTAAAGAAAACATTTGATTTTAGAGAGAGAAAGATACCCCGAAAGATGCGAATCCTTGTGGTTGCCGTTTACCCATGTAGAACGAAGAACGAGTTTTGGTCCCTCGTTCCACGCGTTACATGGGCTTTGACAATGCCCAGATTTGTCTAACAGATGTTCTTTAATAACCTAAAATTGTTTTTTACCATTGTTGATTGTAAAAATCGGATCAAGAACAAATTCAGCCCTGGCCACGGTGTGTTAATCACCCCGCGACCATACCTATGCGACTACTCACTCATATTAACTTGAATAAACAGCAAAATTTCAAAACGAAACATGCTCATATAACTCGGAAGAAGATTGAACCAAAAGATCAACCAAAAACTGAGATTAATGTAAACTAGAAAGAGTTACCAGAAAAAATACTTGAATCTTCGAGACAAAACTTCAAAAACTCCAATCGAAAGAACTACCGGAAAGTAGAAACTCCAAGAAGAAAACAAAATGATGTATCCGGAAAAAGAAAACAAAAGTTCGAAACCCTATTTCGACCTAAAATCGGAGTATTTAACCCTTCCCGAAGTCAACACACGTGGCAAGTCAAACAGCTGGTTTTAAGGCATCCGGTATCGATACAGGGAAAGACTTGTATAGATGCCCAAACATTTTGTTCCTATATGTGCACCCCAGTATCGATACAGAGAAACACCTGTATCGATACCGACACCTCTAAATTGACTTTCAAGCTTGTCTGGTTGTCCTCACTTGGGTCCCACCGGTTCCTAACATGCCCGACCGCCATGTGTCCATTTCACGCGCTCTTTCCCACCTGTTCCCTACAAAATGGAATAAATCGCGCAAGTGGAAAAACCAAGGACAACACCGCATCAAGTGGAAAATGGAATAAATCGCGCATCGAATGCGCTAATTCGCCCTACTTAGGCGCTTATATATGTGACATTGCGCGCCTATCACATCCCCCAACTTGAGCGTTGCTAGTCCCAAGCAACGAAAGAATAAAACAAATAAATAAAAGGATAGATCTTTTAAACCCCTGGGCGGCTCCAGTAGAACGAGTAAAGTCTCGTGAGGGTTTTCAACAGTGATAACCCACAAAACACAAAAGACTCAGACATTTGAATGCAACTCAACCCAATCAATAGCTTCTCTAAACACTACAGTGACCATCAGGCAAGTCAAAAGCAAGCTATTTCATCCATGGGCAAAGTTAAACAAGTGAACTTCGCAGCAATCTTAGCACAAAAATTAATCCTCTCACCTACGATCGGACAGAGAATTTTCAAATGGCATGCATGTATGGAAAAAAAAAACCACATATAGAAATTCACCAACCTCAAGAATAGTTCACACGCCGTTGATAGCCCAATATTTCTTTAAGCACACTCCTTCCCTTTTCTTTTCTTTTCTTTTCTTTTCTTTTCTTTTCTTTTTTCTTTCCTTTTTTTTTCTCTTTGTGTGGTCGTGTAATATTGGATCTCTCGGGCTTTCTAGTTGACTCTTTAACGAGCTTTGGGTCGGCTATCTCCAAGCCAAACGGCCTTAGAGCACCAGGTTTTAAGGGACCCCTACTGACCTAATTGCTCAAGTCAAAAAGGCTTTATTGAGATCCAAGCTAACCAAACTTAATAGACGCCCGGATAAGCATTAACAATATAGCACACATTTATTTTATTTTATTTTTTACTTCTTTGTTTTAGGAAGGAGTTATAAGTTAGCACATACTGAAATATCAAAGGCATATGAACCAAACTCGAGACTGGTAAATACTTACGTGGAACAGTGTGTATGTGAGATCATGTTTCCAAATGACCAAACGCTATCCGACTATAGACGAAACAGGCTAACTAAAGGCTTCCTAAACATCATGTTCACGAGCTTAAGTCTATCCATTAAATCATATCGAGACTTTGACTCGCACAACAACCCCTATAGTGCAAATTAGCAGTCATCAACCAAGAATAGTTACACCCAAGCATCCAAAGTCTCTTTTTTCTTTTTTCTTTTTTTAAATAAAAAACATGTACGAAGTACACCCTCCCCCCAACTTGAAATGTGCTCTGTCCTCAGAGCATGAAGACAAACATAAGAATGGTAAAACAAGGGAAAGAGATGGACCGTCGGATGGCAGCCAACCATCATGACCCCGGCCGATGTATGGGGAATTTGCTGTCACCGTTGCGTTTCGTCATCAGAACTGCTTCCAAGATCCACTCCTTCGGACCTTAAAAGATCCACAGCTAGTCACACAGAGCCGCGCCGAAGCTTTATAGGACTTACAACCACCGCATTTTGTGGCACCCCTGCTTGAGGCTCCTAAATGCCGCACTCACTCCGGCGGAGAGGCCCAAACTGCCAAGGTTGGTGTGGTAGCATGCTCATCCTGCAAAAGACTTAAGAACCAACTACCTACTACACAACAAATGACATTAGTACCGCCAGCTTGTGGAAGCCGGGCCACAACAGATAAAAAAAAGCAAATAATGAACACAACCAGACCTTCACGCAATCTCACGTGTCATACTTTTCTCCCCATCCCCCAACTTGAATTGAAGAATGGGTGGCTATACAAGACCATCATGATATTTTTTTTAATTAATTTTAATTGAGAGAGAGAGAGAGAGATCTTTTAAACGTGAATTCAAAAATTAATCAAATCCACAAAGATGAATCCCATGAATGCACCACCCCACGCAAAGTTTTGCACTAAAAATTGAACTCGGCCAGACCACAAGAAAAGATACTTTGAGTACAGCAATTGCCGAGTTCGTCATAAAAATGGACGCATCTTTGAATGCTCCCGTAAGACCAAATCAAGTTTCAGGTAGTTGACAAATTTTATAATAGACAGATGATAAACAAAATCAAACTTGTCAACACCGAAGAAGTCAACATGTTGCACTTCCTTTAAGACTGGTTGTTCAAGTGAGCTCACCCCAACAGAGTCTGATTGCCTAGAAGGGGAAGACTCAAAAGGAAGAAATTCAACAAGAAGCTCGCTGCTTCCTTCTCACTTAATTGCCTCTTCTACAACATAACCAGATGCGGTCCAGCTTGTTGCTCCTATATGTTCTGTCCACATGTCTAACACTTCCCTCTCTTGATCCACCCCGAGGGACGAGGGAACCTCTACCGCATAAATATCATTACTCAGAAAACAAGCAGATTTAAATAAGTCAGACAGTGGCTCTAACTCTAACTTAGGCGGTTGGACCAACAATGGCTAAGGGTCCGGGTCCCAAGCGACTCCGCACAAATCTCCCGTTGCTAACAAATCCATCAAACTACCAATCTCTGGAGAATCTAAGAATAACACCTCTTCAGCGGTGAGAGCAACCTCCAGAGGATCCTTAAACAACACATTGTTGACATGCTCCTTAACGAGTGTGTCGACCAAACATACCGCAAACTCCTCTTCGTCATTCTTGCTGCGAGTATTCTCATTGTAAACATCAACCCCTAACTTTGGTCCCACTAATAATTGTACTCCCCCCAAATTTGGTTGTTCAACTAACTCAACCCCATCAAGGGAATTGTCCTCTAACATATCATCACAAGTAGGGGAAGACTCAAGGGAAAAACATTTGTCATGGAACTCGCCACCCCCTATAGACTCTGAAAAGTGTTCAACGCACAAAGGCCGGTCAACTCCTCGATCTCTAGACTCACAGGAGCGAAAAAGGAAAACGTAGGCGGCCCGAATCAACAATGGAAGGTACATTGGAGGGGATTCATTCTTCTCCTTAGGCTTAACTGAGGAACACTGAGCAATGAGACCCTCATTCCCTCTAAACTCGGAGAACTATTGTAAGCCCAAGTCAACCTCATCTACATCGTTAGATAAACCTACTTCCTCTTCCTTAAGAGTAAACTCCTCATTCCCTCCAAACTCGGAAGGTTCCTCCAAACGATCATCAACCCGTCCCTCGATGAGAAGTGGGTCGACTTCCTCTCTTCTATTGACTTGAGGCGAAGAAGGGAATGTCTCCCACTCCTGGTGGATTTGTCCCACTGCCTCTGTGAGTTGAGTCAACTGGGACCTAAGGTCCTCAATTGCTTGGGTGGTTTCCGCGGTGAGGGTCATTTGTGATCGCACAACAGTCTGTACCATCTCCTCAAACTCGTCATCATGAGGGGGATAAGTCAGCTCTGGGGTGGGCCAGTAGAATAAGGATCAAACCCTTGCGGGTCTTTTGGAAAGGGGGCCAAATTGGGTCATGTGGTCCTGGGCAGGTTCGAACGACTGTATTTCTTGCAGAGGCACAAGCAGTGCCTGCGGTGGCACTGAGGGTTCGAAATACCACCCTGAAAAAGATGGGTGGTGGGACCATCCTAGATTGTACGTATTTGGATATGGATCCCACCGCGGATTAATAACACTCACCCTAGCCTGATTATTTCGATAACCTTCGTTGTATGTATAAAAAGCGGAACAGGTATAAATAGAATGTCCCCAACACTCACACATCTCACAGAATTCTTCTATTCTCACCTTGTTCACCCAGTTGTTTCCTTATTACTTTTTTTTTTACTCGATCTAAGACACAAAGATACTAACCCGAATTTTTTAACTCCTCTTGCCCTCCCGGCAATGGTGTCAAAAATGCTTGACCGAATGCTAGACCTAAATTAATGGGTTGCCCCAAGCGTAGGGCTGAGACCGGTGTAGCATAATACCCGGTAAGACCAGAATCGAATCCACAGGGACGGTGGAGAGTGCTTAACTAAAAACTCGGGTTGTGAGATTTGAACCGGCTCTTAGGTAGCCACCCCTTGTAATTAGATGGGAGAATTAACTAACTAAAGAAAATTTGGTTTTTCCTATATTAATTAAAAGAAGGTACAGTCGTAGGGATCCCAACATTGGAGACCAGGCTCGGACATATCTGCTCCATCTGGTGTTCTAAAGAAAACATTTGATTTTAGAGAGAGAAAGATACCCTGAAAGATGCGAATCCTCGTGGTTGCCCTTTACCCATGTACAGCGAAGAACGAGTTTCGGTCCCCCGTTCCCCGCGTTACATGGGCTCTGACAATGCCCGGATTCGTCTAACAGATGTTCTTTAATAACCTAAAATTGCTTTTTACCATTGTTGATTGTAAAAATCGAAGTAAGAACAAATCCAGCCCTGGCCACGGTGTGTTAATCACCCTCCGACCATACCTACGTGACTACTCACTCATATTAACTTGAATAAACAGCAAGATTTCAAAACGAAACATGCTCATATAACTCGGAAGAAGATTAAACCAAAAGATCAACCAAAAACTGAGATTAATGTAAACTAGAAAGAGTTACCAGAAACAATACTTGAATCTTCGAGACAAAACTTCAAAAACTCCAATCGAAAGAACTACCGGAAAGTAGAAACTCCAAGAAGAAAACAAAAAGCTGTATCCAAAAAAAAAAAACAAAAGTTCGAACCCTAATTTGACCTAAAATCAGAGTATTTAACCCTTCCCGAAGTCAACACACGTGGCAAGTCAAACAGCTGGTTTTAAGGCACCCGGTATCGATACAGGGAAAGACATGTATTGATATCTAGACACTTTGTTCTTGTATGTGCACCCCAGTATCGATACAGAGAAACACCTGTATCGATACCGACACCTCTAAATTGACTTTCAAGCTTGTCTGGTCGTCCTCACTTGGGTCCCACCGGTTCCCAACATGCCCGACCGCCATGTGTCCATTTCACGTGCTCTTTCCGACCTGTTCTCTACAAAATAACCGAAAACAAGAAAAACCAAGGACAACACCGCATCAAGTGGAAAATAGAATAAATCGCGCCTCGAATGCGCTAATTCGCCCTACTTAGGGGCTTATATCTGTGACATTGCGCGCCTATCAGTGGGTGGCGGTCGGTGGGAGGTAGAATTTGATATTTTTGAATTTTTATACCATAATAGAAATTTTAAAGGGCCACTTAGTCAAAAATCCAAAACATTTGACATTTTTTAAAAAAAGGACAAAGAATTTTTGTAATCAAACATAAAAACAACAAATATTTGACATTGTTAAAGGGAAGGACAATGAAGTTTTGCAATTGAACGTAAAGACAAAAAAATTAATGAAATGTCACTAATTTTTAAAAGTTCTAATTTTGTCCAAAAATTCAAAAAAAAAAAAGTTATCTCACCTCTGGCCAACCACCACCCCACATTTGGCCGACCACTTCCGGCGACCAAAAAATTACTGAGATGTCACTAATTTTTTAAATTCTAATTTCGAACATAAAATTTCAAAAAATCACCACCCACCACCGGCCGACCACCACCTCACCTCTAGCCGACCACTTCTGGCGACCAAAAAAATTAGTGAGATATCACTAATTTTTTAAAATTCTAATTTTGAAATAAAATTAAAAAATATTACCAACCCACCTCCGGCCGACCACCACCTCACCTCTAGCCCGACCATTTCCGGTGACCAAAAAATTAGTGAGATGTCACCAATTTTTTAAAATTCTGATTTCCAACATAAAATTCAGAAAAAACACCACCCCACCTCCGGCCAAAACCCACCCCACCTCCGCCCGACCACTTCTGGGAACAAAAAAATTAGTGAGATATCACTAATTCTTAAAAATTCTAATTTCGAACATAAAATTAAAAAAAAAAAATCACCACCCCACCTCTAACCGACCACTTCTGGCGACAAAAAAACTAGTGACATGTATCTAATTTTTAAAAGTTCTAATTTCATATGGAAAATTTAAAAAAAATCAACTCCTAACTCCGACTGACCATTCTCCCACTTACGGTCGACCACTTTCGGCGACCAAAAAAAACTAAGTGAAATGTCACTAAGTTTCAATAGTTGAAATTTGGTACAAATAATTCAAAAAAATCAACTCCTACCTCATGACCGAACACCACCCCACCTCCGTTCGACCCAAAAAAATTCGTGAAATTTCCCTAATTTTTAAAATTTCTATTATGTTATAAAAATTCAAAAATATCAACTTCTACCTCCCACCGACCGCCACCCACCTTCGGCCAACCACTTCCGGCAACCCAAGTCCTAATCCTATCTTCTTCCCAGAAATGCAAGACGCTCAACAAATTTGCTGCCGGTGAGAATTTCAAAAAACTAGTGACACTTTACTAATCTGCAAACAAAAGCAAATCTCACCCAACGGAACTCTGTGGATCCAAGTCAGTTATCAAACTTTGCAATTCTAGCTTTTGTCATCATCAATTTCTCTACAATTTGGTTGGATAAGGGTTCCAAATTAAATTTTTTTCAATTTCATCTTGCTTGCGATATGATTTCGTAATCCCAATGAGTGGGATTTTTTTATCTATTCTTCAGAAGAAAAAAAAACTAGGCCTTAGCCACCGACAACGGCACCGTTGCCGGTAACAGAGGAGGATTGTTGTCGAAAGTAAACTGCTCTGCAATTTGGTTCTATCTGTAGGGAATGCGGTTATGGTGGCAGACAGTGGAGGTGGCAGCGGTGGCCACCTTGATGGAGGTGGTAACAAGGGGGGTGGTGGTCCTGGTGGAGGGTATTGAAGTGGTGGTGGTGGTTATGGAGATAGCAAATGCGTTTGTGAAGTTTCATTTTTTTTTTTTTTTGCCTTATGACTAAAAGGTTCAAAAACCATGTCCTTGTAGCTTCTGTAGAAGAACGCGTGTACTTCCCTTAAAACTAGTAAAATATATTGTATTTTTGACTAATTTTCTCTTTTTTAAAAATGTCAAATGTTTTGGATTTTTGACTAAGTGGCCCTTAATATATTCTCTCAAAAAAAAAAAAAAAACCCTAATATAGTACCCTAAGGAAGCATACATGCAGCGACATCAGCACGATAGGATGAAATTACTATGCCTCCTCCGGTGACTAAACCATTTATTTCCAAACTCATCAAATGAACTCCAAGTGTCCCTTTGATGACGCATCCACTCCACGGTTGCATCAATATTCTATGGCTCCAATAACCCAAAATGGCATCCAGCAAATTATAATTAATTAAGACTTTTGATGGTGATTCCTACTTATTGCCCTTAAGAAGTAAGCATATCAAACACCTGCTGAGCTCTCATTGGCCTTGTAGTGGCTTTCAACCTTCAAAAATTTACCACCCAACTAGTATTTTAATAACGAACATAAGATAATGCTTTTAGATATTTTTATTTTCTAGAAGATTAAAATAAAATAAATAAAAAAGGAAGAGACAACCTTCAAATCATGTCCAAAATAGTGTTTACTTTCTAGCTCTCCCGATCGTAGTACAATCATAGTCACAAGATACGCATGTATAAATGTCGGACCGCTTTTTCACCAACTCTCATATAATTAATTAGTGTTAGGAAGGGTTTCAATTAAATTTTTTATGGCATTTGACATCGCACCTGTAAGTTTGTTTTTAGAGCGGTCGCAGGAAGTGGTGTTGTGTAACCAAATCCATGAAGGCACTCTGGGCCCAACAATCCCTCCCTCACGATGACGCTTCCGCGACTCGATCCCATGACCTCCTGGCTCTGATACCACTTGTCGAACCGCTTTTCCACCAACTCTCCGAAAACCAATTGGTGTTAGAAATGGTTTCAATTAAGTCTTTTATGGCATTCGACATCGCACCCGCAAGTTTGTTTTTAGAGCGGTCGTAGGGAGTGACATTGTGTAACCAAATTCATGAGGGCACTCTGGGCCCAACAGTAAAGACCAGGGTTTACTCTAGATTGGACGGTGATGTCGAGACTCTAAATCTCTAGGCCCCCACACGTATTCCTAATTTATAACGTATCTATTCACTTGGTAGATCATCAATGATAAAATATAAAATCCATTGGATGATTAGTTATGACAACTTGAATTCATTGCATTTTTCAAAAGAATGTAAATTTGATACAGGAAAAGATACTAAGAGTTTTAATTTATGGAATTGTTATTTTAATAATAGATTGATTTAGGCTTAGTTTTTCATTTGATTTTAGCAATTGAGTTCAACAAGTGCTAAAATCAAGGTATTTCAAATAAAAAAATGAAGTAGTTTCATGTATTGTTTTTCAAATTTTTTTCGCATCAAATTAAAGTACTCCTCGTATACTTTAATTCAGCGTGAAAAATTCAAAAAATAATACACGGAAACACTAAATATTTTTTTTTGAAATACCATAATTTTAACACCTACTGAACTCATTTGCTAAAATCGTGATTGATTTTAACAACTGGGCTGCTTAAATCAAATGGAAAACTAAGCCTTAGGATATTTTAATTTTCTACCACTATTAGGTATTAGTCTTAATTTTCATAAGTAGGTTAAGAAAAAAATTATTTTTATTAGTCTTTTTAGTTTTCTGTTTATTGTTTTTCTTGGTTAGCAAGATTCTATTATTTATTAGTTGAGTTAGGGTTTAGTTTATAAATAGGGATGTAAGCCTATGACATTATTTAGCTATTATTCAATAACAATTTCATAGTTAATCTCTTTCTTCTTGTGGATTCAAAAACTCTCGAGAATTCGAGATCTATCTTCATTTGAAATAATACGCTAACTATTCTCTTGTGAATTCCGCAGCGTCAAAATCATATGTGTAAATTGGATCGTCTAGTATGAAGGGATCGAATAGGTTGTTCTTCATAGAAAAAAATTTCCTTAATTTTATAGCAACAAACTCTGATATTCGTGAGTTCAAAAGTTATCACCACCGCGTTATGCAGCTGGGAGTGCACAGGATCACCCTCAAATCCTCTTTAAGAAGTCAAAAAATTGACCACATGGTTAACACCAATTGGCCATGTAGTTGTTTTCAGATATAAAAAAAAAAAATTTGCCACCCACAAATACTTAATTAGTATCCTAAGAGACCTTGCTTTTAGAGCTATTAGTTCTTGATTAGTGTCTAGACGCATAAAGCCCTAGATTACATACGTGGCCATTTAGCAACAACATATATTCTCTAAGAGATTTGGATCCACTTAAGAGCATGTTACCCAATACCAAGGCAGATATTTTGGTTTCCCAAAATACCCTTATTAATGTGCTTAATTATAATATTGCCAACGGCATCTGCTCATGTTTTGATCAATCAGTGCTGATGTTTTGACAAAAAAGCGCAGAACTAGTTTTAGGTTTTGTCAAAAAATAAATTAATATGTATTTTTTTTTATTAATAGAGGTTGAAAAAGTACGAATAACCCAAAAGAATACTTTAATTCTTTTAGTGTCTACTATTATCATAACTTAGGCTGCAACAAATACGCAGTTTGTCGGGTATAACATTATTTGACCTAAAGCAAAATGAAATTATGAACATTGCCATCATTCTATTCTTTACACATCAACATATAACAAAATGGATAAGGGCATTCTGGTAACATCAAATGATCAAGGGCATTATGGGGACCATCTGTATCTCCTAGAGAAAATAAAGTGATGATTTGAAAAGGACCTTAACCTTGAGTAAGTACAATTGTGCTGGTATAAATCTGCAACAAACACAAACCATTATGTCACAGAATATTAAAGACACAAAGCTTATGTAGATAATAAATAATACACAAAGTTGGCTTTTGGGGTTTTAAGGCTTTGGGAGAGTGATGACAGGAGAGTACTTTGGGTGGGGGGTGATAGAAGAAGGGTGGAGGAAGGGGCCTTGGACTGCTGAGGAAGATAGGCAGCTCATTGAGTATGTCAAGTTGCATGGTGAAGGAAGATGGAACTCTGTTTCTATGGTTGCAGGTACTTCATGTCTCTACTTAGTTTCAATCAATTTTCCTAGTTAATCTTTTTTCTTTTTACGGCGATACTATGTAGTCTTTTTACTTCTTATTATCATTTATAACCCCATCGTCTCACACTACGCATGTTCTTCTGAGTCTGTGTCATCTCACATCAATCAATAAGAGCCGACAAGGGAAATTGTGGGGTTAGAGGGCACCAGCCACTAGGGGCACTGAATGATTTTTCGTACCCGTAGTGGTGAGATACGATCCCAGCCCTTGGATGTTTGATCCCAAACTTGGACAAGTTCTTGGACTCCTATGGAAACTTAATATTGTTGCACACCTCACTATATTTCTCCTAGTTCAATCCATACATCAAGTGAGCTTTTGATATTTTTCATAGACAATGAACCGCAGTTGTATATACATGCAAACTAATCGAATTCAGTTATTTTACATCGTACAGATAATAGATACAACCATTACGAATGAAGCTTACGTTGGGCGAACCACATAAATTCAGTTTGGTATTATAATGTGACTCTGTTCCTGTTGTATGTCAAGATTTGAAACTCTTAACACATGTTCATAATTAAATAGCTTGGAAAATAACATATGCTATTCACTTCACATAGTCCAAACTTAAAGCTGTCATTTTCGCCATGACTTAGCTTGAAAATGCTTAGACAAGATTCTAAATTTTTCAAATGATTACCTTTTTTTTTTATTTGATTGAACTTTATAAATATTTGGTTTTCCTTGTCCAGGGTTGAAAAGGAATGGGAAAAGCTGTAGACTAAGGTGGGTGAACTACTTGAGGCCAGACCTCAAGAGGGGACAAATCACCCCACATGAAGAAAACATAATTTTGGAGCTCCATGCTAGGTGGGGAAACAGGTAATTTTCCAACCATAAATTCTGCTGAGTTTTTTTAACATGGATAAAATACCCAAATTATAGATGGTCAAACAAATCGATAACTAAGAGAAATATGCCAAAATTATAGATGGTCAACAATTGCGCGAAGCTTGCCCGGAAGAACTGACAATGAGATCAAGAACTATTGGAGAACACACTTCAAGAAGAAGGCGAAATCCTCCATCAACACTGAAAAGGCAAAAGCCCGGCTTTTGAGACGTCAGCAGTTCCAGCAGCAACAGCAACCACCGCAGCAAATGAACCATCAGCAGTTCCAGCAGCAACAGCAACCACCGCAGCAAATGAACCAAATCGACCTGAAAAAGATTATGTTATTTCTTGATGAAAATGACAATAGACTGCCAACCCTGCCCCAGGTTAGGCAAGACATGCCAACTTTGTATCCCAACAGCACTGCAGAGGAACAAAGCTTCTATTATCCAGTTTTCAGTGGCTATGGACTTGTCCCTGAAACCCACAATGAGGAGAATGTGTGGTGGGATGGGTTGTGGAATCTAGATGATCATGCCCATGGAGATTTGAGCATGGGGTGTGCTGCAAACAAAGCTGCTCTGCACAACTTAGCCACTTCTTTCTATTAAGTCTGAATTATTAGTAATTTACCCAAAAACAAAAGGTCTTAATGTGTGAGTTTTATTTTCTTAATGCATCCTTTGTTTTGTTAATGGTTGTGATTGGAACCAAAAGGTTCCCAATCAGGTGAGAAAATAGTAATGGATGAATGGAGTGTTTTTGTTCATCACCAATGTAATCCAGCCTAATAAATTTGTATCAAGTTGAGAAAGTCATTTACCTTGCCAATTTTAATGTTTGAAGTTCAAATGTGTTGCAATTTTTTTTTTTTTTTATGTAACTCAGGGTGTCTGGATTGCTAACGCGCACCTCAACTAGCAGAGAACCCGATTAAAGCTGATACAAAGACCCTTAGTCCGCATAAGATTTAACAGCATTTGGGAGGCTTCAACATGGACATCATAGGAAATAGAAAATTCCTAAGCCATACCTCTTGGATTACTGTGTTGTGAAGTTGCTACATGAGATATACAATTTGAATGATGGTACGAGTACATGAGATATTTGTCTGATATGGTTAGCGGATATACACCAAATAAAAAGTCAACACGTCTATGGGTACACCAAAAAGGGTACCCCAAATGCAAACCATCACATTCCGAATCGTCCATCTCAGAAATCGACGTTCTAGATTTGAAATGTTCTCTTACCGGTCAAAGTTAGCTTTGACAGGTAAGAAAGCATTTCAAATCCAGAACGTCGAAAAATGCTTTTGGATGGTTGGATTGTGCTGTGCATTTGGGGTCATTTTCCGTAAGAAGTTGTAGTCAATTGTTTTTTTTTTTGGGTGGGGAAAGGGAAAAAAAATGTAGTTAAGTTTGTGTATATATGTATGGCCTCCATTTTATAAAATTAGCGCACTATTTGAGGTTTAAGACCTCCAGTTCAGATGCATTGTTTGATACGTTTAAATATAGGCAAATTAAGCGCTATGTGCCAAACAATTGGGTTCTGTAAATGAATCTTTTTAGAGTAATTCATTCTGTATTATCTTTCCCATGAAATGTTAGATTAAGTACCTAAAATGAAAGGAAAATTGATATTATAAAACGAGAAAATTTTGGGTATTTACCCCAAAAAAAAAAAAATTTGGGTACGGGGAGGGTACCATGTGGTACCGTCTCAGCACATCCAGGCCGCCCAATGCATTCAACCAATGGTCCGGATTGAAAGTGCCATCGGAATTTTAAAAAAATAGAAAAGAAAATAAAAAGTGTGTTTTAATCCGAGCAGTCCAATGCATTTTTAGACGGCTTGAATGTGACGAAGGGGCACCACGTCACCCATACCCTATTTTGCACCCAAAATTTTCTCTTATAAAACACCCTCAATTACAATGTTATGGTATTGTTGAAAATATAAACCTCCATAATGGATGTTTTTGTATGGAATGAACAAATCTCAAAAGAATTACTTATTTTTCCAAACATAGGAGTTAAATGTATCAAACAGTTGAGACACAGCCATTATTAAAGAGGAAGGGCCTTACCTTTATTTCGGATAGCGCCCTAAGCTCAAAAACATGATCCGAGCCATTCATTTTGTAGAACTTGACGCTTACAATAGCTCCGTAGAAAATCAATTTAATCAGACCTGAGCTACTAAGTTAACAAGCCATGGTTTTCTTCAATAAATGAATAACAAATACAATTTCAAAAATACATAGCTAGCTTATTTGATTTGATTAAAAAGATACGGACGTTCAATCGAGTTGATTTTTTACAGGGCTATTTTGCACGTTAAGTTCTACAAAGTGAACAACTCAGATAATGTCTTTGAGCGCGGGACACAATCCAGAACAAAGACACAACAGCCTAGCCCCTAAATCTGATAATTAAGGATGCAAAACATGCAGACTCGTTAAAGGCTTGGCACGGCTCGACTCGTTTAGCAATGGAATTGAGGTCGAGCTTGAGTTTTATGTTCGTGTAGTAAACAAGCTTGCTCAACACTCCAAAACTCAGCTCAACTCGACTGGAAAGAACTCGGTCGTTTGCGGATGCTCATTTAGTGAATGAGTCGGAGTCAGCTTGTCAATGATTCGGCTTATTTGTAGACAAACCAAGCTCAAGCTTGAAATTTAGGGACTTGGGGTGGGTGTTGTGCACCTGGGTGTGGACTCCTCGGCCGTCCGATTATGTTTTGGTTGGCTTGGATGCATTCGGCAATTTTAATTTACTTTTATCGGTTAAAAATTAAAACACATTCGGACCATCCAAAACCAAATCGGACAGCCAAGGGGTGCACAGCACAGTGCATCACACCCAAGTGCACAACACCCACCCCGTTTCCGAAATTTAGACTCATTTAGTAAATTAGCCAACCTCTGCTGTATTGTTCCAATTTGTTATCTTTATCAAAATAGTGGATTTTTTTGGACTTTTTTTTATGATTAATGTGTTCCCCGAGAGCATGGGTTGGTTTTGAATTGGGAAGTACCTCTGCCCCAACGGTCCACAAAAACAGAGAATCTCTGTGGATTGGTTCAAAAGAAGAAACATCAAACCATAGGACTCTCTACTTGCCAAAATTGAGCCCCAAGTAGAACATTAAATGCCTCCTCTGCATTGGATGATTGATTTCGAATTCCTAATCTGATTAGAATTCTATCTTCACTATATTTTCCCAATTCCAGAATCAAAAAACCCTAATTTCACCTCTCTTTTGGTCACAGAAGAACAACAATGGCTCCTCTCAAAGAAAAGAAACAAACCCATAATTCCCATGTCCCATCCTTCCCATCTTCCACTCACAAATTATCACTTCAAAAATACCCACTCTTGATTTTACTTCCCAATGAAGAACAAGAAGAAGAAACCCACAAAGACTACTCTGTTTCATTCCTCAATCTTAAAGGCAAAAGGATCCACCGAACAAAAAACAACTTCACTCAACAGCTACGTAACAGCCGTTGTGTCGGTTCGTCTCACGGGTGGCTAGTCCTCTTAGACGAACGGGCGAACCCCTGTCTCTTCAATCCCTTTTCGTGCCATCGGATTTCGCTTCCCCCAAAAGAAACTCTTCCCCACGTAATCAGTGTTACCGGATCAGCCGAGTATGGTTTCGATATCGAATACATTCTTGGTGTTCGTAAATCACGTGTGAGTCGTTCAGTCACGGCAAAAGAGATACAAGAGTGTTTGATACTCAAAGCTATTCTTTCTTCCGACCCTTCTCATGGCAACGACAAGGACTATGCAGTCGTGGCAATTTACGGGTGTGAAGCAAAAGTCGCGTTCTGTAAACATGGAGACAGCGTTTGGACCGATCTTGAAGGGAAAAAGGGGCCTTACTGCGATATCATATGCCACAAGAATCAGCTTTTCGCGCTGTCCGATATTGGTTCAGTTGAATCATGGGATTTCAGCACTCCTTTGCTTGTCAAAACAATGGATTTCCATCCCTTCTATATTTTCCCCAAGAGTGTGACAGAAACTGCTCTCTTGTACAACGACAGAAATCGTTTTTCTAGCCAGTGCTATTTAGTCGAATTGTGTGGTGATTGCTTGCTTGTTAAGAGGCATATTGGCGAGTTTGTTAGCGATGAAGGCGAGGCTGTTTGCGAGGCAGATCTTTTGAGCGATAAGTGCAGCCACCCTTTGGTTTACCCTTACAAGACTCTAGAGTTCACGGTTTACCGGCTCAATATCATTCAACGAACATGGGAAGAGGTGGAATCTTTAGGTGATCGCGCGCTGTTTGTGGGTGGAAACCACTCGATGTCACTATCTACCCCCGCGGCTCAATATCCATCATCACACTGCCAGAGGAACTCTATTTATTTTACAGACGATTACTGGGACAGGATGAATGAGGACTACTCATATGGAGGTCATGATGTGGGAGTGTTTAGCTTGGATGATAAGAGTGTTAAACCACTCAAGAATCTTAATCTGCCGCAGAGAGTTGATCCACCACCCTTCTGGCTTGTTTCCAATATGTGACAGTGGATTCTACTCTTGTCTGTTAATTTATCCAATGTAAAACATTAGCTAGCCAATTTTGTACATCAGTGGCATTCAGATCTTGGACACAATATAATGTTGTAAGTTTTGTGGTAAGTTAGATTCATGAACTTTTAAGATATGACTTTGCAGCTTTTTATGCTTTGCATTCTCAAGCATTGAGTCTATTTTTGACATTTGTACCATTTATCACCATGTAATAACGAGGTGCAGACCAACCAACCTCTAACCAAAATTCGAAGTCAAGTTTCTTTTGTATGCTGTGTTCGAATAATTAATTCGTGTTTGTGCTGTTTGTGTTTTTCCTTGAGAAATCTCTTTGCAAAAGACATTCTGAAGTATCCAAAAAAATATATCTCTCTCTCTCTCTGCAAATCTGTTATCCAAGCAAAACGTTAGTTTATGAAGATAATTTAAAGCATTCCCAGATTTCTGTCTGCTAGATAAAGCCCAAACTACTCCTAGTGTCCTTTCCCAGTTTCCTTGAGTGTATTGTAGTAGATTGTGTGGTAATGTCAAAGGGAGTACAATTCCTTTTCTGGTGTGTGCAATATGTGATCCATTGACTTAGGCTTGGTTTTCCATTTGCTAAAATCAAGTGGGTGATTTTAGAAAATGAAGTGGGGAGGTGATTTTATCTTCAATGAATCTGGACATAACCAAGCCTTATTAGCTCATCTAGTTTTTCTTCTACTCCATCTGGTAAGGGTTAGTTATAAGCACTTGGTTTTGTGGAATACTGCTGTAAGGATGTATGGACCAGTTTTGTAATCCCATCAGCATCCATGGCAATGTCAGGTTAACTATATTAGACTCAAGAACTTAATCGGAACTTTTGCAATCTCAAGCATTTGGGCTATTATTTGCCATGTGGGTTCTTTTGTGAGCTATGTTTGGAAAATGAAATTCGTGTTTTTGTTTTCTTTTTCTCCCTTTAGCACATCCTTTGCAAATTTATAATCTGAACACAACCTTAGCTTATTAAAGCATTACAAGATTTACGTCTGCTATATAAAGCCCAAATGAGTCGTGTTGGCACTTTCAGCATTTCCTTATTTTCTAATTCAGTAGTTCTTCATACCAGACCCATCTCACTTGGAGATATTATCGGGGTGGCATGTATCAAGCAACAGCGCTCGGTAACAGGAAAAAAATTTGTTCACCCTCATCAAAAGAGGGTGAACAAAACCCTCATCCTGATTGGTTGAAATGGTGTTGGATCTACAAAAAATAGTGTGGATCCCACCATAAAGTGATGTCATGTTAACTAAAAAGTATATTGATTTCATGGACCCCACACCATTTCAACCAATCAGGGTGAGGGTTTTATTCACCCTCGTTTGCTGAGGGTGAACAAATTTTTTCTCTCGGTCACATGTCCACTGAACATCATCAGTGATGCCATTAACCTAAACGGTTACAAGTGAAGCCAAGCAATCGTGCCAGGCACAAATGACCTAGAGAGGAAGGACAAACTACATATATAACTTCGGGGATTAATCTATGGAAAATGACCAAAAAATGGTTTTTAAAAGTAAATATTCCAATTTCATGGTAAGGTTTTTGGAAATGACCAATAACATGAGAAGGAAAAAAATAATTTCACATACATGGCACCAACATTTCGACTGACATAAATACCCCCAGGTAAAAAAAAATCCCCAATAATTTCCCCCTCCCCATAAACCCAGTTCCTGCATACATGTAAATCAAATAGCTTTGGACATGTGGGTCGGTTCAAATCCATGTTTCAAAACCGATGCATGGACTGCCGAACTTGTTTCACATCCCAACAACTGTGCACAGGTGCGAACCAAGAAATTAAACTTGGATTTACTTTTGGATCAATGCACATGTTTCAATGGTGAAGAATTCAAGTCATATGGTAGAGGATCCAATGGAGCTGTGAGAATTCGATTTTTGTTTGTGGCAATTTGGGAAGAGGAAACAGATTGTTTGTGGTTTGGTGAATGATAGGCCAATTTAGTAAGATTTGCACACAAGGTGTTTGTTGAAATGCCCACAAAGTGTTTGTTGGAATGCCAACGTCTTTATTGAAGTTAAGATTTTCACAAAAGAGTGAGCAAATTATATTGAAATGAAACAATGTTGTACCTTGATTGAACTTACATGGTTTCCTTTGAAAGTAAAATTGCACCCTGAATTTATGTTTTGGAAAAAATAACCATTGCTCCTTAACGGAAATAATGTTGCACCTTGAGTTAATTACCATTGCACCTTTTGTAAATTTCATTGCACCCGACTGAGGAAGATAGAGTTGTCCTAAACCTAACTTTTTATTTTGAAAATTATATTCATTGCTCATTGAATGAACAACGTTGTACATTGACTGAAAAACCTACATTGCCAGTGTGAGATCAAAATACCCTTCTCATTTTTTAAGCCTAACACACACACACCCTTCCAATTGTTCCTGGAAATATTAGCTGCCCAAAGTTGCATCATGCATGCAACAACATTTCATTGTGAATGAAAAAGCTTTGCATCTTCCAATAAAAGAATTGCACTCATGTTAGTCCCTTGCCAGTGTGATATCAAATCTTTTTTGGACGGACAATCTCAAAATTGCACCGTGGATGCAAAAAAATTGCACTGTAAATGAAAACTCTTGCACCTTGCAATAAAATAATTGCACTCATGTTAGTCCAACTTGCCTTGTCAGTGTGAGATCAAATCAAATCTTTTTAGACAGGCAATCTCAAAATTGCACTGGTTATGCAACAACTTTGCACTGTAATCCTTCAAAAAAAAATTGCACTATAAATGAAAAACCTTGCACCTTGCAATAAAAGAATTGCACTCGTGTTAGTCCAACTTGCTTTGCCAATGTGAGATCAAATCATTCATTTTTGGACGGACAATCTCAAAATTGCACCGTGCATTCAACAATATTGCATTGTAAATGAAAACCCTTGCACCATTTTGGATCAATTATGAATGTGATTTTTTGGATCATTTATGAATGACTTTTGGCCTTCAGGATTTAAGAGTGCGTTGCATTCCATTTTGATACGTAATTGAGGTACGCAAACTTGCCTTGCCAGTGTAATATTAAATCAAATCGTTTTGGACGGATAATCCCAAAAATTCACCATGCATGCAACAACATTGCACTGTAAATGAAAACCCTTGCACCTTGCAATAAAGAAATCACATTCATGTTAGTCAATCCTTGCAACAACATTGCACTGTAAATGAAAACCTTTGCACCATTGGTTTGTCAATCCCACTTTTTCAAATGAGGAAAACAACAGTTGCTCTTTGTATTAATAAATTTTGCATGTTAAGTGAAATAACATGACACCCTTTGACAATAATATTGCACTAGAATAAGGACAACTGGTTTGCTAATGTTTTGTCTCAATCCCACTTTTTATATTAGGAAAACAAGATTTGCTCCTTGTATTAACAAATTTTGCACCTTGTATGAACAAACATTGCTCCTTACCTCAAACTCATTGCAATAGGTTATGCATTTGCTCCTTGAGTGAATTAACATAACACCATTTGAGAATAACAATTATTCCTTAAACAAAAAAAACGTTGCATCTTAGGTTATGTCAACTTGTCAAAATAATGTGGTGGTGTGATACATAATTTGCATCTTAGGAAAAATAACCATTGCTCTTTAAATAAAACAATGTTGCACCTTGAGTGAAGTAACTTGGTACTCTTTTGAGAACAACTTTGCACCGAATGAAGAAAACAACATTGCTCCTTATATTATCAAATTTTGCACCTAACGTAAAAAAAAATGGCACTATTTGACAATAATAGTGCACCGGAATAAGGACCTAATTTGATGGTAGATATTCATGATTATTATTATTGTACATGCAAGTAAGCCAAATAGTCAATCATGAAGGCTGTCACGCCCTCAAATTTGATAAAACAAATACAAATAAAATTCACCGTAAAATAAGTCAAAAGTCATACATTTATCCTTTGAATAGTCAAAGTCATAATAGATACATTCTCACCATAAATAGTCAACAAGTTCTAAGCACGGGTACCCATAATCCCAAAAGCACAAGTATCAAGTGTAAGAGTTATTACATTAACCAAACCATCAAAAGATTAATAAATAGAAGTTACAAAACCATCTTTCAAAAAAATATGAAGCAAAGATGGAAAAATAACTTCATGCTCAATGAATCCAATGCTATGCATCCACACCCCACGCATCCATCTCATGATCCTTGCTGAGTACCTGAAAAATTGATAGGTTGAGCTCACTAGCCCAGTAGAAAAACCATTTTACTAACACTAGGTGTATAATGATGATGATCACACCGGGATATGAAATGATTTGAATGAGATATGCAATGTATAACACGGAAGTTGATACGAGTACTAAGTGACCACAAGGCACCCAAGTGTCCAAATATGTGTCCAAGTATCCAAGTTTCATCAAAACACCAAAGTGGTTATAAAACGCCTCATTTCCAATCTTTCATAGCAAATATATATATATATATATATATGTGTGTGTGTGTGTGTGTGTGTGTGTGTGTGTGTGTGTGTGTGTGTGTGTGTGTATCCTTTTGTTTTCAATAGGGAATAAATCCCTCTGCCGGATTTCTCGGGCTCTGAACACCCCTGCCGGATTTCACGGGCTCCGAACACCCATGGCCAGGGACGCACCGAAAGGTGGCCCTAGTATTCATAGTCATTATTCTCAAAAACCTTTACAAACATCACATTTCTTTATAAACGCCTCAATTTTTACCAAAAATGTTCACCAACTCAAAATAGTGCATGTCTAATAAGCATAACTTAGTGTTCAATAAAATCACGTGTCAAATCCTTAGTTTAAGGGTTTCAAAGTGGATTTGAGTGTTATCGTAGTGCCATGGGTCAATCATAAGAAGATGTGGACGATCGGGAATCAAATGGACATCAAAGGATGGTCGAAAACCACCCCAAAGGCAAGGGTGGCTGCTGGAAATTTTCGGGACAAAGAAAGAATGAACGAAGAATCGTATGCAGATTTTCACCTCTAAGGTGTGGAATTTCAACCCAATCACAAATGAGATAGTTTAGGCTCAAAATAGAGATGATATGCAACAATTAAACATGGAGGGAAGTCAATTTCACTCACAATTTCATCAAACAATAAGCACATTCATAGATCAAAGAACCTAAGTTGAGAAAACCCACATAATTGAGGAAAAACATGATTTACTTGAAATTGGTGAGCAAGACAAGAGTATGTGCAACAAATCAACAATATACAACTAGAGAGAGTAGAAATTTGTTCCCTACCTCAAGGTTTTGCTTGAAAATGGTGGAAAAATGGAATCCTAGGTTGAGAAACCTTCAAATCCCGAAATCCAAGAGAGCTTGATGTTTCCAATGTGAAGATCTTGAAGTTTTGAGGTGAATTGAGGTTAAAAGCATAAGGTTTGAGGTAGAGATGAAGAGAGAAGGTAGAGGGGTGATTTTAGGGCTTATTTCGTGGTTATGGAGTGGAGAAATGGATATAAGACCCTATTTATAGAAGAAAATGTCGGGCTCAAAATTCGCAGAAAATGAGGCTGGATACCGGTATCAAGAAAAACGCATACCGGTATCTAGGATTTCTGATGACCCAAATGAAGCTAGATACCAGTATAAAAAAAAAAAAGCCATACCGGTATGTAGACTTTCTGACCCGCTGGATACCAGTATCAAAAAAAAGCCGTACCGGTATCCAGAATTTTTTTTTTATTTAAAAAAAACCACATTTACCAATCTGGACTCCAACCATTTCTAACACAATTTAGAACGTTAATCCACTCATTCAAATTATTTAAAAATGAGTAAAATATATAAAGAATTTCTTAGAAATTTCGGGTCTTTACAAAGGCAGACAAAATAACAAAGAAACCAACCCAAGGAATTCTAAAAATAGAAACTAAGCAATCAATTTACAAGTCCTGCAAGCGAAATCAAACTCATAGCAACCTCCGCTATGTGAGGGAAACGGGACAAAAGCAGCAAATTAACAGCTAATTGTATCCAAAATACAGACAACTATCAGCTATTTCCAGTCACTTGAATTGGAATTCACCCAATTATATACAAATTCAAGTCCTATGAGCTAGTTTTGCAGACAATTCACAATTAACAGACAAAGAAATGCAAAATAATTCGTTTGAAAGGGAAAGAACAAGCGAGAGACCTGTTGGGAATCCGGTTTGCAAATATGTTGATGGCGTCGTCTCCATAGAAAAATCAAGAACAATAAACTACATTCAAGGCACGTTATAACAACGTTTTCCTAAAGACAGTATTTGCCCCCACCAATTCGAGTGAATTTGGTGTGCACCGGGTTAACAGCAAATCTGCCTTCAAGATACAACGAAACCAAACTCGAGGTTCTTTTCTGATTGCATTTGCACAAATGAAGACAGACAAAATATCCACTAAGGAAGAATAAGAGAATCAAGAACTGATATTCTGTTTCTGCAGAATAACAGAATAACAGTATACCTAAAATTCTAGGAATAGAGTGTGTAGAGAGAGAGCAATTCGCTGTGAAATTTCTGATGTTTTCCTGTATATCAAATGACTTTACAAAGTGCCTATTTGTAGATTTATAGGTACCCCTTTATGAAAGATCATGTCTTTAGAAGACACCTATTAGAATAATCGTGTCTTGTCAATAGACACTCATTAGAAAGGGTCATGTCCATTCGGTAAAGTCACGACTTTATGTGAAAATGTGTTGCACCCTTTCACATAAATCTCTCTCCACACCCTTTTTACAAAATCCCCAAACCAAAATTATTTATTATTTTGAAAATCTCCAACAATCTGACGCCCCTTATCAATCAAACAAATTTGTTGTATCAGATTGTTTGTTTCAAACTATGAATCTGTTGTTGAATTTGAAACTGCAAAACACTTTGGGATGCAAGACGTTAGACTTTACGGCGGTGACGCCACGGTGGATCTTGAAGGAAGGTATGTAGAAGAGGTGGCTCTCAAGGGTGTTCACCACTGCCTGTCGAAACACTTCCCTGTTGTGGGCTTCTTGTGCTGCGTCCATTTCTGCCAATCCAAAGCCCAACCACACAACGATTTGGGGTGAGGTTTAGTCTCAGTGTATCACTGTAGTATTTATAGCTGAATATCTTTACGAGTAAAGTCAGTTGAAATACAGTGGGGTGGATGTTGTCGGAGCACTTCCCTGTTGGTGGCGTTCGTCGGGTGTCGGACGCAGTAGTGGTGTCGCTCCTCTCTCCCTCTCTGTGATATGACTGCAACGAAGAAAAGGGGGAAATTTGGAGGGGAATGAGAGAGGGAAAATAGGTAGGGTATTGTGGGCATGGCTTGCATAAATTACCATGTATGTGTAATTTTTTTTTCCTTGCCATGCTTTAGTCATTTGTGAAACCATGAGCATCTTTTGGTCATTTTTTACCCCTTTTTACCATGTTTTAGTCATTCTCCCATTAATCTAAGAGGGCGTTTGCCAACTATCCTCCACCCGAGTCTAGCTTAGGCATTGGAGTGTCCTTTGGCTGGATTCAGTTGGACGGTGCTAACAGTTGCTTCTCTTGCAGGCTAGTTAAGTAAGGCCGGCTCAAGACTTATGGAGGTCTTAAAAAAAAAGACTTGTGAATCCAAGATAACATCAAAATATGTAACTTTAGTCTAATACAATCACAAAGTATATGTAAATATATAACAAATATCCATTAAGAGCTCCCTTACTTTCTATGGTGCAAAATTTTTTGTTTGGGATCAAATTTCGGCGATCTGAACTATTAGATGTGTTTAAAACATATTTTTAAGATCTAACGTGAGGATTAGTAAAAAACTAATACCCAGAAAGATTTGATCCAAGCCGTTTTCTATAAAATGTGTATATGTACATTTTTATCAAAAACTGCTCGGATCAAGCCCTTTTGGGTTTCTTTTTTTTTTTATTTTGTTGATGAATCCTAGCATATAACCTAAAAAATGCATTTTAAACACATCTAACGGTTCGGATCGTTGAAATTCAATCTCGAACGAAAAATCCCGCACCATAGCTTAAAACATTCGCAATCGGAAGAAGTGAAAAATCTGGACTACAAACCTCAGCCGTTGGATTAAATCCAATGGCTCTAATAAGAGATGAACATTAAAACATTCGCGGGTTGTGGAAGCGGGTAAAAAGCACTCACGGGTCAATACCTGGGTCACTATTACACCTGGGTCTTATCCTCCCCTCACATTCCACACATTCCACACGAGCGAGCGAGCGAGAGAGAGAGAGAGAGAGAAAATGGCGACTATGGCGAACCCATCTCCCAGATCCCGAAATGCTCGCCGAACTGGATCTCTCTCTCACACTCTCTCCCTCCCTATTTTTCTGTCTCTCGATCTATCTTTAAAACCCCTATTTTTCTTTTTAAGTTCTATGTAAATTGAAACCCTAGAGGGCCCCGATCGAAGAATCGAACCACCACCAACAATCAGGTATGTGTGTGTGTGTGTTTCAATTTATTATCTAAACCCTAGTTTTTTTTTTTTTGTAAACCCTAGTGTTTTTAAAAACATAAAATCAGGGTAGGTTTTGGATTCCTAACTGACGCAAGGGTTGAAGATTGGAAAGCAAATGGAATTTTTCCTACATGTTTTAGCATAAACCAGGGTAGGTTTTGGATCACTATGTTTATGCAGATTTTTTTAAAAACTGATTTTATGCAGATTGGCTATGTTTCTTGGTAGGGGCTTTCTTTACTTGAATATACATTTTCCATCTAGTGGTATGAAGAATGGAAAATGAGCTTGTTCTTAGGTTTGAACTATTTGATTTTTCATGAGCCTTTCTAATGTCAGTTGCTTGATTGTTATTGGGGTTTTGTCGTTGCTCTCAGAATTGTTGTATGTGTATCTAGTGACAACCAATTGACCTCTTTTAAGTACAAAGAAATTACAAAACGAAGAGAGTGATCAATGAGGTTAACAATGTATCAATGATCAATGAGGTTGGCTATCCCTTTCAATGTAGACATACAAGATTTTCAGATTACTAGTTTTGTTCGGCAAAGTATTGGTTTCTTAATCTTGTACTCCATTTCCTATGATCTGACAACCCCAAATAGAGCTCGAGGGTCTGATGCAGAAAATGACTCAACAAAAAATGTGAAATTCTATAGTTTCTTGCTTGTAGATACCTTAGATGTGAAAAACATCCAGGATCCATACATGTTTCTGTTGAGTTTGGTAACTTCTTTGCATAGTAAAGAGGCATGTGCTTGTATATTTTCGCTGGCAGGAACTTGGCCTAAGCCCCTCAATTACAGTTCATGCTGTTCTCCATGACTGGATAAGGCAAATTGATGGGAAGCTCAGTTTCCTTGGGTTCATCAAATTGTTACATGGTGTATCCAGCAGAGCCCTTGCAAAGGCAAAACAAAAAGCTAAACATGCTGGTGAAAATATCTAGGAAGTATACTTATATGCTCTTTCCAAACGAAATGAGTGAGAAGGCATTCACAAAGCCAGGAGCTTTGATTCATTTTCAAGGGCTTGACTCGTTGGGAAGTTTGGACCCCTACAATTTGATTTTACTGAAGTATTGGCTCATCATTCGTTGCTAACAAGGAACTTGGCGCAGAATCTGGACATTCATACTGCTGTTTGTATGCAAGTGTATTCATTCGCATTGTATTTTCCTCTGTTATTAAAAAAAGTGTATTTGCATTGGTTTCTCTCAGAAGTGCAATGAAAATTCCTTTTTTTTATTGTGGCCATTTGTTTCACTAGAATTAAGATATAGAGAATGGAAAAAAACTGTTGTTTGTTGCATTTGGAAAAGTTTTAGTCCCACTGAGTGGCTGTTCCCCATATTCTCTACTAAGAATCTGCACAACTTGTTTTCGTCTGTAACAAAAAGCTCAAAAAGTTAGGAGGAACGGCTACTAAGATTGTTGACACTGGATGATCATGCAGGAAATGAATCTATTGCTTACACAAATGTGAAATATGAAATATGAAATGTTGTCTCTAGCATAGGAAAAACATAACATCTGTAACAAACGACCCAGCTATTTAGATTGCCAATTGTCCGGATTACGAAACAGACCAAACAATGCTTGTCATCTCTCTCACGTGCAGCGCCGTATTGCATGGAGTGCAAATTTGTTCATCAAGGTGAGGGTGTACAAATTTGCACCCTACTGCATGTGGGGATGGAAACATTTACCTCCAAAGTCACAACTTATATTGAATTAACAATCCAACATAGACTTACTTTTATCAGTATCAACATCCAATTCCATGATCACAAGTTACAAACGATGATACGATGATACAATTCCGAAGGTACTACTTTCCCTTGTGTTTGTAAGCGTCTGATGCCCATAGCTAACAAAATTTTGCTCAGTATGCAACAAGCTCAAAATCAAAGCATAAGAACTTCATATAACTGATAAGCAACGTTTTGCACAAATGTTGGACTAGCATGCCCCACTTTCTCCAAGTAAAACTAAATCATTTCTTGGTTTCAATCCCAAATTTTCCCATGAACTACAACACGCATTACTTCAGAAATCGAAGACTAACTAAAAAAATCTAACACTAATGCTCTCCTCCAGCTCCTTCCAAAGCTCTGGCTCTGGTTCCCTCGCAATCTGTGTAACATCAACAATGGCAGGTGGTCAATTATAGTTGATAATTTACCCAGTAGACAATGACATAAAAAAACTACTAAAACACTAAGCCCAAGAAGAAGCTGACGGTCAATTGGTAGTCACTAGATACACATACAACAATTCTGAGAGCACCATCAAAACTCCAAAAATAATAACGCAACTGACATTAGAAAGGCTAGTGAAAAATCTTTACAATATCTAGCAACTGACATTAGAAAGGCTCATGAAAAATCAAATAGTTCAAACCTAAGAGCAAGCTCATTTTCCATTCTTCATATCACTAGATGGAAAATGTAAATTGAAGTAAAGAAAGCCCCTACCAAGAAACTCAGCCAATCTGCATAAAATTAGTTCAAAAAAAAAATCTGCATACACATAGTGATCCAAAACCTACCCTGGTTTACGCTAAAACATGCAGGAAAAATTCCATTTGCATTCCACTCTGCAATCCTTGCGTCAATTAAGGATCCAAAACCAACCCTGATTTTATGTTTTTAAAAACACTAGGGTTTAATAATGAAAAAAAAAAACCTAGGGTTTAGATAACAAATTGAAACACACACACACAGACCTGATTGTTGGTGATGGTTCGATTCTTCGATCAGGCCCTCTAGGGTTTTGATTTACATCGAACTGAAAAAGAAAAAGAGGGGTTTTTAAGATAGATCGAGAGACAGAAAAAGAGGGAGGGAGAGAGCGTGAGAGAGAGAGAGAGAGAGACCCAGTCCAGCGAGCATTTCGCGATCTGGGAGATGGGTTCGCCATAGTTGCCATTTTCTCTTTCTCTCTCTTTTATTCTGTGGAACGCATGAAATGAGAGGGGAGGATAAGACCCGGGTGTAATAGTGACCCAGGTATCGACCCACGAGTGCTTTTACCCACTTCCAGAACCCGCAAATGTTTTAACGTTCTTCTCTTATTAGAGCCGCTGGATTTCCAACGGCTGAGGTTCGAAGTCTGGATTTTTCACTTCTTCCAGTCGCCTAGACTAGATGTATACTAATCTGGGATATGTACACTTCCAGAACTCACTTTTGTGATCTCCGAGGTTATAAAATAAAATAGGAAGTTTTGTATATGAATAGTAAGTCAAAAGCATACCAAATTGAAGATAGTCAAAGCCACCAAGGCCAAAACACGTGCTAAGTGTCATACGGTACTTTCTGTCACGACCCAAATTCAGCGGATTTGATCATCGTGACCAACTAGTGAGTCTGTCTCATAAAGGCTTCTATTGTTACCCTTTTTTTTTCCTCAAAAGAAAATAAATTGACGTGTGGAAGCAATAATAAATTATTAGAGTCTTTTATTCATTATGCTAACGGCAAAGTGGGTTAAGTTTTTTTTTTTTTTTCCTTATTCAATACGTGACCTCAAGCTTAATAATATAGGTATTTGGCCTGTTCTTCTATTTTTGATTACCTGAAAAGGCAAGATTGCAATAACATAAGCCACTGCTTGTGTGAGATTATAAATTATCAGAATTACATGATCTACCATTGAATTTTTTTTATTAGAATAAACTTTTTGTCAATGAACCAAAATCATGGCATGATCAGTTTTTCAAGGTTCAAACTGTAACCAAAATTCACAAACACACTTGTATATAACATAACATGCAATAAACATATACGATATACCATCCAACGATTTCCGCCAGCTATGAGGGAGCAACCCCCAATATAACATCTTGAATTGATCAATTCAGTTGGACACCTCGCTGTGCCCCTTTCCATTCCACCCTTATAACACCGTTCCGATTGGTATCTTTAACTTCCCCCAGATTCAGGGACATTATTGAATCGAAAAACGCATCAAGGAATTTGAGACTAAAAAAGCAACACAAGTGTCGAAATAGAGAGTTTTTTTTTTTTTTTTTTGGTGACCAAAAGAAATAACTTCATTAAGCTTTGAAAGCAACAGAAGACAAACATCCTAACAAGGTTGGCACCTTTGCTAGTTCAGACAATCATATGGCATCCAAAGCCCTAGGAACACAGGGATGGCAAGAAGCTAACCCGTAGCAACGAAAATACAACACAAAATGAGAACCATTTGTACATCGGGAAAACTGAATAAATGACGCAGCATCCCAGGCTCCTAGCACCGACGATCAAATTGCCACAAGAACCAGCACCAACTTAGGCAGAAACTTCGCGGTCGATATAGTCTCAGGTCCCTCCTCAAAACCTTAGAATTCTTTCGAAAGTCTCTGAGAACCATACCTGACTTCACCAACCAAACCAGAAATGCAAAATTGAAGAAAACAGCTGAAACTGAAGCAGCATCAGTGACATAGACTTTTCATCTTTAGTAGAAACAGCAGCAGAAGAATCATACCAAACAGCAGCAGCAACAGCATCGGATGTAGTGGACATCATCAACCGACAACCATATTTAGCTTAAGTAGGAGAACCTCAGGAGATCTATCAGCAGCTTAAGTATCAACATATCTACAGCATTCGTCAATCTGCCCGAACAATACACGCCACAAACACACACCCCTGCACACAGACAACTAGTTAAATACAGGTTGAGTTTCTCTGATCCAGAGAACTTGCAGAAATACCAACCATCCTGTTGTAATTGCATTCAACTTTGCAACAATCATCTAAAGCAATAGCAGATAAAAAAACCAAACTATTAGAGTTCGAGCTCGTTAAAGGTCATTCCAAATCAGATTGATAGGTAACCAAATAATGAAATGAAGCTTCAACACTTTTTTGAAGCTCCTTAAGTTTTCAAATCAAGCTCGAACAAGTTACTGATCTGTTCTTTCATCAAGCTACTCACGATCAGATCGGTAAAAGCTCGTGTGAGATGGTCTTCCCTAATTAACAAGCCAGCCTCAATAGATTTTCAAAGCTCGATAAGTTTTCAAACAAAGTCTAAAAATCCACTGCTGGCCTGTTCAGTTCATTTATCAGCCATATTTAAAGCAAACAAATCACGACAAAATTTCAAGAGATTGGAAACATTTCCGTTCAAAAAGCTTCCTCTTTTTTGTTGATAAGGGTAGGGATCAAAGTGACTGACATTGTAGAATGTAGACTAGGAAGTCAACGGAAGAGACTGACAGAAATTGAAACTCCAAAAACATCTTAACAATTTCAGCATAGCTCCACTGAATCAAGATAAAGCAGCATTCTTAACGAGTCTTAGGTGGAAAATGCATGCACCAAAATATAAAAAACGTCATGCTTCAGGAACAAGCTTACTCGAACCTCGACGAATTCTTGGGACCAAATTCCCACCATCCACTGATAGGAAGTTCGTTTAGATACACTAGAATAGTCAAGTAAGCTTATATCTCCACATTAAATGACACTTCCATTACATATTTGTGCAAAAGGATTAATTACTTCAACAGTCTCGAATACTAATTTTAATTGAAATGCAGCTCATAATCACCTGAAATTGAAATCAACTTTGAATGATGAATAAACCAGTATCACGCACTATGAATCAGGCCCTGTTTTGCTATCTCTCGGCACAAGATTTTGGATCAATTTCAGAAAAACGGTTATCCCCACCATCAACCGAGAGTAAATCTACCAATATGGACATGGTAGATGCATCTGCTGAGAACCTCCTATTGATCATTTCTTGGAGAAGTACCGTAACCTTGTGTTGATCTCCTCTCTTCAGGAATGCCCGAACCACAATATTATAAGCGACATCATTTGGTTGGCACCCATCTCTCTCCATTCGCAAGAGTAACTCCTCAGCTTCATCCAACAAGGTCTCCTCGCAAAGTCCACCAATCATTGCAGTGTAAATCCTAACATTGGGTTTCAAACCTTTTACTGAAAGGGAACTAAAAAGTTCCCTTGCGTATTCGATTTTCCCAGCTTTGCACATGCCATTTATGAGGATACCGTAAACAACAATATTAGGAGTTATACCGTGATCTTGCATTGAACGAAACACCTCTACTGCCTTCACGATTTCGTAGTTCTTGAAGAAGCCGTCTAACAAAACCGCATAAGTTAAAATGTCGGGATTTTGACCTCTACGAATCATCTCGTGAAAAAAATTATCTGCATCATCGCACCTCCCTAAGGTAAACAGCCCCTTTAATAAAGTGGTGTAAGTGATAGTACTAGGTTCTAATCCTCTATAATCCATTTCTCGAAAGAGATGCATAGCTTCGTCCATATTCTTCCTCTTGCAGTATCCATTGACCAAAATATTATACAACAACAACAACAATAACATAACCCATTTAGTCCCCAATAATTGGGGGTATGGGCGGGGGATGGATAGGAGACAGACCTAACCTTTGGCAATAAATGCACAAAGTGGCTGCTCCCAGAATACCACTGAAACAGATGGATTGGAGACAGACCTAACCTTTGGCAATAAATGCACAAAGTGGCTGCTCACAGAATACCACTGAAACAGTGGTCCCCCTAAACCGTCGCGTTTGTTGCGGAATCATGCCCTCAAATCAAAGCCAAAAGGCATCAGAGAGGGCAGACCCAAGAATCATTTTGATTTATGTGCACATTACCATGCTTCTTTCATTCAACATCCAGAGCATTGGCGTTGCACAATATTGACCAAAATATTATAACTATAAATATTAGGCTCCATACCCTTATCCGCCAAGGAGTTGAGCACTTGTCTGGCTTTGTTCATGTGTCCTTGCAAACAATATCCACCCATAAGTGCATTGTAAGTGACTACATTGGGTTCCTCACCTCTTTGAATCATGATCGCGAGTATAACTTCTGCTTCTTCAGTCTTTCCCTCTTTACAAAATGCATCCACCAACATGGTATAGGTTACAACATTTGGAACAATGTTTTGCTCTATCATGTGGCTCAATATTCTTGTGGCATCCATCCATCGACCTAATTTGCATAACCCGTCGACCAAAGAGGTATAGGTAACCACGTCTGGCGTAACATCCCACTCTCTCATCTCTATTAAGAGCCTCGAAGCATCATCTGCATTTCCATCCTTACACAGGGTGTCGATAATTGTGTTATACATCACAACATCAGGCTTAAAGTTCCATTTTTGCATACTCCTTACCAACTGTACAGCCATTGTAGTGTTTCCAAGTTTACAAAGCCTGTTTATGATGGTCCCGCACATAACCTCATCAGCTATAATGTCTCCATATTTTATCAACCTTAGGAACAATTTCACCGCATCAATAGTGTTATCTTGCAAAATATACCCATTTATCAGAGTGTTGAAGGCAACCACATTCGCTTTGTAACCACATTTGAAGAAGATACCTAAGATTGCAAACGCAAAATCAACTCGATTCACGCGGCAAAAGCAATTGATCAAAATAACCAACGTATACTCGTTCATTGGAATTCCCAGCTCGCGTATTTCTCTAAACAAAGAGATTACTATCGAATATTGCTTCATCCTGGCAATAGCAGTTGACAAAAATTGATCACAGAAAGATGAGATCGAATTTGGACCATTCGATGGAACAAACTAAGAGCATGGTCGAGCTTATCGAAACCCAATTTGTGTTTTTCGAACAACAATTTCTGTATTTGAGTTGGACCCATTTTAGCTAGAGAATCAGGAGTAAAAGGGTTTCTTGGAATTTGGGTGTGAAATAACGCTATATCAGCTAACAATGGTTTAAAGTTGAGGGAAGGAAGAAGAAAGGTACCTTTTCTTATGTAATTTTGAGCCATTATTTTAGGGCTGGAAATCAAAACAACATCAGCCATTCAACGCATCTTCCTCATTGAACCCGTTTTACCAAAGCTAACACAGGGAGGTAATGACTGACCGACCGTAATGTGTTTCGAAGTTGTGGGATGTAAGGGCAAAGAGGGATAATTTCACTTTTGTCCCCTATACTTTCCTTAACTTATATTACATCCCTAACCTGATTCATCATGTACTAGTGTATTAACCCGAAAAAGATTACAACTGAAACAACAAAATATTACATCCGTCCCGATTTATTGGTTGCTTTTAGGAATTTCAAATTTAGGAGAAGAAATTTTTTGAAAATATGAAGTGAACATTTTTCATACTTTTTCTTTTCTTTTTTTACCCTTCAAAATATCATCATTACATGTACTTATTCTAAAAAAGAAAGGGTAAAAGTAAAATTTCATTAGCTAATGTTCCTTAGTTTTCAATTGGGACAATAAATTTACAACAAAAAGTGTTGTTTGGAACCAAAGATTTGAGATGGAGGGAGTAAAATACCAAAAAAAAAAACCAATAAAAAAATTCTTACGACGATGCTGGAACCACGAGGTGAACTTATTCAATACTTTTTCCATCCCAATTTTATTGGTCAATTTTTGAAATTCTAACTTATAAGGGAAACATCATTATTGTATTTGTCATACTTTTTTTTCTTCTTTTATTCTTCTAAAACATTATCATTACATGTACTTACTTTTAAAAAGTGAGGTTAAAGGGTAAACTTAACACTTTTTTTCCTATTACTTTTCAAATTGGACAATCTTTTTTGGACAATAAAAATTTGCCATTTTGGAGCCAATTATTCTTAATATTATGAAGCTTGAATTGAAACTTTCTAATTATAATAGGAATTCACAAATACATTTAATAGTATTTGCCTGAATACTAGATTGCTCAAGGAGAAAACAAAAACAAGTCAAAGAAACATACTATCCACAAAGGCGATCGAGGGACATAATGACATTTCCAGTAAGTTACTCCTAAACATGGTTTAAAAAACCAGAAATTTGCTTTTAGGAAAGCAAATGTGAACAAAAAAATGGTTACTCGTTTCCTCCAAATGGGTGGGAGTTATAAATACAGAATCACCTGAAGTGTAAGCTAGTGAATGACGGAGTTCATATTATCTAAGAGAAGTTGGAGGTGAAACAAGTAGAATTTCAATCTCTGTGATTTTCGCTGAAGTGCGCAAAAGCTGACATAGCCAAAACTTAGAAAGGCTAAGAACTGCAATCGAAAATTACTAGAAGCATCAGAGAAAATCATCCTTGATTAGGCACCATCTGAGACAAATGCACCATTTTAAACTTCGGATGTTAGCACTAAAAGCTTAGTAAACAATTGTGTATACCATTTTAAACTTTGGTTTTAGAATGAATCCGAAATTCCACGTCTCAAGACACACAAACTACCAATATCCCAAGCCAAAAATCAATTGAACTCCACAAGTGTAATTGATTCTGCTACTATACCATATGATCTATCGGCAAACAAGGAAAGCATTGTATTTTAAAAATTACTGTTTCTCGCATAAGATTACAGGAAGTCATTCAATCACCAGAATGAAATTACCCCAAGTATATTAAATTTCAAGGGATTTGGTTCCTAGTAATCATATTCATATTTCAACTCAAGAAAAATCCTAGGAATTTGACTCCCAACAATCATATATTACATATCCCTAATAAGGATTCCGGTTATTCAAACGTAGCCGTATTGATTTTGATATGAGTAAGCAAACCAAAACATAGATTTTCTTCAAACAAGCACTTCATTTTCTAACCAAAAATAAAACGAATTTTCTTTTAATTTCTCTTCTCTGAGAAAATTGATGGTCAAAAACATCGTAAAAGAAGGCAAGAAAATAGGTCAAACCAATCTTTAATAAGTATCATGTGTTATCTAAAAAAGGACAAGGGAGTAATTAGCACAGCTAAGTATCAAGCAGCAAACCAACGTTTGACTACATTGGATTCAAACTCTTATAACCTAGATGTAAACCGGATCTATTACAACATGAATCAAAACAATCACAACTCTCGCATTTGTACAAATCATTGGATGTACAGTAGCAGTTGCTCATAACCTTATGGGTGAAATCGCCATGACAAGAATATGAATCTAAGAACTTCTAACCGAGAATTCAGTAGATAACATCTAGCAAGCTAAACTAAAAAATGTCAGCACGCAAAAGAAAGAGAAAACATAATGAGACCTAGTAAGTGAATTGAGAGAGCCTGTAATGAATGAAAGTGGTTTGAGAGGTCAATAGTCTGTGGTTTCGAGTCTTGCCGTCGATGTCTCTCCTAATTTTGTCCTCATGTGAAGTAGAGAACTTTTAATACAACGGATATTTGTAACAATTCTGATGGGACCTACACATGCAACGGACCCACGTCGAACTATGGTGGGTGGTGGAAGCTATGGATCTTTGGTCACTTTTTAAAATCTTTTGCGAGTTTGAAACTCCTATAATTAGGCCCAGGCAGAGGCGGACTCACTTGGGAGCACGTGCCCCCCTTAAAAAAAATCACTTATGCCTCTTTATATTTTTGAGTAATTGTATAAATAACAAATAAAATTCAAACATGCCACTAGTACATAACTTGAGAATAATGAAATCTATCTCATTTTATGCATCAATCCATGATGTTTGATTTACGATTGTCAATTTAGAAATTGTCAATGTAGTTGGGGTACTTACTTCATTCTTAATAGTAACAAAAATAAGTAGGAAACTCACTTAACCATCTCATTCCCAAAAATAGGCATATGCCACAAACATTGGTCCTTATACATGTGCACCTATTTCACCAATAGAATATCCTCCTTGAAAATTTGGGTTGTGCCAAATCTGTCACATCTCTCAAGTCAACTAATCACCATTGAATAATGTGACGAATATTTAATAACAAAATTTAGATTTTGGGTCACGTGAAAGCACCCAACCAGTACAAAAACATTGTCAATTTTTATTTAGCCTTTTTGAGTGGTAGCGAACCAAAGAATTACCAATTCTATAAAACAATAGGAGATGAACTCCAGTTTTATTATCTTGCAAGATACATATCATAACAATCACTGTTGTTTTAATCACAAAACCAGCTTCAAATCCTATTCGGTGCAGGGGACCCTTATAACGGCGCCATCTTCATTAACCCAAACACACACCCTAGTGAAATCAAAATTCAGAATAACAGAGGATCCTTCCTCCACGATCTGGGCATTAACCAGAGGATTCTCTCTCTCAATTGTTGTTGCAGCCGTTTCTCCTTGGATTCCCAAGAGCTCGGGCCATGAACTCTTACCTGCATTTTTACCATATGTATTCAGGATTAGCTAATGCAACTATACAAATCTTACGCTCCGTTTCTTTCGGGAAAAAAATTCCAAAGAGAGGTGGTGAAAATCGATCGTACCGAGAGAGGAATTTCTTTGTTTTTTTTTTTTTTGCTTGCGACCTTGAAAAGAAAGCAATGGTGGCCAAGTGGCGGAAGCATCAGTGGTGCTAAGTTTCAGTTAAAATCAAATAATGTTTCTTTTAACCATGCAAAAGATTATTTGTTGAATTTGGTCTTCGGCACATCGAGGACTAAAGAATGCATAATGTTTTCCAAAGAAATCATTTTTACCGAATCAAACAAAGCGTTACCTAACTTAGCAATTCTAAAAGAAATAATCTTTACCTTCACATGAGGACGACATTTTTGATATTCTGGTTCACTAGATCTTCTTGTGTTGCCTTTGTCTTAGTGATCCATATGTAGTTGCAATGAGTGGAGTATTTATAGATGACGATTCTGAATTTTGAATCATGATCAACTTTCTGGGTGTCAATTTTTTGACTTTGTAGCTGTCATATACGTTCCAATAATTTGCGTAACTCAGTTGTTCATATCTTCCAAGCCCATTTTAGCGACTGTTTGGTTGCCACATTAGACTAGCACACCCTTTTGATCAGATATTATTACATGGGCAAACTCATCCCCAGGGATATTTGATTACATGGTGAATTTGAGTTAGCTTGAAGTCAGAGTTTGTCTTTTTACAAACCAAACCAAGCCATAAGTCTCAATCAATTGGGGCTGGCTACATGAATCCGTTTACTATATTGAGCTTTGTCAAGGGCATCGTATTCTGTGATATCCAAAAACCTTGATCCTTTCAAACTACAGCTTCTAGAGTTAATTTTGATTGTTTATCTCGTCAAAAAACAGCGTGATCCTCTGCTATGGCTTATGTTAATATTTAAAACATATTGTAGAAGGGTAAAATTACCACTGACACGTGGCACGAAACTTAGAGAAAACCGGTATCGATACAGGGATTGTCCTGTATCGATACCCATGGCAGCATACGAAAACAGAAAGCACGGGTATCGATACAGAATTTTGCTAGTATCGATACCGAGGGTCTCATACTGACAGTTGACTTTGCCACGTAGCTTTGACTTCGGGGGAAGATATACACCCCGATTTTAGGTCGAATTAGGGATCGCACATGGTGTTACTTAACTTTTCTTGCGGCCGTTTGTTTTTGCTCTAGAGATTTGACGTTACGGAGGCTTTTGCACTGAACTTTTTAGAGATTTGTTCGTTGTTCCAAGTATTGCTTCGGGTATTTCTTATTTATCAGTATTAACTCTTAGTTTGCGGGAGTTTGTCCGCGGTTTTGCCCTTGAATCCTAGTTTTTAATCCAGATTTAATTATTCTAGCATGTTTTCTTCCATGTTCTCGTTATCTGTTCAAATTAATATGAGTGAGTAGTCCAATAAGTGTGGTCGCGGGGTGACTAACACACCGTGGCTAGGTCTGGATCTGTTCTGCTCCTGTTTTCTGAACCAATAATTCGAAAAGCAATTTTAGGTTAGTAAAGTACTTCCATCAGAAGTGTCCGGGCATTGTCGGAGCCCATGTAACGCGGAGAACGGGGGTCCAAAACTCGTTCTACGCTATACATGAGTAAACGGCAACCAGAGGATTCGCATCTTTCGGGGTATCTTTTTCTCTCTAAAATCTACTGTTTTCAGACCATTGATAAGCCCCAAATGTTGTATATAATCTGGGCTTATCTAGCTCATTTTTGTTCACACACACACGTGATTTCGTGCTTTATATGTTTGATATGTGCGTAGTGTTGTTTTTGTTAGTTATAGGTAAAACACGTGAATAAGCACGTTTTGGAGCGCATTGGAAGCCGTCCCAAGTTACTGAGTGCTAAGTTGCCCCATGGCACGCCAACACCGGGCCTCGAGAGCTAAGAAATGATGATTTGGCTAAGGCCCGGCAAGTCAAACGGCCCAAGGTAGCCGGAGGCTTGGAAGCCGGGCTTCACTCTCACACAAAATTCCGGTAGAGTCAGGGGTGAACAAGCACTCAATGATCAAGGAACACCTCCCGAGGGTGCGACCATGTATTTACGTGCTTTGGAGCAAGTCCGGAAGCACACAAGGCCAATGGAGTGACCAAGTGAAGTCAAGGCATCATCAAACCTATAGTGGATCCATCCAGTCTCTTGGAGTGGATCGATCCACTCAAGTCAAAACATCATCAGTCCCTTTTGGATTGATCCATTGCAACAAAGTGGATTGATCCACTCAAGGCCAACAATGCATCAGTGATAGTGGATCGATCCGGTCTCAAAGTGGATCGATCCACTCTAGTCTAGAAGTTCACGAGCATTCCTCGGATCGATCCACTCCCATAGTGGATCGATCCACACTCATTCTTGGCGATTTTTGACAGATTTTTTGTTGCTTTAATATCTTCCATTTATGGAAACTTTCCACTTGTAGTATGTTTTGGGGATAATTAGCCAATGTAAAGGGTTTTTAGTATAAATACCCTCTCCCTCTCCTCTCTCTCCTAGGACTTCTTACTCTTTCATTTTTAGTTTTAGTTGCTCCTCCCTCTCTCCTCCATGGGAGAGGATTTTGAAGCTTTATCTCTCTAGAAAATTCACGTAAGTTTCATGTTTCGTTTAATTTCTCGCGTTTTAATGTTGTAGCTACTACTTAATTCTTCATATATATCAAGTTTATTTCGTAAAAATCATGTTCTTCATTTCTTTTACGTTTCAAGATATGTCTTTCATTCCTATGTTTGAGTAGTCTTAATAGGCTCCGGTCATGGGGTGATTAGCACTCCATGACTTAGGTTTAATTCGTTCTTCTCGCCAAATTGCAAACACTTCTTGTTTAATAAAGTCACGGGTCCATCTTTATGTATCAAAATTGCGATTTGTTAATCTCTTTGATCACACGTAGCCAAAGGGCTTGACCACTTGGCACGCGTGTGATGCTTGGCGATGTCAATCCAAATGTTTGTATAAATGGCACACGAATCCTAAACTTTATCGAACATCATTTATAGTTCAAAGAGTTAGGATCGATTTTATGTATCAAAGTCTAGGTTTGTTAATCTTTTTGATCTCTCGTAGTTAAGGGTTAATTCTCCTTTTCACGTGTGATGCTTGGAGCGATGTCAACCTAGATGTTTGCCAAATGGTTACAAGAATTCTAATCTCAACAAGAGAGGAACGAATTAGCCTAAGTTATGGTTGTTAAAATCCCCTAGACTTTGCCTTAGTTTAATTTTCCGTTTTTAATCTTCCGAGTCGTTCTCGAAGTCGAGAGAATTCCACCAACCAAAACCACAAAAGCCAAGTTTGCCGCTTTAAGGCTAAAACCTACACTTGCAAGACAACTCTCACGCTGGGTGCGTTCGGTCCCTGTGGATTCGACCCGGTCTTACCGGTTATTATGCTACCTCCGACCTAGCCCTACGCTTGGGGCAACACTTTCTACGACACAATCCAAGGTCGCAAGCAACCATCGAGTGTAGCAGAACTATCTAGATCTAATCACCAGTGTTATGATCCCTACGACCGTACTTGCCTTTTAATAATTCAATTCAAACCGGTTTTCTTCCATAGTTTAGTAAATTCACCAACCAAACCATAAAGGGTGGCCACCTAAGAGCCGTGATTAAACTATTTTCCCGAGTTTTTACCGAAGCACTTCCACCTTCTCTGTGGATTCGACTCCGGTCTTACCGGGTATTGTGCTACACCGGTCCCCGCCCTACGCTTGGGGCAACCCATTAATTAGGTCTAGGATTTCGGTCAAGCAGCCATGCAACCCCGGTCCTTTGATTTACCCCGGGTCCTTGGTACACTCCCTCATTCTCAAACCCCGGATTTACTTTAATTTATTTATGAAAATAAGGAAGTACCCCATTTCGAAAACAATGGCATTGCTAGAATTTTAAATTTTTAATCCTATCAAAATCTCATCCCCCCACTTTTAGTTCAAAGGTGAAAAACAACACGTTTTTCTCCAAAGAAAAGAGTCGAAAGACAACCTTCCGGTACTCAAAAAGATCATCCGATTATACCATTGTGCTTAGAAAAATCCAAAGAACAAATACCAGGACTTTTTATTGGCTAAATCAAAACTTTTTTAAAAAAAATTATTATTATTCCATACTAAGCCAGATTTTCGAGTGACAGACAGGGGGGTGTCTCGATCAAGAGGCGACTCGATGGTGACGCAACCTATACCATTTGAGTCTCTGATGAGAGACAATGATGAAAGAATCAATTATAATTCCCCAGGATTTTGGGGACTCCGAAGATGATTCGACTCGGACAATGTGTTCCGCCCCGGGCCGACTTGGCAAGGCTCGAGGGGAAGCCATTTAGAGGCTCGATTGCGGTAGTGGCACGACCGAGGAGGTCATGACCATGCGGTGATGGCGAGGTAGAGCCTCGACAGTGCCCAATAGCGGCAACTGCGAGACTGAGGTAGACCTCAACCACGCTGTTTCTCGGGATTACTGAAGATTTTATGGTTTGGTGGCAAGGAACAAGGGTTCGTTGCGGAGAGGCACTCGCAAAGTAACACCCACGGGGGCACTTGCGGAGTAGCACCCTCGGGACACTCCCCACGGGTGTCGTGGCCTCGGCCTAACAGTACGGAAGGAATATTCACGCACTATTTGCACAACACATGTCCAGACTTTATTAGTCCACTCGGCACAAAGGAGAGGTCGAGTGATTCAAGAGTGATTCTAGAGAGAGAAATACTCTTTTCTAGAGAGAAGTCGCATTTGACTTTTTCTAATTGGAGTGACGAATTCCTGCCAAGGGCCTTCCCTACTGTTTTGCCTTGTTCTTCACCAGCCCATAGATTCTCCCTTAGTCCCTGAAGTTAATCATCCATTATTCTCGTCCCTAATCAACTAATCCTTGATTTACGTACACTATGAATTTCTCCCTCTTACACATATCTTAGATGTTTGAACATGGTTGTATATATATTTGAATTTACTTGTATAAACCAGCTTCAAAAAGGTTGTTGAATCTCCATACTTTCATGATCAAACAAGACCAAGGTGCTACTTGTGATCTGATTAATTAATCTTGGCAGGTTGCTCAAGGGAAAACATAAAAAAATAAAAGGAACATCCCATGCACAAAGACGATGGAGGCACACCATGACCATTTCCAAAAGTTACTCCCAAATATAGTTTCAGAAACGAGAAACTAAATGTTGAAAAGCAATGGGTACTTGTTTCCTTTGTATGATGGGAGTTATAACCACTGAATCGCTTAAACTGTAAAGTGTAAACCAGTCAATGATATCATAATCTAAGAGAAGTCTGAGCAGAAACAAAAAACATTACCACAAGTGGAATTTTAATCTCTGAGATTTCCCTAAAGTGCGCAAAAGCTAACATAGACATTACTTAGAAAGCCTAAGAACTGCCATCAGTTTGCTTTAAATGACTCGAAGCATCATAAAAAAGCGTACCCGATTTTGGACCATCTAAGATGAATGAATACTAAAAACTAGTAAACAAGTACATATACCATTTTGTACTTTGGTTTTAGAATGATACCACAATTCCATGTTCCAAGAGATACAAACTACCAATATCCCATGAAAAAAAAAATCTACATGATCTACCAGAAAACAGAGAAAGTTTCGCATTTTAGAAAGCTAAACTTCTGTGAGGAGGATGAGTTAAGCATTATTGAGCTTTGTAGCACGGTTGTTGAACTTAAAAAAAATTGTAGTAATGATTACTACATCATGGTTAATGAGAAGTTCTCTTTGATTAAGACAAACAATGATGATCTTAGAATGTGTTAGTTGGTGGATACAAGTAGGGTGGTGAATTTATACGCAGTGTCCAACATTGTTGAGGTAGATGTAGTACCCACCCAATGTAGTCAAAACAAGAGGAAGGGTAGTCAAGTCAAGAAGAGCTGCAAGGAAACCAATAGTAAGGCCAATCATGAAAGTAATGTGAAAGCAACCAAGGCTAAGGGTAAGGATAAAGACAGTTTGAAAGTAATGTGCAAGCAAGTAGGGCTAAGCTAACCAAAACCACTGACAGTCATGCAAGTAATGTGAAAGCAAGCAAGGCTAAGGGTAAGGATAAAGTCAGTGATGTAGTTAAAGCAGAAGTTGAGGATCATGATACAGATGACTATGACCCAGATTCCATGTCTTCTGATTCTAATTATGAAGAATTTTATGACAGTGATGACTTAATTAAGGATGATGATACTTTGTTTGATAATAATTTGGAGCAAGAGATAGATGAAGGTGATGGGAATGCCACTGAACCTGCAATAGGGGAGGATGAGTTAGCAGACTTTGAGGAGTTCTCAGATGATAGTGATGAGTTGGACAGCATGAGCAGTTCAATAGCTTTAGATGAGGAAGCTACCAAAAGGAAACAGAGGAAAATAAAACACAAAATCTTTAATGAGAAAACAGACATGTTAAACCCTATTTTCTGTGTAGGTATGGATTTCAAAAGACATGTGGTTTTTAGGGATGTAGTGAAAGAGCATTCTATAAAGCTTGGTAAGAAAATAATTTTCATTAAGAATGACACCAAGAAGATCAATGCTATGTGTACATCTAAAAACGATTGCCCATGGTATATTTAAGCATCATTTGTGAAGGGAGAGAGGGTTTTTAGGGTGAAACATTACATTGATACACATAATTGCACTAGGTCATACAATGTTCCACACATTAGTACCAATTGGATAGTTACGAGGTATTGTGAGAGGATTGGCCAAAATCCCACATGGCCAATTCAATCTTTAGCTGACACCATAGAGGGTGAACACACAGTGCATGTGGATAAGCAGAAGGTGTTCGGAGCAAGGAGGAAAGCACTTGCCATCCTGAATGGAAATGCAGCACAACAGTTTGGGGAATTGTTTGGGTATATTGATGAGGTTAAGGCTACAAATCTGGGACAACAATCAAAGTAATGACCAAGGCAGTGCTTGGATCAGATAATGAGGTGAAGTTCAAGAGGATGTACCTTTATTGGGGTTCATTGATGCCTATTTTGTGATTCCCATCTGTGGCTATGTCATATAAACTAGTAGGATATGACTATGTGATGCTCATTTTGTGGCTACGTGATGGCCGTTTTGCAAAGCTGATGCAGAACAAGTAGTAGCCCAGTTCTAAGATCAGTTGGACCAGTCGAAGCTTAGGAGGCCCAAACAGCTCTTAATTGAAAATTGTCAATTTCGACAATTTATCAACGAGTCCGGAACAGGCCCAAACTTGATGGGCTAAAGCAGAATCACGCTGAGATCAATACTCACCACCCTAATCGAGACTGATGGTGGAATTCAGCCAAATTCATTCGTTTAGGCCTTCAATTTAGTAATTTTGCTATTTTAGGTAATAATTAGATTACGAATTACTCTTAGCGTGTAATTCCGTTTATGTTGTTTCGAATTGGGAATTTCTTATTTTTCTTTCTAGTTTCCAATTTTGGGAGTTTCCCCAATTTCCATGATACTTTACTTTTTAAGTAAGTTTTGCTAGGGTTTGCTAGTTTTCCCTATAAAATGGCATGTAACCTCTATCATTATTCAACTTTTATTCAATCAATACAATTTTGAGAATTTTCTCTCTTTTTTCTTGTGGATTCAAGAACATCTCGTGGATTCGAGAACTCATCTCATTTGGAATAGTACGTTAACTATTCTCTCGTGAATTCCGTTGCGTCAAAAGCACAGGAATTTGAAATGCCAATGTAAGGGCTCTGTTTTTTTGTACCCATACAATGTTTATATGCTATGGCAGACCATTTTGTGACTTATGTTTATTCATATTTCAACTTGAAAGATTGTTTTATTGCCATCTTCAAACTGATACAGAGGAGATGAAAGGATTCCATGAAACCCATTTTTCATTCACCGAAACCATTACACTATACATCCATAGATGCACACTAATACATGGCAATTGGATGCAAACATCCAAAACCCCGGGGTCCCAACATTACACCTAAAACACACACCTAGCCTAGCCGAAATGGGTTTCTTTTTGGGGGTCTAAAAATCAAATACAAATCATCCACATTACAATAACTGCAACCACCACCCAAGCTGCAGCAACATAGAACTTCATATTCCTCTCTCTACCCTTGGTTCTTGCAAGCTCCATCTCCAACATATTGACCCTCCTATGCAACCTTGGAATGATTTGAATAGCCCTTCTACACATGGGGGGGTCCACCCAACCACCAAATTCGTTGCAATCAGAGTTCGTGCAACTCAGAAACCTCCTACCTTGATTCTTGTCTGTCCAAGATGTTTTTATGACCTTTTGGGTTCCACAATGGATGCAGAGGTACTCCTCCTTATGCAGTCTGCCAATGTTGCTGCCGCAGCTCATTGTGGAAGATGGAGAATGCAGAATGGTGAACAGGATATGAAGAATGGAGAAGAAGATGGGAAAGGAGGGAAGATAGACAATGGAGAAGAAGATGGGAAGGAGATGCTCTGTTTTACACTTGTGGAGGGAAAAGGAGGGAAACCAAATAAGGCTTTTACATTTTCCCTTCTAAATCGAGGAGAGAGAGAGAGAGAGAGAGAGAGTGTAAGGTAGGGTTTTATACACATCAAATGTGTTTCCCTCCATAAAGTAACCCCCTAACATTTTTTTGCTCCGTTTTCCTCCAACTCAGCGTCCCCCGTTAAGTAAGAGACAGATTAGGATGGCAGGAGGGAAATTGATAACGGAATGGTAGTTCATGAGTGAAATTGATAATTTTGAAAGTTTGGGCACCTATTAGACATTGAAGTCAAAGTATGGGGGTGTTTTTGAATTTTTCCCCGAAAGAAAAGATTACAATCTGCTCAAAATATGTTCTTATGCCAAGCATTTTTGCAATCTACACCCGTCCAAAAAATACAGCAACGGATATACATAATTTTTTACATTTCAGATCCCGCTTGTCATGACGAAACAATAATCCACAAGAATTTATACTACAATAGTCTTTGCAATAGATAGTTACAACTTCATAAAGGAAAATCTTCTGAAATGGTTCTTACATAGAAAGCACTCCAGATCCATTGTCCCCATTTGGTGTCCTACCCCTACTTGTTGTCATGCGGCACACTAAAAACCCTTTGTTTTTTTTTTTTTTTGGTTTTTTAACAAGAAAACCCATTACTGTTAGAATACTTTTTCTTCCGTTATATTATATCTTTCTTTGTTTGGCCCCAGCCTTTCCAATCCTTTTTGGAAAAAACAAATGCCCTTTCCTCCGTTATAGTACACCTTTCTCCATAAACCAGACCAAAGGGCCCAGCCTTTTCACCTCCTTTTTTGGGAGAAAAACAAAAAAAACAAAAGCCACACGACTAATTTTCAATCAAAAGGGTTGGAGGTTTTTAGGGTTGATAGTTAAAGAGTGAAACAAAGCATGGAGAATCGAGGCAAAGGCTATTCTTCTCCCATCTTGTGTGAGGTAAGTCATATTTTGAATTAGCTCATTTGTTTAGAATCATATTAACAACTATAAATTCACCACGAACGGTTGTATTGGGATGAATCTGGAGGTGAGTTTTGCTTAAAGAAGAAAAAACTTTTGCTTAAATTTTTACAATATTCAATTCTCATGTAAACCCACCTGTTATCAACTCCTTTGGCTATCTCCATACGGAACTTTATTGTAAAGTCCAGAAACAGAGCCATGAATTTCACTTGAGGGAGGCGATAATGCATGCAAGACAAAAATTCCAAATAAACATGCATAATAATATGAATGTATTAAAACTAAAAAAAAGTTCGAAAAAACAACAATAGCCTCTTTGGTGACTACTTAGTGGTCAAGGTCTAAGACTTAAAAGTTTAGTCCCTCTTAAAGTTTCTGGCTCTAAATCTTTTAGGTGTTGATAGCTCCTTTGGGGCAAGTCCATACAGAACTCTTTGCTCCGACTTTAATGGGGCTTCACTCAAATGGACAGTGAAATTGAAACCCTTAAATCAATTGAGATGTGCATAAGCTGACCAGGTTATAAAAAAAACACGAGTGTGGTATTTGGTTTGGCTCCTACATTCCTACTACTCCCTCCGTTCCATATTGATTGCCCCATATGGGAGTGAGTGCATTTTGCACGCAAAAATTATGTACAAGCATTAATTTGTTTTTCAACAAGCTTTACACCAATTTAAAGATCTCATTGAGAAGAAAAAATTGGTGTAATTTTTTTTCAAAAAATAGTTCTTATAAACACGTTATTTTTTGTGTGCAAAATGCACGCACTCCCGTAGGAGGCAAATAATATGAAACAGTGGGAGTATTATTTATTTTTTACAACGGAGGAGTTCCCCCAAGGCCTGGCATCCGCCCGTACCATTGGGGCAACTCCGGATGTGTTCTTCCTATTTTTAGTAAACTTTGGGATTATTTTGTACAACAACAGAAGAGTGGATCCCATAAATCAAGTCAAATTCATAATTCTTCATCTGACATCGACTAGATGGAAGATAATCCAGAGAAGGGATGTTAACCAGTCACCCATATGGATACATAGTCCACCCTTGTCTTATCCCGTTCTTAATTCAAAGCAAGACCACAAGAACCAAACCGAGTTTTGATGTGTTTGAGTAAGACTATGTACAATCGAACCAAGTTCTATAACATTTTTGACGAATTTTTTCCCTTTTCTTTTTGCCTTTTTGGTAATGTTGCTGGCCTGCTGGCTACGTCTGCTTGTGTCCCTTTTCTCCTCCCTTGATCCTCCCTTAGTCCCTTGTCCCCCTTTTTCTCTCTTTTTTTTCTTTTTTTCTCTTACTGTGCCGTGTATGTGTATGTGTGTGTGTTGTGTGTTGTGAAGGGGGGAAAAGAATCATATTTATACTGGTGGCTAATTCATCCCCTATATATAACTCTAGAATCCTCTATATTAATTCTAATGATATTAATAAAAAATAATATCACCCCATGATATCATAAGATATGATGTAATGCATGTAATATCATATAGCTAGCTAATAAATCTCATCCTATTAATGTTAAGGGGATTGACCCAATAATTGAGCGCCTCCTCATCCACCTTCCGAATGTCCTTCGCTTGGGCCCCAAGTCTTTCACCTCGCAGTGATTCGTGCCGCAATGCTGTTAACAGAGTCAAAAAGGGTATCCAAAAATACTCTTTCTTTTTTTCTAAAAGACACATAAAAAAATTCGCTTATTTTATGAGCTTCAAGCCATGTGAAATATAATTCCTAAATTTTAATAGTAAGCGGCCCACTAAATTTTAGAATTCCCCTCTATAATTCCTTTTATTGTTTTATTTGATAATAAAAGTCGGGATGTTACACTTTCCTCCATAAAAATTATAAATGTCGGTTGTGGTTTCCTTCTTCGAAGGTTTTCCCCACTTCCAGATTGATGCTTTTGTTTTGGATCCCTTTAATCTTTGTATTTTATTTCCAAAGATTTATAATTTTTTCGTCGTTCAAAAAAAAAAAGAGTTCCACATAGTTCGTCGTAAAGTTTCTCGTTCCTCATCCATGCATACGAAACCCATTTCATCACTGGGATTCGCCCAAGGAAGTACTTAAACATTTTCAAAGTCAAATTGGGGTGTCGACATTGGGACACTTTCGGATCAGTTTAGGAGGATGAAACAAGTTTAGGGGACTCTTAAGGGTCTTTCAGGAAAAAATGTCCGGGGGTAAAAATGGTTGCTGGCGGGCTCCGGGACTACACCGGTGTCGTTTCAGAGTGTGAAAATACGTATTGAGCAACAGTGCTCGGCCACGTGTCCATTAAACGTCATCATCTATGACGCTATTAACCTAAACGGTTATGAGTGACCAAGGCCAACTCTGAATTTCTTGAGGCCTAAAGCGAATTTTTTAAAGGAAAAAAGAATAAGCCTTCAATCTTTTTTGCATAGTGAATGATACTTGAGAAAGAAAAAATATTCATATGGAAGGCAATGCAATAATTTGAGACCATAAGTACTCATAATCAATACATTAAAAATTGTCATTTAAAGATTACTCTTCTCGCGTTTTTAGCCGCAAAAGTACTAATAAAACTTGCATAATTAAGTTTCTCCACCATATCCTTTTCAATAGACAATATAGCCAATCCGTTCGGTCTTTCTTGTGACATCGTCGATCTAAGATAGGTTTTGATCAACTTTAACTTCAAAAAACCTATTTCACCAGATGCAACTGTAAATCAGAATAGTCAACAGTATTCTGTACGCAATCCACACATTCAGGGAAAAGAAAAAAACAAACTATCCATTGTCTTCAAGTAATTGAGTACATCAATGGGCTTTCTTAGCTCTTTTGGTAAAATTTCTCTCAAGACTTTCAATTCCGAACATAATCCTTTTCCTCAATATCAGAAAGCTCATTTCTTTCCAAAATATTTTCAAGATTACATTTGGGTCCTTTCACTTGGGCCTTATTTTAAATTAGGCCCTCAAATTTTTTAGACAAATTAAACATAATTTTTTTATTGATACCTAATAACTATATGGACCTATATTATTAGGGGCCCCAAAAAATAGACAAAATTTGGAGGCTTAAAGCGGTTGTTTTACGGGCTTTAGCCCAGAGCCAGCTCTGTGAGTGACATTAGGCAATCGTACAAGTGGTGGCTAGCTCATGCGGTAGAGTTCTTGGATGTCCACACAGTATCCCGGAATCGAGTCTCGTGTCCCTCTTCCCATGTAATAAATTAGGAATAACGGAAAAAATTTGTGCCAGGTAACTCACCTTTGGCATTTGTTCGAATAAAAATGACAATCAGGGGTTTATGTTATGCATAGCAGGAGCTGTAGGGTTTTGCCTTGTGGAAACAACGCTCCTTACCATCATCAATCCACGGAGATGGTGGTCAACAAAGATTCAAAAAGCACACCAATTTAGAAACATCATACCAATCCAATGAGGACTCTCCTTGCCAAATTGGAGTCCCAAGTGGAACATTAAATGCCTCCAACGCATTCCTGATGGATTTCAAATTCCCAAAACGCTCTATAAATATTACTAATTTCTATTCATCCAAATAATCCTATAGTTTCCCAATTTCTGAATCTCAAACCCTATTTTCACCTCTCTTTTGTGGTCTCAAGGAAACCACAATGGCTCCTCCCAAAGAAAAGAAACAAACCCATCATTCTCATGTTCCATCACTCCCATCCCCATTCTTGGTTTTACTTCCCGGTGAAGAAGAAGAAGAAGAAGAAAACCACGAAGACTACTCTGTTTCCTTCCTGAATCTGGAAGCCAATAGGATCCACCGAATAACAAATTCCTTCACTCAACAGCTACGTAAGAGCCGCTGCGTCGGTTCGTCTCACGGGTGGCTAGTCCTCTTAGACGAATGGGCGAACCCGTGTCTCTTCAATCCCTTTTCGTGCCATCGGATTTCGCTTCCTCCGAAAGAAACTCTTCCTCATGTAATCAGTGTTTCCGGATCAGCAGAGTATGGTTTCGACATAGAGTATTTTCATGGAACGCCTGTGAGCCGTTCAGTCACTGCGAAAGAGATACAAGAGTGTCTGATACTCAAAGCTATTCTTTCTTCCGACCCTTGTCATGGCAACGGCATGGACTTTGTAGTGATGGCAATTTACGGGTGTGAAGCGAAAGTCGCGTTTTGTAAACATGGAGACAGCGTTTGGACCGATCTTGAGGGGAAAAATCATCCCTACTGCGATATCATATGCCACAAGAATCAGCTTTTCGCGCTTTCCGAGACGGGTTCAGTCGAATCGTGGGATTTCAGCACTCCTTTGCTTGTCAAAACAATGGATTTCCATCCCTTGCATATTTTTCCCAAGAGCGTGACAGAAAATACTCTTGTACACAAGGACAGGGACCGTTTTACTTGCCGGTGCTATTTGGTGGAATCGTGTGGTGATTGCCTACTTGTAAACAGGCATGTCGGCGAGTTTGTTAGCGATAACGGTGAAGCTGTTTGCGAGGCAGATCTTTTGAGCGATGAGTGCAGCCACCCTCTGGTTTACCCATACAAAACTCTAGAGTTCACGGTTTACCGGCTCAACATCATTCGACGAACATGGGAAGAGGTGGAATCTTTAGGTGATCGCGCGCTGTTTTTGGGTGGAAACCACTCGGTGTCACTATCTACCCCGGCTGCTCACAGTAATAGGAACTCCATTTACTTCACCGACGATTACTGGGAGAGAATGAATGAGGATTACTTGTATGGAGGTCACGATGTGGGAGTTTTCAGCTTGGATGATAAGAGTGTCAAACCACTTAAAAACCTTGATCTGCCGCAGAGAGTTGATCCTCCACCCTTCTGGCTTGTTCCCAGCATCTTGACAGCGGATTTTACTTTGTCTGTCGATTTACCCATTGTAAAACATATTACCTAGCTAGCCAATGTGTTCAGTTTTTAAATTACATCAGCGGCATTCAATTCTTGGACACAGTATTGTAATGAAGTTTTGGTATTACACAGGTAACTTAAATTCATGAACTTGTGATATATGACTTTGCCCTTTAGTTTTGTTTGCATTCTCAAGCATTGAGTCTATTGATCACATCTGGATTATTTATCACCATATTAACTCGCGATGCAGCAAACAAGAAACCGAAATTCGAATTCATGTTTCCTTAGTTTGTGTTTTTCCTTGAGTAAATTCTTCGCAAATCTATAATCCAAAAGCAAATTTAGTTTGCTACGCTAATTTAAAGCATTCCAAGTTTTCTTTTTGCTATACTAAGCCCAAACAACTCCTAGCCTTTGTGTGGACCAGTTCTGTAATCTAACCAACAACCTCGGCAATGTCAATTAAGTGAGGTTAGGATGTACTGGACAAATTAGTATAGAATATAATATGGGAAATGATAATGCCAAAACCATTTTTGTTTGTACCAAATCATTTTTGTTTGTGCCAAAACTATAGTACACAAAAGGCTTATATCTCGCACATGGTACAAGGTTTTTGAGCATTACATTTTTGGCACAAACAAAACTGGTTTTGGCATTAGCACCACCCATATTAGTATATATTAGATACTAATTAAATATCTAATAAGGGCATAACCGTCCTAATATCCTTTTACAAGATGAAATCATAACCATTCAAACCATATAGGATGAGATCATAATGATCTTTTTTGAATGGGATAGACAAATTAAAATGAGAACTATAACACTCATAGTACTTACATGCAAGGGGGAAAAAAATGTAATTATACGCGGTAGAATTGATACTGTACATGTTAAATGGCATTACAAATCTGCTGCATCCGTTTGTTGACAGCAGGAAATTTGTTTACAACTAGGAGAGTGGGTTACCAAAAATGGGATGGAATATTTCAATTTGGAGCTGAAGCATCAGATCCAGTGTCGATCCGTTGAAAAAAACAAAAAACAAAAAACAAAAAAGCCTCTCGAGACTATCCCGTGCTGCAAATTCCCTCAGGCTTTCAACCGTAAACAACTGTATCAACAAAATCTTACAAGGAATGGAAGAATTTCAAGACATCAACAGTGAAAATCTGGTTCCTATGCATTTACATTTAATAACAGAACTTCCTCAAATATGCCTATCAAAACAAACAGAACTTCCTCAAATAAGTCCCAGACCATCCATTTGAAGAAATCCCAGAGCTCAAACAGAATATTCATGAAAACCTCAAACAGATTATTCATGAAAAACCTGGAGTGCTTAGAGCTCAAAATTGTAGTGATGTACATTTGCAGAATTCCACAATTCTGGAACGGAATAGTTGCACGTTGGTTAGAAGTCAAAAGGGATTCATCATGGTAATCAAATCTGTTTTTACAGGCAGTATCAGATATCTTACTTTTGCACCTCCATTTCTCTTTCTCTTCGGTAGTCATAAACCAAGTCAAAAACTACTCATCCAACGCAATCCAAATATTACTTCTGCACCTCCGTTTCTCTTTCTCTTCGGTAGTCATAAACCAAGTCAAAAACCACTCGTCCAACTCTCCTATTTCTTCTTGTTCTTTTACTCCTACCTCTCTTCTTTTCCGTGTCAACAACAGGTTGCGATGATGGGACATTATAAATCCATCCCAGAGGCACTACCGCCGCAAGAAATTGCACGACAATTCCCAAAGGCTGGCTTGAATAATCACTTGATGTTATTCCAAGAAGAGAAGCCAATCCAACACCCAGAAACCCACCAACTATGGACGCTAAACACAAGGCTGAGGCCAATAAGGAAGTGAGTGATCCTTCACAACCCGGTGGAGCCAACCTTGCAAAAAGTACTTGGAATGGCAAGAGCTTAAATTGGGTAATAGTTTCCGCTACTCCAGAAAAACAAAGGACAAAAACCCAATTCGGAATACCCAGTTTAAGATTGATCTGCTTCACCAAGACAAGGTCAAGGAGGAGAGAAGCAGCATACAAAATCTGCACTAAACCGATCAGTTTTCTCATGGAAACAGTTTTCCAGAAACGGTCATAGAGTAGAGTTACCGCAAGAAGCATCAATTGCCCAGTCACTCTAGACATCCCAATGATGAAAGGATCTAGATGAAGGCATTGAGTTTGGTAGCAGAAGATGGAGCCTGACAGAATTGGGACTGCAGCAATTGAAACTACAATCCAAATAAGAGGCAGGGAGATACTCTCATCACTAATTGCCAGTAAAAGATCGGAATACTGCTTCCTGATGCTAACAGAAATCGATCCCTGTGCAAGAGACTGGGGAGATGGTTGAGGTAAACCAAGGGAATCCTCTCTTGTTGCCAAAGAAATTGCAAATTGAAGGGCAAGTAACAAAGAGAAGATAAGAAACATAGACTTCGGATCTTGTGTTTTCAGTAAGAAAAATCCACCTAATAGGTTACCAAGGATTCCACCAGCAGCCAAGGCCATAAACGCGTAAGATTGAAGACCGTTTATTTTGTGCTTTTGGCCATACTCGGAAACAAGAGCATCTTTCCCAACTTCTGTAATGGATGCCCCAAGATTACTAAGAAGTACGCACCCCATAAGAGTAGGAAGGGCTTCTCGAGCAAAGGGGATCAGTGCCAATGACCCCCAAAATAAAATCTGCAAAAGGACTATAGAGGATCATATGTATCAGTAACTGCCTTTGTCAGATTCATGCAACAGGGCATCCAATGCATCACATATTCCAAAGTTCAAATTTACCATAGAAGCATACAACTCCAACAATATTCATGAAATGATTCGTTAAAACATTTTAAGTACCACTACAATGATAAAGTCAAAGGGATTATCACAAGTCATTTGCATACTTTGTCAAGCCTATGCATCCCGATGAGTGGAAAAGTTACCGAAACTAAATGAATCCAACACTCAAAACACGTTCATGCATCCCACAACAATGCCCGAGTCCATATGACACAGGTTTCTGCATCACAACAGTCTGGACCGATTCAGCACTCATGAAATCCCTTCAGCATTGTATCTTTCTTGCTATGGCAGTAAAACACGTTTCTAGAAGCATTCTGGCAAGTCTTATTATACATTTGTCTATTAAAGCTCCATTTTTTGTTTGTTCACATTTTCTTGTTTCCTAGTAGAAAAAGGTTAAGAAAATAAATAGGGAAAACATCAGAATAGCTTTGGATCGCTAAATATTCCATCTTGGAATGTACCATAGCATATCTCAAAACAGGATTTTTGGAATGTAAAGCGTATTAGAGATTTCGAGTAACACAGGATCTGATAATGCCAAAAAGGGTCAAACTTAGATAACACATTAGATGTCCTCAGATTATGCCCCAAAGCTCTGGTGATACGGATATAAGTATAGGGTCTGTTTGGTTGTCCTTTCTTATTTTCTTTCCTGGCTAAAATGAGAATGTGTTTCTCAATGAGACACAATATGGTACATTTCATACAGTAAAAAAGTAATTTTCAAGCGTTCAATTTTAAAACAAACTTGTCACTTGCGCATCAGGATTTGTCTTTTCATAGATTTCTCTTGGTTATCTAGAATAGTATTAATCTTCATCTTATGCTAAGTTAATGTTGGTTTTCAACAGTTTGGGATTTGGATGCTCATCTTGTGCTAAGTTAGTGTTGGTTTTCAACAGTTTGGGAATGTGAGCATCCAAATCCAATATTTGTATTTATTATTACAATAATATATAAATATAACTTTTTATTTCTTTATTTCAATTGTATATAATAATATAAAAATACTCCGTCGTCCCCAAATACAAATTCCATTTACGGGTTGTCGCTTAATATGTGTCTATTTTAAAAAGTTAATGGGTAAAAGTTTGTACAATTATCATTTTGTCAATTTGAAAAATTAATGGGTAAAATTAACAAAAATTGGAGGATAATTTCAAAAAGTGGAGAAAAAAATTGACATGAAATGTTTAACGACGATGTCTCCATAATAAATTGGAATTACGAAACTGAAACCAAGTAAATCATAACAAAGTCAATGGCAAAACAGCTTCAGAAACATAGAAACCAAGCATTGTAAACAAACTTTACAGGTAAAATCCAACAATGGAGCTCAAACCATGGGCGGCCCCATGGGGGTTGCTAGCTGACCGCCCTGAGCCGGAAATCCTCCCTGGGACATGCATATCTTTTTGGTTATTTTTGTAATTTTGCCCACAGGAGTATATCTTGTTGTTTTTACGTTGTGTTCTTTGCCCCACAAATAATTCACTTGCCCCAAATGTGCTGAAAATTTACATGTAACTCCACAGAGAACCATTGAAATGAAAAAAAAAAAAAAATGAAACAAATGGACTAAATATTATAGATTCTTGACCCTAATGATAAATTTTGTGTCCGCCACTGGCTCAAACAAATAAAACCAGAAACATTACCATATAGGGAAAAAATATATATATGTGGGGATGCCAACTGACCTCCAATGCAAATATAGGGTATTCTGTGAGCACCACCGATGTAAAGAGCATCAGATAAAATTCCATGGAGAGGTTTAATCACCATGGGAAGGTTTCCAGTGTTCTGCACTAGCTGCAAAGTAGATGGGTTGAAATTAAGATTGTGGGCCATGTGGAAATTAAGCCCAAGCCAGGGGAATCCCCTGAAACCCTGCACCCAGTACCCAAATCCACACAAAACCAACATCTTCTTGATACCCACTTGGGAAAAACCTCTTTTTTCCTGATAAGCCATGTTTTTCTTGGAGTTATTTGGTGGGACTTCATTTGGGTTTGTTCTAATGGGGTTTATGATTTGGGTTTTGGGGTTTGTATTGTTAGAACAGCGGATTAACCTTAAGGTGGAAAATGATGATGGTCTTTGTGGGAGATTTTGGATTGATAAGGTTCGGGGAATTACATTGGAAACTAATGGGTAAATCATGGCAGTTTGGTTTTGGGTGTAGATTGAGCAGAGAGGGAGAGAGAAGATGGAAGAAAACCCAAGTTGGGTGGGGCTTTTTCAATTCCTCAGAGAAGATGTGGGAGAGTGGTGAATTGGTATATGAGAGAGTAAGAGAGAAGAGAGAGATCTAGAAGAGTGTAGGGGAGGGTAATACGACTGTGTAGAATTAGGGAGAGACCGGATCTTCCAGCTGATACCTTTGCCATGGGACGCTGCTTTCCTGTTTTGTTGTTTCCTTGCGGAGATTTGGAGGGGCCAACCAGTGTTTTAATGGTCCAAGCAACGTCAGAATCTCAAATGGGGCTGGTCGATCCGGTCCATCCGGTTTCTGGGCCCTTTTCGGATCCGTTTTCAAACCGTTGATATTTTAGACATCATCGATAACTTTATGCATGTCGAAATTCACATTAATTTAATACCATTTAATGAATTTCTGAATCACATTTATAGCGAGAAAAAAGGATGTGGAAAAAATAATAATACTGGACAAAAACCCATTTTTCAAAAGATAAATGTATATTGGAAACATATTAAACAATCTTCCTGTAACATAAATTTTGTCCCGACGAGGACTAAAATATTAACTATCCCTGGTCATTAGAATGGAACTGGGAAGGGCCTGAAAACTAGGCAGACAAGACCGTCTAGGCTCTTAAAGGGACTAGTTAAGGGACTAGAGAGAATCCTCCTCCCAAAAAATAACGGCACAGTCGTATATCTTGAACCGTTTGATATATGTGAGTCTATATATAGTACTAGTGCATGTCGTGCCGTGCCTAAAGGCATGGCTTGAATAATCTACGCACGTGCCCGTGTCAATTTTTTATGGTCTTTCAAATTTTAGAGAGGGGGAAGGAGAAGAGGTACTAAGAGAGAATATTATTTGAATTTCAAAAATGAAAGAGAGCGAGAATATAGTTTAAAATTTTGGGTGTGGTGGACCAGTAGAGGAAAATGATATAGAGAGAGGGAGATGAATGACTTGGCAAGAGAGAATGTAATATGATGACTGGGACAAAAAATATGATTGGGACAAAAACTGATCTCTATTGCAATATAGATTATAGTTCTGGACACAATTGTGTTTCGAGTTGTGTTCTTAAAGGACTTCATGGAAACAGAAAATGGGAAAATAAAAATAAAAGGAATCATAGAACTCTTTTACTGTAATTGGTTTTGACTAAGGAAAAAAAATTTCTTACCCAACTTTTTCATAAATACACTCTAAATGTTTCTTTTACTGGTATTTAAAATTAAACATAAGATAAGTTCTAAAGCATTTGAACATAAGTGGAACAATTATTTTTCTTTTAAAAAAAATTGTTACTGTATAAGACAATAAGGCTAATTAAATAACACATACGATTGCGGTTAATACCACCTTAAGGTTTATTTTTACTTTCCTCCTATTCCCGCCATCTAGTAACATATAAAATTGCAATAAAAAGGGATAACTGTTCCGGACAATTGTTAGAATTGTATCACAAAATATGAATAAGATTATATCCACGACAAGATAGTCTTTTATTCTTTCTTTTTTTTTTTTTTTGGCAAAAGAGAGAGAATTGCATTTCGTAGAATGACTATTACAACCTACCGTAAACAAATGACAATAATATATATACATACACCAATGTTCCAATCCACTACTCTTACCATCCACACTTTTCATTTCTCGATCAAATTTTGATGATCGGATCCGTCCAATGCGTTCAAAACGTGTTTTAAAGGTTGTCGTGAGAAATCATAAAAAAAAAAAGCCCTAGAAGGGCTTTATCTGAGCAGTTTTCGATAAAATAAACAGATCCGATTATCAAAATTTGATCGGAAAATGCATCATCCAGAAATTCCCGGACCGTAGCTATCCCGGATGAGATCCGGACTCATAATTCTTTTTCTTACTGACACGTCACTGGTATAAGGCAGATACGAAATCAACATAAAAAAAAAAAAGTACAGACAACAACATTCCACCAGCCACCAGGTTGTTAAAAGTAGTACTCCTGGGGCTTTGATTGGTTTGGTTTTTTAAGGAGGTTTTTAGGTGTCATGAGTAGAAAGATATAAAAGGATTAATTTGTTTTCACTGTTGAAAACATTTGCTCGAATAATTTGTTTTTAATTCGAACCATTGAAAACACTTGTGGACGCTTCGAACTATACGCAACTGCTCTACATATTTGCATAGTAGCAACCCCTGGTCCGCAATACTCAACACGCATGTCGGCCATTAAAAATCTAAATTTTAGACAGAGGGAGTGAGAAATTTAGATCTTTCAAAATATTTTTGGACGGCTGAGATGCGCGTTCATGCACACGTGTGTGGAAACTAATTTACACACAAAATTTTCTCATTCTTTTCTCAAATGCGTAAAATGGTCAACTGGAGTTTTATGGCCTTGTTCGGTTGGGAGTTTTGAGGAATTTTAGTTTAGTTTTGATGATGTAAGCAGGTGTAATAAGTAGAGAGAGATAGAGAGAAAAGTGAGAAAAATGATTATGTCAACGCAAAACAGAACTTGACAAAACTGGAGCAAAGTTCCCAACCGAACATGGCCATCGATATTTGTTATCGGGCAACCCTGACATTTTAGGGACCCAACGCAAATGTAAGGCTTCTTCAAAACACAAAATCGTTGGGTTAGTAATCAACAACATAAAATTCAGGATGCTGATACAAGGACCAACAAAATAAAATTCATAATTGTGCATATCAGTACAAAAATTCCCAACAAACAATTAAAAATTACTCTTTTGGCCTTCTTTTTTTTTTTTGACGCAAAAGTTCTAATTATACTACTCTATTTTTATTTATTTGACATGCTCATTCTAAATGTAAATAATTTCATAAACCTATATTTAATGAATGCTGCACAAATTTTTGAGGGCTCCTTATTTTATGAAAATTTTGGGGGCCAAGAGGAGGCTTTGCTCGGCTTTACTTTGGGCCAAAACTGCGTTGAGAACCGAGGTGGCCGGTTTTTTACTTAAAACCTAAAACAGAAACATGGTAACCGTATTTTATGTTAGGCTAATTTTGCAGTTCACGTAATGGCAATTAATCCAAGCAACCATTCAAGAAAATAAAGCAGGGATTAAATTTGGTCTTTATAAGTTTTTTTAGTTTTGCATCATTTTTTTTTTTTATTATTAGTTTGTCTATATGAGAGGAATCTCAACAAAAAAATTATAACAAAAAACTTAAAAAGCCCATTAAAAATTAAATTTATTCAATTTTAGTGAACTAGTTTTTCTTCAGAAAATTTTTTGTCATACCTTTTCACCATTTAAAATTGGGCCACTTAGCCAAAAATCCAAAACATTTGACATTTTTAAGGTAAGGACAAGGAACTTTTGCAATCGAATATAAAAATAAAATATATTTGACATTTTTAAAAGGAAGGACTACAAAGTTTTTAAATCGAACATAAAGACAAAAAAATTAGTGAGATGTCACTAATTTTTATAAATTTTAATTTCAAACATAAAATTTCAAAAAATCACCATTCCACCTCCGGCCAACGACCACACACCTCTGGCCGACCACTTCCGGCGACCAAAAAAATTAGTGGGATGTCACTAATTTTTAAAAATTCTAATTTCGAACATAAAATTGAAAAAAATTGCCACCCACCTCCGGCTAACCACCACCCCACTTCTGGCCGACCACTTCTGGCAACCAAAAAAATTAGTAAAATGTCACTAATTTTTAAAAATTCTAATTTTGAATATAAAATTCAAAAAAATTGCCACCCCACCTCTGGCCCCTTCCGGCGACCAAAACAATTAGTGAGATGTCACTAACTTTTTTAAAAAAAATTCAAACATAAAATTCAAAAAACTCTCCACCTCACATCCGGCGAACAAAAAAATTAGTGACGTGTCACTAATTTTTAAGAATTCTAATTTCGTATAGAAAAATCAAAAGAATCAACTCCTACCTCCGGCTGACCAATTCCGGAGATCACTAATTTTCTAAAGTTCTAATTTAGTGTTAAAAATTAGATTTTAAAAGGAAAAGAAATAAAGAAATTAGTTTCATGTGTCCGTAGTCTTCTCGTTTCCTCGAAAAATTCCTCTAGAAATCCAAATCCAAGCACAAAGACTCGAGGATCCTATTGTAGAAACTCAAAGTCAAAGTGGTTGGGTGCTTGGGTGAGACATGCTCAAAGCAGAGCAAATAGACGCATTTGCCATAAAGACTCCTATGTTACAAAAAAGTAGTGGATCGATGTTTGATTGAGAGAGAGAGAGAGAGAGAGAGAGAGAGCGAGAGCGCAATATGCCTGGGGCTGGATGTCATAGTTGAAAGAGTCTCTTTAGGGAGTAAGGGTATTTGTGACCAAAAGCAAGAGAGAGTGGATGTGTTTTTTCCTTTTATTAAATCATAGTTACAAACAATGTCTTTATGTTTGATTACAAAAGTTTATTGTCCTTCTCTTCAAACAGGCAAAATATTGTGTATTTATAGCTAATTATTCCTTTAAAATTCTCTTGTCGAATCTGAACTAAATAACCTCAAATTTTGGTTGTAGTATAAAATTGGTCTTAATCAATGTTAACTCTACAAATCCAGGTCAAGGGTCATCGTTCTTCGTGTTGATCCGAAGACTGCCTGGCCTCATCGGGCTTTATAGTTCTACCCGAGCCTGTTTGCCGGGTTTGGGCAAATGGGGTAAAATGCCCAGCCCTCCAAAGTCTAAGCGATAGAACTAAAACAGAGGGCCCGATTTTATACGAATAGAAGTCAATTAAGTACTTATCGATGTTCGAGAAATTTAAAAGATGAAAAAATAGCAATTTGAAGAATGAAAATTTCAGATCATGAAAATAATATCCCGATGGATTTCATTTAAGGGCCACATGAGAGTTGAATCATTTGTTCCTTTTGTCAACTAAAAAAAAAACCTCAAGACAAAATTTGAGTGTTTTTTTTTTTCCTCAGTATAATACTAACAATGCATAACAATATAAGTGGACTACCATCAAATAGCACCACCTCCCAATCCAAATTCTACCTCCCTGTCTCCCATCAATCCAGTCTTTAGCCAACTCGTATACCCAACTTATGGGGCCCAAAACATGAATGCCTAGACCTTGAATTATATTCCTTCTTCGAGTAAGAATAAATATATTTTTCTTTATTTTGAAAATTTTAAACTATTAAGGAAAAAGCTACAATACACACCCCTATAAAAGTTACAATTTTTTTTTTATAAAAGTTACGAGACACACCAAAATATTACAAATCATAGAAAATGTAATGAATCACATTGCTGAAAAGTTAGAAAAATGAAAAAATGTAACGGCTGTGTTTGGTTAGATAGTTTAGTTTAGTTTTGATGATGTCAGCAGGTGTAATGAGTGGAGAGAGATAGAGAAAGAAATGAGAGAAATGATGATGTCGTCAAAACTAAAACTAAAACTAAAACTAGACAGGAAAACAAACAAGGCTAATTGTCAATGAATTGGCACAATCTGAACCATACAATAGGTGCACATATTACACACCTTTAATGGGTGTGTATTGTAGCTATTTTGTAGTGTGGAATCTCTCTCACCTAATTTCTGTGTAACTATTTTCAAGTTTGAATAACGAATTGTTATGTGTAACTATTGTAGCTATTTTCAAGCCATGTGGAGATGTGTGCAACTAGAGTGGCAATTTGAACCCATTTTTATGGACCTGCCAAAATCCATCCAATTATAATCAGCCGAAACCCACCCATATCCAAATATGGTTTCTAATTGGCCCAACTTGTTAAAGCCACATATGTTTGGGTATGGCTTGAACCGTATTTGACTCACTCATATCCGACCCGCCTAACATTGACCCATGTACAACCCACCCATATTTGACTCACGAACCATTTGGACCCGCCAAAACCTGCCTATTTGCCACCTCTATGTGCAGTTAATCCGACTCCGATTTTCTGGTCCACATCTCTTCTATTTAAAGGGGAACAAACGTACCACTCTAGATTCGATGGATTCTCCACCCACCTTTTCAGATTTCGACACCATCGTTATAATCTTTTTGTTGTATTTGTTTTTTTTTTCTTGTTATATTTTGTTATTCTTATAAATGGGATTATGTTGTTGAGTTGGCAGCCTTCTAAAAGTAACAACTAAAGTGGAAAACAGAACATAATACATGCATATATATAATAGAATCTTCAAATGAAAAACCCGTTGCTCCATTAAAGCTGTCTGCAAGCCATTCGGGAGCAACTGCATTCCTTATTCAAACCTATACACAAATTCAAAATTGAGTAAAAACCCTCAAATCTCTCCTCTAGTCGTTTCCCCTTTTCTATATCAAATCAAGGGAGACCATACCCTTTTTTTTTCTCCCAAATCAAGGGAGGACTAAAAACAAACTCAGATTTTTCAACGGCTATACTCTAGTGGCAATGGGTGGCTGATCAAATGTTTCTAGCTAACGGTTGTGGTTGGAAAAAGTGGACGAAATCCCAACAAAGCCAAATCAAAGGTCTTCGAAGGTTTCCAATTGGCTTCGTCCTGGTGTCGTTGAACGAGTTACAGGTCAATGGTGGTGGATGATAGTGATGAGCAATAGTAATGGCGGTGGCATTTGAGGAGTCCCAAAAGAGAGTGGCTTGATTAGCGGCAGAAGAAAGTGGCGAGGGCAGCATAGTGGCTGTGGATGGCGGAACCCTAGAAAAACTGAGTATAGGACTGGAGAGGCTCATATCAAATTGAGCTTTTACTCAAAGAAACCCTGATTGAAAATTTAGTTAAGGGCTAGATATGCTCTTTTAGTTGGGGCAAAAGCCAAACTCTGTCGTCGGCAAAAAAACAAACCAGTTTTAACATGCATAAAAAAGTTATATATTTCTTTCTAATTTAATACAACCAGAATAAAGTTTTAAGATGCGTCTCACGGTAAGGTTTGTGTACCATTTTCTTGTTGGGACAGCACGTACTAACCGGCAAGATACGGGATTGACAAAACCAGTTTTGCCCAAATGGGCAGAAAATGCAATGTCACAGCAAATAAGAAGATTACATCGACTTGGTTCAAAAGGAAAGATTACATCGACCAAAACTGATATACGCAAACCCAGATGAATTATTACTCTGCCAAGAATGTGTACATGTTCAGTAATACTGTATCACATCAATATGGCCACAAGAACTATCCTTCATTTTGCTTAAGCAAAAGGATCGCTTCGCATGTCCCATAACCACGCTTCAGCAAGGCTTCTCATCAAGAAATAAGTGAATCCCCGCAATGTACAATAAAGCACAAGTCAATGCTTACCAATTTATTCGATTGTCAATGAAATCACGGATCATGGAATCAGGTCAAAATTCGTTTCCAGTACAGAATAAACTTCAGCTAGAGAGGACACCTTGTAATCTGGTTTAAATGCCACATTCTCATATTCAGGAGTGCCATACCTTCCTGTCTCATCAAGCAAACATGTAAATGCACCTGCTCGTTTTCCACAAGCGATCTGCAAATACCAAGAAAAAAATCCAAATGTGGTGCATTACAAAACTCTATATAAAAGAACTCAGCAAGTGCATCATAAAGTGAGAGAAAAATTCAAAAAAAAAAAAAGGGCTTAAATACTTTTTTCGTCCCTACAAAATGGCCACGGTTTCAATTTCGTCCTCGTAAATTTTTTTGTTTCAATTTTACCCTTACACTTTGTAATGCATTCCAATGTTACCCTTTCCGTCAAAAGTAAATGGAAATCTCATAAATGGCAAACAGAATGCTGAGCTGGACATTTTTCTAACACGGTGGAGGTACACACAACACTCAATTCGCCTCTCTCTCTCTCTCTCTCTCTTTGCGTCTTCTTCCCCCCACCCTCACCACCTCCCTGCAACTGCAAACCCTAAATCCCCAAATCATTCACCCCTAAGGCCTAATTTGGCCTAAAAGTAAAAACTAGATTATTGGTTTTTTTATTTTGTCTTTATTCAATTTTTTTTTCCATTTGTTAGTTTCTCGTCAAGATTTTGTAGTTTATGGATTCCTCTCGACGAGACGAATCTAACGAGTATAAAATTGTGGTCAAAACTCAATTTTTTTTAATAAAGCCAAAATAGGTGGATTATTGGCGAATAATCCACCTATTTTGGCTTTATTAAAAAAAAATTGAGTTTTGACCACAATTTTATACTCGTTAGATTCGTCTCGTCGAGAGGAATCCATAAACCACAAAATCTTGACGAGAAACTAACAAATGGAAAAAAAATTGAATAAAGACAACAAAAAAACCAATAATCTAGTTTTTACTTTTAGGCCAAATTAGGCCTAAATCACATATCCCATTAAAAGAGAGAGAGAGAGAGAGAGAGAGAGAAAACTCAAAATCAACGTGTTCCCCTTCCCATTTTCCAGTCGACTTCTATTGAGAGAGAGAGAGAGAGAGAGAAGAGGGGCTATCACCCAACCACCACCATCGCTGCAAACCACACAGACGAAGACGCCTCTACCACCAGCGACCACCACCACCTCCGTGGCCGACACCTTCACCCAATCACGCTGCTTCATACACCTCTTCCCGTTTGTAATCAAATCACCATCATCTTCTTCGTCGGGGTGTCCTCTTCTCTCTCTCTCTCTCTCTCTCTCTGTGTTGGCACTAAATCAAAGTAGGGCATTTACAGATCAAAAAATCGATGGCTAAACTGATTGAAAAAATATTTGTTCTACCACAACTTATGGTGACAAGGAACACATACGAGCAAAAAGGAAGCTGCCCAGATTTTTTTTGGGTTGGGGAAAAACCAGATGGACAACAAAATATTGTGTCAAATACATACAACAAACAGAGAGAAAGAAAATGCAAAAATCAACTATGTAAATGCATTCTCTTGATAGTTTCTTTCAGTTTATCAGATGGAGATTCTTTGGATACAATTAAAACAACTAATCAACACAATGAGAGAGGGGGATACAGGGCTGCAAGGAGAGCAGCGAGTTCATCAGGTGTGAGAGTTCACTCAGTGTGGCAAGGGTTGAAATTGAATGGAGGAGGAAATGGCATTTCAATGGACTTTACTTGTAAAATTTGCTGGTGTGTTTTTGTTGCAAAAGTGAAGTAATTTTATGAGTGTCCTACCACGTGTCCTCCCCCGTGTCAAAAAGATGTCCACGTCAGCGTGCCGTTTGCCACTCACGCAATTTCCGTCCACTTTCAACGGAAAGGGTAACATTGAAATTCGTTACAAAGTTTAAGGGTAAAATTGAAATAAAAAAATTCACAAGGACAAAATTGAAACCGCGGCTATTTTGTAGGGACCAAAAAAGTATTTAAGCCAAAAAAAACCCTGACCTTTGGCCCGTTTATCACATCAACAACTGGGCTTTTAAAAACGTCAACTAAACCCCCAAGCTTGACACTCCGTTATCAATTTCCCCCCTCTTCCCATTTTCCATCCAATAATTAACGGAAACTCCGAAAACGACGTTGTTTGGTAGGTTTGTCATGGTTCCAAATTTCTTCATTAAAGGTTTGTCTTGTGGGGCCAACTTCGGGGCCATACACAAATGATCTTAACAGTTCAATAATTTTAAAATAAATAATTAAGTGGTCCTTAAAAAATGAGTCCCATCGGATATTTATAAGCAATTGATCTAATTAGTTCAATTTTTCATTCTGAATCAGGACATTATAATTTGAAAGAATTTTAAAAAAAATTATATAATTGTGTGCTCGGTATCCCCTTGATATGAACCGTAGATATCGCAATGCTTGTTGAGATAAGCATTCACTAATAAAATTATCTTGATCACGTATCGATAGGTATCAAAAACAGTTCATAATTTTACAAGACCTGAGCTTTCTCATGTTGTGAATAGTGTCTGTCAGCATATGCATAGTCCTACCTTGCTTCATTTCACAGCTGTTAAATGTATTCTTCGACATGTTAAGGGTACTTTACATCAAGGCCTTTTGGTTTCGACCTGGTAAGATGGAGTTATCTGCTTTTTCTGATTCTGACAGGGCTGGTGATGCTGTTGATAGACGTTCCACTACTGGTTTTTTGTGTTTTTCTTGGCTCCAACCTTATATCTTGGTCTGCCAAAAAGCAAGGTACTGTGGCTCAATCTTCGACTGAAGCTGATTATAGAGCTTTGGCTCTAACTATTGCTGATTTGTCCTGGATTACACAACTCTTGACACAGCTTCGTGTTTCTGTTCCTCGTTCTTTGTCCTTATGGTGCGATAATTTGTCTGCCATTGACTTGGCTCATGATCCAGTCTTTCGCGCTAGGACAAAGCATATCGAGATTGATTACCATTTTTTACATGACAAGGTTGTATAGGAGGAGCTTCTTATTAGGCATGTGGGTACACAAGACCAGATCGCAGATATTTTCACTAAACCTCTTTCTGCTGCTCGATTCCTTTTTCTCACAGCCAAACTCATGGTTCGATCATTGCCCTGAGTTTGCAAGGGGGTGTGAACTGTGAAGGATGTTAAGGAGGTTATCAAGTCTGTTAACTAAGAGTAGTTAGTTTCTGTTAGTTCATAAGTAGTTTCCGTTAACGTTCTAATTGGGGCTTAAGTCGGTGATTAGCTTTAAATGGGGTTTTACCCCTTTGATTGTACTCATAACAAAAATTCAAGAAATGAAGATCCTTTTCTCTCTCTCATCTTGTTCGCTCGAGGTTCAGTAACATGATTTGCTAGTTAGGGTTTGTAATTTTCTATGAGAGAGAGAGAAGTAATGAACTCACATCATCTTTAAGGCTATCTCCAATCATCATCACTTCATTTGGCAGAACATCCCAAGTAGAACAGATATGCAGCAGTGGAGCTGGATCTGGTTTAAAAGGACGGAATTCCCTGCTTAGGGCAGGAGTAAATGTGATCTGTAGCCACATGCCCACGAGATATGGTTAGGAGGATAAACAGTTTTTTGAAGTAAAGAAGACCTTTGTGAGGTTGTAAAGAGGATAAACAGTTTTTTGAAGCAAAGAAGACCTTTGTGAGGAGTATCATATTTGCATGCAAAACAATCCGCTGGGGTGATGAGGTGGTAATTTCAAACAGCAAACAGACCTTGACATAATTTACGTCTCACAATTATCAGTTAGAAACTAGACAAGAAGTGATCAGCCACCTATTATTAACAGGAGACTCTTTTAGAATCTCAGCTGTAACCACTGGGGGTTATAGGAACAGATTGAGGCGATATAATCCTAAAAAGTTCAAAAAAGAAAGAAATGGACTTTAAACTCGTGTTGTTAAGTCTACCTCATAGAACAAGAGGTATGGCCTGACCTAGTAGCACTTGTTCTATGCTTCATGCAAGAGTGTAACCCTATGAAGCAATACTTCTCTTTCTTGTACAATATTTTCAAACACTTGCCTCTGTTGAGAAAAATACGGTGTTGTATAGGTTATATAAAGGGATTCATGGTTAAACAGCAAACTAAAAAAATACAGTACAAAACATACCCCAAACCTCGAGTGAAACAAATCAACTGCAGCCTTGACATTCCGAGTGATTAATCCCCTTCTGACAGAAAGGAAAACATTGTGTCACCATAGCTAACCTCAACAGAGAAGAAACTGACAAAATACAAAATCGAATAGAGCTTATAAATTGTGCACCTAGCCGAATTTTTTGGCACAGATAAAAAAGGTGAGAAAATGCTTCACTTGGAAGAGGGGAAAAAAAAGAAACATGCAATATTCAATGGTATATACTAGTTAAAATGCAAATACTGATTTTAACCCAAACAACCCTACATCGAAACAATCAACTTCCTGAGGTCACAACCAAATCTAGCATTCACTTCAGACAAAGAATGACAACTTTAACTGACCAATCTTAAATCTTGAGTATATTTGGTGTACGGACTAGGAGTCTTGATTCTTGGGTTGAAAATTTCAAGCCGTATGAATATTTCGGGAACTAGTTGGTAGCGTTCTCCTCAACTAACTAATAAATGGCGTTCTCCTCTTTGCAGTGTGCCCATTTTGGCATCCTTTCATTTACTTATTATCAGTTTATCACCAAAAAAGAAAAGAATAAGAATTTAAAAGTGCCACTGCAGGAAGAATCAAACCAAAAAATAAAAGGCCGAGTTCAAGCAACTATAAGTTGCCAACATCTGTAAGAAAAGAAGATATTGTGAAAGAATGAGACATCAGTAGGAAACTTTTACTCCCTCCGTCCCGTAAAGTTTGACACTTCTGCGAATTCGAACTTTTAAGAGAAAATATTTGGAGTACAATAGAAACACAAAATTTCCAATATTACCCGTGTAGACTTTGGTGATTTGAAATTTGGTGACCCATTTCTTTTTTCTCTGATTGTACCAAAAAGGCAGAAATTAGTGTATGGCACTAAAAGTACATAGGTGTCTTTTACATACTCCTCTTTCCACTTTTAAACTTAACTTTTTGAAATTTTGGCTCCATATTTCCAAAACGAAAATTCAAGTGAGCCAAAAGTTTGCCGCTTTATTTACACGAGATGTATAGACTTCCCCTATAAATTTCATGTTTTCTTTTCCAAGTGTCTCTCTCTCACCTTTTCTCCTTTCCATGTGTCTCTGTTTTTCCAATTCTCCCTTTCCTTATTTCCCCCTCTCCAGTCACAGTATTCCCTCCTCTCCAGTCACAGTATTCCCTCCGAGCATAATCCTTCACTAAATAGTCTCATCCTCCAAAATCAACATGAATCCTACGCATGAAGTTGCCTCTCTTCATACAAGAACAAAGAGAAATCTCACCAATCAACAAAGAGAAGCAATTTTTGACGCTTTGTTGCTACAAAGTGCAGATGGAAAATTAAAAAGAAGTTCTGTACGAGAGGTTTCTAAATTGTTCTTCACCAATGTCAAAACGGTGCGCCAAATTTGGCAACGAGGAATCGCTTGTATTGCCAAGGAATTGAAGGTCAATGTTTCCAACAACATGGTTGCGGGAGGTCGCAAACGAGTAGAAATCGACTTCACAAAAATGAGGACAGTTGATCTTTGCCGCCAAACAAATATCCGCTCATTGGCAGTTGAAATGGAAGCCTCAAAATCAACCATTCACAGACGAATCAAAGAAGGTAAAATTCGCCTTCATTCTAATGCATTAAAACCATTTTTATCTGAAGAAGCTAAGAAGGCAAGGCTTCAGTTTTGCATTTCAATGCTTGAGCCCAATAATGGTGAAAATCAGGCAAAATTCAAGAGTATGTACAACTACGTACACATTGATGAAAAATGGTTCTACATGGCAAAAGAATCTAAGAAGTTTTATCTACTTCCTGAAGAAGAAGACCCTCACCACACTTGCAAAAAAAAAAGGTTCATCACGAAGGTCATGTTCTTGGCAGCGGTTGCTCGGCCTCGATTTCATGCTAACCAAAATGAAGAATTCTCTGGTAAGATTGGTATTTTTCCTTTTATATCCAAACAACCAGCCAAACAAGGCAGTAAAAATCACCCAGCGGGTACATTGGAGTCAAAGCCTATAAATGCAACCAAAGATTTTATTCGCTCTTGTTTGATTAACAAAGTTCTGCCTACGAGTCGCTCTAAATGGCCTCGTTCTAGTGCACATGACACCATCTACATTCAACAAGACAATGCCACACCCCATATCCAAGCATTCGATGTCGAATTTCTTGAAGCTTCAATCAAAGATGGATTTGATATCCGTTTATCAAATCAACCTCCAAGTAGTCCCGGACATGAATGTTTTAGATCTTGGTTTTTTTAGAGCTATTCAATCATTACAACATCAAGAGGCGCCTAAGACCAATGATGAGCTTGTCCATGCGGTAGAGAAATCGTTTGAAGCATTGTCGTCGGATACTCTTAATCGTGTATTCGTGTCCTTGCGAGCTTGTATGATTGAAGTGATGAAAGTTCATGGGGGAAACAATTAAAAGTTGCCCCACATTGGAAAAAATCAATTGATTCGAGGTGCGATGCTTCCTTGTCAACTCGAATGTGAACGTGGTATTGTGGAAAGTGCAATTTCTCATCTACAAAGCTTAAATCGAAGGTAGTCCACTTCTTTTTTTATCTTTTGTTTGTTGAATGTTGAATGGTGAAAATCTGCTCCTTTTATATTTTTGTTCACTTCTTTTTTTCATCTTTTTTTGTTTTATGAATTGGTAATTTTTCTCACTTTGCTTTTTTAAGGTTAGTTCTAGAAAGCATTGCAAAAATTTTGGCCAAGTTCTTCAGTCAACTATGTTGTGTTTTTGAAGTCAAGTTGAAGTGAAGCATGCAAATATTTTGATGGAGTTCATTAGCAAGTTGCTATGGTGTTTTTTGAAGTCAATTTTGAAGTGAAGCATTTCCAGTTTTTTGGTTGTTGTAAAAGGAACATGCAAGTCCAGTTTCTGTTTTTTGTTGGAGTAATTTCAAATTGTAATCTTGAATGGACGTAATGTACTGGTAATGTATCTAATGAAAAATGTACTTTTGTGTACTTGAGTTGGGTGTTGTCTCTTATGCAAAAGCAAAGGGTAAAATAGGAAGTTCACTAAATTTGTCTATTGACTTTTCAAATTGGATAAATGTTATGGGACAAGTAAAAGCACCAAAGTGTCAAACTTTGCAGGACGGAAGGAGTACCTTATATTCCTTGAATCAAGAAGCCCACAAAGTTTTAATGCACCTGCACCATAATTCACCTATCAAAAAGTTAGAGATTAGAACATTTAGGCATGAAATGGTGGCAACAAAAGGAACTATTTTAATTAAAAAAACTTGGCTTTGTGCTAAAGAAAATGTTTACAGAAGTAATTGCATGGAAATCTAAAATCCCATCCTACCAACAATGTAACAAATTCTCAGTTAGAAAATCTCCAAAGATAAGTTGCTAAAATGGCTACATGAAGTTGGGCAAATGCTATTTCTTCAACTTTTCTCAAAGATTCCAAAAGGAATGCTATATTGGGCCATCAACAGAGATGCAGAAACATAAGAGACTAGCCAGAATTTACCTATTACTAGACCTTGGGCGAAATTTGGCAAGAAGTCTAATACTGCTAAAGTTGATTAGGATGTTTAGCTAGCCAACGGAGAGCTCCAAATTGAACTGCATGCCTAATTAAGGCAATAGCAGGCCTTCTATCAGCTTGTTGGAGAAGCTCATAACTCAAAAGTTGAAATACTTTTGCTCTTATACTCAATTCACATCAAGATACAAGCAGCACATCAATATGATAATGTTTAAAGATGCATCCCAGATTGGTGCTTCTCCAAACACTTCTCAACCAAAATTGAACGGCAGGCCTAGTTTATGCAGTAACAGGCCTTTTACCTGTCTAATGGAGAAGCTTGTACTTCGAAGTACTTCTTCTCTTGCACTCAATTCACATCGAAACAAGAAAGACAAGAACAAAAATAAGATAGCGAAAATAGCGACACCCACGCTTGAAGCCTTTTCAGTAGACTTCTTAACCAAAAGTCCTAAATAGCTCAATTCATTGAGAATATGAGCAAATACACCAAAAACAGTTCTATTGCACAATCCAAATTAGTGTGGTCATCGAATAGTAATACACACTTAAAATGTTCATATTTTTCAGTCACAAGTTCACAACAACTTCAACCATAACCTTTTTCACACGAGGTACATTGAGTCCAAGTTTTTTTTTTTTTTTTTTAACCAGCGAATTTTTTTTATTAATATTTGATATTGATACAAAAAAAAAAAAAAAAAAAAAAAGGACAAGGAGAACAACATCATATTCCTAAACTCAGCTAAGAACAATCATGTGCCCAGTCTGACACCCAATCCCTAGATTGGTAAGAAGCCAACCGAGGAAACACCCATTGGGGCAAAGCCCATAACACCCATTGAGACAAAGCCGATAACACCTAAAGAAATAAAACAAAACCTGCAAAAAGATTTTTAAAAAAAAAACAGCCACAGCAAGCCCAAGCCCTCGTGCCAGGACCGGTATCCAAAAATATAACATCTTTGAGTCCTAGTTATTACAGCATAATCCTTTATCATCACCTAAAAATATAACATCTCAAAAGTCCCAGGGTGTTAAAAAAAGGTTTTGTATGAACATCAGCGGAGTATTCGATATCGGTTTCCTTGATTCAACCTCCTTAACCTTCAACATTTTCAAAAGCAAGAATATAGCCAACAACCATATGGTACACAACAGATATATTAGCAACATTGGATAAACAATAATAAGTTCCCAGTTGCTTAACATCTGGAAAAGAAAGCCTATCACAAAAAAAAATAACATCTGGAAAAGAAAACATTTGCTGGTCCTTTTCTATAAGCTTTTCGCCAACTAAATGGGTTGACGAAAGCATTCTCAAGCCAAAGTTTGCAAGGAAAAGAACATTAAATTGCATATTTCTCAAAGAAGATCAAGCTCTGTTTCTGTATGAAGCCCTTTTTTAAAAGGGCTGCAGCCCAAACTAATCCACCATCTCCATGGATACAATTTATTCGCAATGATCATTTTTCAAAGCCATGCATATGTGTACATGGCCCATGCATCACTTTACTCTAACATGCTTGACATCAAATCTAAAACTCAAATTGATCTTAAACACTCCCAGCACTGCATTTCTGTCCTATAACGAACATTATGTCATCTCCATGGAAATAAAACTACCCCTATGCTGCCTTGTCATTACTACATTACACCATATTTAGGTGTCATTCCCCTTAACTTATTTGTGTTGCTTACTGCACTTTTTGGTTTATTCTTTACTAAAAAAAATTGCATTTGTTAGTTTTCTGTCAAACAAGGTTTGGTGATTCGTCTCAACAAGTGAAATTGGAAAAGTACAAAATTATTATAACCGAAACCTGAATAAAGATAACCAAAAAAGTGCAAAAAATTAAGGGGTATTACAATACACACAACAATTTTGCAAAATATGTAATTGAAATGCCAACACAAACAAATGCTTGATATAAGATTATAAGTCATAATAAATCAACTTTGCTACAACCACGCAAAACCACTCACAAGACATGTGAGCTCCACACACTGCATCACAAACTACTCACAATATATGTGGACTATACACAGGATGCAGTGTGTGGGTCACACATGTCTTGTGACTTGAGTGAGTACGAGTTTGTGTTTGTCAGTTTGTGTGTGGTCGTAGAATTTTTTACAGTAAATAAGAGTAGGTATAAATATGAAGACGCTCTAGGGGCTCCCAATTTCTAAGTACACGCCTCTGCATTTGAGTTTTCTAAAAATATTTGTTAGATCACACAAAGTAGTATTAAAAGTGAGACCCAAAAATTGTGTCAAAGGATTTGTTAGGTGTTTGAATAAAAAGAGGCCCATTTGACATTAGGTACTTTGTTAAAGTTAATAATTGAAGTGGGATCCATGCTCTGTCTTCCCTCTCTTTCTTTTCTCTCTCTTCTGCCGTCCTGTCTTCTCTCTTCTCTCATGTGCGCTGGGTCCTCTCCACAGCAAGAAATTTTTTAGTGCCGAGTGGGCACCGCCTAAGTGGTGCAAAATGCAAGCAAAACACTTTTAGACGGTTTTAGACGGTCGAGAAAATTTTTACTCCAAAGGTGGAGATAGTGCTCAAATCGAGGGAGGGTTTGTTACCCAGTAAAGTTCCTTAAGTTATCAAATGGGGTGAAATAAAATTGTTAAAAGTGATCAAAATTGATCAAATGCTGATGCTCCAAATGCCCTCTAAAATATTTATTTTTTAGTGCTTAAAACTACATACATTCAACAATGAAGACAAATTTCGGAGTGCATTTTAAGCATATGGAGGGGGGGAAAATCATTTTCTACTAGGAGAACGCCTAACCGGGCATAATCTGGAGGCGATCGAGGCCCTGTCGCTCGAAATCGGCTATGATTTCGTACGCTCTCCGTTGCTTATCGGGACTCCAATCCTCAATGTGATGCAGTATATCAATTCCAGGTGGGTTTCTCGATTTGAGAGCTAAATACTCCTCTTCGCCGAGAACGGCCCTGTACATAGCTTGGAAATCGATGACGGGGACGGTTAGGGTTCCGTCCATGTCGAAGACCACGCCCCTTAGGCGGGACTTGGAGGTGACGGAGGTGGTGGAGGGTAGGGTGGACATGGAGGGAAATGACCTTGAGGGGAGGAGGAAGAAGGAGAGAGGTCTGGAGGTGAAGATGGGTGGCAGTGGCATTAGTAGGTGGAGTTTTTGGCCCCCAAAGTGTGGGTTTTGTTGTGGCATACGTGTGTGATCTCCATCGGTAATTACGAGGGAGAATTGGTAATTACGAGGGAGGACTAACCACGTATCGATGGCAAAAATGAGGGAGAATCGGTAATTACAAGGGAGAACTGACCATGTACTAACAGCAAAAATAAAATAGGGTGTTTTTGAATCGAGCTCATACAGTCGTTCGATTGCGTCGATTATTGCGAGAGCCCCACTTGGAATTCAATTTTGAGAAAGATGAACAGCTCAGATCGATTGTTTGAGACCCACAACGACGTCCCCTACGCCTTCAGTACATGGTTGGTCCTCTCTCATCTGTGCAGATAGACAGGTTCGATCTCTATTTGTGGTGATTGGAAATGGAGTGGATTCCACACCCAACGGTTGCCCCAGTGGTTAAGCCTAGTGTCTGACTTTGGTTGGTCAGGAGTTCGATTCCCCGCAGGATAAGTACCTGTGCTAAGTGGGAGACCGTGACTGATGTAGGTTACGTCAGCTTCCTCCGAGGTTTGGGTCGTACAGTTGGCCAATTATTGGCCTGTTGTAGGTTGTACCTCGATTATAAAAAAATAAAATAAAAATTACTAAGCAAGAGTAACACGTGGAAAACATTATGTACAGTATGTTAATGAAACTCGGTAGAAGTCATTAACTATACAAAATATGGCCCGGGGATGTGTTGTGTACGGCGATGGGGCTTACCCCAGCTTCTATTGTTTGATTTGAATTGTTCATTTTTATTCATCTCGTTAATTATGTAGTTTACGTATAAAAAAATACAGTCTAAAAACATAGTTATTATAAACGAAACCCGAATAAAGATAACAAGGGTGACTGTGAGGGAGATATGGAGGTGAAGAGGGGTGGCATTAGATGTGAAGTTTTTGGCCCCCAAGTGGGTTTTGTTGTGGTGATTGGAAATGGAGATTGGAGTGAATTCTAGAGGAAAACTAGTAGACAAGAGTAACAACGTGGAAAACAATATGCACAGTATGTTGATGAAACTCGGTAGTAGTCATCAACTATACAAAATACGGCATGGGGAGTGTGTTGTGCATTGCTATGGAGCTCAACCTGAATTTTATTGTTTGATTTGAATCTTTTATTTTTATCAGTTTTGTCGATGATGTAGTCCACATATCTACAATTTTTCTTTATCTATTTTGATTTCAAGAAAAATACAATCTGGAAACATAATTATCAATGTCCAATCAACATGAATCTTCACGTGGAATGCATATTTGAGGAAACAAACAAAATGAATAATTTGGATCAAACAACGACACCCGGAATAGGCCCCACAGCCTTGCTCAACACACTTCCCGCTCCCCCCAAAATACACAAACACTCATGTAAATGTGTGGGACCTAAGACACTAGTGGTGTAGCAAAAATGATACAACCACGCACAATGAGATTTCCGTTTTCGTTTTAGGACTTCCATTTGCTAATGCACTACGGTGATTGCTTTTCGCAAAAAAAAAAGTGTATAAGAGAAAATTAACTTTTAGCAACTTAGCTTTTAGTTAATGGGAAATAAATTGGCTTTTAGCAACTTAGATTTTAGTAATTTTATGGAAATTGGCTTTTAGCAATTAGTGCTAAAAACGGGAAAACTTACACACCCACACTGTGGGTCCCACACACACTTACACACCTAGTGTGTGTAAGTTTGGGTGTGTAAGTGGGTGTGATTGTAGTATTGTTAGGTCATATAGCTCTTATAGACACCTCAATTTGGGCCTACGAAAATCCATAGCATTCTCGATGATGAAAATGGACTTTCAAACACATTTTATAGCTTAAAGAATGATTGAAATCTAACCAAAATCTACCAAAATACTCCCGAACCAAAAACCAAGAGAAACCGTCAAGCCTATTCCATGCACCTGAAGCATGCCTGCATGTGCTCGAACCACTCTTCTTCAGACGCCTGAAGCATCCTCACTTGAAGCATCCCATTTAAGGAACCTAAAGCATCCCATTTAGGCACCTGAACCATCCTTAAGGCGCCTAAAGCTCTTTTTCTAGAATTTCCAAATTTAAGCGGGAATAATGATTATGATTCGATAATGGTCGTTTTTGCAAAGTATCATCAGGAAGGGGCAGTTTAGCCTAAAGTGACCCCTAAAATGACCTCTAACCCACCTAAATCACCCTTTGGTGATCTATATAAACCCTCACACCCCTCCGTTGAAGGGGCTCCACCATAATCTGAAAAAAATCACCCAAGTCAATCACCTCTCTCATACAAACTACTAAAGTCAGTCCAATATCACCTCCAAACCATCCACTTTCCACCAAAAAAATCCCATTTCACTTAAGTTTTGTCATTCCCCTTTCAAGAAACCACCTAAAACCAGTTTATAATCTCATCCAAACCACCCAAAAGCCATTCCCATTGCCCAATCATCCATTTAAGGCTTTAAAAGGTAGTAAACCTACCAAATCAATTGTTGCAAAGTCTTTTTGCGGGAAGTCAATAGGTCCATATTGTTCTCAATACCAATAATGGGCTTACAATGACTTAAACATATCAAGAGAGCACTTTTGCTCAACACTTAAAGTGCGGCTTCAAGCTCTATTCATTTTCATCTCTTTCTGTCCTAAAATACTTTGTTTTGGTCTATAGCTATGCTGGTAATGATTTAAACTTTAAACACAAACTCTATACCTTATGTTTCCACTATAAAACGTGAAAAAAAAATGTGTTTTCAAGGAAGAAAATGACCTTCTATGGGTTTAAAACAACTCATTTGCCTCAAAATCCCTACTAGAGGTCATTTTCTTTGCACAAAAGAGTGAAAAGGTCTTTGTTTTGCTTTTTGAATGGATGAAAAACATGTTTTATGAGGTGTAAATGGTGTTTTATGATACAAATGAACCGTTAAATGAAGTTTTCAAGTTTGTTTTCCTCGCAACAGAGTGTTAACACCATTATCCTATCAGTATCAAAAGCAAAACAGAGGTGAAAGTGGGTTTGAGCAAGCACCTGAAGTAGTAGCTTCTGGCACCTGAAGCAGCAACTTCAGGCACCTAATCCTCTCCTTCAGGTGCTTGAAATAAAATAGAAAGATTAGATCTGATTTTACAACAAAAAAAAGGTCCCAAAAAGCTTTTGTTCCATTTTATTTACAGTTTGTAGGTGATATTATCAATATTTATGTCATTCTACCATCATGTTATGTCATCTACACGATCACAAGCATACACTTTCATAACCATACACTTTCACATGATCAATTGTGATGATCTTTACATTCTTGTTTCTTTTATCTTATTTATTTGGTTTGAGGTTAAGAAACGAGTATTTTCCAAAAATCCCTTAAGTACTTAGTAGAGACCGGTTTCCATAACTGGGGCGAGGGGGTGCCTTAAAAACCTTGCCCCCTCATAACTTAGCTCCCAAACCCGTGAAATCTTGGTAATGATGCGCCAGTAACAACTTTTGCCAAAATAATGGCAAAATAGTCTTTGTTTAGAGTAACCGGTTTCTCGGGTACGGTTCTTAAATCCAAGTGGCGACTCCAAAATCATATTTTCCAAAACCATTTTCGAATTTGATCGATTTTTCCCCGGTGTCCATAGCCGTATAGGGGATGCGAGCCCACACATTTATATGTGTGTTTGTATATTTTGATACAGATTTTTTTTGTGGTTCTAGACTTTTTGGTTGTCATAAAGGTTTGAAATGATAATTCTATTTGCACATCTCTCAAACACATTTTTTAAAGAGTATATCAAATATAGAGAACTCTACAACATATTTTAACAATCCAAACCATTTATCTTGTAGGTCTCAATATGCAAATTAGTTATGTAGAAAATTAAGTTGATCAGATATTGATAGTAATAATGAAAATATACATTTCTATGGAGAATGATGGACATTTAAAGTTCTTGTTAATCATTGATATGACTTATGCAAATTTATCAATATCTAGATGATCTAATTTTTAGCATTAATGATTTAGACTTTTGGAGCTAAGGAACGTCACAGATTTTCAAAATGGGTCTTGGACTGTGCAATATTAAGTAATGTATGTGAGAAGTGTATTTGAAAATAGTTTGTATGTAGCAATGCGCTAGCTTCTTTCTCTCTTTTTTTATTGTCAGAAAGGCAATAAACTAGATTACGGCTACTTTGGCTATCACGCCCTCAGATTTTGAAAGATAAATATATTATAAATCCACGTGAAAAGTCAACCGAATCCATAGTATAGGTTCAAGTTCTTCCTACAAAGTCAAGTCATACATTCAATATAGTCAACGGGTACCCGTACTCCAAATATTAAGTGAATAGGTTTTAAAATATTATTACATCATTTCCCAAATGTCAAAAAAAGACAACAATAGACTTAGAGTTACAAGATCATCTCCAACATAAGTGATGTCAATAAGATGATGGAATAACACCTCCAATGAGCTTTTCAATACATGCATGCACACATTTCACGCAATTCAAATCATGCTCTGTGCGGAGTACCTGAAATTATTAAGGTGAACTTACTAGCCCATTAGAGAAAAGTCTATCAATCCAAAATATAATAAAATGCAAGTGCGGGATAGACAAGGAGGATAATAGCCACATAACAATGATTAAGGATTTATAAGAACCAATGGAACGAAGATAAACTCACAAGTCCCTAAATTTCCTTTCCATTCACCCCGTTGTACCCGATACGTACTCGACACGTACCTAATCTCTCAAATGTGTCCAACTCGTTCAAATCATCATATCATTGATTCATTCGTCTTTAACATTTTAGAAATTCCTAGCAACACATCCATAGGACTAACCTAGTACCATTCCGGGCTATCTTTCGACTCTGTATCAATGGTTTCAATTTTTCACTTTCATTTAACAATTTCCAATGTCATTCTCATGGCAAACATAGCCCACGTTTCACATCATCATTCCAAAGGTGTCTCGTACCCACAACTCAACTTAGGAGCATAGCAAAGTGTCATTTTGCATATCGTTATCTCACTAGATTAATTAATAACTAACCATGAGTATAACAATACATTCCACAATCTCATTTAGTTTATAAGTGTTGCCATAATAGAAACTCAGATAACATAAGTGAAAAATACATTTTGGGACCAAACAAGTGCATGAGAATGGACGGAAACATGAAGGAAAAATTCAAGCACTAATCTATTTTGGGGAAAATTCTAGTAAGCTATCCAAAAACTACTCAAAACCCCAATTTTGGGGAAAATTCACATGGACACCAAATCAAGCAATTCTAAGGCCAAATATCAACACCTATGTTACTCGGATTCGGATGCGGGTATCGGATACAAGTGTATATCCAAGTGTCAGGCACCTCAACGCCAAATGTCACGCCCTCAATTTCAATAAGTCAAATACAAATAGAATCCACGTAGGATCAATGAGAGTCAAACAATTTTCCATAGAAAATCAAAGTACAATAAGCTTTTGCTCAAGGGTATCCGTACCCAAAAGGGTTTTAAAGTTATTACATAAGTTGAAATAGTCAAAAGCTTGGAGAAATTAAAGTTACAGGATCATCTTCCAAAAAATGTATTTAGTATACAGATGAGAAAATAACTTCATGATCATAAAATCTTCTTGTCATGCATTCACACTCCAAGCATCCGATCTCATGCTCCATGTTGTGTACCTGGGAAAGATAGGGTGAGCTCACTAGCTCGTAGGAAACATTTTTCTACCAGCGCTAAGGGTATACAAGATGAAACATGCACATGGAGATGGGATACACATGAGTGAATAAGCTAAAATAAACCAACATAGATTGAATTGATGAGAGAATATCCAATATGTACCCCAAAGATCGAATTAAACCCAAGTGTCCATAGATTCTCTCAAAAACGTTACAATTTAGGTCGTAAGTCCAATCCTTTCAAAACATAGTCATTTTCATAAAATATTTCATTTTCATCTCTTCACAAATAACCACTTATTTAAATAGGGAATGAATCCCTCTGCCAGATTTCATGGGCTCTGTACACCCCCGCCGGATTTTGTGGGCTCCGTACACCCCTGCTGGATTTTGTGGGCTCTGAACACCCATGGCTAGGGACGCACCAAATGGTGGCCCTAGAATATGCAAATTATCCTTTTCAAAAGTTTATCAAACAATCAAGTGTCCAAAAACATCCATGTAATTCATTTAGTTCGAAAGCTCGTAGTGTGTCGGTTGTGGCAAAGTTAATATGTGTCCAATAACGTGAGAGATCGTGAAAAAATATCATTCATACCACGATAGTTTACCAAAGCTTAGAAGTCAAATTGAAAAGCTTAGAAAAGACCAATGAAGGCCCGGAGCAAAGGAACGTAAAAATGGAATTATGAACCTTGAGAAAACCTACCACCTTGATAGGAAAAGGCACATTTCTCTCAAAATACAAAGGCTATGAATATGAGACCAATTGGGTTTGAAAGTAGACTCATAGAGCTTTCCAACGGTTCAAAAATCACCTCAATTGGAGTTCGGACGAAGCCGGGGCGTGCCCGCGAAGTTTGATCAAAATCTGCCTTACAAACAGCTGGGTATCGATACCCATGAAAGAGGTATCGATACCAGATCACTAAAAACTGAACAGAACGGTGGGTATCGATACCCATGAAAGGGATATCGATACAAAGACCGTTACGAGCAAAATTTGCAGATTTTTCCAAAATGGAGGGGGTTTCAACTCAAGCAAAAAGTGAGGTTTCAAACAACAAATAACCATAAAAAGAGGGATATATTAACAATCAATTCATGAATTTATCAACCCAATACACAAAACCCAAACTCATTCATGATCTAAACTCAATTCCATGGAGATAATCAAGTTAAACAAGAACACCAACAAGGCAATCATTCAACAAATATACACTTAGAGAAGGTAAAAAATTGTTCCCTACCTCAAGAATTTGCTCCAAGTCAACCCAAAACAAATTTGTAGATCCCCAATTTGAGCAATCCTATTTTTGGCCCTCTCGGTGCGAAAAGATGAAGCTTCGGGCTCCCAAACATGCGTAGATGATGAATATGAGGTTGAATCTTGAGTTCAAGAAGTGTGGGAGGTGGATTTGTGGTGGAATCTGAAGGAAATATGGGGAGGAAGAAGAGAGAGGGGTTGTTGCCCTTAGAGAGAGAGGGAGAGGTGCATTTTTGCCCCAAAAAATCTGATCCAATAGTATATATACACCCATACACTTGCACTTAAGCCCCTCATGTTTCTAATGTGTTATAAAGACACCCCAAAGTATATATGCATCTCATATTGACCTCGTATTGCATTTTAAAATATTTCTCACATTTCCCCAACATTATTTTTGAAAAATAATTAAAAATCATGGGTCCTTACACAAAAAATGGAGGATACATGGATATGTATCCAAATCTAGATACGGATACAGGGATACGTCACTTAATTTTTTATACTATTTTATGAATATATTTTTATGTGCAAAACAAAGGCTTATATCTTGAAATTTCCACAAAAATATATGTCACAACTGAAATCCAACAAATTTAAATATCATGACCAGCCAATGAGCTAGTCCTTCTACTCCTGATTGCCTGAAAAGAGCGCAATTACAACAACGTAAACCACTGCTTGTGTGAGTTTATGAATTATCAAATTTACATGATCTACCGTGAAAATTTTAAATGAACTTTTGTCAATGAACCATAATTCATAGCATCAGTTTTTCATGGCTTCAACTCTAACCAAAATTCGTAACAAACTTGTATACAACATAACATGCCATAAACATATAAGATATACCATTCGACGATTTCTATGCTAGCTACGAAGGAGCAACCTCCGATGCGCATAAAGTGAATTGATCAATTTAATTGGACACCTAGTTGTGCCCCTTCTCATTCCACCTTTAATACCGTTCCCACTGGTATATTTAATATCCTCTAGATTCAGGGACATCATCCGAATGTATCTATAGTATTATTTTTTCAAAAACTGAGCAAAACTTTAGAATTCCGTGGTATATTTGCTTTAAAAGAAGTTCACATATAAATAATCATAATTTAATAACATCAAAAACTTTTGTGAAAAACCTCATGTAACAGGGATAATTCATGACTCACCTTCTTGAGTCTGAAATCTACTGTAAAATCTACTGAAATGTACCGGGTCCTAAAATAACACATCAATTGTCAAATTACTAAAATTGTGGTTAATTTAATTATTCTACTATCCTCATTGAACCTAGGTGTGTTCTAATTGAATGAGAATAAGAGCGAAGGAAACCACAATTGATAATTACCATGTTTCAAGGTGAACTTTTGTTATCAAAGTGAAACTTTAGATTTGATATTATTTTCTAATTACCAACAACTAACTTTCGAATGGGTTTTATTTTATTTATTTTATTTTATTCTTTCTTTTGCTCCCTTATTCACCATCTCAAGTGGAAAATAATATATGTGCCAAAATCAGTAAAATGCTTGATGGGATATCCCTAAACGAATCTAAAATTTGGGCTCAAGTTCGGTCTAACCATAAAGCAAGTGCTACTAGCTTGATTTATATTCAGCCCTAAATTGAACCTAACAACTCTAACGGATAAATTATGTTTGATAAATTTTATGAACCGCATTGATCCCGAGTTGAAATGATAAATATGTATTTTATTATTTTCATTATTATTTTTTCAAACTCTAATTCTCCGTTGACGGTTACTAATTAACCAATCAAGAATCAGGAGTACTACAAGTGACACAAGAGTATATCTTCTTTTTCTTTTTAAGAAACTAAAAATTAGCCCACGTATGCTTGACATGGAAGTGCACGTGTGAGTAAGAGGGTAAGTGCATGTGTGTGTTGTTGTTTTTATTTTTCCCTTTCGGCAGTGAGGTTGAGAAACTCACCTCCTGATCACTTTCTTTTCTTTTTTTTCTTCTCCTCCTTTCCTCTTCTTTTCCTCTTTTTTTTTTTTTCCTTTTGCTTTCCCTTTTTTTTTCTCTTTGTTGTGCATGTGCTCTGTGTGTGTGAAAGGGGTGGGTTAAGTCTATTTATACTAGAGTTGGGCATCTGGAATCATCTATTAGTAAATATTTTTAGTTATCACTTAGTCAAAAATTAGTTAATGCCTTGTCCGAATATTCCTATACCGTATTTATTTCATGTGTTTTAACCTATGTATAGTGCAACTTCCTGAAATCTCTTTACTTGGGCCCCAAGTCTATCACCTCGCGGTGGTTCATGCCACATTCTCGTGTTGCAATGTTGTCGGTAGGGTTGAAATAACATCTTAAAATGTTCTTTTAAAAAAATGGCATATACCAAAAAAATATGCTATTTTAAAAATACATTTTCTAATCGTAACGGTTAACGGGTCATTAAAAGTTAACCCCATTTAATAATTCTTTTTATCGTTTGATTTATTATTAAAAGTCGAGGTGTTACAATATAGTTCAACGAGACTATGTCATAATAGCCAAAAAAAACTACAATATCATGGATTTATTAAGAGTTGGGAGCCTTGAGCGTACATGAGTAACCCAATAATTGACAACTAGTTGTGAGTACCATCAAAAGTTGGAAGTCCAAAGTCTAATAGTGCCTAATTTTGATGACATTGAAGCTATGTTACAAACAAATAACTAAAAGCTCGAGAATTTACAATTTGGATAAAACTTAATTTGGATGAGAAGACATAGATATACCTGTATTTATGGTTCTCCTGATCAACACATGACACTCGCGGGCTCGTGGCTTCACCTATTTTACATTTAATCAAACTAAAAAGATATTTATATTATCTAACAAAAGCAAAAGGTTATATACATAAGTCATAAACTATTCAATGGATCATACAACCCATGAACCTAATGATACTTACATCTCAACATTGTTATGCAATTAAACAACCAAAATAACATCTTCCTAGTTGTTGCAAGATAACAAAAGAGAAGTGTTCTAATACATCATGCTTGGTATTCAGACAAAAAGAAACCATTCTAGGCACTTCTACTCATTTCTTCTTCTCACCTCTCTGTAGTCAACATCCATAACCTCCACACCATCATCATCGTCAAATGTCACTCCTTCCAAGTCCGGTTCTTCAAGAGAGAGTTCTGCAAGCTGAATCACTTCACGTCCTTTAATGTCAAACCGATCTCCACCTAACATACGTAAAAGTATAGCTTTCATCATGCACTAAACAAATTTATCTTGCATTATTTTGTTCAAAACCTAAAAATAAGTACCTTTAGCTTGCCTATGTCCCAATATTTTGAAGGCCCTTGCATGTACTACTTACTCTTCCTTGACAATAGGCGTATATTGGAATGCACAAACACTAGATCTTCAACTCGGTTTTTTGTTAGTCAATTTCTCTTGACATTTTTAATCATAGCATATGTGCTCCAATTTCTCTCGCAACATGAGGAAGATGTCTGCTGTGAAAGCAATTTAAATGTCAAGTCTCGTAGGAATGGTGTTGAAGACCCATGATTAGCCCACCATGAAAAAGGATCCTCAAAATTCTAGCAGCAATAACGTGGGCTTCCTCAAAATCTCATGATCCACTAAAAAAGGCTCCATATTCAATAAAAACTTTGGTAAAATCATCTGGATTAGGAAACAACTGTTTCAAACATTTCCTTCTATTCACTGCGACCTCTCGATCCTCATTAGGCGAAATTCATGGAACTTCATTACCACTTCGAAGCCAAGCATCAGAATGGTATTTTAGGACAAGTGAGTGAGCTATATACAATGCAAAGGAGTATTGCTCTTGTTCCATCTACTCTCCAATATTTCATGAATTGCATCAAAAAAGTTAGATCTGCCAACAAGAAAGTCTCTTTCCTCATGCTCAAGTATGATTTTTTTTTTCATTCTCAATCATAGTATCCCACATGTCATATATTAGATGCAAAACAGCGCAATCCATGTCTGTGATCCATAGCATGCCAACTATTGATCAGTAAATTTTAACAAATAACAAACCCATCCCAAAATGTGTCATCAACTATGATTTTTTCACATCACGAGCCCTAGTATTAGCTATACTAGTTCCATTAGCCCTATGTGTTCTCCAATTTGGAACAATCACCATTTTTTCAAGAGATTCCTTAACTGCCATTATCCTTTTGGCCATGATAATGCTAGATGCAAATCTAGATTCTGTTACACTTATCAATTTCAAATCAGAGTAAAGATTGAATATGAAATTTGCCATGCTATGGTTGGGAACAAAGTTACGAATATCATTACCTTGAGCAATTAAATCCGAAATTCACTTACATTGGGCATATTGAGGCGATCTTTCCCCCGATCGCATGTGCACTTCAAGGACAAGTTTATGCTATGCGCCACACATGGAGTCCAGAAAATATGTGGGTATTTGGTTTCAATACTCAACCCAGCAACTTTGTAGTTTGTCGTATTATTAGTCATTTAGTTGAACCTTATTTGTTTCTCTGATAGTCTTGATTACTTCTATGACTAGTCTTGCTACATAATCTGCATCCTTTATGTTTTCACTTGCATCAATGGCTTTGACAAACATTGCTCCACTTTGGGATGCTGCCATTATGTTGATGAGAGGCTACTTTGTATATCAGACCACCCATCTGAGCACAATGAAAGTCTTTTTTTCCTCCATGTATCTTTGAAAGGCTACAATAACTTATTGACATGTGTTTTTTCTTGTTGATAGCAGAGTGGTACGAAACCTGTTATATGAAGGGGGAGTATAACTTGCCAATTTGTTATTTGCTAGAGTTAAAATACTTTCTAAATTAAGGAAATCTTGCAAAATTAAATGGCAAGCCACAAGCATAAAACATCCTGGCAGCTTCTTTGTCCACTACATCTCTTTGTGCAATGTTGAATGCATCAGGTAAAGCACCTACTGGGGCCATTCCTTTCCAATTTTTCTATTGGGTAAGACAGAACCTTTTAGTAAAGAGATGTACTCAGCTTTTTTCCTTACATGTAGATCTTGTTCAGCCTTTCTAGCTTCAGCTCTTGCATGCTCCTTCTTTATAGTCTCAAATACATCATCTGTGAAGGTCAGGCAACGTTCAACACCTTGGTTAGAAAGCCTCAATAGATGACTCTTGACTTTAGTATATGATCCAATCACTATTTTGTTGTGGTAATTGCAGGACCATTTATGATTTCCACCTCCACCTTCAGCTACATTGAGAACCTTTACATGATTCCACAAAGGTTTGTCATCAAATCCAGGTATTTAAGATGTCAATGGACGTTGAATGGCCTTCGGTTTTGGTTTTACTTTCTGTCGACCAAAAGATTGGGAAGAAGACATTTGGGTGGTTGGAGAAGGGATTGCAAAATATGGTGGGTGGAAATGGGTTTCTTTTTTCCTGATCCTCTGTGTGTAATTGTGTGTCAAAATGAACTTAGCCTCCAACGGGAGAAGGTTCAGCGGGAAAGGGTTGGAGTTCCCGATGAGCATTAAATGTACAAGACACTCCAGCTTTTTACATAAAAAAAAGAAGCTAACTTTGTTTTTATCATTCAGTTATACCAAGTAGGCAGTTACGTGTAAGCTAACTTTATTTGATTCATTTGGTTAATATATTGCTCTTTCTTTTGGACATGGCTTCTAATTGTCTTGGAGAAATGCTAAGTACGCCAAAAAATTATCCTGAAAATGTACCCAAAAGAAAAATTACTGATTTAGATTCACTTGAATGTTCGGGTTACGCATCAAATAGAATCTCAGTCATTAATTTCACTGGGATAATATTCGGAGTAACTTTTTGGGGTACATAGAATTATTGATTTGTTTCCTAGTTTGTTCTCAAATTATATTAGCATGAATGATCTAATCAATTTGAGCTTTCGGCAGATACAATCAATCAATTTGATTTTTGAAATGAATGATCTAATCAACTTTCTCAAAAAAATGAACCATTCAGTTAACGTTTATTGATTCCAAATGGTGGCCCAATGATAGAACATTCTTAGAAAATGAACAATTCAGTTTACGTGTATTGATTCGAGATGGTGGTCCATTGATAGAACGTTCTCAGAAAAATCAACAATTCAATTAACGTGTATTGATTCTAGATAGTGACCCAATGATAGAACGTTCTTGGCAAAATGAGCAATTCAGTCAACGTGTATTGATTCTAGATGTCCCAATGATAGAACACATTTTTTGATCCTTTATGATCATGTTATTAATCCATGAACTCTACATGTCCACCTACTTAGCTTCTCTAATGACATGTTATATGAGTTGCTATAGCTATATTATCACATGAAACTCGAAAACCCCAGGTTTAATGGCATGCTATATCTTGTACCATATTCAAATAATCACACCACATACCCCTATATAGACTTATGTGCTACTAAATGGCCCAAATTCAATTGATAACACAAAACAACCCTCAATTTAAGAGAATTGGTATTGACACTCCCCTTTCTTTATTGGCACTCATTTTTTGGTCGTTATATACAAAGTGCAAGAGTAATTTTACCCAATGTAGACAAATAATAGAGACAAAAAAATGGAGTGCCAATAGAGAAACGGGGAGTGTCAATATCACTTCCCTCAATTTAACCTTTTAAACAACTCCTCATGATTCCTTAACTTTATTGACCTTGCTTGGAACAAAATATTGCCGGGTTTTGTCACTTTGGACCCAACTCTATCTTATATAATTGAAGGAAATGCGTGAGTCTGAATAGGGAATTGCAAAGATGAAAATGGGATCCTCTACTCCAAGGGTGAAACCAGGAATTTAACATACCATGGGCTAACCCAAACTTGTACATAAATGTTTACAAATACACAAAAGAAAAGTACTAAATATGTTCACTATGAAAGTTGTACCCTATGATGAGTTAAATAGTAGAATTCTTCTATTATCGAATATGGGTCAATAACTTCAACAAGTTCTCTTTCAAAATGAGGATAATTAATCATAGAATCCACAAAAAATTGTCTTTGTTACAAAGATCAATTTTCACATGCTTTGTAACTAAAAATGTTCTTTCAATCTGAACTGAAAAAGAGTATCACTTTTAATTTTATATATCAACTCTTGGTTTGAAAAATGACAAAACAGTTTTTTTTTGTTCATTATAATTTAACCCTAAAAGAGTAAGATTGTAAGAAACCACATTTTTATACCAATGTAAGCACACAAACTAGTGTTATGAATCAACTAAATCAACTAAATTAGTAAAAATTTAGGCACACTAGGCCATGCTCTAGATTTAACAACATAAGTACAAAACTAAGATACTAGCCAATGTTTTTTTGTTCTTTTTTTCAAAAGAAGATGTTAGGTTGGGTTATGCTGGTACCAAGAGTTGAAATGGGTTGGGCTACACTAAAAATTGAGGTGGGCTAAAATTTATTGAGCTAAAAACATATAATTTTTTTTTCCTCTTGGGCTATAGCCCACCATAGTCCGTTCATTGTTCCGGCCTTGATCTACTCTTTGTCTTCTCTAGTGTCATTTGGGCTTCTGCTTTCTCTCCACTAGTGGGGTGGTAGTTATGGTGGGTGGCTTTTATTGTTTTGCCCGCAATGATTATTCAATGGCACGTTAAAAATTGTTGTAATACTTAATATTGGAGGGGTAATTATGGAAATTAACATTTGAGATGGGGCTTCAAAAAACTAGTCACACCAAAAATGACTTCTCCCTTCATGTACTAGAAATTTAGAATAGAGATTGGGGCCTTGAAAAGGAATCAAGTCACAAACATAGAAAATCGGCCAATTGCATCAATTACAAAATCATAAAATGAACAGAAGCAGGGTTATGAGCACCCACATAGCATGGTGCCACACACCAAAATGACGCCATTTTGATGGCTAAAATGCAAGAGGGAAAAAAAGGGAATGCAAAACGACGTCGCTTCAATGGCTAAAATGCAAGGGGAAAAAATAGAAATGCGAAACGACGTCATTTTGCATCTTCCTCTCCAAATCCCTGAAATCTCATCCCTCATCGCCTCCCTCCACTTCGACAGAGCCCTAAACGTCGACGTGAACGAGTTCCACAGCAACGTAGTCCCGTACTCTCACATCCACTTCATGCTCTCCTTTTACGCCCTCGTCATATCTGTCGAAAAGGCCTACCACGAGCAACTCTCTGTGGCCAAAATCACCAATAATACATTTAACCCACACCACGACAAGTACATGGCCTGCTGGCTAATGTATAACAGAGACATGGTTCTGAAAGATGTCAATGCCTTTGTTGCCATGATCAAGACGAAGTGGATGATCCAGTTCGTGAAATGCTGTCCGACAAGGTTCAAGTGCGGGATAAAACTACTAGACACCAACAGTGGTGTCGGGCGGAGACCTAGTCACCTAGCGAAGGCACAGAAGGGCAAAAGCTACCAGCCGCTGATGGTGGGGTCGGCGAGGACCTGGCAAATGTAGAAATAGCCATAAGTTAACAATCATCGACGGGGGTGCCAGGAGGCGACCTGGCGAAGGCGTAGAAGGGAGCCGCCAATGGTGGTGTCGAGCGGGGACCTAGCGTAGGTGCAAAGGGCAATGTGAATGATATTGAGTTCGATGAGCGTGGCGGAGTTGTTTGCTGGAAAAATTATGGCAAATACATGAATTCCAAAGAATAATTTCCATTAACGAAACACAAATTACAAACAAAGTTGCAGAATAAATTAGTGAGAAATACAAACAGTATTGGAGTATTCGAGAACCGAGTCCCGTGTAACCACAGTCTCCTTAAAACAAATTCGCCGCCTACCGAGGGTATTGTAGGTTGAACCGACGTCTGTCTCCCAGGATAAAACGGCTAGACCACGAACCATGGAACACCTCCGAGGACCGCCTTGGCGAACTGAACTTTGCCTGTCTCTCTCCCTCAAATCAGAACTCTCTATATGAAAGTGCACTGTGTATCCAAGTGTGTTTTTCCTCTTTGCAGATGCACGACTAATATAGCTCTAGTGAGAGCCTTATAATTATCGGTGGGAGTAAAGTGTCATGCTTTTCTCCATACTCGCCAGAGAATGGGCGACAATAAAATAGGGATGGTACCCCTATCTTTCTCCAACTACTAAATTCATTCATTGAAGGAAGGTAAAACTTCCAACATTGTTGTCGAGGATCGACTTGGGATTTTAAGGGGAAGATGCAATTAAAACAATGTCTGTTTGCATTTTTTCCCTACGATTTAGCCATCAAAACAGCGTTGTTTTGGTGCGTGGCACCATGTTGTGCGGGTGATACTGTGTAGCGACCCCTCTTCCTTTACGAACCAAAATTTGACATATAAGTGTGTATCAACTCCTTATCCAAATTTTTACTCAAATTTGAATAAAAACTTAATTGGGTATGAAACACTCCAATAGATAAAAAGCAAATTTACTCATAAATTTGAGTAAAAACATTAGTAATGGCATTGTTGTAAATCTGAGGGGGAGAAAATATCTTTTAAAATTTAATGTTGGGTTTGGTTCTCACCAAATTTTGTTAAGAATTTGAGTAACATCAAATTTGGTAAAAGATTCAGTGAAGGACTAGAGTGAGGTTTTTGGGGGTTTTTTTTTTACATAAATTTAAATTTGAGGTAAGAGTTAGAGCCGAGATGCTCTGGCTAAGATGTCCGAAACATTAATACATTTTGTTGGGGGTCCAGAACGATGGCTGCCATGAGCCGGGACTGCTCTTCTCCAAACAACTCTTCCCCTCCCACTTCGACAATCCCTCTCCCTCTCTCTCTCTCTCTCTCTCTCTCCCTCTCCACACAGAATGCATTATATGCGATCAATCGGCCAATTACGGATAGTGCGAGGTATCTCTCTCTCTCACCATCGATTGTCGTCTATCTTGTTTTGTTTTAGATCGAAACTTGTTTCGCTAAATACTCGTATTTTAGTTTCTGGGTTACATTTGTTGCCATGTGCTGGTACATTTGTGAACTTGTTTTTAACTCTATATTTGTGATCCTGCACTTGTGCTGCTCCGAACCTAAACTCATCTGTGGACTGTTTTGTTTTATGTTTTTGTCTAACCTGTCCCGTGACTTATCGGAGCGGTGGCTTGGGCTGATCTCTACTCCCTTTTGGGACAGACCTTCAAGTAACCCAAATGGACCCACCGGAGTTGCACGTTAGGTACTATCATAAACTGGAAACCAAGTTTACTAGGCGTTCAAAAAAGTTTACTTGGCCATCCATGAAGCCCGGATGCAGGGATGGAGCTAGAGGGGGGCCAGTAGGGGCAATCACCCCCTGCAAGGAAAACAAAAAACCTCTAGTATTACATAGAAAAAAATTATTTTTCCTATGAATTATATAGACTCGCCCCTGCAAAATATTTTGGATAAAACATTCGCCTTTGCAAAATATTTTGTATAAAATATTCGCCCCTGTGTAGTGAAATTCCTGGCTCCGTCCCTGCCCGGATGGTTACATTAGATGTACGAATAATGATAGGTACTCAATCACTCCTTACCATATCCTCTCTCACATGTGTACTCTCTCCATTCCAAAATGATGGCCCCATACGATAAGGCTTGCATTTTTCTGATAATAAAATAAAAAAATTTCGTTCTTAATTTTTTAAATCTTTTCCGCATCAAATTATAGAACCCATCCGTTTTTGGAGTGAGTATTTTCTATGTACTGTATTGCTACTGTGTTGGCTAATATGGACAATCCTCCTTTAAACGGTTTCTCCATAATCCATCTTTTTCTATTTTTCACCTTTGGTAATACCTTTCGTGTAAATTATAAGGTGGAAAAAGGAACGACCAATATTTACTTATTACTTCATCTGTTTCAAAATATTTGTCTGGTCCACAAAACAATGACCAAAAAATAATTTCTTTTTAAAGAAGAATTTCAAACCATTTTCATAAATTAAAAGTACTTGTTGATATCTAGTAAATTGTTAAAAGAATATGGAATTTTTATTGAAAATTTTGTATTATTTTCAAGTTTTCATTTTGCGGACCAGACAACAATGTGGGACAGGGGAGTATAGTTTTTGAACATATTAGAAATTTCACCTGTTATTTTGTAGTAATTCGGTTGTGGTTAGCAGTGATAATGTCCTCCAGAATCCCAAAAAGAAAAAAAAAAAACTACCATAAGTTGGGACAAAAGAAGGGACGCTGCTAGGTGTACAGAAAAAATGGAACAGAAATGGCACAAATTGCGTTCGAGAACCCACTTTTGGGCTCCACGCGAGTGATCCGAATTGTTCATTGTTCTTAAAACATAATTCCGAGGGGGTTCGCAAGAAATTAACTCAATCAGATGGTTAGAAGTGTTTGAACCAAAGTCTCACCGTTTCAAAACAAAAGTTTTGCTTATTTTTTTGTGGGCTCCCTTGGAAATATGTTTTAAGAACAATGAACGGTTTAGATCACTCTTGTGGGACCCAAAAGTGGGTCCCTGAACGCGATCTATACCATTTCTGTCCCATTTTTTCTGTACCCCAAGGTTTATCGCAAAAGAAGTAGCTGCTACTATTTCGTTAGGGATAATATATATCGGTAAAGATTTGTACATTGATTTGGGTTCACTTGGGCCCACACGAATAATCAGAGCTGTTAATATTTTTCATAATATTGTTTATCAGCTCAAGTAGATATTGCTAAGTGTGCATTGGTTCATCCCCTTTTTGATTTTGAATTTAAAAAGCTGGATGAACTGATGGAGCACTTAACGACATCAGATTTGAGCTGATTTTTTTCGAGGTACAAGTAAACGTTATTTTTGAAATAAAAAGGGTCTTGCTATCGTGAGCCCACTAACTCACAATAAGTACAAAAAAAAATTTTAAAAAAAAATCACGCACTTCAGTGTACTTTTTACACTTTTTAATATATTTACACCTATTTTTTACATATTTCAACACATTTTTTAAACCTTAACATAACCCTACTAGATATCTTTTAAAATTTTCCTTTTTAAAAACATGAACTACTCTGATCTGATTAAAAAAAAAATACAAAACTCTCTGATAAGCCGCTTCACTTATTTGGATTAGATTTACTCCTCCATTGGTCCCAAAGTGATACTCTCCCACGAAATACCTTAAAGATATCAATTAGTTCAACAATCGAAAAAATTATAAACGAAAGTATTTGGTTATTTCGAAAAGCGTCCTGCTAATGGAAACCCACAAGGCTTTCATTAAGCACCAAAAAAAAAAAAACATCTTCTACTACACTTTTTACAATTTTTAATAGGCTTTTATATATTTTTTTAAACATTAACTTAAGCCCACTGAACTTCCTTTAGCATTTTCTTTTCGAAAATTATAGGTTTTACGAGTGAAAAACCTATGACCATAAAACGTACAGAGCATGCTCGGAGGCCTACTTTTGGATCTCATGTGAGTGATTATTGAAAGGGTAGAACTTTGGTTCAAGCACTTCTAGCCGTCCGATTAAGCTGAGATTTTGTAGAGCGTCTTGAAAAAAATTTTTAAAAATAATGAACGATTCGAATCACTCGTGTGAGATTCAAAAGTGAATCCGACCCCGAGCATGTTCTGTACGTTCTGTGTGCATTTGATTCCGTACATGTAACAAGGTCCTTTTATGACGGACTAGATCATTCTGCTAAGGAGGGGCCTAGGGTGTATATACTCTGAATCCGACCTGTGCTGGCTGCCGTAGAGACTGCAAAAAGGAGCATTTCCGTGAAGCTTTTAGGAATTTTCCTATCTGGAACCAGAAAGCAGCTACCTTTCCAAGTCTCCGGTGACAGTGATGCATACTAACCCACTAATCTACTGGTTTGCTTTTATGTTGATTTTGACTCATCTACCTTTGTGGTTCTGGAAAAGGAGCGTCTGATGATTTGTTTACAATTTCTTTCCGTAAGGAATCAAACTTTCGTCACCACCGATGACCTTTGCTGGATGAGCTTCCCATCCAGTTTTGTCCCTTTCGGACTCGTACCAGATCCACATTGGTGATTGGAATTATATATTGTGTAGATCACGTTGAGTATTTTAATTATATCAAAATTTGTGTTGATCAGATACCGTTCAATACCTGATCGAAAAGCATTCATCTTTAAAAAGTGAGAAAATAATTTCAATCTAATGTGTCCAATACATTTTTTTAAGTGCAGAAGATGTGAAGCTCCTATTTCGTTATCGGCGAAGAGCCAGATCCATTTTTGTTCTAGCACCCATTAAACGTACTACTACTATCAAACAATATTTGACGAAAACAATTTTTTGGCTCGATTAAGAGCATTTTTAGTGCACTATCTAAAAAATATTTGCTAAGGTGTACACCTATTTTGTGTGCTAAGACTAAAGACAAATGCACTTTAACTGTGCTCCCTACAAATGTTCATTAACTTTAAGTTTTTCATTTCGCTCTCCTTAAAGTTATTCTCTCTCTCTCTCTCTCTCTCCAAATTTAGGTAGTCACTTACGGCACTTTAGGTAGTGAAGGGTGTCACTTAGAATTTTACAGAGTCAATTTTTGTGCACTGGTGACCATTTTTTGAGTTTTTTTTAGTTAACTAATTAGAATAATTTAGGGAACTCTTTTAGATAGTGCACTCGAGATGCCCTAATGAGACCCATGAGAATTAAAAAGTGAACGGTCGGGAGACGGGCGATTCTACGGTGAACTCAGTAGATCATGTAACTTTCCTGGATTTGGAAAATGCATTGAAATTTTTCTTTTACCTATAAAGTGTAACTTTTTAGGTATTGGCCTCTTTTGGTTAATAATCTGGATATAGATTATTGGATTATTCATTTTGTCTTTATTCAATTTTTTTTTGTGTTTGTTAGTTTTGCGTCAAGATTTTATGGTTTCTGGATTCCTCTAGACGAGACGAATCTAACAAATACAAAATTATGGTCAAACTAATTTTTTTTTGAATAAAGCTGAAATACTTCCACGTCTTGAATATATTTAGTTTAGGCCTCAATTTTTATGAGAAGAACATGTTTAGTTCTGTTGATAATGAATCTAAATTTAACGATTTCGATATGAAGGCTCGTCTTGGGACATTGTAAGACACTAAAGGTTGAAATAGAGTAGCTTTTTATATAATAGTAAAATCTAATATATACATATATGTATATATATTGCATATAATATATCTTGTTAAGTTGGATCTTATTTTTTCCATAAATTCTTATCAGCACTATAAATTTTTGTAATCGCGGCCGATGTACATATATTCAATCATATGGGTCCAAAAAAATGAGTCGGACTCTTGAAAAATTGGACGACATGTAGAATGTTATTTCTCTTATACTTTCTTACGAATAATAAATTATCCTATTACGGAGTCCGCCAGTTTCACGTTGATGAATATGAGTATTTTTGTTGTAAGTTTTGATGTGTGAATTATCTATGTAAAAACTCAAACTAATCGAATGTCAATAACTTTATAGTCAGATCACATTTGTCTTGGAAAAAATAACAATTTTTTCTTTCAAGGCATATATAGCTCGATTAAACTGGTACGAATGCTTAATTAATACTCACTTCGTCCCGCAAAGTTTATCACTTTCACTATTTCAGCCCTATGAAAAAATTGATTATTTCTTTTAATCTATAATATTTTATATAAGCAATATGGATCTCGTTTGATAGATTTCAATTAGATCTTTTGAACAAAGTTTTGAAAATCACATAAAACTTTATGAATGGAAAGATATAGACAATTTAAAAATGGCACGCATTCCCGAAAGTGTCAAACTTTGCGGGACGGAGGAAGTACCTGGTTGCTACGAAACAAAGGACATCACTCGACAAGGGAGATCTTATTCACTTCATGAGGTGTTGGCTTCAATTCAAATCTCACTAGCCTCTTCCCCATCTCTCTAGCTTTGGGCTTCATGAGATGAAATGTTCGTCCGCTCCTAAATAGGGATGACCATGGGGTGGATTCAGATTGGATTCGAATTTGTAGTCTTTTTTGCCTTCCCCTTCCATATTGGATTGGAGTCTGAGCTAGGTAAACCGGAGAGATTTAAGAGTATGGGAATAAACGGTGAATCATTACTAACTGCTTTCTTCAAATGATTTTTATAGTCATTCAACAAAAAATGATTTTGATAGAAAACTTATTAATAATGAGTGATGCTCGGTTAAAAATATATTTTAAAAAATGAAATAAATGAAATAATATATATATTTTTTACTTTTATTATGTGGAAATAGATGAAATCAATAGAAATATTAGAATACAAAAATATTACTCCCTCCATTCCTTATGAACAGATGCATAATTTTCGGATAAAAAATAAAATACAAAAATGTATAATTTTTCAATTTCTTTACATCAAATAAAAGAAATCAATTAGATATTTGATTTACTACAAAGAAATTGGGAAAAAATTGTACGGAAGTACTTTATTTTTGTATCAAAAAATTACACATCTTACAATAGGATATACTTAAAAAAGGGACAGAGGGATTAATAACTAAAATCGGGGAAGCTGAATTACCCACACAGAAAGAAAAAAAAAAAGAAAAAAAAACTAAAATCGGGATTGGTTAGGTTAAAACGGGACAGGAGAAGCAAATATTACCTCACCACATCCCGATTCCTCTTCGGATCAGGGAATATAGCTTGAATTAAGTCAGGGTGGTCGAATGCGGGGATAGAGCAAAAGAAATTTAGACTCTAGAGTCTCTAGACAAAAGCCGATTTCTCAATTTCGCTAAATGCCGTACTAGAAAATAATTACGATTATCCCACTTTGTTCACTTCATATTTCTAAAGAATTTTCCAAAAAATTCATTCCCCATCTCTCATCTTTCCAATCATGAATCATATTTCTCTCTCTACTAATATCCTTCCATCTAATCATTATTTTCATTTCTCTCTCTATCTCTTTCCAATTATTACACATTTCTCTAATTATTACTTTTTCAAAAAAACTCATCCGAACACTATCTCAAAATATTCTTCTCAAAACTCTCAAAATATTCCTTATTTTTGAAATCTTCCTTTTCCCTTGGATGAAACAAACTTCCAATTTGTTGCACAAGTAGATATAATTTTATTTGTTGACATTTTGTTAGAATAAACCAACTAGCAGAATGTGATGATTTTTCAAATTATTATGCATTTGAAATTGAAGCCACTTGTGGGCCTTGAACCACTTTGTTCACAAGTACATGTTCCTAGTGGGGCCTCAATGTTACCAAGTGCCTCTTATGAAGAGGGGGGGCTCTTCTCTGAAGAACATAAAAAGACATTATTGGAAGTTTGTTTCCTTTAGCAAATAGAGTTGAAAGAACCAACCACAAACCCTATCTTTCAAGAAAATTCTGGGTGAAAATAGAATACCACACATGCGTGCTTGAATGTACATTTCAATTGTCCAAAATCTTTTTTGACGGCCTAAATTTCTCTCTCTCTAAAATTTTGATTATCCAAAACCCTACTAAAACACCCGAAATGCGTATTAGGTACTATCACCCAAGTTTTTCTCCTATGAGTCCTATCTTTCTTACTAGGCTAATAGAAGTTGTACTCACTTTTGGGCTCTAGTTCAGTTGTCACTTTCTAGACTCTCCCGATATGGAGGTCTAGGCCATGTTCAAACCTCGTTGAGTACGAAGAGGTGGTCTTGTGGTTAATTATTCCTTGCACTAAGCTCGGTTCCTGTTTAAATGTTTAGTTTCGTAATTCCAAAGTTATTGAAGAGACGCGTATGTATGAGTTGTCTGCTTCGTCTTAGCTTACTTTTAAATCAATGCATAGTAGAATTACACACAAACATTATCATTATTTTGTTCACATCAATTTTTACCTCAACCTTCCAATACAATCCTCTACTTTTATCCATTAATTCTCTACACGTTAATTTTTCAGAATGACAACAATTGCAACTTTTGCCCATTAAAAATGAACACATATAAGACATCCAAAAATATAATACTAGACTGTGTATTTTGGAACGGAAGGAGTAATAGTTTTTGTCGTGTAACATATCTTTAACAAATATTTTTTTTAAGTAATTTCTTTATCGTGTAACATAACTTAAACAAATATTTTTAAAGTATGAAATTGGATGCATGTTATTGCTACCTTTAAAAAAAGTAAACCTTTCATCTTTTTAACCGGATCCGGTTCCCCTCTAGTCCAACATGACTAGAGGAGACAGTTGTGATCTAGACTGTCCATTTAGTGCATTCAATGGTGTTGAATTGTGCATTTCTTCAAACCATCAAATATACACGGTACATTTAGAAGTGGATTGTCTTCTCTAGCCCAAAACATAGACAGGAGATGATCTGGATCATTTCCAGTCATAACATTTTATTCATTGTGAATTCTATTAGTCCTCACAAGTATCTAATACTCCCTCGTTTCCAAATTTCTTGTCTATAGCTCGGTATGCTTGTCGTTTTTCAATTGTTTTTATCTTTTGATCTATAATTTTTTTTTTTAATTTTGAAAACTTTACTATTTAATAGAAATAATTGAGAACTATCAAACAAGATCTATATTTAATACATATAATATCATACATTTAAAAATATTTAAATATTTTTTTGAATTGTCATGAGTAGTGAAAGTGAAGAAAAAAAAAATTATGACTGAGAGAATTATTCCTTTTCCTTGTTCTCGGATGAGTCCACTAGTCCAACTCAAAGACTACTTGGCTAATCTAATCTTTTACGCAAAGTTTTCGCCAACCAAATCAAACGAAAAGGGTCATCAAAAAGAGAAGAAAAAGGGATTCTATTTCTATCTCTTCCACAAAATGCTAGACAAAAAATAAAATAAAATAAAATAAACGAATCCAGTACACATTTCCATTATCTCCAACACAATAATTACCACACATAGAATTTTCAAAACCTAATAATGCTAAAAAACCAAAAATAAAAAATTGACGTAAAAGGGCCAAAAAAATCCCTTTTATTACTATGCTAACATTAAAGAAAAGGGACAGTTGACACGGTCAAAGACAAAAAACTGACCTTAATGTCAGTTTTTTATTTTTGAAAAGGGATTTTTTTAATGTTAGGAAGGTGTAGACAGATGTCAACTGATTTGCTCACTTGTGGGCTCTAGTTCAGTTGACACTATCTAGACTCTCCTAACATTAAGGTCGTAGAGGTCTAGGCTACGTTCAAACCTCGTCAAGTGTGAAGAGGAAGTCTTATGGTTAATTATACCTTACACTAAGCTCCGTCCCTGCTTAAGTGTCCAATTTTGTAATTTCAATTTATTAAAGTGACATCATTGTTATATTTTTCACATCAACTTTTATTAGTATTTTTTAATATTATCCTTCACTTTTATTTATTAACTGTTACACGTTAATTTTTCAAAACCACAATAATTCTACAATCTTTTACCAGATTAAGTTTTGAAAATTGACAATAGGAATATCCTAAAATAGAATATTTGGGAACGGAGGGAGTAATATTTTTTTGTCATAAAGCATACTTTTTAAACAAATATTTGTTAAAGTAAATTTTTTGTCGTGTAATACAACCTTTTTTTAAAGTATCACATGGGATGCATGTTAAAAAAGGCAAACCTTACTTCTTTTCAACAACCAGATTCCCTCTAGTTCAACATGAACCGAAGGAGACCCTCGGAACATTGTACGTCTAAAAATCTAAATAATTTTATGAGGTGTCGAGAATAGTAAAATTAAAAAGAAAATTTAGGATGGTTGAAAGTGAAAGAAATTTAGGGTTGCTTGGCTAAATAAACCAGGTGGGTTTTTTTTTTTTTTTTGGTCCATATTCAATTTTTTTTTTTTTTTGCATTCGTTAGTTTTGTGTCAATTTTTTGTGGTTTATTGATTTGTCTTAACAAAAGAAAACTAAAAACCACAAATTATTAACCAAATTTAATTTTTTGTGAATAAAAACAAATAATCCAATAAACCACAAAAATTTGGATTATTTTTTTAGTGAACTTTTTTCAAATAAACAACAAAATTGACACAAAACTACAAACGCAAATTTTTTTATTTTAAATAAAGACAAATTTGGCCAAAGCAACCCTTAGAAAGTGGTAGTAATACCCTGCTTACATTTTCCTACCCTTTTTCTCATATGAGACCAACTCGAAGACTACTTGCCTAATCTAATCTTTTAAGTTTTCACCAACCAAATCAACGAAAAGCCAAGTGGTGGCTTGCTCATGCGGTAGAGCTTTAAATGCCCTATATTACTGCACTGCATCTCGAGATCAAACAAAAGACAAGTGGTAACTAGCTCATACGATAGAACTTTTGGATGCCTTACACTGCATCTCGACATCAAACGAAAAAGGGTCATAAAAAAGAGAGGAGAAACGGGATTCTCAATCTCTTCCACAAAGTGCTTGAGACAAAAACAAATGAATCCAGATCATAAATCAATTATCTCCAACCCAATAATACTAAAAAAAGAAAAAGAAAATTTGACATAAAATTTAAAAAAAAAAAAATCCCTAAATTTGAGCTGATGGTTCTATCCTCTTCATCTGGATCCCATGTTTATTCCCCTCATCCCCATCATCATGATACACATAAGCAAACCCGCCATGTCGGGTCAGATCCATACCCGCCATCTCATCCTCCGCCGATATCCGAAGCAAATTAAACTTGTGGAGAATAAAAAACAGGGGACCCATGGTAGCACTGACCCACGCAATAATCACCAAAATCTGGATCACGTGCGCCGCCAACAACCGCCCTCCGCCGCCCATGAACAACCCGTACGGACGGCCGGGTTTACCCGGGTAAACCTCGTTCACGTACTTCTCCGTCGCGAATAGCGCCGTGAAAATCACCCCCCACGCACCGCACCCTCCGTGGAGCTGCGCCGCCTCCAGTGGGTCGTCGAATTTGACCACCTCCGCCAGCTTATTGCAACCTATTAAGACCAATGCAGCCACGAACCCACAAATGATGGCCGCCCACGGCTCCACGACGGAGCAGCCGGCGGTTATCGCGGCGAACCCGCCCAATAGGCCGTTGCAAACGTCGGTTACGTTCCAGTGGCCGGAGAGGATTCTTTTCCCGAAAAGGGTGGTTAGAGCCGCTGTGCAACCGGCTAATGTGGTGGTCACGGCAGTCCTGCCCACGGCGCTCCACTGCCCGTAGTAACTGCCGCTGGTGTAAGGACTTAGGATTTTGGCAAATGAACCCGGGTTGAAACCGTACCACCCGAACCAGAGTAAGAAGGTGCCAAGGACCACGAGGGATGCGCTGTGGCCACGGAGGGTTACGGCCCGACCCGAGTGGTCGAACCGGCCGATTCTTGGACCTTCAATTAGTGCCCCATATAATCCTGTAAAAAATCAGTGAGATATCAAGAAATTAAATAAATCTTTGTAAAAATATGCGGGGGTAGTTATAAATTGATGGCGTAAAAATATTCCACTCTTGTCAAAAGCACCGGGAGTGGAAAATATTTTACTCCATTCATTTGTAGACGAGAAAATTACTCCATCCGTCCCCAAATTTTGGTCCCTCGTCCAATTTTAACCGGATAAAAAACAAGTTATAACTTTTAATCGGTAATGAATTTTATATTCAATATGAATCTTATTTAATAGATCTCAATTAATTCTATAAAACAATGTTTTCGAAATCATATAAAACAATGTATATTACAAGATATAATTAATTGAAAAATGGCACGAACTCTCAAACGGGACAAATAAATAAGGACGGATGGAGTAGCTTCATTTCTTCCACCGTCTTTTTGACAAATTACTATCTCATTTTAGATTTTTTAATTGCTACATTGTCAAAGAATAACTTATCTCGCAGAATATGAAAAGACAATACAAGAAAGTTTGAAAAAAATGACAATTCTATGGAACAACCCAAGTATTATTGAAACAAAAACTCATTTTGCCATCTAACGTCCAAACATGTCACATTTGTTCATTAACAAATGGACGGAAATCGACACCGGGTGCCCAATTTAATAACGGCCGATTGGAGCATGTGTCTAATTAAAATAATTGAAAATTCAAGTATTTATGAGGCTTTGAGGGGTATGTTTAGAGATTTATTTGAATTTTTTCCTAAAGTAATCCAAATTACATTCTGTTGACAGTCAACAACATTAAATTAATATATTTAGAATAATTGGGAGTAGAAAATTAGGGAGAGAGGTTGGTGAATTCTTCACATGCACCCTCTTAAAAAACTAATACGACAAATAAATGTCCAAAATGTTATTTTTTCTTCAATAAATACGACTGAAGCAATAATGGAGATAGAGTAGTAGCTCATGTGTGATGACTGATGAGACTTATGAAATACTCCAAATATAGACTCTCACCTATAAACAACGGGGCTAATTCAGTTGCTCAGGATTCTTGCATCTCACTACAATATCAGGAGTTCAAATTTCTCAACCTGCGTGCAAGTGTTTTTCCTTTCTTTGTTTCTGGGTTTATTTTTTGTATTGATTAAGTTGTTGAATTTGGTTGTCTCGTGGACTCTCACAATTCATATAGTGTCCCGGATTAGTATTTTGTATTTCATATGTGATGTAATTGATCTCTCTTTTATCGATGTGATGAAAAAAAAAAAAGACTCAAGAGTATCCCCGCCCATCAATATAGAAAAAATGTGGAGGGTTTTGTTCACGTGAACAAATTTGGACTCATATAGAAAATCCAGACCAATGCAAATTGCAAACTCCATCGGATTTGGGTGCTTGTAATGAGCAAACTCTACACCTGTGTGTGAGCAATTACGACCATCGATTCGATAACCAACGGTTCAGATTAAATGAAATCATCGTACATATAAATTGATCCAGACATGTGGGTATTAAATAATAAAAAAAAAAATCCAGACCAAAGCAATGAGATTGGAATGTTTTAGACTTCTAGTACTGGATTAATTTTTTAGTTGACTCATTATCGTTTTTAGTGAATTTTTTAAATTAGTGAGAAATTATCAAAAAGAAAATATATTAAAAAATACAAAAATGTCCGGTCATTTCTTTTTAGGATTTGAATCCTTTCGGGTCCTGAATTTGGATCGGAGGGAACAGTCACAAATTTGCAGCACGGTTCAAATTTGACTATTTTTTCCGGTCTAAGGGCTACTTTGGGTAAAAAATTAAAAAATGATTTTTTAAAAACCGTTTTGTCCTTATTGAATTGTTTTTTGCATTTGTTAGTTTTGCATTAAAATTTTGTAGTTTTTTTATTCCTATCGACGAGACGAATCTAACAAATATAAAACTACGGTCAAAACTCAATTTTTTTAAATAAAGCTAAAATAGGACGATTATTGGACCTATTTTGACTTTATTAAAAAAAAATTGAGTTTTGACGATAATTTTATAGTTGCTAAATTCGTCTCGTCAAGAAGAATCTAAAAACCACAAATTCTTAATGCAAAAAAAAATTAAATAAAGATAAAATGATTTTTTTAAAAACTACTTTTTGATTTTGTTTTAAGTATCTGATTCCTTATTTCCCACAAGTACACACACAAAAAAAAAATCCGATTCCTTCTTTTTACGTTTAGTGAAACTTTTCAAAATTGAAAACATAAAATTTAACTCAAAAAGAACTAGAAGAATTGGACCCAAATCAACAAGAACTCAAAACAAAATCAATCATCAATTATACAAGTGAAGTGAGCTGTAGACGTACCTGCAATTCCACCCACCATGTGAACAACACCCGACCCGGCAAAATCAATAACTCCAGATCCGAATAACAAATTATCCGCGTTTGACGCGCTGGCCCACCCATTAGGCGACCAAAACCAATGGGAAACAACCGGGTAAACAAACCCGGTCAAAAACGACGAGTAAACCAGGTACGCCACGAACTGAGTCCGCTCGGCAATCGAGCCGCTCGTAATCCCAGCCGCGGCTATAGCAAACGCCCACTGGTACAGGAAATAGCTGTAGTCGAAAAGACGGGAAGGGACGGATTTGAGGGCGAAGTTGTGGTGGCCGATGAAGCCGTTGGAAGGGGAGCCGAAGGCGAAGGCGAAGCCGAATAGGTAGTAGAAGAGGCCGCCGGCAGCGGCGTCGAGGACGTTGGTGAGCATGATGTTCATGGTGTTCTTGGCCCGGACGGAGCCGGCGCAGAGCATGGCGAAGCCGAGTTGCATGGAGAAGACAAGGTAGGCGGAGAAGAGGAGGTAGGTGGAGTCGATGGCGTAGGCGGTGTCGCTGAACTTGTCGTTGATGGTGGTGATTTGGGAGCAGATGTAGGCGGCGGCGTCGGTGGCGTTTGGGCCCAGGTATTGGGCGAGTTGGTCCGCTGAGCAGGTCAGTGACGCCGCCATGGTTGAGGAGTGTAGAGAGAGAGAGAGAGAGAGAGAGAGAGAGAGAGAGATTTGGAAGGGAAACTGGTTAGTTATGATATGTATGGGATCCAATTATGTAGGGATGGTTTGTTATTTTGACTTTTCTTCTTCTTTTGTGGTTGTGGGGAACTTAGGGGTTGGGTGTATTCATGAGAATTGTTGAGGGAGAAAGGGGTCATTTAGGCCAAGAAAACAATAAGGTCCAGATGGAAAAATACATGCGACAAAGTATAAAATGCGGATATTTTAAATTTTTTTTTATAAAAAAAAAGCCCTAAAATCGTACCAATTTTTCACACACAAATTTGTAAACACTGGTCGAGATCAATTATCTACGTGCATGATACATTTGAGATATATATACCCTACGTGCATGAGATCTGCTATATCAAAAAAATGGTGTACCTTTATATCAAATTGTTTTTGGTTGGAGGATTGTGTGTTTTTTGTTTTCTATTTTAAAATTTTTATGCGATCCAATAGCTGAAAATACACCATTACATAACATTTTCGATACAAAAGATTTGATTCCTTTCTTATGAGGCCACTTGGTTTAGATCAATTAGTTTCCATGGCCAGCTAAATCAGGTTGTCTGACATTAAGCAGCATCCAATATACCATATATAGGTGGGACTTTACATCTATTTGAGTGTTTGGAAAAAGGGTGCAGTGCATTATATCGGGTTGTTCATTTCGATAATGAATGGCTCGAATTTATTCCACACATATGACGGTCGGATTAAATTCATTGTTCGGGTTACCTAAAAGCTATGCGTTGTCTAAATGGACAGTCAGATAAACGACATGTTTTTCATAAGGTGGAAAAAACAACATTTTTTTAAACAAATTATCATATTTCATAAATTCTTTTCGTGTGTAAGAAATATTAATTTGAAGAACTGCAATTAAACTTTACCAAAAAGCTAGAATGCGTTAGAAATTGGAGTTGTCCTGGTCTTGTCACATATTCAACCTTTGACTCGTGATTGTAATTTAATAAATCAATCATTTTTATTTTTTGTATAAAGATGGAGATTGTAATTGTGGACACATGGTAGTGATTTTCATGCTCCTTTTATTTACCGCCCGCACTACATGAGTTATATTTTCACAAATAAAGGGACAATTTAATTTACGTTGTTACCTTTTTATGAGTTATATTTTCACAAATAAAGGGACCATATAGTAAATTCACACCTATACAGACATATAAAAAGAGTGTGAATGGTTAATAGGGAAATGCCAAAACCAATTCCATTGTACTCCCTCCGTCTCAATTTTTTTGTCCACTTTCACCATTCGTAATACCTCAAGAAATTATTTATATTTTCAAATGTATAACTTATATATATTTAATATGGATCTCATTTGATATTTCTCGATGAGTTCTTTTAATAAAGTTTTTAAAATTATTAAAAAACAATATCTATGGAAAGATATAAGCGATTAAAAAACGTGTATACACGTAAATGAATAAGACATTCGGGAGAAAAGAAGTAATTATATGCATACTATACGTATTCATGCGGATCTTGATTCCTGCATCAATGAATGCACACAAGATTCACTTGACTATATATTTAAGAGAGAAATTGCTCTGTGGAGCCTCTTGTATGGGTTCACTGAACCTTGAAAAGAGATGGCACAAAAGATTCAAAGCTTATAGAGAATTTTGTGGTGGTAAACTATTTGCTTTTGAAATCTTATCTTATCTTATGGAGTAAAAAGTGAAGATTGTACAAAATGAACAAACCAGGAGAAAAACTTGGCTGTCGAATGAGTAGCACGTGGCGGTGCCCGTTACGCATTGTAGCTGTCTAAAAATATTTGGACGAATATTTTAGACAGCTGAAATGCGTGCTCGGCACCATGTATGCATATACGGCAACCAAGTTTTTCTCCCAAACAAGTGGAGTAATAAATTTTACCACTTAGTAATAAAGTTTACCACTTAGCACTGATTTTTCAGTGGGTGAGTTGGAATTATTAGTGGGTTGAGTCAAAAGCTTATTCCAATGCACCTTCATAATGGCCTTGTCTTGGAAATGTTAGCTCAAATGTTCTCCACTAATAGTCCATTCCACCACTACTAAAAAAGAGGGGAGAAAAAATTCACTTCTTCATAATATTCCACCACCTTCATGTTTCATAATGCTCTAACCTAGGTAATTTTGGCTCAAATTTACTCCATTTCTCTACTACCACAAAAACTAAAAATAAAATAAAATCAGTTCTTTGCTGTATAAAACATGCACAATAAAAGTATCAATAGCTCATTGAACATCTATATATGCATTTCAAAAAAAAAAAAAAAATCTATGCAATTAGGATTTAGCAATGAAAATTTGTTGATACACTCGAAATTCATTTATTTCAGGATAAATAGAATTTGGAAATAGTATATTTAATGATGTCCAATGGACACAATTTTTGACAAAATTGATGCATGTTCTTGACAAATCTAAAATACCAAGCTTTCGATCTCTCAAAGACCTCACATGAGGGTTCAGACGGTAGAAAACCAAGGTCAATTACCAACTTTGAGTTAGAATTGCGTCCTGCAAAAAGGGGTAAGGAGTTTTTTTTTTAATATGACTGAGGAATAACTCTAAAGTCAGGCCTTTGGATCCGACTGCATAACTCAAACCTCCGGGGAAACTAGTGCAGCAACACACCGCTACGGCCCCCACTTAAACCAGGGTACTCACTCAAAAGGAAATCGAACACCAAATCTTGAGGAGTACTCCCAAAATCTGTGATCTGCCCGAACTGCTGGGGCAACCAAATTGGTTGACTTCTCCTAGTCGATATAGTGGATTTCTTTGGGGTTATAGAAAAGTAAGAATTTGTTTCGTGATTAATTTTCAAACAATCCACAGATTTGCTAGACATTTCTACCTTAGTTTAATCACCAAACAAAATTTTCAACGATTCTGTTTGCATGTTATGTTTGAATTTACTAAAGGATGAGGCTACGTTGACCATTATTTGCCGTACATGGTTGCACATTTGAGGACAAAAGTCGTACATTAATTTGTTAATGCTAAATAAAAATCTGAAAATTTTCAATTTTTTTTTTTGCCAAAAGTTATGTCAGGAGTTAGGGTTTAGTGGTTAGGGTTACAACGGAAGTCAAGCAACTTCTCTGTGAGAACTCAACTTCAAGACTTCTCAATTAGAAAGTAGAGTAACGAATGCAACCACACTAATTTAGGATGGAGAAAATAATTGGCTTTAAAACGCTCCCTAGGATAGTTTCCCAAAAAAAAAAAAGATACTTGGTTTTTGGAGCTTTGTTTTCTTTATTCAATTTTTTTTCGCTTTGGTTAGTTTTGCATCGAACTTTTGTGAATTATTAGTTTCTCTCGACGAAAGTAATCGGAAAAGTAAATACTTACTACTGAATTTAGCACTTTTAGCCTAGCTCAAAGTGTTAAAAGTCCAGTTAAAAATGCTAAAAATTAAATATTTCTAAAACAAATTGGGCTTCCGTCATAATTTTTGCCAAAATATGCCAAACCATGACAATAGCAAGACAAATAACTGGGGATGGATTTTGCTCTTATAAAGGGGAAAAGGTTCCAATCTAATGGTGGAGGTGGCATGGGATAGAAATTATACAAAAAAAAAAAAAATGCAAGAGCACAATAATTTCAGTCCATTGCTCACAGGAAAGAGAGAAAAAAAAATAGAAAAAAGAAAAACACTAATTTCATTCATATCCAGCTCAGCTCCAATCAAACCTGCGATAAGATAGCATACAAAATTGTCCACATTATTATTAACTTATCCTCGCCATACACCATCTCAGTGATCTCACCACTTCTTCAAGAGAGAGTCAGCCCCCCATCCTCTCATTGTTCTTTCTGGCAACCAAACATGGCCTTATTTGGATTTTTTTCTCCCTACTATCATCACATCCAAATCTGAACCGTTTATGGCCAACCACGGACGGCCGTGATCGGTCAGCATCCATGCTTCGGGGACAGCACCAGCACCATCCCTCATTCCTTTTAAGTATGTGCAAAACTTATTTGTCAATCTTCTTTTATATCCAAACTTGTTTTATTTCCTCACTGATTGGTGATTCTGATTCATTCGCACGTCATATGATGAAATCTCTAGTAATGCGTCTGGCTTTGAATAGAATTTATAACATTTAAAAAAAAAGGGAGCAAATATTATAAAAAAATGTAATAAAATACACTACTCTTTTTATTTTAAAAATTGTAACACACTAAAATTATGAAAACAGAGTAAGAAATGTGTCTTTATTTTGGCTTAAAAGCAACATATTTCATTGATTACGTCAGGGTTGGCTCTACCATAGTTAAAAGATACTACAGTAGTATTTAAAATTTGGGCCGTTGAAAACACTTTGAACGGTCTAGATTCCACACCACAACCTACAGTGCGCCCTCGCATTAGAGTTTCTGATTCCAATTTTAGAGGGGGCTGGGGTTCAGATGGTGTTTGCTCAATAATTTTTTCTCTGATATTGTCTGCATTAGATCATTTGTATTGAGCAAAAGTAAATAATGTGTGGCTCAACCAAATAAAATGAACCAAATCCAATAAATTGCCAACAAAATAAATGCCTTTTACTTTATGACATTTTGTACAAAAAAAAAAAAATCCCAAATATATATATTGTCACCGTTGAATTGAAATCCTAGAACCTGGTCTACATTAACGACTCGTTTGGATGTCGGAGATGATTTTGGGTGGATTTGTAATGAGGGTGGATTTGAAGGTGGATTTGTAATGAGGGTGGATTTGTAATGAGGGTGGCCCCACCTCATAAGAAGGGTGGATTTGTTAATAAGGTGTTTGGATGGTATTTTGAGAAGGGAGATTTGATAGGATAAGAGGGCAAATTACCTATTTGCCCCCAGTTTGTTATTTTAATGATAAAAATGGATTAATTTCATTATAATAACTAAAAAATACATAATAATTAAAATAAATACATATTAAATACAAAAAAATATTGGACCAAAATTAGAACAAAAAAAATTATTTATTTAAATATGTATTATTATTTTTTTTTTTGGTTGAATGGAGAGTAGATAATTGTTGAATGGTTAATGTTTGGTGAGGTGATAGATAGATGATTGAATGATGAGTTTGTGGTTGAATGTTTGATAACATTTTCTTTATAAATACCACATAAAACTCATATTTATTTACAACCAAATTTTGAATCATAAAAAGAAGTCTGGAACGATTAGGATTTGGAAGCGAGAGTTTTGTTATATTAATTAGTTACGTCAAGTTGATGGAATTGGATGGGATGAAAATGAAAACATCTTGGTCGTGGAAAATGATGAAGTTTGGTACGAATTAGTCCAAATAAGTACAAAGTCAATACGCAAGGTTTATTTATTTAGTTCTTCTTAGTTAATATAAATTTAATATTATAATCGATGGCAATTTACAATTTAATATTATAAATTTAATATTGTAGGGTCGTCCACAATTTGCAAATTGGAATGACAAAAAATTTTCCAATTATAATCGATGGCACTATTGCTTCACACCTCAGAACGGTGGGCAAGATGAAGATTGAACCAATTGGATGAGAATAATTTTTCGAGAAGTTCCACCTCTATGTTTTTCTTGTTCATGTGTATTTCTTTTCGAGCCGTCTAATGTATGGCAACTAATGAAGTATATCTTTCTGAATTTATGTTGACTTGGTAATGAAGTTTGCATTTCAATAAACGGTTAAGTTTACATAATCTTGAAACGTACAACTTCATTTAGAATCGAAAAAAAATGCCAACAAAATACAACATATAAAGCCTAATAAGAAAATTACAACAAACGAACAATATCACTTCGGGACTTCAGCTTCCTCCCAAGTATTGTAAATCCCAGCCGAAGTCCAATGAATACCACCCAATAGGACTCTTGACCTGCCATTTCGAAATCTAAACGAAAAAACAATGATTACTTTAACAAATATGTAAATGAATTTATATATGTTGTTGGCTCAGATTTTCAATGGCGCCGGCACACATTGCACAAGTCTAGCAACAATTTATGTTGCCAAACGGCTATTCAACCGTTGACCATCACAAATTGACCGGCAAGACGAGTGCTTTGCCTCCTTTTGTTCCCCGAAATATCATCATAGCCGTAATGAGGATGAACACTAGCGTTAGGGGCAACTACCAACTTTTGAGCACAAAGTAGCAACTACCATCCTAATGCACATAAAAACATTATATCTGGGCTCATTTGATGCAGTTTTCTGGGGTCAGTTGATACATTTTTACACACACACCCACTCCAAATCGCTCAGGTATACATCATTGCCCATCAAATGAGCCTAGATTATGCACCATCTGTGCCCAGATTTAATGCATTACATGAGGCCACAAATAATGCATCAAATGATGCCAGAAACTACAGCAAATGAGCCGAGATATAATGCATCAAACAAACCCAGAAACTGCAGGAAATGAACCCAGAAATAATGCATCCAATGAGCCCAGATGATGCAGCAAATGAGCCCAGATATAATACATCAAATGATGCCAGAAACTGCAGCAAATGAGCCTAGATATAATGCATCAAACCACCCAGAAACTGCAGCAAATGAGCCTAGATATAATGCATCAAGCCACGAAAGCTAAACCGGCAAATGAGCCTAGATATAATGCATCAAACCACCTTAAACCGCAAAGCAAATGAGCCTAGATATAATGCATCAAACCACCCCTTAAACCGCAAAGCAAATGAGCCCAGATATAATGAATCAAACAAAACCGTAAAACTGCAGCAAATGAGCCCACATATAATGCATCAAACCACCCCAGAAACTGCAGCAAATAAGCCTAGATATAATGCATCAAACAACCTAGAAACTGCAGCAAATGAGCCTATCAAACCACCCCAGAAACTGCATGCATGAGCCTAGATATAATGCATCAAACAACCCCAGAAACTGCAGCAAATGAGCCCAGATATAATGCATCAAACCACCCCTTAAAGCGCAGCAAATGAGCCCACATATAATGCATCAAACAACCCCGTAAACCGCAGGAAATGAGCCTAGATATAATGCATCAAACCACCCGTAAACCGCAGCAAATGAGCCTATCAAACCACCCTTAAACTGCATGCATGAGCCTAGATATAATGCATCAAACCACCCAGAAACTGCAGCAAATGAGCCTAGATATAATGCATCAAACCACCCCAGAAACTGCAGCAAATGAGCCCACATATAATGCATCAAACCACCCCAGAAACTGCAGCAAATGAGCCTAGATATAATGCATCAAACAACCAAGAAACTGCAGCAAATGAGCCTATCAAAAACCCCCTTAAATTGCATGCATGAGCCTAGATATAATGCATCAAACCACCCCCTAAAACGCATGCATGAGCCTAGATATAATGCATCAAACAACCCTTAAACCGCAGCAAATGAGCCCAGATATAATGCATCAAACCACCCCAGAAACTGCAGCAAATGAGCCCACATATAATGCATCAAACAACCCCAGAAACTGCAGGAAATGAGCCTAGATATAATGCATCAAACCACCCAGAAACTGCAGCAAATGAGCCTATCAAACCACCCCATAAACTGCATGCATGAGCCTAGATATAATGCATCAAACCACCCAGAAACTGCAGCAAATGAGCCTAGATATAATGCATCAAACCACCCCAGAAACTGCAGCAAATGAGCCCAGATATAATGAATCAAACAAAACCAGAAACTGCAGCAAATGAGCCCACATATAATGCATCAAACCACCCCAGAAACTACAGCAAATGAGCCTAGATATAATGCATCAAACAACCTAGAAACTGCAGCAAATGAGCCTATCAAACCACCCCAGAAACTGCATGCATGAGCCTAGATATAATGCATCAAACCACCCCAGAAACTGCATGCATGAGCCTAGATATAATGCATCAAACAACCCCAGAAACTGCAGCAAATGAGCCCAGATATAATGCATCAAACCACCCTTAAATCGCAGCAAATGAGCCCACATATAATGCATCAAACAACCCCAGAAACTGCAGCAAATGAGCCTAGATATAATGCATCAAACCACCCAGAAACTGTAGCAAATGAGCCTATCAAACCACCCCAAAAACTGCAGCAAATGAGCCTATCAAACCACCCCAGAAACTGCATGCATGAGCCTAGATATAATGCATCAAACCACCACAGAAACTGCAGGAAATGAGCCCAGATATAATGCATCAAATGATGCCAGAAACTACAGCAAATGAGCCCAGATATAATGCATCAAATGATGCCAGAAACTACAGCAAATGAGCCCAGATATAATGCATCAAATGATGCCAGAAACTGCAGGAAATGAGCCCAGATATAATGAATCAAACAACCCCAGAAACTGCAGCAAATGAGCCCACATCAAACCAACAAAATTGCTATATAAACACTTGCATAACAGAATAGCAATCTGCACTAATTACCAACAGAACAGCAAAGTGCTATAGAAACCAATAACTGAACCACATACTGCACTAATTTCCAACAGAACAACTGCCGGTAATGCACATAAGTGAAAAAGTAATGATTCATTAGCCTCAGATGTATGAACTATCATCATGGGCCTCATCTTGTGGATTTTTTGGCTCAGGAATTCATCACTGCCATATAATTTCAACACTTTGGGTCAGATATTCATCATTGCCATATAATTTCAACACTGTGGATCAGATATTCATCACTACCATATCATTTAAACATCGTGGCTCAGATAACCATCATTGCCCTGAAAGAAGTTGTCCAAGTTGCCCTAACTTCATCATTGACATTAAACCTGAAAAATAATTACATTTCATTACTCGGACAATAGTTAGTGCCCTAAATCAACACATAGTTTAGGCAATAGATTACAAATACGGTGATGCCCTATCACGACAAAATAAAGTTTCTTATCCAAACGACGAGCCTATGTCGTTTTCTGTACGAGCTTCCCAGCTAACAACATCCCCACCCATACTTGCCTCATATGTTCTGGTATGCTATAAAATTCGATAACCCTTTCATCCGTTGCCAAAATCAAGCTGTTGGCAGCAAACTGATCCTCCATTGGTATGTCAAGCTTTTGTAGTTCAGGAAAGACCACTTCTTTTATCTGCAAGTCGTTGCTCAAACCCACATGCATGGATGAGCTGGCCCATCACCTCTTTGTTGTCAGCCATGTAACTCCCAATTATATCGTTAAATGCCGCTTGTTTTGCATCGGCCCTTGACAACTTCTTGGCCTTCTTCGCCGGGGGATTAATCCCCGAAGTCTTGCCACCCACTGTTGGTTGCATGGGAGTGTTGTCATGGCTTGTGGGAGTGCTTGGGCTTCCGGCTTGCATACCACCACCTAGGTCGGTGAAATTTTGAGTCACATGCACGAACTCACCATTTGAAAATCTTGGTGTATAGCAGTCATTAGTGCCAATGCTTATGCTTATGTCATCAACATCCTCGAGTTCAATCTCGGTAGGATCCTCGGCCAACTCACCGATTTGCCCTATCCTTCCCAAAGAGTATTTTCCAACTCTCGTACATGGGGAAAGCCTTGCCGTTCATCCCTTTTGCTTTGGGATGGAACTGCAAGTACAAATTGGAAGCCATATATTTACATTATAGTTTACAACAACAATGTGAGTAAGTAAAACATTGAATGGGTTTTCGAAATTGACCTTCTCATATTCCTCCCTCACATTTTCATCATCCACTTCGACGGTATGTGTGACATGGTTGAACGAAAACCCACTTATACGACACAAGTCCGCTAGCACACCATATTTGTCCTTCCAATTTTTCACTTTGGACTCTATGTTTGGTTGAGCTCTTATATTAGTTCCGGGTATCACCTTTTGCAAGGCTTTCTCAACGGCGACAAAGAAGCCCGACCTAAAGCCGTTTTCGGCTCTCCACTTCGACCCATCGGCAAACTCCTCTAGCATGCATGATAGTAAGGCTTCCTCTTCTTTAACCGTCCAAAGCCTACGAGCTTGTTTTTCCCCCGTTGCCCTTACTCTTATTACTCTTTGATCGTTTGGATTGGGATTGTTCTTGACTATCCATTGCCTTTGATATGGAACAAGTCAAACATAATTCCAATTTAAACCCAACACAAGTCACATATGATATGATGCAATACATCTTCAAATAGATAGTGAAAAAACCAAATTCATTCAATATGTTATTACATAAATAAGCAACGAAAAACCCAAATATTAGAAAATACATTGTTCAACCTGTCTAAATGGGAGATTACAAGAGAAGATTTGCTACTCTTGATGACCATTAGCTAACCAATGGTCGTACATTTGTTGTGCCAAATTGTCCCTCATTTCAGTCCATTGGGTGGTAGGCTCAATGGTCGTAATGTATTCATCTGGTGGGATAACATTCAAGTTTTCTTGCTCCCATAACGTGTATTCGAGCTCAACCGGATCCACTGTCATTTCTCGCTTGACAAAGTTGTGGAGAAGGCAACACGCGGTGACGATTCGGCATTGAGTCCTAATGGGGTAGTAAGAGCAAGATCTCAATATGGCAAATCGCATCTTCAATACCCCAAAAACTCTCTCTATAACATTTCTAGCCGCAGAATGCTTCATGTTAAAGAACTCTTCCCGGCTGGGGGGGCATGTGTCCTTGCCTCCAAATGTTAATGTGGTATCGTTGACCCGATAATAATGCTAATAATCGGGCCAAAGATCGACATTTAGGTAATAATGGCCTACAAATTTCATTTGAAAGCCTATGTAAGAAATATTGCACATAATTGTTCTGGTATATAGTTTAATAGAAAGTTTTGACGTACCCTGTGGAATTTTCAACCCATGAGGCCTGACAAGGGCATTGCGTAGGACTCTCGAGTCAGTGGCGGATCCTTCCCAACCGGACAAGGCATATATGAATTGTAGGTCTCGACTACAAACTCCTAAGACATTTATCGCGTAGTCACCTTTTCTTGACCTATACCGTGCCTTGTCCTCGGTTGGGGGGAGGACAGGTATGAATGTACCGCCTAAAGCCCCCTAGACAATTACATTTCATGAAAATCACCCACAAGTTTTAGTACCCACAAATAATTAACATAGTTGAATAATATGTTATTAATGTAATTATGAAGGTTATTTTACCTCAAACCACTTCCACCTAGGATTGGCCTCATTAGTAGGAACCGGTTGGGGATGATGCCACAATGAATTGTGAAGTCGCAAAACGGCCAACAAAACAGCGTTGAAATGCCTACTAATTGTTTCCCCGGACCTCAAAAATTGGAACCGTAGGGCCTATTCTTATTGTGGTGCGCAAGGATCCATAGGAAGATAGCAACTTTCTCAACAACATTGACATTCCTCGAGTTTTGTAGGCCTCTTTCCTCTAATAAATGTACCAACCTCATGAATGTGTGCCTATTTACCCTTAATAGGTTGTGACAATCTTTGTCATTACGACCCACTACCCTATGCAGTGCGTCTATTTGAGGTTGGTAAACATTAGGATCCATACGAATAGGCCTTCGTCAATAACGTTCAGCAATCAAGTCCATAACTAACATATAAAGCATGAGAGTAGTATTTACTACTCTCATGAAACATATGGCTGCTACCACAAGGTTACGCCTAAACTTCTTCCTTCGTTCACGTTTAGTTAGTCTTGCCATCTGTATAGCTCAATAAAAAAAAAAAGGTTATTTAACTATTTGGGGTTGCTAAACATTAGAGGAAAACTGTTTTTTGAAAATTCCACCAAACAAAATACACTAACTTAATTAACTGAAAACACAGAAAATTAGGCCCAAACTAGGGCTACCATCAATGGCAAAATTAGGGCAAAATATAAGTACCAAACAAGCTAACAAAGTTTAGATTGAGTCTCAGAAATTAGGGAAAATCGACCATATTCAATCTCAAACAGTACGGCTAAATCGTTTAACCCTGGAAACCCAGATTCATGCTTAGAAATTAGGCCTACGAGACCCACATTCAATCCCAGAAATTAGGGCTACAAAACCCACAACCAATCTCACAAATTAGGGCTACAAAACCCACAACCAATATCAGACATTACAAAAACCAGATTAAATAACATTAACAGATATTCGAGGCACCAAAACCCAGATTCAAACACATATTCAAGCTTCTAACAAACCCAAATTCAATATTGAAACCAACGACCCCCAAAATCGAAATAAAAGCCTTGTAACATATAAATTTGTCAAAATAATCACCATTTTTCATGGAAACCCAGATTTTATTGCAGAAATAGGGAAAAATACGATCGATCTATATCACAAATCGATCTTATCAATGGAGTTAAGCATCATACCTCAGTGAACAGGATGAAGGCGAAGTCGAGATGAGCAGCAAGGAGTCGCACAGTTCGAAAATGGCGACGTCCTCTCTCTTCTCTCTTTTTCCTCTTCTCTCCAACAAAACAAAACCCTACTGATTCCCCAGATCCAACGACGTGTACAAGGTGGATTTGCAGGGGTAAAATCGACTGAAAAAACCTCAAATACGCCCGGATTTCTCAACGACAGGGGGTACCCCAGTCGTTCACAAATCCACCCCAGCCATGATTTCGACTCCAAACAGTGAAATAATCGGGGAGGAAGAGTTGCAATCCAAACGGCGGAGAAGGGGGTGGGACCAGGATATATAATCAGGGTAGTGTTATATCCGGGTTCATATCCAGTATCCAAACACCCCGTAAAAGAGTAGTGGTGCTAGCAGGGACACCGGTACGATCAGAGGAAAAAATAATATAAAGAGAGCACAGTGGTCAAGAGAGGAATGGTCAAGCACGTCAATTCTGGTTGAAAATTAATCACGAATGTAGTTGATTGTGAAATGCCAAAGGCATAGTCACAACCCTGAACTTTCAAAATCAGGCACTGGTACACCCCAAACACTTTCACATCTGTTTCAGGCCTTCCAATTCAAATAAAACACCACATTTATTGAAGTCAAAAAACTGAATGTCAAAAGCATATCATAAAATCTCACATGAAAAGCCAAACATGATCAAGGACATTTCTCATAATATGCCTTTCACACAGTTACTAAATAGTTGACAAAGTCATACACAGATGACAAATCCCAAAAATGAAATGCCCAATGAATGTCAAAACTCGATATTGAACCCATTGGTGCAGATTAATTTGAATTTTACAACTACAGCCAGGCTAATACAGAAAACCCATAACTATGTTCAAAATTAGACTTCTAAGGTCAAGCAATTTGTCTGCAATAATATACTTTTGTTGATAAATTAGCTTCATATTTTCCATATGACTTTAGGGTTTCAACTCCGTCAATCCAACTCAGCTCCCGCTTTTTGTTTTTTTCTCTGCTTCCTCCGTTGGTCGTGCAAACCTGGGAAAAAACGTTCAAATTATCAGAAGAATCACTGCATCAGTGCCAAATCCAGCTTTTGGTAAAAGAAGCTAAATCAATAAAATACAAGCTGTTCAGAAAAGGTCAAGTAAGAATAGAAGTACGTTTTTTCTCTTCTTTCCTCTTTCTCCTCAAATTTTCCACATTCCTTCGTTTTTCTGCATTCTCTTTAAGATCCATGAACTGAGAAAGTGAGAACAAATTCAAAAGTTAGAACTTCAAGGAAAAAAAGGTTAGGTTGATAAATGGATGAATGAAAGTTATGTAGATGAATGAGATGAACTCTCTTCAAAAATAAACGAAAAAAAGGGAAAAGAGAAACGAATTTCATATGGACACGCAAGGAAATGTTAATTGGTCTTTGATAAATTCAAATTGCCAGGAAAAATCCAAGACTTCGATAGTGTGTGGTCTTGATTAATCATGTTGCAAGTAAAAATTAAGGACTTCGGCAAATATAGTACGGCTAAATTGAATAGGCCAACATCCAGCGATATGCATGATCCTGTTCATGACTAAAAACTGAGAAAATAGGCATGTGAAATGCTAGCAAGTTACACTACAGGCACCTACAAGAATAGTTAAATGTACACTGAACGTGTATGAAGCAAATAAAGCATATACCCCTGAACCCTTTCCTAATACTACAAACTACCAAGTACCAATTTATAGAGCAGTCACGTCATTTTTATGCTGTAGAGTTCAAACCAATTACTCAGTTTCAACTTGCAACATTTTTTGTCATAAAGTTCATAAAATTCAAATTTCAAAGTGCAATTTCTGAAGTAAAAAGGAACTGAGATAATAGTACAAAAGAGAAAGTACACTAAAAGCAAAGAATCATGGAGAAATGAGACTGAAAAGTAACTACTCCTATAAAGTATAGACCCTCTACAATAATAACCATCTATGGGACGGAACTCTTACATAAAGACAATGGCTGGGAATCAGTAGGACTAAGAATCAGTTTAAAATATGCAGGTACTCCTTAAAAGTCCCAATGTGTGAGCAGAGATGCCAAGGGATTGGCAATGAAAATACACAAAACAAACCTCAATAGGCAACATCCACCCCCAAACACCAGCGCCCGCCGCGTGCACACATACACACACACACACAAAACAACGGTTATTGACAGTCAGTTATCATCTGTGTTACTCGGACTTGTCACCTTTGGTGAAGTACCCATATCAACACGACACGACACTGGTACGGGTGCGAGATCCGTACGGGGTACGGGCAGAGAAATCTGGATACTCCTGCTTTCCCAGCTCCCTATGTCGAAAGAAAAGAAGAAGACGAAAAAGAAGAGAGGAGAGAGGAGCGAAGAAGAAGAAGGTGAAGAGAGGAGGAGAGATGCTCACCTGTGTTACTCGGAGATTGAGCTGCAAGTTCACTGACTGTCTGTGAACTTGTTATCATGGAAGACGAAACAGCGTTTTATCATTGTGGAAGAAGAAACAGACAGGGCTGCTGGTTATAACCCTAATTGAACTTGGGCTTCTCTATTAAATTGGGCTACATGTCTAATATGTTGTAAACTTGTAATGGGCCTTTTGTTTTTCCTTTGGACTATTAATGGGCTTGCACATTGGGGTAAATAGAAATGGATTCCATAATTTTTTATGGGCTTTTATTATCCAAACAAAAGAACCAACATATTTTTACTACATAAAATACCCATTATTTAATATATAAAAATCAAAAATATTTTATATATATATATATATATATATATATATATATATATATATATATATAAGTTCATTAAAAAATCCATTTTTTAATAGATTGAAATTAATAATATTTAAAAAAATATTATAAAAAATATTATTTGACGTATCCCCGTACCCGTGTCCAAATTTGGATCCATATCCGCGTATCATGTATTTTTCAACTTAAGGTGTCCGACACCTAGATTCACATCTGCACCCGACATCCGTACCAGAGTCTGAGTAACACAAGTTATCATAGACCGTTCATGAAGAGAGGTAAGATAAGAAGGTTAAGTACCTTGTGCACATGGCACAAATACTGGTTCTTAGAATACAACCTGCTGGCCTTGGAAAGAAAATTAAAAAACCCTTATTTTCTCCGCACAGAGATGGCACAATTCAGAGAATCCAAGCAGTCATTCACATTAAAACGTTAGGAAACTCAATATATGATACACAACAGCATTATATTTAATTTCTTTAACTGCAAACTCATACTCATAGGTTCGAGATTCCATTGCAAGTGGAGTCTGTAAACGTAAAACTCTTACAAAAAACAACAAACAAGTACAGACAATCCATGCTGTCATCTTTTTTAACTAATGGCAAATGCATAGCTTAAAATGTTGCATTTCAGGATTCACGTTAAATACCAGGACTATAATTCATATACTCCCTCCGTCCCCTTCTAAGTGTCAGCTACTGGAATACGTACATTTTTAACCCCCAAAAACATATGTTTCTGTGTAATTTTAAAAACAAAATTGAGCAATTTTTGGTGCAAATTTTTTTTTTTTAAATTCTACGGAAATACATTTTTTATGTCTACAAAAATACACGTTTCCCAAAGGAGAAATTTAAAAAGGGACGGAGGGAGAATTTTTTACTGGACAAGTAAAAAGGCCACTGTAAAATCGTGCTCAGAGTCCAACATTCAATTGCGACACAATTTAAACTTGTGGTTATGACACAGTAAATCATTCGGTCATGGTCTATTATTTAGTGTAATTACAAACAAGAAACTAATAAGCACCGAGACAGCAATGTTAGCCTCTGGGAAAACCATATTTTGAGCAGAATGTGTGCACTAAACAAATCTCAGTAACTCAGTTATATCAATTACCCAAGTTTGTGTCCAGAGAAAGATCAATAGTAACCAAAGAAACTCTTCAACACTAATTCCAAAGGTTACCTCGTGAGTGGCATTCCTAAGCGCCTGAAGTGGTTCCACGGAATCCTGACCTATAACCAATAATTTCCCTCTCTCTCTGTCCCCCAATTTCTTGAAATCGCCAAGCTTCTGTGAAGCTAATTCTTCAAATTGTTGCTGGAGAAGAGGTGAAACACCAGCCTGAGAGAAAAAAAACTGATCTCATTAATAAATTATTTCATATTGAAATTTCATACTTGCCTTCAAATGTTTGAGAGAATATGGCACAAACTATTCTACCCATGATCTTGTGTGTGCTGCAATCTAAACCTAAATCGCTTTTCTCGGCTTTGTTTCTATGTAGGCTCTGTTTCTGTTTTCCTCTGTTATGAAATAAAGTGAAATTATGTTTATGTAGGCCATTTGATTGTGAAATTATTTTTATGTAGGCTGTTTGTTGTGGAATTATGTGTAATTACCTCTGCTTGGATGTTATTTAATGTTTTGTTCTTCTTATGTTGATCTACTTACTCCAAACTTGGGGAGGTGGAGGAGAATATCAGAGAGAGAGAGAGAGAATTTGACTAATCTCTTGGATCTCATTAATCGGCCTAGGTGCCAGGCAGTGCCTGGCCGCCTGACTAGCGTCTTGGGACTTTTGGAGCATTGTGAATTTGTAATGTCATAAATAATGAATAGGTAGTCAATGTGAAGGAGGAAGAAAACAAATGAAGAACAGAAATAGAAGTATTACCCCCGCTAAAAAGCGTTGTGAAAATGCTTTTGGTTGCAACGGCCGTGAAAGCAGCATATTTAGCTCCTGCAGTCTCCATAGTCAGTTTGTTTAGGATAAATAAAATTTTCTATGGAAGATGAAATTGCAGAGGGTCAAATGCTCATATGCTTCCCAAATGTACCCAATTCCCCTTAACAAAACGAAAATCAACTATGGTTTTGAATAAACCTTCTGCAGCTTCTGTAGATGATAGGAGTTGGCTTTCTTTTGCTTAAGATTGGTCACTTTTTCCTCCTCACTCTCACTGTCTTCCGCATCTAATTCAATTGATTCAGCATTTCGTTTGACCCAACTTTTATTCGCCTTTTCCTAGAACATAAAAAATAATGATCTTAATCAAATATTAGGAACATGTGCATAGAAATTATACATCTTGAAGAACACATTGCATTTGCATGTCAATCGGAATTTATTAGTCTAGCAATAAAATATGAAACAAAGATAATCATGCAGAAATATTGACCCATTCAATTTTATATCTTGCAGCCCATTCTTTTTGCGGTATTATTATTACAATAACTACTAGTAATGTTTTACCATTATTACAGTTTTTCTCATTACTATTTGTTGGGCTGTAGATTTATCATTCCCCTTTTAATCTCTCTTACCTCTCATGACAGCTTGCTCAGTGTCTTTTTTACATTCCTTTTGTTGGTAGAAGACACTTCCTCTCTCCAGTCTGCTTTCTTTCTCCCTCAATTAACAATTTTCATACTCCATATAGCATTGTAAGCATATATACTAATAGAGAGATACAGAGAGAGGACATGATAGCAACAATAAACGTCAGTAAAAGATGCATAATACTGGTTCTTGTAATTCTCTTTGGACCTAGCAAGCGAAGTGGTAGCCCAGTGGTAGGTACCATGTACTGGCATGAATTTGATTGGGTTCAAACCTCACTAACATCAACTAACACTGACTTTTGGCCAAGGGGAAAAAAATCTCTCTGACCATAAGAAGAATAATGCTAAATTACAATGTTACAGACATGAATCTATGATCCTAAGGCCCAATTTTTGTCAAACGAAGAAACAAATCAATGACTTTGTTATTTTGAACCACATTCTAGCAAAAGTAATGTTAAGACCATAGTGAAATAAAAATAACTGCATAAAAACCAAATGAGTAGCATTTTCTGTCAACAGATATATACAGATTAACAAATTGATATTTGGACCTCGAACTGGAACAATTAATGCTATGAACATAGCGAGAGATTCTTTAAATACATACAACTTCAATAAGTTGCAACTTTATTTGTTAAGTATAGATCGAGGTCAATGACGTTCAATAAAATTTCTGTATTTACGTTGAAATTGCATGGGAAATTTTTTTTTGCAGACTAAACAAGACAATTACTTATCAATTATCATAGCAGCTACCAGATGATACCATAATGTAGTGGGACTTTTTAATTAGAAAGTCACCAATATGACCATTTAGATACCTATAACACTATCAGCCTCTTTAAAAATGTATTAGAAGAAACATTGCAAGCGCTGAGTGGTTCTGCAAATAACATAATGACAGCGTTGGCCCTTAGGAATTTGAATGTGTGGGAGGGGTAAGAATGGACACACACCTAAGCATCAGAATGAGATTAAAGGAAGAAGTGGAGGTAGAGATAAGGCATTCGTGGTGAATAATGGTGATGAAATTGATAACTTGGGCAACCAATATCATTATAGGAATGAGATTAAAGAGTTGAGTGAACAAATTGCTACCTTAAGTGATAAGGTGCAATTGTTGATGATGAAGACGAGTTGCTACCTTAACTAAGAAGGTGCATCGCTTACTACCTCATGGAGGTATTCATGATTCTCATAGTCAAGTAAAGTCTACTTTTGACTACAAGAAGAAGGAGAACATTGGTGATGACCTTGAAGAATCCTATGGACCTGTCAATCCGAACAAGTTTGAGGGGGAGATGAACCTCACTCCAGATGCGTTTGAAGAGGCAAAGGAACATGGTTATTTCAATGGTTTTTCTATCTTTGATGAATATCCAAGTGAAGAACTTGAAGGTGTTCTTGGGAATGATTGTGCATTTGAGATTGAAGATGAGTTTAAGGATTTGCCCATCTTTGACGAGTCTCCAAACGAAGACTTCGGAGGTGATTTGGAAAGAGTTTCCGTCTTTGATGAGTTTGCAAATGAAGAGTTTAAAAATACTTTGAAGATGTTCCCATGCTAGAAAAGTATCCTAATGAAGATATTGATGATGATGATGTTCCTTCGATCTTTGAAGAGTTCCCACATGAAGAGTTTGACGATGATCCCCTCTTGGAGACTAGTGGTGATTTTGAAGTTCCCATATGGGACAAGTTTGAAGAAGTGTTTTGTGTTGGCAATGAAGATGGTAAACTAGTTGATATGATCAAGGAGAACTTCCTTGTGGGTAGGCTAGAAAGCAAGGAAGTGATAAGTGAAGACCCTTATGCTTAGGTTGTGTCACCGTAATCGGATGAAGTTCTTTTTGACTATCCACCAATGAGTGAAGAGTTTGGAGAGCCAAAACTTGATGATTGCTTCCATTATTTGCCTTCCGAGTTGCACGTGGTGCAAGGGGTGTTTGAATTGGCTCTTTTTCCTTGCACATGCTATTCTAGATTACTAAAATAAGGAAAAGATGATTTGGGACAGCTTGTAGATCATTTGGGTTTTGTCTTCAAGCAAACAAGTTTCAAGCATGTGGTGACTTGTCAACGTGCTAAGGTGGATAGTTCTTGGTGCGACTTGGAAATGTGTGTGATGTGCTACTACGATGATATTTTGATTTACAAGAAGCATGGTGTATGGATGATTTCATTGCACATAAGCATGGACGCAGTGGATGTATACAAAAAGAAGCTGATATTGAAGATTGGTTGTGGGGTGACGCGTTGAACAAGGAATGCAACATGTCTACTTTGGAGCTGCACAATAAAAACTATATGTTGTCTTTATTTGGTGTCTTGTGTCATGTAGTCAACCTTGAGGACTAGTTTTCTTTAGAGGGAGAATCTGATGCAGTAACTTTAGGGGTAATAGTGTTATTTTGTGTCCTTAATGGGTCTATAAATAGGTGTGTGAGTCTTTCATTTAGTTTTTGATATATTGATAAAAGAATATAGAGAGCTTTTGCTCCTTGTATCTCATTTGGGATTCTCTATCTCTAATTAAATCTATCCTTCGATTTGGTTTGCACCAAGCCAGCCTGAGTTTTTTACCATTCGACCAAGGAACCCTTCTACTATAACCACGACACTTCAGTCAATAAAAGAGGAATGATTACCTGGGAGTCCCTCCGCGAAATATTGTCTATTTGACGTGCAAGAGAAAATCGTTTGGCAATCTCAGGCATATATGAGATCTCTATAGGAAACCTCCGGAAAGCTTCCTGGATACAGAAGCAAAGAACAATATGACGAATGCAAGCTAAATAGTGGTTGTTCACTAATCAACATAGGAGAAGAACCACAAATACAATCAGGAAGATAAAGATGACTTCCAGAAACTTCAATCCTCAGCCTCGTATCAGGTATACTATGTAAACCATGTACATTAACTATTTGCTGATCATATATTCAGGTCCCAAGATTTATCAAATTACTTCACAAGAGCATTACCTTTGAAAATGATTTGCACAAAGCAGCAAATTTAGATGTATCATTCGGTGAGATTAGGGTAATGCTGCACCCATCAGTGGAGGCTCTAGCAGTTCTTCCACTTCTGTGAACATAAACCTGAAAATGGATTTTATTCCTTGCCATCAACCACAAAATTTAACAAAATTCCAGCATAGAAACAAAAAGAGACACACCCAACGCCCCAACCAAAAAAAAAAGAAAGAAACAGAACCAATGAGAGAGGCAAGAGACAGGTCAATTACTTCTGCTGAATGTGGAAGTTGGTAATGAACAACAGTTCGAACACCAGGAATATCAAGCCCTCTTGCTGCAACATCAGTAGCAATAAGTATACCATGCTCACTTCCGCGGAAACGGTCCATTGCCTGCAGAAAATTAGATGAACAAGTAGTAGAAGCTTAGAAGGGAAACAGAAACTGATCTCTCTTAAAATAATAATAGAGCAATTGCAAAAACTAATGTATAATTAACCAGGCTAGCAATTTTTAAGCTTCCTCCTCTTTTCCAATATGGAACCCCAGCCAAAAAGCAGCACTTGACAAGGATACATTGGCAATACGTGTCACAAAAACCAGAAGTAACATCCTCGTCACCAAAACAAAAAAAAAAAGCAACCAAACATGTTACCCAGTGTATATCAACCATGTACCCCGTTTTGAAATGAACAATGAACAGACATTGATTAACTTTTGCAGAGTGTCAACTTGGTCAATGCATGAACTAACAATGAAATGTGAGATAAGAAGAGAGAAACTAACAGGTAATGGAATCAAATCAAAGATATCCATACATCTAGTCATATACTGTCTTCAAGCAAGTCAAATACTTGAAATAAAATATATATATATATATATATATATATATATATATATATATATATATATATCAGTACCCATAAGCGAGTAATACTGAAGGAGATCATTGGATACCAAAATTGACCAAAATACAATAGCACTAAACTAGATGCACAAATAAGTAAACCAAAGCTTAACTTTGAAAAAGTCGGCCCCGAGAGCAAAAACATGGAAGAATTTATTTGCCAGGAACAAGAGTAGGAAAAAAAATTCACCTTTTTAAATGAGGTAAAATGAAACTACGGATTTCCAGTAGCTACATTAATATTAGCAAGGATATCTGAGTAAGTTTCACTGCAATGGATCAAGAGGTACCAAATTCAAAGAGTCGCAGACAAAATATCCTAGCAACCTTACTAAATGCGATGGATCATGAGGTGCCATATTAGAAGACAAACCAAGAGACTCTAAAATATACCTAGCAATATGAAAATTAAAATAATTCTAGTGAATTCATGTCGTAAAAGTTGTGACAATAAGATACAAAAACCAAGAGACTCTAACTATACTTAGCAATATGAAAATTAAAATAATTCTAGTGAACTCATGGCGCAACCTTCATATGCAAAGATTGATATCCAAAATGGTATATAACTAAAGAAAGTACAAACCTTCAAGCGAGCTCGCTGCTGCATCTGAGCATGAAGTGTCAAACATTTAATTCCAAGAATGCGCAAAAGGGAAGAAGTATGGCGTAAAGCTGCAATTGATGTACAGAACACCATTGTCCGGCCTTGTCCATGCACACTTAATATGTAGTATAGATAGGCATCTTTGTCTTCTTCCCTGCATCTGCAACCTATAGGGCTTAAGTATTGCTTTGTAGCAGAAAGTAGTTACACCCAATACAAGCCAAAATTTCTGAAATAAAGCCAAGGTGATACTAAAACGGAACCGGAGATATAGTATTCCTAGCTCAGGTAGAGTAGATTAGCCACACACACCATCATAGCCATAATTTAAAAAGATGTCCCACTACACAGATTTTCATAAGCCAACAATTGGAATTCAAGGAGAAATTGTTTAGATTAATGCAGAATGGAACCCTGGACAATCTGTTAGCCTCCAAAAACCTCCCAAATTGCGTTAGCTAGAGATTTTGTTGGGCTACCTGCCAAAATAGAAGGGTACAAGAGAAGAGGGTGCAATGGAGCTGGATGCTTTGGGATTGGTTAAGAATGCCGATGAAGATGACCCATGTGATGCTGAAGGTGTTCATGACGTAATTTGGTAAACCAGAGCATTTATGATTGGAATGGAGGACAATTTGCAGATTAGTAATGTTTTAAAAGCGCCATTAGAGCTTCTACTGATTCTGAAGCACCGGCAAGGACAGGTATGACAATCTCATCTATTTTGAGGACAGTGAGAAGATTTTGTGCATAGCAGAATGATAATGGAGGCGGAAATTGTGTGGTGGCTGCTGTCTCATGGCCAAGCAGTTACGCATGATGGGATAGGAGCATATACGCAACCTCCACAGGTTGAGCAAGTTCAGCACCAAAAACTATCATCCAGGTGAATTGGCTACTGTCTCATGGCCAAGCAGTTACGCATGACGGGATAGGAGCATATCCGCCACCTCCACAGGTTGAGCAAGTTCAGCACCGAACACTATCATCCAGGTGAATCAAGTAATGAACACTTTGCAAACACGTACCCACAAAAAACACTTTACTAACACCCAGTACCATAACATCGAGCCATGAAAATCCAGAAAATAAAACCAGTGGTTTCATGCTCCTAGATCCAAGTCGCATCACATTCCTGGTTTCTATTGCAGTAAAATGACACTAAAAATATGCCATCATATGTGATTAATGCTCGTTAAGTTGGAATGATAGAAAATGGTGATTATGGACGGACTCACGAGATATCTAACAAAAGTTCTATTCATTAGGAATATGTGTAGTGGCATACATTGTTTATTCTTTAATGAGCCTACCTTCTCAAGGACTAGACTAATATTTTTCTAGAATTAGCATAGATAAATTCCAGAAGGAACCAAAGTCAATCTAGGATATGGAGAGCCTTCTGCAATCAGACTAGAACCTTCAAAGATGTTCAAATTATGATACTTTTGTGCGTACTCTATGGGCACCCAAAAGAGTATGCCAAAAGATTCAAATCTCTAACCCTCCAAAACTAGAATGGCAAACAAAGGAAAAGATTCGACGGTAGATGATGACAGTTGAAGGCATGGATGTAGGTAACAAATAAAAACAGGAAGGGAATGTGTTTCAAAACTAGAGGGATCCCCCAACAAAGGTCACTTCTAACGTGCAAGAACCGATAAACTTGGCATCATCTACAAATCAAATCTGGCATCCAACAGTCTTGTATAGGGACAGATGATGTTAACTTTGTTGGAGTGCAAACACTAAAGCAATTGATGAAATTCTGGTACAGGAGTCATTTCAGTTGAAGGAGTTAAAGAGTAGTGCAACGGCTCCACACGATGAACACCGAAAAAAGCTTGAAGAGAAAATCCGAAGCCTTAGATTTCCAAGCAAAAAAATCATGCTTAAACATAGATTGAGCAAGCAGCAGAAAAGTCATGCTTAAACATATTTAAGCCACCGTTTGTAATTCTTAATTTAATATGTTTATTGTGCCTTTCCCTCTCGTGTTGTAACTGGTAATCTTCTCTTAAGCCTAGCCTCTTAGGCTGGTGTGGCATTCTTTCTAGTTAGGTCTAACTAATCCTCTTTTAAGTTTCGATTTGAGGTATTTTGGCTCCTTGGCTACCTATTTATCCATCCTATGGAATCGCACCTCAAATCTTTGATGGTAATACTAATCAAGCTTACCTAGAAACCAAAGCTTAAATGTAGCCCACACTCAAAATGGAAAACATGATGGCATTCCGCAACTAAAGAGTTGATAGGTAAAAAACAGGCAAAAAAGAGAAGTGCATACTCAATAAATGACTCCACAAGCTTATCTGCCACAATTGCTTCATTTGTCAGATCAACAATAGCAGCATTGGCTTTCATTCCCGCTCGTTCAGACAGAGTTTCTATAGAATTTAGTTCATCATTCATTGATTGCTTTGATTTGAGTGATCCTCGCTTAAGCTTTTGACGGAAATCAGCAGACAGGGCTAGAGTTGCAGAAAACACAAAGGTTTGTCTTTTCTTTCTCTGGAAGCTTGCAACTGTTGTGCAGTTCTGTGTATTCTGAGGATGCCCTTCGTCTGAGGCACTGGTTGTTGGTAGTAAGTCAATTATGGACTGCAACTCACGAAAATGACCATTCTCTATCATTCGATCAGCCTCATCCAGCACAAAGAAAGACAGTGAATGTAACTGCAAAAGCAAAAAAAGGGGGGTCAAGAATGCAGACCAATTTGAAAAAAGCTAATTAAACAATGGAAGTTAGGACAGGAATGTAAACCACAAATCTTCAGAGAGAAACAAGAACTCTAACAGTATGGACACAACTAGATAAAAGGAAATAGATTAAAATGCAAGCTCTTTTTACATATTTTCTCAATAACTCATGTTGAAATAAGGATCGTACTGCTGCAATATTTACATTGTAATCCGGAAGTGGAAGTAAGTAAAATTGAACAACGAAGATGGAGATGGTAATTGGATTTTCATACCACTTTATTTCATTAGATGGCTTAGGTTTGCTTAATTTTGACAAGTACCTATTATTTACTTATAAGAAAAATATGTTAGAAAAAGTGTGTGTACCACTAGTGAAGATGCACTTTTATGTCATCCTTATCTTAATTGCCATCGTTTGCAACACAAGTAAACTCAAATAGTTTAAGCAGAAATGTAAAAGGAGTCCACACGTAAAACGTACGTGCATGTGTGAAGGCATAATGACTATAGGCATGTATAAGCTCGCAATATAGAACAACATCATATGTAAGAGTAAAACAAGGTCTTTCGTGGAACCTGAGAAGTCTAATTAGATTTTTGAAGTTTGCCATAACAAAACTTCAACTTACTTAACGTTAACATTCTGCGCACTTGCTGAAAATTTTGTCTAGCGAGTGCAACACGAAAGCGTTTCAATTTAGCAGGGGTGGCATGCTAAATGTGATACATGCCTCTATAGCATGCATCAGCACTTACCTCAATAAGATGAATTTCTCCACCTGACATAAGTTCCCATAGCCTCCCTGGAGTCCCAACCACAATCTCAGGCCTTTCTTTCAGAAGCCTTTCCTGCTTTTCTGTTGACATCCCACCAACAATTGGAACCACCCTAGTATTGGTACCTTTTGCAACCGCCTTAAGATGATCAGTGACCTGGAAAAGAAACATATATAATCACCATATGCATGATATGGATAACCAGGGGCCGGGTGAAAAGCAATTAAATAAACTGTCAAAATCAGCTTAGCCACGGTAGCCCTAGCTGTCTCTTTAATGACATATAGAAGCATTTAGATTATTTCAGTTCGAACTACCTATAAAATAGAAACTTCAAACTAGAAAGAAGTTCAGCCAGTCAGAAACTACATCATGATTATCATGTATCCCAACCAAACCACAATGGCAATAAAAAATATCTTCCGGTGTAAGATATCAGCATAGCCGGAAAAATGCAGTGGTAAACAACATACACTTTTTCTAACACATTTTTTTTACAAGTAATAAGAATGATCATAAGAAACTTACGGAGTACAATTTGCACAAAAAATGTAAAACAATCTGTTGGAATTTCCATATTGTTCTATGCAATTGCATAAGCCCCATACCCAACTTTGCAAAGTTATATGGTGATAATGGAAAAGCAAATCAGTTGGCAAAAAGTGAAAGCATGCAACCAAAAAACTGATTTGAATACCTGAAGTGCAAGCTCTCTTGTAGGAGTGATGATAAGAGCCCTTAGGAGACCTCTTGGAGAATTTTTTTCAACTGCTTCTCCCTTTTCTACAACCAGATTATTTGCTTTTTCTTGTTCTTCAAGGAGACGTTGCAAAATGGGCAAACCAAATGCAAGTGTTTTCCCAGATCCTGTCTCAGCAGCACCGATGACATCCTGTGATACAAATTCACTAGTATAAAAAATAATGCCATGTGTTACTCTTACTTTTCCCTACGTGTATACTTAAACGAAACCTACCTTTCCTTGATGAGCAGCAGGAGGAATGCATGCTTTTTGTATTGGTGTGGGTGTTTTGAACCTAAGCCTGTATATTGATTCCATAAGTAGGGGATGGAGCCTCAGTTCATTCCATTCATAATAGTCACCTTCATCAACAGAATCTCCTTTGATATCTTCTTTGAAGTCACTGGTGTCTGTCACGGTAATCACTCGATTAGAGTTAAACTGAGTTCAGAACACATAATGTCAAACAAATATGAGCAATAGCTTAACCGGACAACAATATCCAATAAAATTAACATTCCAATAAGATGAAACAATGACAAGTCGTCAAATGCTAACATGTTACTCACTAAGTTTATCAGTTGATATATTTTCGATATTCTTGGACTACAAAGTATCAAATCAGTCACTAATTCTAAACAATGAGAACCATCATCAAACATCAAAATAATAGTTCCTTGTTTGGTCTCCACCTTTTGCAAAGTATGTTGCATTCTAGCGTACATTTTACTTCTGGATTTAATGCACACACAAAAAAAACTGGAGAGTCTGTCACAGTATACTGCAAAAACTTGCACTTCAAATGCATGCAAGACATCTAACTACAGCTTTGCTGTTAAATTTTAACCTATATATCCTGGAGATGCTCTAGGCAATATAATGGCAATACCATCAATACTGACTCAACCATGGAAACCATCAATTTTAGGATAATACAATATATATATATATATATATATATATATATATATATATATATATAAGCACAACACTAACCAGCAGCAGCAGGCTTCTTGCTTCCCTCAGATTCCTTCTCCTCCTTTTTCTTACTCTTCTGCTTCTTCTTCTTCCTTTTCTTCGGCTTCTTCACTTTCTTAGTCTCTTCACCAACCTTTTCCTCGCTCCCAGCTTTAGCCCCACCACTAGACCCATCATCATCTTTGTTTTGCTCCCCTTTTTGCAACTTAATAGTACTGCTTGGGATTTCCTTCTTGTTTGCTTTCTCAGGTTCAGGAATTTCCAATCCGTCACCATCTTCTTTTCGCTTCCTTTTTCGCAACTTCGCAGTTTTTGTTGGTCTTTCCTTCTTGTTCGCTCTCTCAGGTTTTGGAATTTCCAAACCATACTCAGCTTCATCAATCTCCTCAAGCATTAAAAAACCTGTATTCGTCACAATAGCTCCATCAAATACAAAAAGTAACATCTTTTGGTTCCCGTGAAAATGCAAGAATGAATGGATCCATCTTCTTAGCAAAAAAATTGTGCAAGTGATCGAAAGAAAAAAGACTCATTAAACTTTTATGGGATTGATTAACGAGAGAATCTTCGAAACATGAAAGTGCATGAAAATATGATTTCTTCTCCACAACACACTTAAGAGTGTACATACTAAATTTCCCTGGGAAAGTGGACTCGTCAAAATTTGGATTCCAAGTTTATTCATCTTTCTTCGTGAATCATTACTCTTAACCAATTCATTTCCACTTTAATTAAAAATATCCATACCACACAATGGAATTTTTTGAAAAAACTCGGAGATATTCACATATCCTAGTCAAAAACAAAAGTACCATTTTTTCATTCACTTTTTCTTTTATCATATCACTTTCTGTAAATTTCTTTACCTCAAATCAAACAGACCTTAAAAGAACTCAACTTTAGAATTCTGAGGGTCGCGCACACAAATTTTTTGAAAACCCACAAGAGCAAGTCTATCCATGAGCCATTTAGGCAGTCAAAGCAATAATTCAGTAAATTGTTTGTCCAAATTCAAGTTCACCCATTATCACTAGTTGCTGCTAAAAAATGGCAAGGCCATCATTGGCGGCAAACAGATGATAGCTTTGCCCGTTTTCCCACATTAATCCAAGCCAATTGATCAGTATTAAAAAAACAAAATGGTTTTAATCAATCGTTGTTGTTTTTTCTTTCTTTTGTCGCTCTAGCAAGTTCAAAAATTGGCCTTGGTTCAACAACAAACACCACGAGACCCATCAATTTTCATCATACTTTCAGCAGATTTGAAACAGCGGAGTATAAGCCAGTAAAGAGAACGAACGAACCTCCTTCGAGTTCGTTTGAGCCAGTAAAGAGAGAGAATGGATCGTCGTTGTGGGGCAGAGAGGGGTTCCATGATAGTGAGTCGATTCGCTCGAGCTCTTCTGAGTCCAATTTGGTTCGATTTGCCTTTTTGGATTTCTTCTTCGGAGGTTGTGATGCCATGTCCGAATTCATGCTACTGGGTTGAAGTGGAAGGCCACCTTTCTTCTTCTAGGGCAAGCAAGCAAGCAAGCAACTCCACTGCAAAATTTTATTCCCCTCAAACGACGGCGTTTTTCTGGACTACCATAAAACGGCAGCGTTCGGATATTTCAAATATATCAATCCCGTTCCGTACCGAATACATTCCGTCCCGGTCTCAATACTGGAAGTTCCGTAGAATACCGGACGAGATGGTGTCACCGGGATTTTCGTCCGAAATTTTGCAGCAGCTGTACTCTAGTCAAGCAGAGAGAACAAGATCGAGAGAGAGTGAAATCCAGATCGAGAGAGGGAGAGAGAGAGAGAGAGAGAGAGAGAGAGAGAGTGAGACCTGATCGAGAGATGGAGAGAGAGTGAGATAGAGATTAGGGAGAGAGAGAGACCAGATGCCGACTTGCTCTTCGTCGGTGGAGACCAGATTTCGTCGGAGGAGACCAGCAGCGATGCTCAGCTGCGACTGTTGTACTGTTTATAATTTATGTATACCTGTGCGCCTGTTCTAGGGTTCCAATTTCAAGTTGTTTGGGCTGTGTTCGGTTAAATAGTTTAGTTTTATTTTGTTTTGTTTTGATGATGTAAGCAGGTATAATAAGTAAAGAGAGATAGAGAGAAAAAATAAAAAAAGTGACGATTTAATCAGGCTAATTAACCGATTTACGGTTTTTTAAAAACTTTATTAAATAAAACGCGTGTTTTTTAACTTAATTCCCAAACTACATGAAGTCGGGGTTGGCAACCACGCTTTCTTGAAAACGTGTTTGGAAAACACGCTTTCTCGGTTGGTTAAGCCGGGTTAACCGAAAAATTAAGTTAATCGTAATCCGATTTGAAAGCGTGGTTAGCAAACACGCCTTATAAAAGCGTGGTTAGAAAACATGATTTATGAATAATAAAACTGGAAGCGGGTCACCTAATAAAAGCGGGTTTGGCAAACCCACCTTCTAAAAGCGGGATAACTAAACACGCCTTCTAAAAGCGTAGTTAGCAAACACGCCTTCATATGTTGTTCTGGACAGTTCCATATTTTGCATTACTTGTCTTTTGTAACCTAACCAAAATTGTATTTTTTTTTTATATTTATTTTTATCACGAATGACATTAAAAATGGTTGTGGACAAACAACAAAAACATCAAAAATTTATACTAATGGGGAGATTTACTTTGATTAAATCCCTCATATTCCCTAACCATAGAAAAAATATATATATAAAAGATTTTTGAGGGATTTAATCAAAGTGAATCTCCCCATTAGTATAAATTTTTGATGTTTTTGTTGTTTGTCCACAACCATTTTGAATTTCATTCGTGATAAAAATAAATATAAAAAAATACAATTTTGGTTAGGTTACAAAAGACAAGTAATGCAAAATATGGAACTGTCCAGAACAACATATGAAGGTGTTGCGTGTTTGCTAACCACGCTTTTAGAAGGCGTGTTTAGTAAACCCGCTTTTAGAAGGCGGGTTTGCCAAAACTGCTTTTATTAGGTGGCCCGCTTCCAGTTTTATTATTCATAAATCGTGTTTTCTAACCACGCTTTTATAAGGCGTGTTTGCTAACCACGCTTTCAAATTGGATTACGATTAACTTAATTTTTCGGTTAACCCGGCTTAACCAACCGAGAAAGCGTGTTTTCCAAACACGTTTTCAAGAAAACGTGGTTGCTAACCCCGACTTCACGTAGTTTGGGAATTGAGTTAAAAACACTCTTTTTATTTAATGAAGTTTTAAAAACACCGTAAATCGGTTAATTAGCCATGTAATCAAAATTGAAATAGTGTCAAACTGGAGAAAACCCCAAACGAACAGGCCTTGGTCAATTGGCCAATTTGGGTCAATTTTACCCCTCAACAGTTCAAAGGCTTTCTGCGAACAACAACTCTACAACCTCTCTCTCTCTCTCTCTATCTCTCTCTCTCTCTCTCTCTCCCCCCGAACCTCGCATCAAAACCACCCATATTCAAGATGTTCATACGCTACTCCTCGCTCCCCATCATTGATAGCAGCAGGTCGGGTACGAAAAAAACCACCGCAACCAGGGCCAGTGAACAAGTCAGAGTTACAATTTAGTGCCGGTGAGTCATCTGCCATGGAACTACTGACTACGTTCTCCCTTCTCTCCCTCTCTTTTTCCGGTTTACTCATCTCTTTTTGTCTTCTGTGATCTTTGTAGACTGAGAAATGCAGCAAAAACTGTGAATTGCGGAACTGTGGAGGTACGTAAAGAAATTGGTCTCAAACCATCAAACATTCCTTCAGATTTTGTGAAGCAAAAATTGATGCTTTAGTGCATTCCATGTGTTTGATAAATTGCTCAACTGATCCTTCCTTTCTTTCTTAACTCCACTTAGGATTAGGTTCCATTCCAGTTCCCAAAAAACAAACGCTCAAAAAAGACGCTCAATTCAGGTACTTCCAGTTTTCTTTGACCCTCTCTTCCTCAATGCAAACCCCAATATTCCTTCAGCTTTTGTGAAGTAAAAATTGATGCTTTAGTGCATTCCATGTGTTTGATATCAACTAATCAAGTGTTCGGGTTTTTGCCGCTGCTGCCATTTGTTCTCTATTGGCATTTATAATTGTTGCTACTGCTTGCTCAATTGATTTGCATGAATCGATTGCTCTAAATAACTTGGCCCGGCCTATAGCAATGTGTTTGCTCTTTTCAATTTATTTACTGTTTCTCCATGTCATTGTAGGCGAACATGATGTCCGTAGCATTTACTGCTTCTCCGTGTCATTGTAGGCAAATATGATTTCCGTAGCATCAAACAATAACTTGCAGTAGGGTCCTCCCTTATTGTCTTGATTACTTTTTTTTAGTTGATTTGGAAAATTGATGAACTAAGGCTAGCACTCAAATTGGTTAGATTAAAAATGTTGAAACAGACACTCTTCGATGTCAGAGTGCTTTTATTTTGTATTGATTTGAAAGCTGAGCTCTCTTATTATATAGATAGATATAGATATCTCCGGCCTTAATTAGGGACCTTTGTGTGACAACGATGCCTACAATTTAGTCTTACCAAATCGACCTCTCTCATTCCTTCATTAGTGGGGGTTAAACTTGGTGTAGTTAGTCATTGTTTGTCTATAAGAATTCTCCACCCATTATTTTCATATGATGGTTAGAAGAGGTAGCATGTGGAGGCCCAAGTAGAACCTCACAATGCCCACGGAATAGGGACTGTGAAAATTGTAGATCATATAAGTGTAAGCAGAGATCAAATAAAATCTCTAGATAAAGCACGCCAACAGTATGAAACAGAGTTAGCTATTCTAGAATGTAAAGTATTTGGTGGAGTATAGAAGTTGTTATCAAAGAGCTCACATTCTGTAAACCTATATCTTTTATGCTAAGCTAATTTGTAGGTTGGGACTGGGGTTGAGGTCCTTCAAACTATCTTTCTATCTGTCTATAGTTTCTTGGGTAAGATAGTGGGAAACTTAAAGTGACAGTCACATATAGTTGTATGACATGTGCATTCTCTTATGAGCAACACATTCGGCTGTCTATAGTTTCTTGCTAGCAGTTGGGTAAAATTCTCAAGCATACCTATTGTTAGGAAAATGGAAAGTTTGATCTTAATTTTCCATGAAACACTGTTCATTTTGCTTCATTTTGATTGTTGTTATTACATTTCAAGTCTTGCTTTCTTCCTTCCATTATTCAGGCTTGCTGTTATGTCCTCCAAAGTTGGCTTTCAAAGAAATTTATGACTGGACGGTAATTGACTTCACTATTGCCTGTGATCACTTGAAGTTTTACTGGCTTTGATCAATCTTCAAAGCCTAACAATGTGTTCATTATTGGACTGCAGTGTCGTTCTCTTCCCTGTTGCAGTTACATTTTTTGTGACCTGGTGGTTTATTCAGTTTGTTGATGGCTTCTTCAGTCCGTTATGTGAGCAGCTAGGAATTGACATATTCAGTAGGCTCCAAAAATATCATTAGTTCTCTTTGTTGCAAGCTCTCTATAAAGATTTGTTGTGAAGCTAAATCTGTTACTTTTCATTATTCTTTCTCGCATTCGCTGTGCAGCATTTGAGCCTGTGACAAGCGAAATGCCTGTAGGAGTGAGGAAGGTGCCAAAAACTGTGGGGAAAAAAAAGTGTATAGGTGAAGACATCAGGAAGTCAAACCAAACCAAACCAAGCCTTATGTCCCAATCAATTGGGGTCGGCTGCATGAATCCTTTTTCTCCATTGAGCTCTGTCAAATGCTACTTCATCACTTAAACCCAGTATACTTAGATCTTTGCGTACTACCGCACCTAAAGTCAAGTTGGGTCTTCCCCTCCCTTGTGCATTTCTACCCAAAGCTATCATATCCACTCTCTTAACTACTATATCCGCTGGCCTACGATAGACATGCCCAAACCACCTTAACCTATTTTCCCTTACCTTCTCTTCTATAGGTGCTACACCCACCATCTCGCGAATTGTTTCATTTCTAATCCTATCACGTCTAGTCTTACCACACATCCACCTCAACATTCTCATTTTCGCTACACTTATCTTATTCACTTGTTGCTTCTTAATAGGCCAACATTCTGTCTCGTAAAGCATCGCTGATCTTATGGCAGTTCTATAAAATTTTCCTTTCAATTTTGTTGGTACCCTCTTGTCACACAGTACACCACTAGCGCTTCTCCACTTAAGCCACCACACTTGGATCCTATGTGTCACATCATCTGCAATCTCTCCATCTTGGCTAATAATAGATCCTAAATACCTAAAATGGTCCTTCTTTGGTATCTCCTGATCTTGGATCATCACTCTTTCCTCATACTCACTTCTGGTATCACTAAACTTGCAGACCATATACTCAGTTTTACTCCTACTTATCCAAAAGCCCTTAGACTCTAATGCTTCCCGCCAAATTTCTAATTTAGTATTAGCACCACTAGCCGTTTCATCTACAAGGACAATATCATTTGCAAACAACATACGCCATGGGATATCCTCCTGAATATGCCTAGTCAATTCATCCATAACTAATGCGAAAAGGTACAGGCTCAAGGCTGATCCTTGGTGCAATCCTACTGCGAAGACATCGGGAAGTCAAAACTGCAAAATGCACGACTTTTTGTAGTGGACAGTTAAAAAGGGATAGAGGGAGTATTAAATAAGAGAAACAAGCTAAATTAACTTTTTCAGCATCGTAAATGGTAAATGAGATAAGTAGCTATTGCAAACAAACGTGTTCATGTGTGTTACTCTTGAATACAGAAGCATCATTTTCTATTCTGTGTTTCTTGAATTGTGCGACTTTTGTAGCCCTGTACTATGGCTTTACTAGATCACATTGTTCAAAGCCACATGCTGCTACATATTTTTTAAATGATCGCTATGGGTTGTCATGAACCTCTCAGTATTTCCTTCTTCTTTGCTGAAGGGCATTACTATTAATTCTTCATTGCTTACACTCTTGCTTAACTATACTGGATTGATGATAATCTAAGGCAAAGAGGCTAACAAATGGAATCAAAAAGTTTGTTGGTGTTCTTTGTTAGGCTGACATTGTGAAACAGTTATCCAGTCTTAAAGTTTGCTGCTGTTCTTTGGAACTTTGTTCTAGCAGTCATGTTATGTTGGTTGATACAATTCAAGAAATGAAAAGGACGAAGCTTTCATTTCACTAATAAATTTTTTGTTTGATTTAAGCATCAACCTTGAAAACCTTCCAAAAGTTAAGAAATTTAATCTTCATGACTTTGGACTCTGATTTACTGAATGCCGTCTTTTCCTTCTGTAGTTCAGCGGTGGGAAATCAGTTGCTCGAGTGGGTGGCCCTTTAGTGGCAATGGCAAACGTTTCTCTTCAGTTAATTATCTGGTAAATCAATACTGGGCTCTCTCTCAATGCCGTCTTTTTCTTCTGTAAATCAATATAAGGCTCTTGTTTGCTGGGCTACTTCAGTTTTAGTTTTTTTTTAAGTTTAAGAACTTTGGTCTTTTAATCAATAATTAAAGTTTACTTTGTGTGTACTTTGCTATGGGAAATTATTTGCTCGAGTGGGTGGCACCCAGTACTGGTGCTTTATAGATTACTGCATATGATTCAAAGAATCGATTGCAGAATTCATCATCCAGGACCTTTGAATTCATAGATAGCAAAAAGCATGTAGTGATCATTGTTGCATTGTATGATGCCACATATCTTTCATACATTCATACGTTTCACAGCAGTGTGGGGCCCATTGAAACATTTTTTGTTTAGAATGGTATCGATTCAATCCAATAGTTGAGGTGCCCTATTCACAGCAGAATGGTATCGATTCATATGGACCAGCTCTACCTATTACAGCACGAGGTTTTTTTTCCTAGCAGAGATCGTAAATTAGTTTTTTTGTAATAGTATATATCACTGTTAACATTTTATGCGGGTTTCATGAGGCGCCCTCCACTTTTGCGCCATAGTGATTACTTAAACATCTTGAATGACATACACGATTTTGAAACTAAACCTCATAGGGAGGGCTTCCCAATTGAAAATTTTGTTCAACAAAAAATAGAGGCATGCCGAGCCTTGCAAAAACATGGAGAAAATTACCCTAAACAATACCTCATGAGAAAAATAGTAGAACTTCTATCACCGAGTTGGAATCATGTCAAAGAGACAATATTTGAAAATCGTATTATAAACAATGCTATAGATGTAATGAATACTTTGATGTACGAGGAACGTAATGTCCACCCTTTGTGGATAGAGTTTGAGCAAGGGAAAATGATGCCCAAACTCAACTGTGAGGGACCACATTCTAGACAAGGAAAAGCAATTCCATAATCTAACAAAAAAAGGCTTCAAGCCACACTTTGTGTTTTTGGTTAAGGCTATAGTTAAAAACCTCCCACCCATATGGCCTAAGTCAAAAGTTTTCATAAGCTTGAAAGAAAAGTTCCCGGGTAACTAATTTATTGGCCAATAACTAATTTCTCCTTGCCCGGAACTCAAGCGACTTCTACGTATTATAGCACTACAGAATTGGCCTTCGACTGTGGTGATGTGGAATGGAGAAAAAGAGGTTCTCAGAACAGGTTTAGTATGATCAAAATTAAGCTGCAACATTTGAGAATTTTGTTGTTTCAGGAAAAATTGGTTCTATTTACCCATTAATGTTTAGTGCTGTTATTCACAATGTCGTTCTCTAACTTTTGTGTTCAGAAAAATTAAGCAAGAGCAGAAAGCGTGTCCGGTGGGGCAGGGCTTATCTTGATCATCCTCAAGTTATAAATGTGCAGAACAAAAGGTTAGTTTCTTCATTATTAACTCTTTGAGCAGCATATTCATGATTGAACTCTTTGGTATACCTTTTTTTCTTAAAAAGTAGTGATTGATTTTAATCTTTGAGCAGCATATTCGTGGGTACGTGGAACGTAGGTGGAAGTTCACCATCAAGTAATTTGAATCTAGATGATTATCTTCATTCATCACCTCCTGCAGACATATATGTTCTCAGGTAATGATTTCTAGGACTCTAAAATGTTTGATTCGTGTCTGGAAGGCCCCTGTTTGTTGCACTACATAAGTTATAGATTGTTTTAAGTTTAAGAACTTTGATTTTTTTTTTTTACCAACAATCAAAGTTCACTTTGTGTGTATTTTGATATGGGAAATCAGTTGCTCGAGTGGGTGGCACCCAGCACTGGCACTTTATGAACACATTTTGACCTGCATTTCTTTTGTGCGGGTAGATTGTTCGATAGGTAAAACATCAACTCTCTTACTGAGCATTGTGTGCTAAGTCACTGCAAATGATTCATCTACATCTAATTATGACACTCATTTATTGAAAGGAGAACCAAAGCAAGAAGAACTAAACAATAAACACAAAGGGAAAAAATGAACCTGACTTTGAGCAAATCAACCTGTGCCAAGAGGAAAGAAAACACTTGGGTATGATTGAAGAAATTGACATGTTAAAAATGATCTGTGATCAAGATTTCTTTCGTTATCTTTCTTCATCCAAAAACCAAATGGAAATGCGATTGGAGTTATTAGTTCTCTTCTTTATTGATCATTGATGCCATGACTTTGAGCAGTGCATTCATTTTGATATTGAAATAAAATACTATATGACTGGTTGCCAGTTGCATCTCTCAAACTTAAAAGTATATCCTCTATTACGACTTTGGATTTTCTGGAATTGAAACTTCTGGTTCAAGCTTCAACACTCGAAAATTTGACTCCAGACGTTTGGTTTTTTATTGTGGAAACTTTTTTTCCTCAAGAATCTCTTAGTGGCGCTTATCTGCTTGCTCGCAACTGTTTATAGGGGCTGGACTGCCACTATTTACAGCTACGACAAAAGATAACATGTATACAGAAGACCTGAAATATATCTACTTTTTAACGCTTTTCAGTCATCAGTGAAATAAATCTCCCATGAGTCTTAAATAATGTTTAGTGCTTACAATATTTGGTTCAATAGCATTAAGTTTTAATAATAGTGATCCATCAGTGGTACTGCAAGTAAGGCAATTGTGGCCAACAAAAGGTTGAAGCATTTGGGTGCTGAGTCAGTCATTCTTTTCTCCAAATTTGACTTAATGTCCAGGCCGATCATGACCATCATAAGCCATTGGAGCAATTGAGTTATCATTCTTGATGCCACAGAGTTCTGATGGAGGCTCTTCAATGCGGAGTTGCTGGTGAGTTTTTTTTTTCTTGATGAAGACTCAGTATCATCTGTTCTGATGTTATTGCTGGATGTTAAAGAGACACAGTGAGGTTTCTTCTTCGTCTTCTTTTTTGGGTTTTTTTTTTGGTGCGGTAAGGTTTCTTCTGAGCTAACATGAACATCATATTCAACACCCTTAGTTTCTCCATTACAGCCATAGACTGTTTACCCTATGTTTGGCGTAGGATAAATCGAACGATCAGTTATCAGTGATGTGGATTTTTAGATATGATATCTAACTTCTAGAGTTATGAAATGGTAGAGAGCTAATGCATTGATTGTGTGTATTATATACCTGATCAATGTTTTCTTTCAAGTACCGAGCTGTAATTCCAAACATGTTTTTTCTTTCAAGTACCGAGCTATAATTCCAAACATGGTTTTTGCGATATCTGTAAATGCTGTGGCAATGGTGTATCCTGTGGAGTCTCAGAGCACCACGTTGAATTTACACATGTAAATTCTTTCCCAGTTTTTAGGGTGCACGCTAATTGTTCGTGTTGTGCCTTCAGGCACGGGCATACGCTAGTCCACATATACGAGGGGGTTCCTACTTTACACATATTTACCATCCATCTCTGCATCGTCAAACTCACATCTCTCTCTCTTTCTCTCTCTCTCTCTCTCTGCACTTCACAGAACCATAGAGCCACATGAATAAAGTTCCCATGCCTCTTTTGTTGATCTTGATTTGGTCTAAGGGGCTCCGGTGGTGGTCTTCGTTGATCGTTCATCAAGTGGTGTTTTCACCTTCGTCCACTGCTGTTCTTTCCCCTGTTTGTTCGTCACTGTTCTTTGTAGATGAAGTTTGGATTCATAGTTTGTGCAGAGAAAGTAGAAGAGAAGGGCGGCTATGCAGGCCGCAGTGGGCTATGGAAGTCCGCAATCGAGATCGAGAGAGTGGAGACAGAGGCAACACGACTAAAGAGAAGTTATTCTCCATTTTTTTTAATCTCTGCTCCTTGTTCTTGAGCACACATAGAGGGGCAGAAACCCTAGAAATGGTACTCCATTAATTAAGAGAAATAGATAGCCAAGCCTTCAAATTTTCCACTTTTGAACATAGGATTGTTTAAGCAAATCCGTCAGTATGGTTGCTGGGTTCGTGTCACTTAATTACCAGGGAAATAAACTGATCAATTTGGTACTTGCTCTATACTGTTGTAGCATTGTTCTGAATGAATTTTGTATTTTTCTTCCCTGTATCCTGTTAAGTATTTTTCCTTGTGGTGGATCATTGGGCTGAGAATTGAAGAAGAAAATCAGGGTTTGAGGAAGGGAAAAACATTTCGGGATATTTGGTGATTTGAGAGGCTTAAAATTGCAAGAGACTTGATGGAGAAAATCTAGGAAACGTTCACTTTGTTAATTTCTTATATAGCTCGTACACAATAAGGGTTGCGCGTTCCAGATTATGTGACCTTTGATAGTCTGTTAGGCTTTATAGATTCATGAAAGTCTCCAGGATACATTTGGGTTTAAAATAGGATGCTTAGCATGGACACATCACACAAGATATAACTAATTAGGCTGTTTTACCAAGGTTAGGGTACACTCGATTACTATTGCTTTCATTTACAAGTTGATATTCAACAAGGATTAAGTTATGCACATTTAAGGTTCAAAGAAATTGGTTCCATTATTGGGGTTTCCCTTCATCTCTTTACTGCTGAAATTCATCATATACTTTCCTTTCTCTGAAATTAGTGCAATAATATTGATCAATTTGCACTGATTTTGGACATCTAATGAATTCATGGATATTGTTTGTAACGAAATTATATTGTTATGCTTATTGAACGTCAATGAGAATGGAAAATAAAACTAGACCAGCTATAATTTCACTTTTGATTAGTTTTCTCTGTACTCTAGGTTTTCCTCTTTGATTTTGTGAATTGTGACTTTTTGCAGGATCAATTAGCCATTCATACTAAAACTAAAGCACACGAGAAGAAACAACCTTTGCAGATATCGGTATGCATACCTCACACAGCAATGCCTCCTTCATTTCTCTCTCTTTCATTGAATGGCGACATTTGAATCGATCATAGTGCAAGTATCTCTCTCTGTATGGTTTCTATATCTATATCAACCAATACGCATTCCGATGTTCATAAATTAGTTAGGAACAATCAATGGTTTGGATGCCTTAAAGTGTATTTCCTTCAAATTATTACCACATTATCAGACTTGACTGACTTGTGATCCAAAACCCAAATTAAGGACTATAAATTTGGGTGGCGGCGGTGCTTTAAGGTTTGAGGATATAACCAGTCCTGAATTTCTTGGACCTATAGTTTAGTTTATGGTTGGCTTGTATTTTTGTTAATAAATAGAGTGAGGTTAACTTCTGGTGGTGAAATATTCTGATGCCTTTGTTATGCAGAGGATACGACTTTGTCTGTCGTATATGCTTGGTAGACAGGATGTAGAGACATGGATCTTGCTGAAGCATGGAAACAAAACTTGGTTTGTGCTGGTTGATGACCGTAAAATGGCTAACGGCTGGGAAGAGTTCAGTGATGCCCACAATTTGCAAGCCTATTACATCTTTGAAGTGTTGGTTATCTGATGAAAACAATACCAATGTCCTATATTGATGGTCTAGGTCGGATCATGGTTGGCAACCTCTTTACCCATTACCTGGTAACTAGATCAACTAATTATTGATAAATTTATTGAGACTTGTGTATTTCTTATGTAGCTTATGTTCTACTTCCTCTGATATTGGACATAGGTAATTTAGTAACCTCTTCCTTGTCTTTGGTTCTTAAAAAACAGCAAATTGAATTGGAGTTTATGTTTGTAATTGCACCTCAAATTTATCTCATTGAGGTAATCTTACCTATAATTTTGATGTCCTCCACCTGAGATACTACCTGAACAAAAAACTTAGGACTCAATATTTTTCTCGTCTCCATCAGCAATTTGAATCTAGACTCGCCCCAATACTTGTAGACAATGGGTGCGGCGGACATGGAATGTTCCACTTCTGAACAATGGTTTGCACTAGGGGTGTCCACGGATCAGATCCAGATCTGATTTGCTCAAAGCGGATTATGGTTTTTAAGATCCAGAATCAAACCGAACATTCACGGATTGGGTCAGATTGGATCGGGCGAATTTGACAAATTAGGAAAAATTATTGAGCGAATTGAGTGGATCGAGCGGATCTGATCCGATCTGATCCAGAACCGCCAGATAAGAAATTGTCGATCCGGAACTGAACAAACATTCGCGGATGGATCTGATCGGATGATCCGATGGACAACCTTAGTTTGCACAACTTGAAGCATTGGAGCTGGATGTAACGGATTCAGTGTTGGTTGTTGTCTCAACAGATCTCAAATTGCTGGTCATAGGTTTTGTAATTAATTAATGCCAGCAGCCTATATTTTGACTGCCAATGTTTAGTGTTCAAATCTTAGTTGCAGGAAATGCCTGGTGAGGCGACGCTCCTCCCCGGATTCCGCGTTTCTCGTTCAGAAATGCCATGGAAACGCGTACCCATGAGATGGGATCGCGCTCCAAAGGAAGATGGAAACGACGGGATCGCGCTCCAATGGAAGATGGGAGCTTACGGTTTTTTCCGGTCAGAGCTTACAGTTTTTTCCAGTCGCTGTCGTCTTTCCTTGCTATCGGCGCTGTCGTTTCTTTCCAATCAGAGTCGTCATCTCCCTTCAATCAACATCCTTGTCGCCGTTTATGTATCCTATTGGATTGTTGTTCCTCTTCGCAGTTGTCGTCATCTTCATCGCCGGCTTCATCTCTGATTTTTTGGTGGTGATGGGTTGTCAAGGAGAAGAGAAAGTCCAGAGGGGAATGATAGGTTGTAGTTGTATGTGATGTTTTATTAGAGCTGTATATGTGACTTTGTATCTCATCCTACACGTGTAGGGAGATATGGGAAATAATGTACATATGTCTTGTTTGTAACGTACATAGAGATGGGACATGGCTTTTGTTTCTCTATACTGTACATCTTTAAAGTTGTAAACCAGCCACCTTGGATAATGGTGCAATAAGAAGACTTTTCATTTTCTTCATTTTTAGTTAATAAAAAAAAAGGACTCTTCATTTTCCACCAAACTTCTGTAAAGTTGTACACCTTTGATAATGGTGCTGTATCGAGACACTTCATTTTCTTCATTTTTAGTTAATAAAAAAAAAAAAGGCTCATTACTCTCCACCTAAAGGGTCATTATTCTCCACCTAATTTGTAACGTACACCTTGGGTTTTTTTTTTTTTCTTTTCAAAAGTTCCAGTTTTATGTCATGTGGAATTGTGAACTTTAATGGAAATGTTTATGTTTTGCAATCCATGTGGTAGAATAATAGTTTTTTTTTAAAAATATTTAACTATATAAAAAACATTAAAAATTATATTAAAAAATTATAATTTTAATAATTTTTCCTAGACGCTCCCGATGGCGCTCCCACAATTCTATGATCATCTGCTCCCCCGCCCCTGCTCCCGTTCCCGTTCGCGCTCCCGCTTCGTGATACTAAGGTTCAGATACTTGCAAACCACTTCCGTGCATATTATCTTCTTTTCTTTTCTTTTTTAGGTAAATCATCGGAAACTTTGCATATTGGCTTCTACCTATGCTTTGAAAATTGAAGGTCTTTTGGGCGATATTGTAATATGCTATTGCATATGGGCTAGACTAGCCTTGTTTTCCAAAAGATTTTAGGTACATAAAATCTCTCTTTTTATGATACTCCAATCTCAATACATAAAATGTAAAAGTCATTTTATGAGATTTTCATAAAATTCACCTAAAATCTATAGGAAAACTATTACATTTTATCAGTTAGGAAAATAACTTCATTTTATCACCTCTCCATAAAATGCTCATTTTATGAGATTTTCATAAAATCTACCTAAAATCTATTGGAGAACAAGGAAATCAACTTGGTAATTGGGCGTGGGACACAACATCTGAATGTAATTGTTAAGTGAATTCTATATGGGTCACTTGCAGTTGTCACTAATTTGAACTTTTATGTGTCCACTTTGCTGCTTTACTATGCTCATATCTTCTTAGGCGTAGCAGGATTATGACCATTACATGCTAAAACTAATTCCAGATATAATTTTATAGTTTGTGAATACATGCTACCTGCCTAAAGTACTTTGTGGCCATTTTTTGATTAATAATACCATGTGCTCTTCACACATTTGTATCACAAGCAGATCTATTATGACCTACTTCATTTGCTTCCACAAGGGGCGTACATTAATGGGCATTAACTTCATGCGTAGCATGTGCCCTCATGCCTAGTGTTAGGGTTATTACTTATATGAGTGCGACTTCTAGTATTGGGTCATACCCCTTTTATCCATTTGGGCTCTAGTTGCCCACTATTGTAAATATATACTCCCTTCATTCAGATTTGTTGATTCACAAACATATTTTTTCAAATCCGAAAATATTTGTCCATTTTCAAAAGTCAACGGATAAAATATGAGAAAATTACTTTTGATGATGTGAAAACAACAAACACAAAAAGTAATGAAAAAAAAGTTGAAATTCCCAAAACGGACCAACAAATCCAGACAGAGGGAGTATATAACATTTATATAGGGAATTTTTCAATTTATATTTATACACATATACAAATAATACTGCTAAATCCGAAACAGTATCCGGTACTGATACTGTACTGTACCAGTAAAAAAATCGATACTCAAGCCTGTACGAGATTCATAACCTTGCCTACCTCCCAAAAATAATATTCCTAATATCTTATACTCCCTCCATATTTTATCCATCTAAAATTAATCTCTCATCCAAACGTGTCATTAGTTGATAGGACTTAACAACTAGATAACCCTCCATGTGACAAGGTGAGATGACGAAATAATTATTCAAGTGGTCACTACTAACTGGTGCTCATGTACTTTTTCCGCCACATAGTACAGTAAGGTCTAAAAAAAAGTGTGTAGGCTACCCTAAAAAATTGTGGTCGAAATTAAATTTGAAACAGTATGTGACAGTATTTTAGGAGCACCGAATAATCTCTCCATAATTCCAAATCCCTAGTGAATGGTGAGTTTTTCAGCGCTCTCATAGATGGTCACATGGGCCTAGAAGCTATGCGGACAAATCAGTTGATATTGGGTCGGGTTATAGCTAAGGATAGCGACAGACCAACACACTGCTACGGGCTGTATCTTAAATTCTTAGGCCCCATTCCCGCGGCTTAGGTTTTTTTTTTTTATCGAATTAATTGATTACTAAAAAAACCTCCCCAAATGATTGCAAACTCCAACCTGGAGCCCATTGAAAAGCGAAAACACCTGATTACCAGAGCCCATTGGAAAGCAAAAAAACTACTCTTGAAAGGGAGAGAAAATTCCACACAAGAAATAGCAAAACAACAATATTAACATAAAACGGAAAAAAAGGGATCTCCAATCGCGATTCTGTCGTCGGAGTTGCCGCCACGTCTCTAGTCACTTATTCACCGGAGGGGTCGCCAAACCACCCTAAAATTTTGTGAGCTCTGTGCATGGATTTGACCCTCCTAAGGTGTGGATTGTAGCCAATTACAGTGCTTCAAATCCTCCATCGATCGCTATCCACAATGGAAGTTGGATTATGGAGGCAACGGAGGGCTTCGAAGCAACGGGCTCACGAAATAAGGGCATGGTTGGCTTTGGGAGAGAGAGAGAGAGGGTGTGGTAAAAAAACTGCGACTTAGGCTTGGTTTTCCAATATATGTCTAGATTCATTGGAGATAAAATCACATTTTCATTTCATTGGCTAAAATCAACCACTTGATTTTAGCAAATATCCATTTTAGCAAATGGAAAACCAAGTCTTAGTTCACTCTGTTGGATCCAAATACTAGGCCCGCTCAAAAATAATAATTGAATCGTGAAACCGGTCTCAACTGAACCAATCCATCTATTTTAGATTGAAATTGTAGATTAATGGTCCAGGCACAGATTTAAAAATAAAAAAAACCATGACTTTCAAAAAGTGGATTAACAGAACCGAACCGTGAGATAGTTATTATATATATATATATATATAATAAATATTTATAAGCATATACAAATAATTTTACCACTATAGAAGATATTTTTAAAACTATTTTAGTATTTTTCCTTAGTATGATATGGTCTTCATTTTTAACAGTATTTTAGTATTTGATGTAATGCTTTATGTAAAGGATTATCTTGAAAATATGCTTGTTGGTTTGGAAACTGGTCGTTGGGTTGGAAACTAGTTCTAGTTCCTTGCGCTTATTTCTTTGCATTTGAAAGTAGAAACAAATTCTTGTTTTTTTTTTTTCTTGTTAAAATATTTTTAACTATTTTACCGTAGTGTGATATGGTTTGTGATAGGGTTTTTTTTTTTCAACAGTATTTTAGTATTTGATGTAATGCTTTTTGTAATGGATTACCTTGAAAATTTGCTTGTTGGGTTGGAAATTGGTTGCTGGGTTGGAAATTGGTTTCTGGTTCCTTGCTCTTATATCTTTGCATTTGAAAGTATAAACTGTCTTTTTTTTTTCTTGTTGAATTGGAAATTCGTTTGAAACCTTAAACCAATATGCTTTAATGTTATGCTCAATCCAATTACAAATTATTACATTAGGTAATGTTTTACATAATGTAATGTTCTGTATATGGTTGCTTACTGGTTCTTGTAAAAAAGAACTTTGGCTTGGTTATTGCTATTTTTGTCATGAAATATAGTACAAGGATAAAATTGGAACCGATTCGTAACTCACGGGTTGGATTAGAACCAGACCATATGACTTTTGTTCCTGATACGGATTGTATTTTCTAAAAACCGTGACTCGTAAATTAGGATTGGATTTCCATGAATCCAATTCGATCCGATCGGGACTGTGAGTAGCTCTGCCAAAAACCCAAACCTCCTATAGTCTAGATCCTCTCCAGTTTTAAGGAGGGACTTGGCCGTCCAATTTCTTTGTTGATGATCGGAGCCGTTTATTTAGTAGAGGACGTCAAGTTTTTTAACCATTTAAAATTTCACGTTGATCTGATACAAATCAGCACATGTTCAAATGGTTATTAGAAAATTCACCCTGCACACCGGATAAATCTATTTATTTCAAGATATAAATGATTCAAATGGTTATTCATCAGTAGTATACAATCAAGAAATTTTTTTTTTTTTTTTTTAATTTTTGCATAGTTGTCGATGAATTCTAACAACCTAAAATGGCTATCATATACACTCATTAAAAGTGTATACCATATGCAACTATTGTATGGTTTAAATTGCACCACCTTATTGGTAATCCTAACATTTTTTAGTTTTTTCGTAATATTTTAGCAATATGATTCGTAACATTTTGGTGTGTCTCATAACTTCTACGGAATATTAAAAAAAATTGTAACTTTTATAAAAAATAAAAAAAAAATATAACTTTTATAGGACATGTATCATACACTCTAAAATAAAGTTGTGTATTGTAGCCTTTTAACAGTTCCAACTGTCCGGCCATTTGGACCAGGATGAGACAAAAAATTGTGAAAGTAAAAATGTCTAGTCTTCAGTTCAAAAAATCCTCTGTAGTCTTTTCTTAAGAAACTGTTGGTGGCTGGTGGGTGTGAAATGCAAGTACAGTCATTTAAGTGAGGTTTGGCTAAAAAACTTAACTTAACTTTTTGTTTTGTTTTTATTTGATTTTTTTTTATTTGTTAGTTGTAGGGGAGGTCAGTGCGAAACCTCTGTTGACTTGAGTCAACGTTGACCTACCAATGAGATCATGACAAGTGTCTCCTAGGTGATGCGGCATCCGCGTGACACGTAGCACCCTCCGCGCAAGCTTCCGCGCAGAGGAGGGCCACTGGTGCAAACGTGAAGCTCTGCGCGGGGGCCACTAAGGCTGGACCCTCTTGCGCAATGTGCCCCAGCGGCGCGCACCATGTGCCCGACTAGGGCAGAGCTTGAACAACTATGGGTAATCCGAATAGGAGAATAACCCATGGCTCAAATGACTGACGCGGCTCAGAACATGAGCGAGAATGCGAAAAGCCAGTCCCACTTAGCCCAGGTAATGATGCTTGCTGCAGTCAAAAGGTAGGACCCCGGGGGCCCCCTGAGACTTGCTGCGGTATAGGCGCGACCAAACAGGTCACGACCTTGCCCTAATAGGAATAAGGGAGATCTAGTGGCTTGGTGGCTAAGAACAAGAGGATCACTGCGAGGGCCATTAAAAATCAAATAAAAACGAAAAAATAAGTCAGCTAACTTTTTAAGCCAAAACACCCCTTAAACTCGTGCATGTGCAATCACACTTTCTGCATTTTCTTGAATCTTGGGGCTCCCTTATTATGGTTGGATCCCTATAAATCGAGGGATGGATCTTTCTGTTGGCAAAAGTTATTGCCGCCATAATCGGTGGACTCCCTGCTTATTTAAACCACGGCTCGTACACTTTGCTTTTGTACAACAAAATTGCATGACCCAAGCATTGAGGAATTAGCTAGGAATTAAGCATTATATTTTTGGAGCTTAGATTTTGTTCGAAAAGTTGTTGAGCAAAATGGGTTTTGGGTGGTGGAGAAGATCATTGCTTGGTGCTGCTTTTTCTGGAATTCTCTTGCTGCAATTTAGCTTCTGTTCTGCTCAAGAAGGTAACTCATCTCATTTTCGCAAATCTTCTCTTTGTTTTCTTCTTGCATGTGCAGCAAAACAAGGATCCGGGTGCTGTCAAGCGCCTCTGTACGGCTTGGATGGCGTCTCACGGCACCTCGTTTTCGCAAAACAAGTAGTATTAATTAATTCATTTTGTGTTATGCAATAGATGTTCATCAGAATGTTAATAATGTAATAAAAGTTTCGCAAACACTTCCCAAAAATGGGTTTTGAGTCCTTGTCACGAAAATAGGTAGAATGTAGGATGTTTGTGTAAATTGTAAAATGTAGTTCGAACAATATATATATATATATATATATATATATATATATATATATATATATATATATATATTAACAGTTTTGCATCTTTAGCTGCTTAAAAACAACACATAATTCTTTTTTTAAAATTCCTTCAACTATTTAATTTTTGTCTTATTTGTCCTTCATGTATCAATTGAACCTATCGAGTCCTTAAATTTTCTATAAATTGATATACAAAAGGTCTAACATTAAAATCCCTGTACGATAGCCATTTCTTTAATGTTCTTTTGGTTACTTTTTTCAAAATTAAGAAACAATGTCCTTATAAGTATTACTATAAAATGGTGGTAGTAAAAATGAAAACAGGATAAAAGATTTCCAGACTTCCTGTTCATAGCTTCATACATAAACTAAATATAAACGGTATGTATGCACGTTTCAGTAATTTTTTCCCCTATTAACCGTAGATCAGATATGATAATTAGCCTCAGTGTCCACCCTCGTAGCAAAATAGGCGCTAGCTATTTTTTGGGTGAAAGTCGGCATTGTTAATCGTACCCAGTGACACTTGAACCTCTGTCAAATGCATGCAGATAATTAGCCTCAATGTTCACCCTAGTAGCAAAATAGGCGCTACCAATTTTTTGGGTTGGCGATAGTCAATACTGTTAGTCGTATTCAGTGATTCTTGAACCTCTATCAAATGCAAGGGAGGAGATGTTACCTATTATCAGGCTACCACTCCACATGCAAATATGAATCGTTATTCCAGTAAATATACTGAGAATCCGAAATTAAACTAACTGAATATCAATTTAGATAGTTTGAGAACTCAATAGGTTTAATCGATAGATTAAGGATAAAAGATAAATAAAATAGATATTGAGGGGATAAGAATGAAATTTAGCCTTTTTTAAAGTTATGTAATAATGGTATTTGTGCTTAGGATCTAGTAAGAAAAATAGTATCCCCTCATGTTTACAGGTTCTTCAAATATTCTGTTCTTAAATTTGTATGTGTTGATGTATTTGATTATATTATTACTATTATATCAAAAATCAATCAAATTTCTTACATGATCGAAGAGCAACCACACCAGTTGTAAAAAATGAAAAAAAATTGTTGCTATCTTTTAAAATGACCAAAAACAAATATAGCAAAAAAGTGTGTCACACCCAAAACCAAACCTTTTTTCTCCAAAATGACAAATGGTAAATCTTTTGTCAAAAATGGCACAACATATGGTAAAGTTGTCATTTTTTATTTTATTTTTTGCAAAATGGAAAAAATTACCCGTGGCTGCAGAACTCTTGTTATTTTTTTTGGCAAAATGAAACTATTCATTATTAAAAAATGAGATTGATAACAAAAATTTAGGTTGAGTATTTGAGTTGGGTCACAATAAAAATCTAAAGAGGACTAAAATTGGCAATGGGGATAGTGCAATGCAGCAAATGCACTATCGCAATTCGGGTTGTCCAAATGTTTCTTGGAAAAGTTCTATTTAAATTCAGACCGTCAAAAACACATTTAAACGACTAAAAAGCTACTTGTACGTTGTGCTTTCGATGACTGAAAAACCGCCTAGGTACACGGTGCAACGCATTCGCTGCACTAGGCCCGGTTCCTTCAAATTGATCACTTTGCGATCATAACTGCTATAAGTTTTGGCAACTACCCCAAAGTCCCCAACTACTCACTCAATAATTGCAAGGGGGTTAGATAAATCGGCGTGACCGCCGATCCTTTAATTTCTTTGTACTTCTAACCTAAACTCGCAGGCCACCATTTATGAAAGGAGGTGGATTCTCGCTCGGGGACCGCACCAAGCTGCCGACCAAGAGAATTCACCCAAAATTTGAAATTAATGGCCAAATTCACCATGAATATTGGCCATTAATTTTTATTTTCTAGGTAAATTTTGGGTGCTCTTTCTGGACACCTAAACTTTGTGATCGAGAGCAATTGTCAGGAGTCAAGTTATTAATCGAAATTATTCACTTTTTGTAGAACTCATCAAAATATAACGATGTCGATAATATATACAGATTTTTTTTACCTCTTTGAGCATTTATCTTCCAAAAAATGGGTTTTTTTTTTGGGTAAATCCAAAAAATGGTTTTGGCTATACTACAGTCTGTTTTGGCTTAATAAAAGTTACTTGGACTTATTTTTTTCGTGTTTGTTAATTTTTCATTAACTTTTTGTATATTACTGATATATCTTGACAATATGAATAAAAAAAATAAAAAATTACGGCCCAAGTATTTTTTTAAGAAAGACAAAAAAAAAGTAATAAAAAATACATTTTTTCGATTTTATTCAAAAAAAAATTGAGATTCTAATCATAAATTTCTTACTTTTTTGAATTTCTCCCATCGAGTACTCGAGACGAACCAATAATATATAAAAACTTGATACAAAACTAACAAATATGAAGAAAAAATAAATAAAGACCAAAAAATAAGTCACAAAATGACTAATTAGGCCGAAAGAGTTTTAAATCAAATCCATTAAACCATTTGTTAAAGAGAGTAACTATTCAGTAGTCTTAAAAAAAAAATCTAATAAAAAAAATTAATCGCTAGTCTTATGGCGACACGACATGATTCTCCAATGTTTATGTTCACTACATTTTGCCGTAAAGTCTATACTCCTATTTAGTATTGGGCCCCAGAAACAGTAAATCTACATACATACCTTCTTATTCACACCCGTACTCACATTTTATTGTGGAAGACCTACCTCGAGATTTCAAACCAAAAATCGGAGTCGTTCAATTTGTTTAAAATATTTTTTTAAGCGTGTTGTGTGCAGTACATAAGGTGCCATGACGGGCCCAAAGTCTACCAATTAATTTTTCTTTGACAACCCGTTTCTTTAAATGCAACAAAAGATAGGTACAACAGTATCCATCCATTAAATTCATGTCACCAATATTTCTGATCATTCTGTTTGGACCATATCCTATACAGTAATTAGGTAGTCTTTGAATAAGGTTGAACATTAATTAAATTCATGTTTTCAACAAATTAATTGCTGCAAGAAAGTTCTTACACATAGCGTTACGATTTTGCATTACATTTTCCACTATACCTGATGGATTATTTTCTTTATTTCAACTTCGTAACTATTACAGCTGTTGTAATTAAGAAAACCGTTTCGAGCCCAAAAAATTGATCACATCGTAGAATGAACTTATAAAAACTAACTCGACGAAATATCGATGACTTAGTGAACAAATTATATTTTGCAAAAGTGTAATATTTCCGACATTTATAACGTACTCAAAAATTTGGTTCACACTAAATTATCGATATCCAATCTATTTAATTTTGTTGAGCTCAGAACGTATCCGTTTTTAGGGCATAGCACGCTACCGTGCTGTGCCTAAGGTATGGGGCTCCCTCTAAAAAAATACTAATAAGTCCATCCGAGTATACATAAACTTTTCGTTTTGATTCTCAAGAACCACCTCAGCACTGTGCACGGTTTTAATAATTTTTTTTATATAACTATTACTCTTATTTCTCTCATTATCTCTCCTCAATTTTTGTTTATAGTCAATTAGTATGATATTAAATTTTGTGACATACTTTTTTTTTTGTAAGTATTTTGTGACATACTTCTCAACAGTTCAACTATTCATTCTCTCTCTTTCCTTTCAGCTCCGAAATACACCTTCGTGCACAACGCAACCTCAGCTCCATCCACCTCATATTACGATTACATCATCGTCGGCGGCGGAACTTCCGGCTGCCCACTAGCCGCCACACTCTCCGAAAACGCCCGCGTCCTCCTCCTCGAACGCGGCGGCTCCCCCTACGGCAACGACAACATAACCTACTTATCCTCATTCGGCCGAGCGCTCTCCGACCTCTCGCCCACCTCTCCTTCGCAGCGCTTCATATCCGAGGACGGTGTCATAAACGCCCGGGGCAGGGTACTCGGTGGCGGGAGCTGTGTGAACGCCGGGTTCTACACCCGGGCCGGCACGAGCTACGTGGCGGGGGCAGGGTGGAATGGCCGGCTGGTGAACGAGTCGTACGAGTGGGTGGAGAGAGTCGTGGCATTCCAGCCGGCGGTGTTGGAGTGGCAGTCCGCGGTGAAGGAGGGGCTGGTGGAAGCTGGGGTGGTGCCGGACAATGGATTCACCTATGATCATTTGAGGGGGACTAAGGTTTGGTGGGCAAATTTTTTTGTTGTAAGAATTTTATTTTTTGGATTTTTTTTATTAATGAAATTTTCTTTTGCCGATAAAAAAGGTTGGTGGGTCTATATTTGACCGTAACGGGAGGAGGCACACGGCGGCTGATTTGTTACGGTATGCGAGGCCCAGTGGACTTACTGTCCTTCTACATGCAACTGTTCATAAAATCTTGTTTAGAATTAAAGGTATGCCAAATCTTGTTTGGATTTATTATAAATTGTGGTTCATATTTTTAAATTCATTTTCTATTTTCTTATCAACATGAATTATTAATCTCAAATCTTCTGATGAAAAGTTTAGCGGATATCTGTTAGGCCCAATTACTAGAGTTAACTCGGTTTCGATGTCTTTAACCAACTATGTAGGATACTATGGCTATGTTTGGTAACACTTTTGTTTTTTGTTTTTTGTTTTTTGTTTTCTGTTTTCGAATTTCTGTTTTTCCTAAAAAGGAAGTGAAAACAAAAAATATGTTTGTGTGAAATTATTTTCAAAAAAAAAAAAAAAAGAGTAAGAACATAATTATGAGTTGGTTGGAAGTGTGTCTTGTGGAGGGCTGAGGAGGTGGTGGGTGGTGGGTGGAGATGGTGGGGTGGTGGTGGTGCGTGGTGGCTAAAGGTGGTGATTAGGGTGGTGGTGGTGCATGGTGGTGGGGTGGGTGGCGGTGGTGGGTGGTGGGTGGTGGGTGGTGGTGGTGGTGGTGGTGCGTGGTGGGTGGAGGGTGGTGATTAGGGTGGTGGTGGTGGGTGGTGGTGGTGCGTGGTGGTTGGAGGTGGTGATTAGGGTGGTGGTGGTGGTGGTGGTGGGTGGTGGTGGCGGTGATGGTGGTAGGTGGTGGCGGTGGTGGTTGGAGGTGGTGGTGAGGTGGTTGTGGTGGTGGCTAGAGGTGGTGGTGGGTGGTGGCTGGAGGTGGTGGTTGAGAATGAGAAAAACAAAAACAGAAAGTGAAAGTTGAGATTTTCAACTTCCCCAAATTTCATAAATAGTGGAAGTAAGAAGTAGAATTTGAAAGTGAAAGTGGCACACAAACAATATTCCTATTTTTAAATTGTGAAAATTCTGAAAACAGAAACAGAAAACAAAAGTGACACCAAACAAGGCCTATGTATTTCCGCAACGGTACATTCGATATTTTTGTACTATAAGTTAGTTACTAGTCGGTTGATGTATCACTTATATGTGAGGAGAATAATTCATGGGACAATACTGAGAATGAACCCACATTATATTTTTCAAATCTTTTGATGAAAAATTTAGTGGATGTCTATTTGGCCCAATTACTGGAGTTAACTCGGTCTCGTAAATCTTTGATTAACTATGTACTCTGACCTTGTTGATTTCTAGGATATGAAATGGATCCTCTCCGGACTCTAGTCCAACTTTTTAAACGAGAGGAGAAAGTTTCATTTATACCGTCTATCTTCTGTAATCAATAGTTTGGATTCGCTAATCAACTGACTCTTACCCGTTAGAGTTGATTAGTGAATTCTAACCATTGATTTTACTAATGTACGGTGAATATTTCTTTTATACACATAAATAATATGACCATGTAAGTAATTGCCTATGCAGGAAAATCGAGGCCATTGGCGCACGGGGTGGTCTTCCGAGACGCTTCAGGGGTTAAGCACAAAGCCTACTTAAATGTTGGGCCCAAAAACGAAATCATTGTATCCGCTGGAGCATTGGGCAGCCCACAACTTCTTATGTTGAGCGGGTTGGGCCCAGCTGACCACCTCAAGGCCCATAACATAAACCTTGTGAAGGACCTGCCCTTGGTTGGTCAGGGTATGTCTGATAACCCGATGAATGCCATCTTCATACCGTCTCCGGTTCCGGTGGAGGTCTCTCTCATCCAAGTCGTCGGCATCACTAACTTCGGAACCTACATTGAGGCCGCTAGCGGCGAAAACTTCGGTGCTAGAGACTATGGGATGTTCTCTCCTAAGGTACCTTACTCCATAGGCCCAATATTAGTGAACTGGCCCAATGCATGTTTTTTCCTTGCAACCCTAGTTCAGCCTAATTGTATGGTTGTCCATGGTCTGGATGAGTTCAAATTTCTATGAATCTGAGGATTGAATCGTGAGTCACGGTGCTAAAAAAATACAATATGTGTTTGGATTAAAAGTTCTACGGTTTGTTTCCGAACCAATCCGTGAGTTACGGTTTAATCCCGATTTTATTGACGGAGTACATTTTACAAATTAAAACATACCCCTATTTATGATTGAAAATATGACCTAGTACATGGAATCAATTACATTGCATGATAGGCCCAAATATATGCACAACCTTGAGGCCATGTAAATAGATTTGATTTCCGGGAGGGTTTTGCCCACTATCTTTCTTTGCTTACAAAAGTGATAAAAGTATTTATTTAATATTGAAAAAAATTGTTAAATATTTGTTTGCAGATTGGCCAACTATCTACAGTGCCGCCGAAGCAGAGAACACAAGAGGCTATCAACAAAGTGGTTGAATCCATGAGCGCTCTTGATCAAGCCGCCTTCCAAGGCGGATTCATACTTGAAAAAGTAATGGGACCCATTTCCACCGGCCACTTAGAACTTGTTACTCGAAACCCTAACGACAATCCCTCGGTCACATTCAACTACTTCAAAGAGTCCGAGGATTTACAAAGATGTGTCCAGGGGATAAGAACCATCGAAAGCATAATCGAGTCCAATTCCTTTTCCAAATTCAGATACAATGATTTGTCAGTCCAAACACTCCTCAACATGACTTTCAATTCTCCGGTGAACTTGTTGCCGAAACATGTCAATGGTTCCCTCACATTGGAACAATTTTGCAAGGACAGCGTTATGACAATATGGCATTACCACGGAGGGTGCCAGGTGGGGAGGGTCGTCGATCATGATTATAAGGTTCTCGGTGTGGATGGTTTGAGGGTAATTGATGGCTCAACGTTTACTTATTCTCCTGGAACTAATCCTCAAGCAACTGTCATGATGCTTGGAAGGTAATATTGTTGATGAAATTCTATGAATTTATTTTTTAATTTAATTTTAGGTTTAAATAAATGTAACTTTTTGCCATGGTGCAGGTACATGGGAGTCCAGATATTAAGAGAGAGACTTGCAAGTGAAGAAACAAAGTAAATAATCATGAATGCATAAAATTGAGTTATATGTCTATTGTAATGTCTTAAATAGACATGCAAATTGTATTGCATGTGTTCATGGATGACATAATTTTATTGGAAAATTTGGTAGATTGAATGAAGAGTACTCTTGGAGTTGTATTGTTCAATGAATATTCTTGTAATTAATAATTTAGCTTTATAAATGTGTTGCGAATTAATGAAATTTTATTGACATGGTGGCTTCTACATTATCTAAAGCCATATATATATATATATGGAAACCTTCTTATCCAAACCTCCCGAAAATAAGAAAAAAATGGTTTTTTTTGTGTTGCAATTTTTTTTTAGAAAATCCGATCCGTCCAATGTGTTCAGAAAGTGTTTTTAAGGGCCTACACAGAAAATCTTCAAAAACAAATACCGGGAAGGGCTTGATCCAAATAGTTTTCGCAAAAACTGTTTTTATATATTTTTGCCCAATGTGTTCATAAGGTGTTTTCAAGGGCCTACACAGAAAATCTTCAAAAACAAATACCGGGAAGGGCTTGATCCAAATAGTTTTCGCAAAAACTGTTTTTATATATTTTTGCGAAAACTGCTTGGATCAAGCCCTTTCTGGTATTTTTTTTTTTTTTGAAGATTTTTCGTGAGGACCCTTGAAAACACCTTCTGAACACATTGGACGGATTGGATTGTTAAAAAAAATTTGGATAAAAAGTCCAGAAATCAAAAGTCCAGATAAGAAGTGGAACTTATATATATATATTCTGTTATCTTACTTGCTGGTAAGTTTTCTAAGTAAGAGATCATATTAAGAGATCGAAAGATACGATGAAAGTGTAAAATGAAATGACTCGTGCTTTAATTGTCCCGATGATGAAGATTTGGAATGTTCTAAAACTAACTTCGTCATGTAGCCACTCTCGTTACTCAAGTGCCCCTCAAAGTAATTAGTATTTGCGATCCGAGACATTAATTAATTGTTGCATATGAGATCTCCTAGCTAGTTCCTTCACTCGGTGCTTCACTTTGAGGATTGTCATGTTTTATTGAAATTATGATTTCTCTAGGTTTAACAAGAGATGTTGACATGCCCACCAACATTGACTCATGCTTAGAGGACAACCTCCATCAAATGAGTGCTCCACCGATTGACCAACCGGAGGATGGCTGTAAGTGCCTTTGAATACAATAACGGTCCAACCTTCGTGGCTCTACACACATTTCAATTCAAAGGGGCACTTACATTTCTTCGAGCTTGTGGTGCGCCCTCTCCCCCATTAGACTTCTTCACACACTGCCTATATTTCCCACTCCGTTCATACGCAAATCTCATCCTTGACCTATGAGTCTTTACCAATTTCTTAGAGGCCTCGATCACAATAACGAGACCATGTTGTTCACCGATACTTTTTGTCCACTCTGTCAAAGCATTATCGGTGGCAAACATCTACTAACATGCAAATAACCATCACAACAATAACAAAGATTTGGACATTCTTAAAAATTTAAATATTAGCTCTTACCTTATCCGTTGTAACATGCTTTATATAATCATATAGAGGAGGAAATGGCCATAAGTGACTACCATGCATTCAAGCATCGCTTGAACAAAACAAATATATATGTTAACAAAACCCATAAAAGTGGATAATATAAAAATTTGTACATGTTTCGGAAACATCTAAACCAAATAAAACCTAAAATTTGAGTTCTAAGAATTGAAAAACTACTTGACACTGGGATTTTAAAAGTTGAATGATTTCCTACATTTCAGACTTTAAAAACTGATCCGTATTTTCAAATGCCACATATGACCAAAGTTGGATTTTAAAATTTTAAAATTATTTTGTTAGTTTTAATTTTAACTTCTAAAAATTTACAACAAATTTCAATTCGATAAACTGAAACCAAGGGCAGGAATTTAAATAGTATTATTTTGAAACTTAACATTCATGTTTTATAATCCGAATAAAGGTAGAAGTTGCAAACATTAAAATTCAAAAACATTATCCAAATTCAACATTGGAAATCCGAACTTCAGACGACTAAAATGAAAATTTTGAACTTGGGTCTTGCCTCTTGCCACGGTTTTGCTACCCAAAACATTACTTTTATCCCATTACCTTCCTTGTCGACCTCTATGGTATTTGATGTAATGACCCGGATTTTTAACCCTTTTTTTATGAAATAGTTTTACTAATAAAATTTTTGTAATGGTTAAATTTATTTATTTTTGATTTAGTGGTCCTAATCTAGACTAGATGACCCTAATCCCATTACACTATCCGGTTACTTTAACCAAAATACTAAACTATATTTTGTCCCAACTAAATATCACTTCACCTCATGTCTCTCATTGCTTAGCCATATTTGGGAGGCCTTTTTGCCCAGCCAATGAGCAACCAAGACCACCCTTGAAAACCTTCCTCCAATCCACAGTTAATAACTCAAACTCCTACCATTCCATTACCCATGGGATTATCAACTTAAACCACCCTTTTATTTAACTCTTCCCTTCTTAAATCTTTCGGCAGAAGAAAGAGAGGGAGAATCACATCTCCACAACCTTATTCTTCTTATTTTGTTTATTTACCGAGAGAGAATTAAAGGAGGCTGGGTAGGAAAAGAAAGGAAGAAAAGAACAAGAAGAAGAAAAAGTTCAATCCATTCAAAGCGACCGAGGCCCATCCAAATCACTCTGGTTTAGCTTAATATTCGGAAGAAAGGTAGGTTACATCCTACTGAACCCATCGGTATATAATAAGTCAATTTTCATTGAGTAGAAACAAAACCCGAGCATTTCGTTAGTTCCAAAGTAGTGTAAATTCGCTTTTGACATTCGGAGCTACTGGGTCTTGCCCAAAACAATCTGGACCCAACTTTTTCCATGATACAAATGTAGTTAATTTCATAACGAACACTTTGATATATAATACATTGATTTTCGTTAAGTAGAAATAAAACCCAAGCATTTCGATCATCGGGAAGCAGTGTATGTACGTTTTTGACATTCTGAGCTACTGGGTCACGTCCAAACCACTTCAAATCCAACTTTTTCTATGATAGAAATGTAGTTCATGTCCTAACGAACATTTTGATGTATTATACGTTAATTTTTATTGTGTATAGACAAAACTCAGACGTTTCGATCGGTGCAACGCATGCCTATCACCTCACCTGGGAGAACCACCAACTTGTAACCAAGTGAATAGTTTGGACGGTCGACTACCCCAGGCCAAATTACAGTTAGGCCTGAATTTTGATAAATTATAGTTTGATCCCTAAACTTTTGATTTCTAACAATTTAAATCTCAGATTTTGGTTACTTTATATTTTAACCTTGTATTGTGAAAATTTTCATCACGTTAGATTAAATATGATTTAATTTAATTACCAAGTACATAGCCAGACTAGGAAATGTGCCTGTATTATCTCGTGATCATTATTGTAACTGTACTTGTTTAATTATTAGACATGTTGCTTTTCATTAACGCAAGTTGAGTTCATTATTTTTATCATTTTGTGATTTGCATGACTTAACTGTGGCATTGTAAATTATTGTACAAGTAATTTAGATGGGGCATTAGGATACCGAGTGGTTGTGGTTTTCGAGAAATTTTATACGTGTTTTAAAATAAGAAAATGGGAAATGGAAATGTGTGGAAATATTGTTGAGCTAACGAGCTATGGTTCCAGGGGTGATCGGAGTGGGCCTCGGATAGATGAACGATTTGAATACAAAATCCTAGATAGGACATGGTGGTGATTGGCTCTCAAGAATGGTCGGGCTATAAGGATGGCACTGTGCTTGCGTCACAACCCGGGGATGAGTTGTGGTGCTGCACTCCCAGTGAATCTTGTTTCTCATGCCTTGGGGTCATGGAAGTGGTACTCGGGTATATAACACAAGTTCTATGTCCGGATCTTAGCAAGGGGGAGTCGAATCACACGAGTTGCCCTATGCTAGAGGTTGGAGGGTAGGATGGATCTCGTGGTTGAGAATCCTATATGACACCTAGGTAAATGGCTAGTAATTAATCAGTAATGTTATTTTTGCTATCTCCTGTTATTCGTTTATTACGCATGTTTATTTGTTAGATATGTAATGCCCCGATTTTCAGACACGTTAATTAAAGCAAGAGATCTAAAAAGATTCATTTAATAATAGGGTTTTCTTAATTAGTAGTGGAATAACATACATAGAAAAGTACTTTAGTCTGATACAATACGAAACAGTACTTGTCGAAAAATTAAATTAAATTTGTCCAACACAAAAGTAAGGCGATTACAGAGCCTTCTACAGTTCTAGGTTGAAGTCCCACTCCCCATAAGTTCCCTGATTAGCTGCAGGGTCTTAATATGTGTTGCAATGTCCTCCTCTTCTCTCTTCGGTACCTGGCATGAAACGCTACGACACACAGCACTGTGAGTTTTGACACTTAGTAGCTAACTCCTACCAACTAACCTTTACATTACAATTCATCAACAGTTCATATCAAGGAGTGCGTACATAAGTAACAAAAGCATCTGATATCATTATCTTCTTTTTAACTAAAGTGTTCTCATAAATTCTAAACTTTAGGAACGTCTCTCCGATTCAAAACTGATATAGACAACTCTTAGTGGACTTTTCGGCTGGCAAGGCTCTGGTTCCACTGACCCAATAATTGGGACCTTTTCGGTTGACCAGGCTTTGGCTCCACTGACCACGACTTAATTCCTGGTGGACTTCTCGGTTGGCGAGGCTCTGGTTCCGCGACCCAATAGTTGGGACCTTTTGATTGACCAGGCTTTGGCTCCGCTGACCACGACTTAATTCCTGGTAGACTTTTTGGCTAGCGAGGCTTTGGTTCCGCTGACCCAATAATTGGGACCTTTCGGTTGACTAGGGTTTGGCTCTGCTGACCACGACTTAATTCATTGTGGACTTTTCGGATGGCGAGGCTCTGGTTCCGCTGACCCAATAATTGGGACCTTTCAGTTGATCAGGCTTTGGCTCCGCTGACCACGACTTAATTCCTGGTGGACTTTTCGGCTGGCGAGGCACTGGTTCCGTTGACCCAATAATTGGGACCGTTCGGTTGACCAGGCTTTGGCTCCGCTGACCATACATACTCTTTACTTTCCAATTTCCTTTAACGTAGAAACGTCTATGTAATCTACTACGTAAGTACCAACCCAGAAACTATTTGTCCAATCTAAAAATTCAATGGCTATGTTCGGTTAGGGGTTTTGGTTTAGTTTAGTTTAGTTTTGATGATGTAAGCAGGTGTAATAAGTGGAGAGAGATAGAGAGAAAAGTGAGAAAAATGATGATGTCAGCAAAATCAAAAACTCCCCAAAACCGGAGCAAAATGGGTAACCGAACATGGCCAATACATTTATGGAGAGTGCACTTAACAGTAGAAGCAAAGTGATAATGATATTCTAAGGGTCACAAACGAATGTCTTGGTTCACAAGTTCACGAAATTTAAGTAATCAAAATCTAGGGGTCTAAATTTAATAAATTCAAACTACATTAGCCAAAACTTAATTTATTAAACTATTGGGGTCAAAACGTAATTTAAAGAAAGTAAGGGTCACCAGCATCATTTTAAGTAAGAATAAGGGTAATCAAAGTAATTTCACAGTTCTAGGGTACTTGACGAAATCTTATTAATTGTTCTCCTATAGATTTTAGTTACATTTTATGAAAATCTCATAAAATGAACATTTTATAGAAGGGTGATAAAATGGAGTTGTTTTCTCAACTAATAAAATGTAGTGGTTTTCCTATAGATTTTAGGAGGATTTTATAAAAATCTCATAAAATCACTTTTACATTTTATGTGTTGAGATTAAAGTGTTATAAAATAGGAGATTTTATGTCTCAAAAATCTGTAGAAGAACACACCCTAACTTTGGAGCCTTTTGTAAATAAAACTTTATACAAGAGCAAAATTGTAATTTTTCCACCACGAAGGGTAAACATGTAAAATACTTTATTTTAGCTAGTTATGTCATAACTTGACTCAAAAAGATATTCCTTGAATTTTAGTAAGTCCAAGCTTTTATAAGAGTAATAAATGTAATAAAGTAGGAAGGGTATTTTAGAAATTTTGATACACTCATAAACTTCCACTAATGACATTTAATTGATAAAAAGTAGGACCATAAATATCTTTGTAGATTAAGCCACATACTTTCTAAAACTACACTTTTAACCCTTAAGTTTAATACCAATAACGAGAACAAGGTTAAATGTAACATGAACATATTAAATCTCAAATAAACACTTGAATAAGTCCATAATCATGCTTGAGAAGTTAAACACATGAACCAAAATGAATCTAAGGCTTAACATGCATGAAAAACATGGTTTAGGGTCAAAATCGTCGAAACTAGGAACACAATGGGGTTAAATTGTAATTATAGAAATTAAGCCAAAACTGAAGGGAACATTCTGTACCCGTAGTCCGGATGGGGATTAGGGTGGTCCGGACTATCGCTTCAGCAAAAATAGAGCAACTTGCGTTTTGTTCGGGTTTCGTGAAACCCTTCACCTTGGGCCTTAACCCTTCGACTAAAAACTACCCCTAGGCTATTCTAACACATACAAATGCTTAGGAATGATTAGGTAAGAGTCTCTACCTTATTTTGTGAAAGATTTCGGTAAAACGAGTTTTGGCAAAAAACTGGCGGAGGGAGCTTCTTGTGCCGTCTTGGCTTGCTTGGATGGTGAAATGTGGATGCCTAGGAGTGCAATAGATGAACTTGTGGAAGAAGATTGAATGTCGTTGGATTTAGTGGTGGAAACCCAAGTTTTGGCATTTTTCTCTCACTAGAACTTGATGGTGGAGTTGGAGGCTTTTTGCTATAACACTTGGGAGTTTTTGGAGGAAGAAGAAATGAATGGAAGTAGAATGGGATAGTTGTGGGCGGATTTGATGATATAGGAGAGTGTAATGATGGGTTTTGGAGGGATGTGGTGTGTAGAAATGGTGAAAGTACAAGGGGTGATTTGGGAGGTGATGGGGGAGGTTGAGGGAGTGTGAAATCAGTCATGGGGAGAGTGAGGGGGCTGATTTTTTGGTGGAGTGTGGTGTTGGGTTGATTTGGAAGAAGTAGTGGGGTGGTTGGTGGAGTGTAGGAGGGAGTGGGAGTTGGTAGAGTGCATAAATATGCATATATGTATTATGCATGAGTTTATATGCTTATTTATACATACATACATATATATATATATATATGTCATGTGTGTATAAATCTATATGTATATGTATATGTGATAGGATTTTGTTAGGGTAAAAAGGGAAGAAACATAGATAATTAAAGTCTTAAACTTAGTTTAAATAAATCATCAAAACTTAACTAGAATAGTTATATTTAAGAAACAAAATAAGTCATAATAATTATTGTAAAATATAACTTCAAAAAATTAATAATAATAATAATAATAATAATAATAATAAATAATAATAATAATAATAATAATAATAATAATAATAATAATAATAATAATAGTAGACCCAAAATTCAGGCCATTACAAGGTACGTGGGGCTAAGTAGAGTAAGATATTCCTATTAGGCTTTTTAAGCTCACGGGTACTAGAATTGCGGTGATTTATCACCAGGAAATGAAGACGGGGCTGAGGGGCCGTATAAGTAGACAAATATCAACACTGCTGAGGAGAAAGCCAACGAGCCTTGGTTTTCGTATGCTTAGTCGCTCTAAACAATTTAGTCGACTATATTTGAAAGCTTCAAGTCTTATTGAAAATTGTATTTTGACAGTTTAACTTTAATTCGATATGGTTGTAAAACTATAGCAATTGCTTTCGGTAAGGTTTTATGATGGATCTATAATGGATTTTTTTGTGAAATTACATTTTAAATTTATTTTAACGTTTCTGAAAAATCAGGGCGTTACATTTGAAATCGAAATTTCGGGCCTCATTGGTGTTTCCTCCAATTCAAAAAATGAGATAAAGTGGGTAAAAGTTAATGTGGTCTATGGAAAGGAAAGAACCTTCCATTGATTGTTCCATGGCCTCCATTGCTTAGTTTTCTGTTGAAGGAGAGATGAGGAATGAAAAGGGGAGTGATTGTAGTGTAGGGGAAATGGGGTGTAGTGCGGATCCACTACGGCATTCGAGCTGTTGATATTGCCGAGCAATGATCTTAATTTCATTTCGACACTTGCATGATCCAAATCGTTCATTATTGAGACGAAATTTGAGCTGTTAACTACACAGATCGTATGAGGAGGGAGATGAAGGGAGAGTTGGCAGTGGAGGGAAAGTTGACTATGGTTGTGGTGGTGTGTGTTACTAGCGTGGGCTGGGAAAGGGAAGAGGATGGGTGGGTTGTAGTGGAATGAATAATTATAAGAGGGAAGAGTTACAATACACACCCTTTATCTGGTTGTATATCATATTCACCCCATAAAACTTACAAATTGATTACATCTTATTAATTCACCATCCCAAACAAATATGATCCTTAGGATCCCATCCCATGGATTTTGAATGTTTATGAAATCATCTTGAGATTTAAATAATACCGAAACAACCCTTACTTTTTGTTTTTCCCTTTTTTTATTTTATTTGAAATTAGTAACTGATTTTGGAAATCTTATTAGTCCTCAACACATCCCACTAATGCTATTACACTCCACTAATATCGGGCAGTTTTTTAAAACTTTCCACATTTTGGGTCGGTTACGGAGTGAACCCCATAAAGAACCATATAAGTTTCGACAGGTATAGAGAGTATGTCACACTCTTTCACATGGCAAGTCACAAAATTATGGCATTGTTGTCCACCATCTTCTTGTAAACATACTCCACCACTGAGAATGTGGTGTATCGTAGACCCATAATTGATTTTTCAGCCCCTGTGTTCTGTGGCCAGTGAGTGAATGCTTCTCTCATGTAGAACCAAGGAATAAGAAAGAGTAAAAGATGGTGAACCAAGTATACACGACTAATAAATACTCCCTAGGCCTGTCGAAAATTAGATGGTGGATCCTGGGTGGGTGAATCAGTGAACCATAAACATGGTTTATTTGTCATAGGTTTACGTTTACCTTTTCTAGTTGTCAATTAAAGGAAAACAAACCTAGTCCTATCAAAAATTAGAACGTAAACATGGTTTTGATGTACCAAATTGATTAATATGTAGTACATGTATTTTCCTTGAGTTCGGAGTGTGAAGATTTTGTTAAACATGGATCTATTTGAAAGTTGTGATTCTAATGATGGCCAAAAAAAATGGAGGACTAATAATCCACCGTTCTGTTCTGAAAATTTTATGGTAGAGTGAACAAAGCACGGAAAAAATGGTGGACCAACGTTTCGAGATTCTTATATAAAGATTATATGGTTAAATTTGACATTTTTGCTGTTGAAAATATAGTTGACCATCAAGTTAACTAGAGATTTTTTTTAAAAATGGGTGTTTGGTTTTCCATTTAATGGATAACAATTTCATGGTGATTGATATTCTTATACAAAAATTTTATGGTGATTTTTTAATGGTTGTTTAATATTCCATAGTTACACATGTTTGCCAATGGTCATAACATAGGTCATGAATGTGGGATTTTGTTATTTCATAATTCTTTTTTTTTTTTTTGGTTTGGAATGTGAAGAACTCAATTCACCAGTTGCGGACTTGCCATTTAGGACAGATCCATGTAGTTCTTGTCACCATATTTGCATGCCAAGATCAAACCATCATCCATTACAAATGAACAAACTGCAAAAAAACATATAAAATGTAAAAAATTAAGTAAGCTGTTGAATCTGATAGACAAACATGGTGATTTGACTTGTCATGAAACACAACACAAAACTATAAACCACACGTGGACTGTCTTCATGATTAAACTGTAACTATTGTTGTCTTGTTATGAAAATCCAAAACAATGGTGAACTGAGATGCCATATTAAATATCAGAAAAATTGTCAAAATTGTTTCCCATGAAAATCCATAATAATGAATTTGAGAACATCCATCGAAATGGGCTTGATCTATCTATAATTGTTACACAACACGGGAACTCAAAAAATGTATACGTATAGTACCTTTTAGACACTCCCGAAGTTGCTTGATGAATTGTTTGATGAATTTGGTGCTTCCAACCTTTTTGCTACCAACAAAATGGCTTATTAATCAATGGATTGTAGATGCTAGGACGAAAATGAGCCGTAGGACGTTGATTTGTATAGGGCTGCTTATTTTGAAATTTAAAAAATCCTCAAATTATGGAAACAACGATAAAGGAATGTTAATGGAGATAAGGGAATCAAGATAGGGGAATCACCTCTGTGATTACAAACCGGATTATGTGCCAAACTAATTGGCCTATTAAATAGGAATAGGACGACAATCTTTCCATTAAGTGCAAAACTGATTGGGCTATTAAATAGGAATAGGACTACAATAATATACTAAAATAATATAATACAATAATAAAATACATAATAGGGGCATAATGGTCCTAATTCAAATTACAAGATTGAATCATAAAGATTCAAAACCCATGGGGTTGCATCCTAAATATATTATTGAAAGAGGATTGCTAATTAAAATTCTCTAAAAATTACGATTTTTTAAAATAAAAGTTACGAGGCGCGCCATACAAAATGTTATGAATCATAAAAAATGTTACAAATCATATTGTTGAAAACTTACGAAGTACTAAAAAATGTTAATGATTTACCAATGAGGTTGCACAATATGGAGTATACAATAGGTGCTTATGGTGCACACGCATTTAATGTGTGTGTATTGTAGTCATTCCCTTAATTAGGAGTAATTTGGAATTTTGGGTTGTGGGTTGTATGTAGTTAATGTAAGAGACAATATAATCATTACAGATAAGTGTATTTTTGTCCTCAAATTGGTTAGTTTTTAATGGATTGCATTTAGCAAAACAAAAAAAAAAAAAGAATTGCGAATAGAATTCGTAGGGAAAAAAAAAGTAAAATTCAAAATGGGTATGGAGGGGTTCTTGGATGCCTATTTTTTCACTATTCATTTTTTTAGACTATAGATGTTTGACTGGTTGCACAAGAATTTGTTTTGATGGAATACTGTTTGGAAAATTCTACAATACACACTCCTTGATGGTGTGTACAATATGCAATCATTGTGTGGTCCATATTGTGTCATCTCATTGATAATCATAACATTTTCTAGTATTTCGTTACTTTTTCAGAAGTATGATTTATAACATTTTCTATTATTCATAACAATTGGTAATCGTAACTCTTCTACAAAGAACTCATAACCAAATTTATTAAAATTCTTAACTTTTGATAATGGATTCGTAACTTTTATAGAAATGAATGTGATACACACCCAAATAAGGAGTGTATATTATAGCCATTTCCATATTGTTTTTGGGCTTTTTTAAGAGTAGAAGTTAAAAAAGAACGTTGCTACATGCACAGACGGGTTGGGACCGATGGCATCTCTGACGCCGTTGTGGGTCCCAAACGGTTGATCCAGGCCCTTCATTGTTCTTAGAATTGAATTCCGAGTGAGTCCTACAAGGGAATCGAGACAATCGAATGGCTGTATGAGCTCGATCCAAAATCACCCCATGAAATGGATCGGGCTCATGGGGTGATTTTGGATCGAGCTCATGCAGTCGTCCGATTGCCTCGATTCCCACGTATGCCCACTCAAAATTCAATTCTGAGAATGATGAACGGCCCGGATTGACTGTTTGGGACCCACAACAGTGATGGAGATGCCGTCGGTGCATTTAGGTCGGTGCGGAAGGAATTACCGTTTAAAAATAGGCAATGGGGACCATTTCAAATTTTCGGATTCTACTTCCCACGTGTTGGAGTTGGACGAGGGGGGGAAAACCAAATTGCCCTCTGCCCTTCTAGAAATAACCACCCCACCCCATCCCATCAAGTCATAGACAGTTTTTTTTTTTGGATAAACGAAGGTTTGAAGTCTCCTTTTTTTTTGCAATTACTTTTTTTTTAAACTTAATTGATATTTCAATGATAGTCGAAGTCTTTGGGTGATTAATGTTTAATTTTCTGTTCTTGTATTTGTTCGTAGTTTTTTTTTTTTTGGATTAATGATGGTGAAAGTCTTCTTTCTTTTTTTTTGACAATTAGTTTGATTGTACTAAAGCATTATTTTGATAATAAATAAGAACGTTCTTGGAGACTTTCAATTACTAAAAAAAATAAATAAAGAACAAAAATTAATTTAGAGTAGAAACGCATAATCGCTATACCACATCATTATTTTACTTAATCGTTATTTTTTCCTGATTATCAAAAAAACATTGAAATAGTTGGAGACGTTCAATAGTAAAACAAAATAATATTTCACAATATATCTATAAAAAAATTGCTAAAAACAATATCCATAAAAAATAAGTACGAGAGACTTTCAATTACCCAAAAAAAAAATCCTAAAATGACTTTAAAAAGTTACTAAAACAATAAGGATATGATAATGCCAAAATCCAATTTGTTCATACCAAAACCTAAATTGTTCCTGCCAAAACTATAATTATTCCTTTCATTGAATGACATATAATTGGCTACTTTTCACCACAATTTTGTTTTACAAAACTACCCCTTGCAATCTCTTATGGATTATTTATAATTTTTTGTTATTTTCAATTCCTCTTGCCTTAAAACGAAAACCACCCCTTAACGTGCAGTAAACATTATAAAAAAAACACTGTGGACGTGTGTAGTATGAACATTGCAGACAAGTAAATCATGTTCACCCAAACTGAAAATAGTTAAGTCTAAACAAACCAGGTAACATTTTACAAATGTACATTGTTTGCTCAATTTCTTAGCCATCATTCATGGTAAAATCTATCAATCGTGTTTATACTTCTACATGATTGAAGTTGCATGACTTTGAATTGTGTTTATACTTTCTCATCAAATACTTGATCCAAATGAGTGATTTCGTAAAGAACCATAATAATTTCTTTTCTTTTCCCTTTTTATGAAACCACTCCATCCAAAGGGGCTCCAAAAGTTCAAACCCTAACGCCCTGTTTGGCGACGTTGTTAGCACTCGGATTTGCTACCGCCCTGGATTTGTAATCCAGAGCCCACCACTAGCCGGTGTTTGGAACAAAATTTTCTTCCCCAACTCCACCCGGACTATTTTCACTATTTGGAGTGCAAATTCGGCTTCACCCGAATTTGCCAATGACAGCCCTGACCCTGTCGTTGGCTAACAAGGGTGGATTTGGAGTTTTTCTACCCATTTTACCCCTCCAAATCCGGGTGATTTGGAGGGTTTTGAACAAAAAATAATACTAAAACAGAAAAAATTACCACGTCGGAGCAACCATCTTCATCGTCGGAGCAACCATGGCTTTAGATCTAGAAATTTTTCTATCCTGGGAGGGGTGAAACCATTGCCGGAGCTATGATGGGGTAGGTGGAGGTGGTGGTGGCTTGCCGGAGGAGACGTGAGGTCGGCCCAAAGCCATTGCCAGAGCAACAACACCCGTCGCCAGAGCAACTGTTGTTGCTTTGTTCTTATCAAAAATGGGGAGGAAGATGATTGTTGAGTTTATATATATACGTATATAATACATTTAAGACCTCCTAGTTTCTAATACTACACATTTACCCCATGTTTACTACTTATTACCCCCTAGATTTATAATACAAATTTAAATTGTCTTTTAATTTAAAAAAAGTTCACTTTCTAGTTTTTTTCAATTTTTTTCATAATTATTATTTTTAAAATATTTATGTAATTATTTTTTATTTATTCTAAGTATTATGCATTTATTTTTTAATTATAATGAAATTAAACCATGTTATCAATTAAATTACTAATAAATTGGGGGCAATATAGTCAATTGTCCTCTTATCCACCTTCCAAATCTCCTTTCTCAAAATACCATCCAAACACCTCACTAATAAATCCAATATTCTTATGAGGTGGGCCACCCTCATTACAAATCCACCTTCAAATCTACCCTCGTTACAAATCCACCCAAAATCAGCTCCAGTCGCCAAACGGGGCGTAAAAGTTGCAATAAACTATAGAAGATCAATAAAATTGGGGGAACTCAAATAAAGGAAGAGCTTCCCATCCAAACCACAAAAATCCGAACCTGTTCACACCTTTTAGTTTCAGACCAAATTTTGACGATCCGAACCACTCAATGTGTTTAAAATGTATTTTAAGGTTGGATTTGGAAAGAAAAAAAAAAAAAAAAATATATATATATATATATATATATATATATATATATATATATATATATATATATATATCGGAAAGGGCTTGATCTAAGCAGTTTTTCATAAAACTGCACATATACATGTTTTATGAAAAACGATCCCAATCAAGCCGTCCCCGGTATTTGTTTTCAATGAACCCTTGTGTTGGACCTTAAAAACACGTTTTAACGGTTCAGATCGTCAAAATTTGGTCCAGAAAGTGGAGTCCGGACGTTAGGTCCGCATTTTGTGGTTTGGATGGAAAGCTCTTCCCTCAAATAAAGAATAAGTGATTCCAAATTAAGATAATAAAATACTGTTATTAATTTTCCGTGAGTGATTAAAGAAGAAAATTTTAATTAATCATCCTATTCAAAAAAGATTGTTATGATCCCACCCCATGTTATATATAGGAACGTCTAAATAGGAACATATATGGGAAAAGGAAAATTCCCTAAACATATATAGATATCCTTCTATGGAATCATGATTAGTTACCACGTCTATATAGGAACATTTAACTTACATATGGTAAAGGAAAAATCCTTTTTTTCCAGCCTTAAAACAAGGAAAGGCATCTGGTGTTAGTGATTTGATCCCCACAATTTCCAAATCATTTCAATTTTCAAACCAAAAATTAATTCTATACACGGCTAGTCTTCTCTCTCTCTATATGTCTCTCTTTCACACACACACACACACTACTTCCTTCTTCTTTTTTCAATCAGCAAACTCGTGAAGAATTAAGGCAATGACCATGTGTATTTCTTGAAGATTCAACATCCATTAACGTCATTATTTTACTGATCCAAATGAAGAATAAAGCAATCCAAAAGTATGACTAGATCCCCATTACTATTGATTTCACAATCGGATGGTCACAACTGGCGAGATGGCAAAACACAGCGCACGATAAATCCGGCGCTCGATAGATTAGGTCACACGATGTGTCATCGCTGAACTCAAAATCGATCGATCTCGGCGGCAATGAAAAAACCCAATGAGTAACCTCGATCGATCTCACAGTCTTATTTGATTACTTTCATTTGTTTTGTTTTGTATGTTTGTGGTGGGTTATTAATTGCGACTTTTTTTCCCAATTTAATGGCTGTTTTTTTTCTCCCGATTCAAGACAAGTATTCTTTTTCGAGACAGTAATAATGGTAAATAAAAAAAAAATCGTATTCACACGTGTTTTAAAAGGTGGTTATTTTGTACATCGAATATGGTTTATTAATTTACCACTTTTACTATATTCACATGTAGATGTTATTGCATATAGTAAATTTAGTTTATTAATGTATCATGTAATCTATGGAGAAAATGGTTGATGGAAATGGGAAGGAATACATGTGATTTTATGGTGCATTAATTAAATATGTTTTTCATGGTTTTGGCTTGGGTTGTGGATTTATGGTGCATTAATCTATCATATGTTTCTTGGTTTTTTATGTGGTGCATTAATCTACCATATTTTTATATGCCATCTGACTTTTATGATTGGACTACATATACTTATTTTTTATGGTGCATTAAAAATGACATGATTGTTTATTTTCAATTTTATTTTGAGATTTTAAGGGGGAGAGAGGGAGAGAGGGAGAGAGATAAATTAGAAAAGACTATGAGAGAAATGTTAGGAAATTAAGAGAGAGAAATATTTGGAAAATCATGATGTAAATATTAGGAAAATTAGGAGAGAAAAATGATAGTTTGAGATTTATTTGAATTTCAGGATAAAATCATAAGTTTTCAAATCTCATAGGATGGAATCATAACAATATTTTTTGTACAATATGCTTAATTAATTCCCCCATTAAAGAATTATGCAGCACATCTTTTGGGAATTGCCAAGAGAAAGCAGAGTTGAGCTCTCGGTGACCGGGTGTCAGGGTGATAAGTTTACAATGAATGATAATAATCCTATGGGATTTAAAATGACAGTTTTATAAAACGAATATCTAGTGAATAGTAGTGGAGGACAGTTGAGTCATTCAATGTAATGAACAACTAAAGTTTTGGCAAGAACAATGGGTTTTGACATGAACAAATTGGATTTTGGCATTATCAGCTCTCAAATACTAATATTCATACACATTTTTAATACTATAATTAATAAACAAGACAAAGTGTTAAACAATTAATCCATAACTCATTTTTATCGTTGTTTTCCCGAACACTACTATTGTTACAAAATACATTATGCATAGTTATCTTAAACACTCCTTGTAGATTCAAAACACATTCTAGCCATAGTTCAAAAAAAATTTTGAAAAATGAGGTTTTCTTGTTTTTACCCAAAATTTGAAGGGTTCTTCTATTGTCAACCCACTGAATTGACAATAAGGCAACAAAGAAAAAAAAAACTCCAATGTACTTTTTTTTACTTTTCTATACACTTTTATACATTCTTATACACTTTTTACATATTTCAATACACGTTTTAAGCCTTACTGACTTAGGAGTGGTTTGGGTAAATTGAAAAAACTAATTTTTTGGTTTTTTTGATTTTGTCCTTATTCAATTTTTTTTTGCATTTGTTGGTTTTTGGGATTATTTTTCATCTTTATTCACAAAACTTTAAGTTTGACTAATAATTTTATACTTTTTAGATTTCTCTCATCGAGACAAGCCAAGAAATCACAAAAAATCGACCAAAAACCAACAAATGCAGTTTTTTTTTGAATAAGAACAAAACCAAAAAACTAGTTTTTTCAATTCACCCAAACCAACCTTTATTGTTTGTCACGCCCTCAAATTTAATAACTCGAAAGTAAATAAAATTCATGTGGAATAAGTCAAAGTCTTACAATTTCCTTACAATAGTCCAAGTCAACACGATACAATCTCACCATTTCGAATAACAAGGTCTATCTACTATCGACCATAATCCGAATGCATAAGTACAAGGTTTAAAAGTTATTACATTGATCGAATAGTAAAAAGGATAACCATATGGAAGTTACAAAAAAACATCTTTTCCAAAATAAAATACAAAGATGGAAAAATAACTTCATACATGAATATGCTCCATATAAGTGTCACACCACACGCATCCAACTTCATGCTTCATGCCGTGTACCTGAAAATTGATAGGTTGAGCTCACTAGCCTAGTAGGAAAACTATTCTACCAACGCTAGGTGTATAAACATGATACATGCATAATGAATGTGTATGAAGAGGAACAAGGCCAAAGTACGAGGTTAGGATGGACGGAAGGCTATGACTCAACCTCGAAGTAACCAAAATATATCCAAGTGTCCAAAACGTGTCCAAGTGTCCCAAACCCATTTCAAATATCCAACCAAGTCCAAGTAGTTCCCAAAATTCTCATTTTTCGCATATCGAAAGTCAATTTTTGCCAAAAACGCCAAATTAATCTAAATTCCCCACAACCGATTTTTCATAAGAAAACAATCTTCCATTTATAATAGGGAAGTATCCCTCTGCTTTGGATTTCATGGGAAGACACCCTTAGGATTTCATGGGCTCTGTGCACTTGGCCGATTTTGCGGGTCTCAGGTGCACCCATGGCTAGGGACACCCAAGCGGGTGATCCCTAGAGTTCATTTTATCCAATAAGTTCATATCAAAAGCATTGTCTTTCAAAAGTCCCAAAAATCCCATTTCTTTCAAAAAGTTCACCATTTTTTAAGCCAAAAATGTGTCAACCAACGCGTGTCCGATCACGTCAAACATAAAATTTGTTAATTCAAGTGTCGGAAGGGTTAATTTTATGAATTGAAGTGGATTGATTGTTCAAAATGGTAGTATAGTTCAAAGATACGATGAAATGGACGATCGGGGGCCAAATGGGCATCAAAGGGTAGCCTAAAACCACCCAAAAAACAGGGGAGAGTCTCTGGAAAACAAGGGCAGCAAGCAGATTTTCACCCTATTGGTGTGGAATTTCAACCAAACCTAAATGTAACGCTTAGGGCCAAAAATTGGATATGTAGAGTGACAAATGGACCTCAAGGGAGTGTCAAACAACCATCAATTGCAACAAACAAGAGTTCAATTCATAGATCATAAAATTTTGCTCAAACAAACTAACCATGGGAGCAAAGCATGAATTCAAAGGAATTGAGAATCAAGAACAAGTTATATGCTATATATCACCTAAATACAATTAGAGGGAGTAGAATTTGTCTTCCTACCTCATAGGTTAAGCTCCAAATGTGTAGAAAATGCAAAACCCTAGGTTATGAAGCTTCCACCCGAAATACCTCCTTCCCACGCGAAACCAATGAACCCCGGACTCCACACGGTGCGTAGAACACAAAAATGATCTTGGCTCTTGAAGGGGTTGAGTGAGGAGGGAGAGTTTTGAACTTGGAGGAGTTGTTAATGGAGGAGAAGAGAGAGAGAGAGAGAGAGCGAGAGATGCCGATCAGGTTTGGGGAGGGAGAAGAAGTGAAGTTTTATTTTTTGCAAATTCACCCCCACACACTGTTAATATACTCACATAATCACACCTCACACCCAAATGTCACTTGTGTATGTAATATGAGACCACAATACTTATTTTCACAATAGTTTTCTTTACTTTAATTTATTTATGAAAATAAGGAAGTACCCCCCATTTGGAAACAATGGCAATTACAGAATTTTGAAATTCTCATCACATCAAAATCTCATCCCCCACTTTTAGTACAAAACCAAAAACGGACACATTTTTCTCTGAAGAAAATGGGCGAAAGATGACTTTGCTTTACTCAAAAATAACTTTCGATTATACTATTTTGATTAGAAAAATCCAAGGAACAATTACCGGCACTTTTTATCGACCAAATCGAAACTTCTCCAAAAAGTGATTTTTAAAAAAGTAGTTAAATTTTCTGGGTCTTTACATTGTTAGTCCAATGGTATCATTTTAGAATTTTCCAAATTTGAATTTGGGCTAAAAATGATTGGGGATGGAGTCGATGGAGTAGTGTTTAGGGTATCTCCAATGCAAGGAACCAAATAAATCATATTTGTTTTGTATCTCCAATGCAATCACTTTTCCCATTGGACTAACAATCAAAACCAAATAAATCATATTTTGGTTCCTTGTATCTCCAATGCAAGGAACCAAAATAGAGGCTCAAATCTCTATTTTCATATTTGTTTAATCCAAATAAATCATTTAGAGACTTTCACTATTCCCATCCACTCAAATCACAAACCTCTATTTTGATCTCTAAAATTTCCCTCTAAAAAACTCCCTCCACAATTAGACCTACAATCCCTCCCAAATTTCCCTCCAAAAACTCCTTCCACGTGCTCTGCTTCGAGTTGCCATTCTATGAGGTTTTCAGTTTTGATTGTTAGCTCATCTAATCCCTTGCCTCGTCAAATACCTTTCTATGAGGGTTTCAAATTTTCCTTTAATGAAGGCCAGTAGCAAATTTTACTGCATTGCACCTAATAGTTGGTATGAAGTAATGAGATTCATAAATTGATTCAATTGGTCTCTAATTTTACTGCACGAATGGTTGGTATGTAGTAATGAGCAATAAGAGATTCAAGAATTTAGTGCTTGACTATGAATTAGAATGAGCTAAAGAATATGGTTGACATTAAAAATTAACATCAAAATATAATAAGGATAAAATAGGAATTTTAGAAGTGCAAAATGGACAAAATGAAAATTTTAGAAGTGCAAAAAGATGAATAGTATAAATAGAGATGACCTCTAAAATTGAAATAGACCTTCAAATATAGAAACCTGTTATAGAAGATTGGTTGGAGTGCAATTAGGTGGAACTAGCCTCTATTTAGGAGCAATAGAGATTGATTGGAGCAATAGAGATTGATTGGACATGCTCTTAGTGAGCTCCGGATGCTCTGAATAAGACTCATCCACTCGGCATCGATGAAGTTCTCACTTCAATCTGGGAAATGCTCTCCAATGGCGGTGCTATTCTCCCCTTATGCGTCTCTCTCTCCTCCTTCTACCCTCTTCTTCAAACCACGCGGAAGTCATAATTTGTCTCCCAAGGTAAGTCACCTTACTACATAAAAAAAAGAAGAAGAAGCAGGAAATAATTATGAATTAGATTTCTCTCTGTTTTTTTTCTTGGTTTAAGATGTGAACTGGGTCTATTTGTTTGCTTGAAGCACATATTGTTATTAATCCTCAATTTCTCTAAACACTGGAGGCCTAAGAAATTTATGTTTGTTGATTGGAGTGTAAGGAGAAAGAAGAATCAATGCTGTTATTCAAATGAATTTGCTGCAATTCGTGTTCCCTTTTTCGTCATAGTTTGGGTGAATGTTTCCACTTGCCAGTGCTGCCCGAATTCAGAAATCATGGCTTGCTTGTATATAAACCCTTGTAATACTTTGGGTGATTGTAATTCTGAATTTCGATTTTTATATCTCTTGTTTCTGGATTTAATATGTGAGCTGGGTTTATTTTTTTTGATTGAAGCATATATTGTTGTGCGGATGGATCTAATAATCGTCATTTTTTTAGGTTAATTCATTGATCAAAACCAATTACAGTGATAAGGGGCATATCCCAAAAGGGAACTACTGAGACAAACTAATGGAAAGACAAAACAGCCAACAAACCCTTCACTACAGCATGCAATCAAAACATTTGGAGCCTAAGAATTTATGTTTGTTGATTGGTGTGTAATGGGAAAAAGAATGAAATGCTGCTATTAAATAAAATTGCTGCTAGTTGACTTGTATTTCCTTCATACTTGGGTAGATGTTGCCTTGCTGTCCTAATTCAAAAATTATTGCTTGCTTGTATCTAAACCTTTGTAATAATCTTCGGTTACCATTTGATTGGCCTGATGAAGTATGGGTTGGGCTACAAAGAGGTCCTCGTGTCTAACATTTTGAAGGCAACAACTGGCACTGGGAGAGGGATCACATGTCTATTGGATAACCAATTCCACAAGAAATGGGATATAGAAGTACCTTGGGGGATGTGGTATTGTATTCCCCTCTAGTAAGATTACTAATCCTATGTATTTATATAGTCCTTGATGTTAGTTGACGATTCTGACCAATAAAAGGTGGACTTAAGCATTTGGTTTTTCTTTCAATGCAAGAATTTGTCACCTAACAGTTCAACTTAACTCAGTAACGAATGTGTTGGTTTATTTATACTCAAATTGTTTGTGATACCAATATTGTCGTGCCCAGGGACAGCCAGAGGCATGTGCACAACCACACACCTAAACACAGAGACAACAATTTTTTCGGTGGTTCGCGAACTGCCTACTCCATGGGCAGCTGATTTTTATCATGGAGGATTTACACTCACTCACCCCAACCCTAGTGTATACCCCCCCACCTCAAAAAATACTCAGAGATATCCTCTAATCTCATGGCTTGCCACACCATCCTCAACCAGACTACACATTTTTATAGGGGAGGGGAGAGAACTTTTCATTTTCAATAGCCGGTGGAAGTTGGGAGCTTGAGCCTTCAATGGGTGGTTGGAGGATGAAAGCTGGGAGTTGGAAGATTCCCAGTTCCTCCTCCAATCTGAACCAATAATTCTACATATATCTGGTTTTTTCCTGGAGGCTTTACTTGCATTACAGTTTTGTGGAGGGATTCTGGGAAGGAAAGGAAAAGATGAAGTGAAAAAACTTTTCCAATCGTCAGTCTTCCTATCATTTTAATTCCCCTTGATAACTCTCTTCACAAATCATTGATCTGAATGTAACCTAAGTGCTTCTCATAGGTCTCAGCCGTGACATATCAAAATTTATCTCCTTGTATTTGTCATGGCAAGTAGATTTAGATAGGCATTTAATCTTTGATAATTAATTGTCTCATTGATCTGAATGTAACCTAGGTGCTTCTAATAGGTCTCAGCCGTGACATATCAAAATTTATCTCCTTGTATTTGTCATGGCAAGTAGATTTAGATAGGCATTTAATCTTTGATAATTAATTGTCTCATTGATCTGAATGTAACCTAGGTGCTTCTAATAGGTCTCAGCCGTGACATATCAAAATTTATCTTCTTGTATTTTTCATGGCAAGTAGATTTAGATAGGCATTTAATCTTTGATAATTAATTGTCATAAAGGAGACATATTACTGTAACTTGAATATTCTAAAACTATGAGATACTTATTATGGTTTTTATGTGCAAATGAAGATTATTCGATTACCAATAACATTACAGTACATTTTAGTTTATGCTTCTTCATATTGCATTCTTTGCTGTTGCAGATGCATACTTCTCTTCCTGGTTGGATCGTCAAAAGTCGATTGCAAAGTTCTATATTGTGTATAACTAAAGATGTAAATAACTGGCCAAGAAGTTCCAAGCCACGATTTTATTTGGTAGGATATTATAGACGCAGGTTCTTTTGTCAACCATTACAGGGGCTTGACAGAATGATTACATTGCAACGTGGTTTGTTCTCAGTAAGGAATGGACGCCTTCCCAAGATAAGGAAGTACACCATCGGTCTTCAGAATGCAATAAGATCTTCAGAAAATCTTAAAAATCATGTGTCCGTTCTTTTTGTCCACCTCATTGTCGGGATGGTTCTGATTACCACAGTTTCTGTTGCTGTTAGCAGAAATCCTTCATGTAAGTTTTGGATCACTGACTGAACTAATTATGCTTTGAAATTAAATAGTGCAATTTAGTTTTCTGTTTTATTTTGCGGTGAATGTTTTTGTCTGTAATGTATCCATGACACTTGAACTTTAACATTTTGCAGATGCCCTGACTGAAGAGAATCTTCTTTTCTTGGAGGCCTGGAGAACGATTGATCGTGCATACGTCGACAAAACTTTCAATGGGCAAAGTTGGTTTAGGTACAGAGAAAATGCACTGCGCACTGAACCAATGAACACCAGAGAGCAGACATGTATGATTCTCGTGATTTGTGGTCATGTAGTCCATTGGGTTTTGCATATTATTTGAAGTTAGATTGAAATTTTCATAAAGACCTATATGCTGAGTGATGAAACTCTGTGACACAAATCATTTTCCTCACTTAGCAATATGTGCTGAAAACATCAGATAACAATATGCAAAAAAATCTACCTCGAGACAACGACACGATTATGATTAGTTTGTACCCATCAAAACAAATGAAAAAGAGAAGAAATTATGATTATTTGGTGCAGAAGGGGGCTCACTTTACAGTTTGCAGCCTTTTTTAGTTTGTCTATCATGCAGTTTCTTGATTGTTATTGAATTTGTTTCTCTTATGGTCTAACCTAGGTAACCTTTCTATCGTCAATATTAAGCTTTTTAACTGGGATGCCAAGCCTAAAGGTTTTGGACGTATATCCCGGATGAAAGACCTTCTAGGCTAATCCTAACTGAACGCCAAAGATTGTGGGTTTACTAATTATTATGATAAGTAATCTTGATTGACAATATAAAGGTGCCATGGAGGCACACCCAAGAGCAAAGCAACCACACAAAATAAGGGAGGCTATTATCTCAGAAGACTAGAAGAAATTGAAAAATAAGCAATAAAACAGCAAAGTGCTGTTGATCCAAAATACAAGGTGAAATTTTATAAGCCATATTCAAGCCCCTCCTCCACCTTCCCTTTCTTCATTCAAACTATTCTGTTCCTACCATCATATTTGATGCTGCTAGTCATATTAGTTTACTTTCTTCTACATCCTTCTTTGGTCCAGAAGTTGTTGCAGTGGAAAATCTATACACTTACATTATCATTATCCTGTACTTGTATTCTGTTCTAGGCTTCGTTTACACTATTTCTTACTACTTCTTTGGTCTGTTAAATGGACACCCCCTCTAAATCGGATTCTTTGTAGGTGGGAACAGATAATGCAATCAGGAAAATGCTTGCCACCCTGAATGATCCGTTCACGCGTTTCTTGGAACCTGAAAAGTTTAAAAGTCTTCGGGTACGAGGCAGTTTCTTCTTACAACTTTAGTAGTTTGACTTGAGAAAGACTTATTTATTAGGAATTTTGTGGCTTCTGTTATTCCCCCTAAAATCTATGAATATATCCTTTGAAGGCAGTCAGGGACACAAGGCTCTCTTACAGGGGTAGGGCTGTCAATTGGCTATCCTACGGGAGCTGATGGATCACCTGGAGGACTTATGGTAATTTCAGCTTCTCCGGGCGGTCCTGCAAATAAGGCAGGACTTTTGTCTGGGGATGTTATCCTGAAAATTGGTGACACCAGCACAGAATCTATGGGCATATATGATGCAGCAGAGCGCTTGCAGTGAGTTCTTATCATTTCATTTGTTATAGGTTTCTTTAAGAAATATCAACCCTACATCAATGCGTTCCGAGGTGTGACGTGGGAGAGAAGGGATGTCTTGATTGGGGTTTTGAATAAGACGACCATTTCATTTTTCATTAATGTATTTGTTCTCGGCTTGGCTTTAGTTCGTTTAGAAAATGTGGTTGAAGAAACTATGTGGAGCAATTAGGCATAAAGTGATACCGACTCCTCAAAATTTGGTAACTTAAAGTCCATTAACATCAATGCGACCAGTGCTACATTGGTATAGAATACTTTACATTGGGAAGTTGTCAGTTATGGTGAATTCCTACTCTTAGGTAATCACACAATACACAAGGGTAAACGGTTGAGAAGTTTGATACTTTTTCTCCCATGCTTTTCCTTGTATTCGAATCTGGTTGCTGATAACTTCACCTTTTTATGGATTTCAGAAATCAATGAGATTAGTTTTTTGTCTTTTCTTATTTCTGTCCAGTGGGTTCAGCTTTTATTTGACAAAACAGAAATTCTATTATTGGGTTGATTTGGCAGTTTCATGCTTGCCCACATTCAAGTATTGTTATAAATTCTGAAGTTGAGAGCATAGAGAGCTGGAAAGGCATGATACATGTTGTATTGGTTTGCTTTAAACACTCTTGGAAACCTTCTCTCTGATTCTGTAGATTAGATGTGGTCTATTTGATCACCTACGATATTATTGTTTCCTTTCAAAGGTTTATCAGTTTATATGATTTCATTTCTTTGCTTTTCTTTTTCAGAAAAGTTTTGTCACCATTTCTTTCTGATATTTCTAAACTTATGAGTGAAATGCAGGGGACCCGAAGGCAGTGAAGTGAAACTAACTATTCAAAGTGGACCTGAAATTAAGCACTTGTCTTTGACGTATGTTCATCATCTTAATATTCTCTGCTCAAATGAGCTCTCAGCTTCATGTCTATCTAGAATAATCCTTCTTATATTGTTTACTTGAAGAAGGCTTGTGGTTCAATTATTATTGTGGACCTGTGGTTTATGAATTGTACTTGGTTATGCTTCCATATGTAAACATTTAAGCCTTGATGTATTTATCTCATATATGAAAGATTGCTACTTGCTAGCAAGTTTTCGAGTATATTTTTGGACAACATATGGGAGTTATGCATGATCGATTGTGAAGGGAATATATAACATTGCATTAGTATACTATGCATGTTTGTATTTGACTAAGCAGATGCGGATAAACTAATCAAGTAAATGTAAAATCCACCAATTGCTGCTTTTCAGGAGGGAGAAAATTTCCTTGAATCCTGTGCAGGCAAGGCTCTGTGAGGTACCTGGTTTGGGGAGAGAGAATTCCAGAGTGGGATATATCAAGCTAACTTCATTCAATCAAAATGCTTCTGGTACGGTGTAGCTACTTTTTCCATGTTATGGAATTATGCACTTGTAGATTCAGTCACAATGATAATTCGTGTATATTCATTTCCAAAAAGTTTGGTTTTATGTCCGTATTAGGTACTGTAACTCATTAATTTGCTTGATTAGTCTCTGTCAAAGCATAGGTAAGATGTCTTCTCCCAATATCTTATCCCCCGTGACATGATTTTTCTTTTTGAAAGGGTTTAAGTTAATTTTGATTGACATGATTTTGCACTTGGCGGGAGAGAGAGAGAGAGAGAGAGAGAGAGAGAGAGAGAGAGAGAGAGAGAGAGAGAGAGAGAGAGAGAGAGAGAGAGCGACCTTCTGTCTTCTCCCAATATCTTATCCCCCGTGAAATGATTTTTCTTTTTGAAAGGGTTTAAGTCAATTTTGATTGACATGATTTTGCACTTGGCTGGGAGAGAGAGAGAGAGAGAGAGCGACCTTCTGTCTTCTCCCAATATCTTATCCCCCGTGACATGATTTTTCTTTTTGAAAGGGTTTAAGTCAATTTTAATTGACATGATTTTGCACTTGGAGAGAGAGAGAGAGAGAGAGAGAGAGAGAGAGAGAGAGAGAGAGAAGGTGACCATCGGTGGTGCATTGGTAAAGACTTAGCCTGATAACCTTAAGGTATTGGGTTCGAGTCTGCCCACAACCACTCTGCATATTATTACCAAAGGTTAGGCTTGTCCTTCACATTCCCCTTCACAAACACCCATTAATGGGTACTAACGGGTAGGTTTTTTAATATTCTGGACATATGTGGAGATGTGCATTGGCCACTGGTTAGTCTTTATGCTATTAATCTTCAGCTTTGGAAGTCCCTATGTCTCTTCTTTTATTTGCTCAAACAAGGAGTTTACATTAGTTTGTTATCATTTTTACAATTAGTATGTGAGTTCAGGGCCTCTACACTCAATACTATCACCTTTACTAAATGATTTTGAGAAGGAATGCTTTGACATAGAATCAGAGGTAGGCTCTCAAAGTCTTTTGGGCAAGACTTTGTAGATTATTTTTTCCTTTCTGTGCCATAATTGCACTTTGTTTTATTGAAAGTGCAATGTTCTTATTCAAGTTCAAGTCGGGGAGGGCACTTGCGCAGAGTGTTAGTTCTTATTCTGTATCCTTTTAAAATCACCAACATTTGAATATAGGTTAGTACCTTGTGGTTGTCGTCATCTGTATTATTCAGTAACGGTAGTTTGGACTTTTTGTTTCCTAGGGTTCATTGGGTTCTCTCTGTTTAACCTAAAGGTTAGGTTTATATTCCATTCTCTCTTTCATACAGAATGCGGGGGTGTTGATTTTGGTTTCTTATTGGTTCCATCTTGTGAAATGGATCTGACCTGAGCTCTCTTCTGCTAGATGACACCAATTAGTAACTAACCAGCCCAGCCAGAAGATGCTTTGATGCCTAAGTGAGTCTCAAATCTCAATTCGAGAGAGATGAAGTACAGAGCTTGGAGTAAGCAAGAAATGGTTTACTTCTTTTCCTGGTTCCAAGTGTGCTTAAGAGACATTGCCTGATGACGCCAATTATGAGTCTATGACTGTTTATTTGAATGATGTCAATGCATTACGTAATACGTACTCAGTGCCATGTAGTTGGACTCCGTGCGGCCGAGCCATGCCACCAGGTGCCCACGTGGAGCCTAGCTGGCGGTTGAGCCAGTCACCTTGGCTCTGTCCAATACCATCCTAGTCCGGCAGCACAGATTTACACCCTTTGGTTCATGGGCTTGGCTCACAAATTCTGGGCCCCCACGCCACTTCCAGTCGGATAGCACTCATAAACCGGTTCAAACCATGCACTTCTCCATTTAGGGCTTAGCCTATAAAGCCAAGCTCAAAGGTACTCTGGTTTGGCCCACTGCATGTACCATTCATGGTATCAGAGTATTAGGGTTTACTGTTTGCACCGACTCCCTCAATCACCGAATTTGACTGCCCTACATCTTCTCCTTGGACCAACTCTCTGCCTCTCTCAGAATAGCACCAATGGCTTATGCACCTTTTGGGTATTAGTTTGACCTACCTGTACCTACAACCTATACATCTGGATCTTTTTAAGTTGAAAAGATCTACGGTCGCTTCCAAAAAAGGTGACATTTATGAAATTAGAGAGGATTTTGAAACCAAGAGGCAACAGTTTGTCAAAAGTTGTAGAAGGGTTGACTCTGCGGTTGTTGAGTACTGTCAAGTGTCAACCAAGTTCAAACGATTCTATCTATGTTGGTCCAATGCACACATCACAAACATGCCCATCCGGAATCCATGTGGCACTTTGTGGTTGTCATTTGTATTATTCATTAAGGGTGGTTTAGACATTATCTGTCCTAGCCTCCTAGGGTTCATTAGGATTTCACTATTTACCCTACTGCTTAGGTTTGTATTTTATTCTATCTTATGCAGTATTGTCACTCCAAAACTATTATATGCGCCTGTGCAGTGTCTCAATTGATAGCAAATTGGTTTTGAGTTGGATGCTTTAACAAACAAATTAGTAATGATCATGTTACCTTGAACTAAGCTTAGCACTTTTTATGCTCAATACTTTTAAGATTACATGTTACCCAAGTTGCCATATGCTGTGTGTCTGGTTTTCATGTTTCTTTGCAATTTAGGTATCTAAATCAACCTGGAATCCTTTGCTTTCCATGATATGCCTGGTTTTTCCATAACTTTGGCATTCATGGCTTCTGAAAAGGCGGTTAGGTGGGATCTTAAGAGATTCCGCATTTAGGGACTTTATACCGATATTGTAACATACATTGTTAGAGCTTGTCCCACATAGGTTTATTATGACCTCCAAAGCTAGCACATGAGCCTCGGCGACCTCTTCACTCATTGTTGATTTTGGGTTGGATGCTTTAACTGACACAAGGTAAGTATTGTAGAGTATGAGTGACTTATAAACTATGTTAGTTTTTGTTTAGCAATGAGAAATAATTTAGAATCTTTTCACGATAGATGCATTTTTTTCCCCTTCTGCTGGATTGTGAGTTATTTACTTTCCTTGTACTTTATTAGTTAAACATTAATGTGGTATATTTTTTAGTTCTACACATTTCTAGAGGTTTTGAAAGTAAACATCATTTGTAGGTGCTGTCAGGCAAGCAATTGAAACTTTAAGGAGAAATAATGTTAGTGCTTTTGTCTTGGACCTTCGTGATAATAGGTATTACTTTCAGCATGTTTCATTTTACACGTGTTCCATGGAATACTTTCTGATAGATTAAATTTGGTTGGTGCAGCGGTGGTCTTTTCCCTGAAGGAATTGAGATTGCTAAGATTTGGTAAGTTAAATCTAAAGATAAATATTGCATATTTAATTCGTGAAGATAAACCTTTGTTGGTTCTGTTTCTTGATTGGTTATTCTTGATGTTTGTTTCGCATACTTCTTCCTCTATTTCTCTTTGATTAGTTTCTTCTCTATTTTACACTTTTTTTTTAATGGTTGTAGGTTTTGTGTAACAGTTATTTTTTTTGGACCAAGTTATTTGTGATATTCTGTAGTTGTACCAAAGCTTCCAATGTTTACAGTTTTGTTGTGTACATTTAGAACATGCTATTTGGTGACTTCTAATGGAAAAGACTGTTTTTTCATTGCTGATAAGGAACTAGTTATAAATAATTTTGAGGAAAATGAGCGGGTTTCCTGGTAGAACTATAATTTTTTTAACAAATAATTACCTGTTGTTGAGTTTTTCCTTGGGGTAAAGTAAAACTAAGAACTCCTCTATCCTATGTGAAAATACTGTGCAATGGAACTTCGGTATCACTGAGACAGTACTTATTACTACATTTTCCCATCTTACTAAAACATGTGCAAAGCGCAAAAGAAAATGTAGTAACTAAGAATTGTGTGAAGAACTAGAAAGAATAACAACGATCAAGCTCTGTTAATATTATAGTTGAATATATTTATTGCATGTACAATATATCAACAGATTTCCTATGTACTCGATGTTTCAATTGAATGCTTAATATTTGCACAGTCGTGTTGGTTTGTGTTCTTACACTGTAAAAGTAAATCGTTCCCCTATGTGTGGGTTGGTTGACAACAACAAAATTAATAACATGCATATTTCACAAGTTGCAAGTCATAACCCCTCGGATTTTGCAGAAAACAGACTCATTGTGTGCATAAAATTTTATGAACAGACTAGATTAGACTTTTGTGATTTTGATGAAAACATTTCCTTTTACGTTGTTCTTGGCCAAAATGCATTTCTGGATGATAATGCATGACCTTTTACCAGTTAGTATACTGAATCCTCAGTTATTCTAAATCCTTGGTTATCCCCTGCGCACACCTTTGCACACATCCCACCACACCCACTAGAACTGGGGGAAGAAAAGTATGTATGATAGCATATTAATTCCTGTATGTAATTTAAGCTTAGTTTTGGTGCTAGGATGTCCATGGGAGATGTAGTCAGTTCTTTTTCTGGTAGAATGATTATAGTAACATTACATTCCTGGATGGAAAGCTTCTAATTACTCGTAATGCAATGTTCACAAGGACTTGTTCTGTAATATTTACATATTTACTCACAAAGGTTGAAGGTTCATCATTTTTTATTTTCTGTCACATCTTGTCTTATCTATTGGAGCAAAGAGTAGTTCAAGGTTGTCTCTTGAGGCGGATTGCGAAACTTTTATCTACTCAGTCAAATCTAATCGTGTGCATTATGAACTTCTTGTCTTATTGTAACAGTTTGTCAAACTGAATGTTTTGAAACCCGGGCCAGAGGACGAACCGGAGAAGGGACCGGGCGGGTCACCAATTCAACCGCGGTCAAACTGCTATCGAACCGTGATGTCATAATTATGTTATAAATATACATTAAAAAATATATAACCACCTAAAATGACTATACAAAAAAATATGCGTGAAAAGTTTGAAAGAATAAGATGCACTGTATGTCTTTGTTTGGAGTGAAGATAGTTGGACAATAAGATGCACTGTATTGTCTTTATTTTTTATTCCTGCATCTGTGAAATACCCTTTGGGAGCGCACTTGCTTCTATAAAACAACCACAAGGAAGTCCAAATGAAGGAAGATTGGGTAAGGGCTTGCATTAGTTACTAGCCAAGGATTTGTATTAATTACAAGCTGCGTGACATCTGTCACTGTTATAGCCTTGATGTGGCAGCTACAGTCTTTGAGTTATTCGAAAAGTTCGGTTCGATTAGCCCGTCCCCGGGTTGGCTGGTTCGACGGACCAACTGTTTTTTCCGAGCGGTTTTCTATTTGAGACCGGTTCTTAAAAACAAACGGTTTTTGGGTTAGTCCATACGGGACCATGGTCTGGTTGATGGGCCAACCGATTGAACCAGCTAGTCCAGTCCGGTTTTTAAAACATTGGTCAAACTGGTCCTTCTTAGGTTGTTATATTTGATGTAACACCATTTTAATATTTTCTTATACTGCTTATCACCAGTTTTTTACTATCTGAATTGCTCCGAAACGCGCCAAATTCACTTCCCTTTGCAGCAGAAATAGAAAATTACTTGTTTCATGCATTCGTATGACACTCCTGTCTCACGACCTAGTTGATCTGTCCTTTTGTTTGTTGATGATGACTTTGGTTATATCTGGTTGGGCATGTAAGTTCCACTTTGTTTGGTTAATCTTATTTTGTTGTTAGACGCTTCATAATTTTAAATCCTAAGTTCTCATACTTGGCTTTTGCCGACCAGGTTAGAGAAGGGTGTCATTGTGTATATTTGTGACAGTCGAGGTGTCCGTGATATCTATGATACTGATGGAAGCAATGCAGTAGCAGCCACAGAACCCCTAGCTGTCTTGGTATGGAAACTTCTTTTCTGAGATCGTTATATCATACGCTAATGATTATTGGGACGGTCTTTTTTCATCGTTTGTTAATATGATGTTGTCGGTGACAACTTCTAGAAACAGAACCTATGTTGAACTAGTGCTGCGTCTCAGGCTTCATTTTGAATTTAACGTCTGTTTGATTTCCATACTCTCTGCCTTCCTTTTATTGGTTTAACGTCTTTCATTAGGAATTAGAACTTGCAAAACAGAACCTGTTCCCAGTTGGTATTATATCTATTGGCTAATCGTTGCTGTGGCAGGAGAGTCCACCATCCAACCCTCAATTACTATTTCTGTGTATAGTTCTTTTTTTTTTGGTTAGTTCATGTTCAGGGTGGTCATTAACGCATTCTTTTACCTTGTTATTGGGAATGATATTTGAAGTTCAAATTTTGTTCCATTGCTGCTTCTCGTCCACCTCCAGAGGTAGCTAGTTTGTAGTTGAACCGCTGCTGATTCATTTGAAGATGTTTTAGTTTGACCTCACATTCTTATAGCGGTCCTTATTTCAATTTCTTTTTCAATCTTTCAATCATCATCACTTCTCTTTATCCATGATCTTCATTCTCAAATTATTGCTTCATGTCAATAGCTGTTATTAGAACTGCTGATCTCCATTGTCACTGTTGTTTTTAGGTAAACAAAGGAACTGCTAGCGCAAGTGAAATTTTAGCCGGTGCACTGAAGGACAATAAACGAGCAGTGCTGTTTGGAGAACCCACATATGGGAAAGGGTAATGTTGATTGTGCTTCTGCGTCACGGAAGTATATGTAGGGTATATTTTGCATACCTAATTCGACCTTTGTATTTTCCTTCTTACAGCAAGATTCAATCAGTTTTTGAGCTATCCGATGGCTCTGGCTTGGTTGTTACAGTTGCTCGGTATGAGACACCTGCTCACACTGATATTGACAAGGTCTCTCTCTCTCTCTCTCTCTCTCTCTCTCTCTCTCTCTCTCTGTATGTGTGTGTGTGTGGCTTGCTTGAATGAAACATTTGAACGAGTGACGATGAATAACTCTTGCGGTTTTTTGAATCATTATTTAGGTTGGCGTGATTCCGGATCATCCTCTGCCAGCATCTTTTCCAAAGGACCCCGTATCTGATTGCCAACTGAATAGAGTAGAGCTCTTTTCGAGATAATATATCTTCCAACAATCTTGTTAATTTATGAATAACAATTTCTCTTAAGTGTGAATTATTCTTCTGCCAGTGCAGCAAGAAACACTGGAATCATATGAAGAAATTTGTTTGTAGGGGGAGGAAAGGAAGTAAAAAAATTTCCGCTTTTGTTTTGTTATCACCATATGACCTAGGGTAGTAAACAAGCCGAGCTTTGTAGAGCTCGATCTCAGCTTGTTCGTAAACGAGCCGAATCAAGGTAATTCACTTAACGAGCCGAGCCTATATAAATGGACCGAGTTTTTGTGAGTCTAGCTGGCCGAATTTGTTTGTTGAACGAGCCTAAAACTCAAGTTCGGCCGAGCCTTGCCTTAACGAGCCGAGCCACGAGTTGCTCGTGAACATCTCGGTTGGTTTGCAGCCCTTCCATGGAGACAAGAAAAAAAAATTAAAAAAAATGATAAGATGAACCTGTTAGTAAATTAGACTTTCTCCACGATTAAAGAGAACATCTAAACCCACCCTATTTTTTTCTTTATTCTTTAAATTTTGGTCACCCTCATCCGGAACCCTCTATGTCCACCATTTCCCTCCTTTCACTCTCCCTCTCTATCCTTCACGATAGAAGGTGAAAATGACAGGAGGGAGGGTGGTGATTTTGAAGGGGTGGCCAAATTAGAAGAGTTTTGAATTCGGAGGAGAAAGGTGGCTGGTTAGGGTGAGAAAGGGGCGGGGAAAGTTGACGGAAGGGTTTTGGGTTAGTAGCGGCTGAGGAGAGGGTTGAGGTGGTTCAATGTTTGTCGGGAATGGTTCGTCGTCTTGGCGGGGGTGGTAGCTGGCCATGTAGGTGGAGCTTGAAGCGTGGTTCATCATCGATTAATCGTAGATTTTAAACTTATTGTAACCACCTTTTTCTGAGGTAGGAAGCTTGGCTACCGGGATTAAATTCTAAAAGTTGGCAAACACTTAACACTACAACAAATTTCACCAATGCCGACTAAAATTTTACTCGGCAAAAGTGGTTTTTTACTCGTTGAAAGTCAATACCGGCTAATTTTTTTAGTCGGCACCTTACTCGGCGAAGGACCTTCGGTGAATGTATTTGCCGACTAAAAAATGCTTTGCCTGGTAAAAGTTGTGTTTTTGCCGACAAAGATTTACCGAGAAAAGTTTACTCGGCATTTATAGTTTACTCGGTAAAAAGATACCCAATCAATGAGTAAATATTTACTCGGTAATTAGTGCACACATTTACCGACTAAATTTTACTCGGTGATTGATGCCCACGTTTACCGAGTAAAGTTTGCTCGGTGATTTTGTGTAACCCTTTACCGAGTAAAGTTTACTCGGTGATTAGTCCAAACATTTATCAACTAGTGCATATGTTTACCGAGTAAAAGATTATGAGTTTAGTCGGTAAAGGTAACAATAGGTGAGTGCAATTCAAATGATTTTGACCCCAATCCTGGAATGCTAAAAACTACAACAAATTTTCCACATTTTCATTCTCATGCTATTATCAACATTCATTCAATCACTAGTTGCCAACCTACTACAAATATAAGATATTAAAATTACTAGGCATAATGTCAAAATACTTGCATCTTAAATCCAAATTCCTCAAGTGCGAATTAAAAATACTGTCCAAACACGGTTGCTCCATATGTGATATTAAACGAAACATATCCAAAACCCCTAGAATGCAAATGGATAGTCGTGGTCCATAACAAAACACGTAGAATCCAGCTTTGATTTTCATGGTCCATAACAAAAAGAACAACAACAAGATACTCCATCAAAGTGTCGTCAACCTGTATAAAGAAAAAAGAACAATCCACCATTAGCGCTACGATTCTCTTATGAGATTATACATGCACGATAAACAATAATTGCTTTTTGCATAAACATTCCCTCAATGCAAGCATTAGTTCCACTCGGGGTGCTAAATCATAGACACTATATTCTAGATGATGAAACTCTAATTTGAATTGTTATGGTACAATATGTTTTTAGGCACAATAGAAAAGTCACAGGGCCATCAAGGCATGAAGCTATTGTCCACGACTAGAAGCAGCAAACAAAGAGAAATTTTAGCAACTAGCAGCAAATGAGATGAACCAACTACAGCAGCAAAAAAAAAACAATAGCAGTAGCATAAGATCAAGTAAAGCGAGCCATATTCTTAAGAATCAAAGTGAATTCAACATTAAATCAAGCATTCCAAGTTGACAATCGCAGCAACAAATCAGGAACAACAGCATAAGGTCCAATAAAGTCAGATTTGCACTTTTAGTGTTTCAACATGCCAAATAGTTTGCAAAATCATAATACGTACATTCAAAAGTTTCAATTTTGGGATTGATGACTAACAAATGCTAACATGTTGGGGATATTGCACTCGTTAAAGGTACAAAAGTACACTTGGATTTACAACAGACCCCATCACCCATGGATTCGTAGTATTTCTAGAGAAAAAGCAAAAAAATATAAGATGCAGTGCAAAAAAACTGGCTCTGACATACCTAACCATCAAACCAAAATGGAAATACAAGTACTAGTATTTGATTCTGAAGAACAAAGAAGAGAAATAGTAGAAATCTTACCATTGAAGGCACTAAAAAAGATGCATCTATGGCAAGAACTCTCTGGTTCTTTTCTTTTTTCTTTTTTTTCTTCTTACAAACGATATAAGAAAATATGTGTATTTCTCTCTCTATATGAGATGAGGCCTCTTATCGGTGAAATGGTCGTAAGCTTGACAAAAAAAAAGACCTGCTCAATAGGGTTGGATGGGCAGGAAGAAACAAAAAATAAGATTCTGATATGGCAGCATTAAAGGACTTTAGAATTTAGAAAATGAAAGAAGAAGATACTCTAGGATCATGGGATCATACCTAGGATTAGGGTAGGATTGCACATTCCGAAAAGCTTCCAAAGCTTCAAAAACTCTTTTAGAAACTTTTATTTAACAGGACCTGCAATTTCGTTTGAAACTTTGAATCCAACTATAGAAGTACGAAATCCTAAACATAGAACTTGACTTGCAAATGATCAACAAAACCTATTCACTGAGGGTATTTAGTTAGCCAAATTTCTACTTTAAAACCTAAAAGAAACATTTCTACTAACCAGCAGTTACAGATCCAAGGAAATTTCTTCTTCATTTCCCTCTCTCTTTTGTGTTTAATGTTTATCTCTTTTTGTTGGTTTTATCACTATGTAATAGCAGTAGCAACATATGTAAATCCAAAATAACCAAATGAACTCCAACAAAACCAAGTAAAATGTAAGACATCAAAAAAAGGCTCAACAATAGAGAATATAGAGCAACAACAAAAGACAGACCGTAAGGCACTGCTTCAGCAACATCTCAGCAGAACCAGGTGACAAACAAAACATAATCAGCAGTATAGGAACTTGAAAAACACCATATCACAGAGTATCAACTCTAGTAGAACCAAGAATAGTGAAAGAACCTAGACAACAGCATATGAACTAAAAAATCACCAAATCACACAGTATGAATTCCAGCAAAACCAAGAATAGTGAAAGAACCTAGACACAGAACCCCAAAAGAAGCAAACCAAATACTAGGACCCTTAGCTTTTATAGGCACGTCGGTCATGGCGGTTTTCCCTACTTGTCCTCTTCCGTAATCTGTGACCTCACCCATTTTTTATTAAGTACTCAAAATGCTTCTATTAGCAAGACCCTTAATAATTTACTACTTGTCCTCTTCCGTTAGCAAGACCCTTGATAATTCACTTAAGTAGTAAAATCCAGTACCTACGATCAGATTATATAAACCAACCTATTCGACAACATGCATATGTATAGTTTACAAGAATCAAACTGGTGTTACATATCCAGTACATACGATCAGATTCATATAAACCTACCTATTCGACAACATGCATATGTGTAGAGTTTACAAGAATCAAACTGATGTTACATACCAAATAGTTGAACTACCATCACATTGATCCCATGGTGACTTGTCCACATTTCTGAAATTGCATCATGCACTTTTTTATGTTAACCAACTCTCTTTGCATTGCTTCATTATTACTCTGCAGCTGCTCATACCTTCGCGTTTGTTCCTCTTCGTGTAGCCTCACCTCTTCATACTCTTTCTCGCGCCTTATCATATCCTCCTCCCTCTCTTTACGGTGCTCTTCACGAAGTGATTCCATCTTAGCTTGAAATTTCTGCAACTGCCCCTGGTGTGCTAAATCTAACTTGGATTTTGAGATATAGGTAGAAGGCTTTGAGCCATTACCAAATCCTCTTATGTAGTTGTTCCTCTCCCCGAGGATTGCCCTTGATAGTTCTTCTGCTGTTAGTGGACTTCCACATTGTTTAGCCTGGTCTTTTATGGCCACCATCTGCTCCTATCGTTGCAAAAGAAGAAAAGAAGCAAGTAAGACACGAAAAAATTAGTCGATAAATGGTTTTGTGGAGCACAGTAATCAATATAAGTGTTCAATATTAGGTGCTTACATGTTTCTCCTTACAAATAGTATCAATCCAATCTTGTGTATCTTTCAATGTATGTGATGCCTTGTACGTGTCACAAAAATCTGGAAGTCTGTCCACCAGAGGAAGTCTCTCATTTGGAGGAATTGCCTCTTGATTCTTGTCAGCCTGACACATTCAAATAGCCATATAAGAAGATTAACATGGAAAAACGATGTATTAAGAGTCCGCAAAGGTAGATCAAACGACCAATTTTTGCAATCATAAAGCATGTCACCTCAATGGTCATCGCAGCAGGTAAGGACCGAGAACCCAAAGTATGATTATGTGGTAGTTTGTTTCTATTTTTTTGGCCAGCAAGACTGCGTTTCTGAAAAAAATAGAAATGTTAGATACTAAAGCAACATTGATAATGTAACTCAATAGAAGTATTCAATCAACCTTCCACGTTTCATCTCCGAATACATGATCAACCATATATTTCCATTTATCCTGGTCCACTCCTTTATAAGGAAGACAATATGGGTGATCGCGTGCATCCTTCGTTTTCTCGTATTTCTCATTCGCCAACCTATAATGCTTGCCTATTTCGTGTTTCCACTCTGTGTACACTGTGTCCGCCTTTTCATTAATAACTTCTTCCACCAACTCAGTGAACTCTTCCTCATCCTCGTGGATTTTGAACTTATCCTAAAAGATACAAGTATAGCAATGAACTCATTCTATTTTTTTCCTTTTATCATAATGAAAAGATAAACTGAACAAAGATAATAATGTCTCGCCCTTTGCATAGCAATGAACTCATGTTGTTGGTGTTGTAGAGTAGTTAATAGTGTCCCGCCCCGCCCCTTGCATAACAATGAACTCATTCTAATTTTAATAGTGTCCTGCCCCTTGCGTAGAATCTGCAAGCACCTATAGACTTTGGTAAAATGGCCATAACTCCTAGCTCAAGACTCGAAATCGTGCATCGTTTTCTTTGTTAGAAACTAGACACATAGAGCTTTCCAACAATACATCCCATGCGCCATGGTTATGTCTAAGTGATAACAGATTTGGCTTTAAAGACTCCCCAAAAATCTGTTCCTGCAGCAGTTTTACTGTTAGGAGTAATTATAATCATGCGGCCGTAGTAAGGTTAATTGAACTCCATTTTTTATGTATGACCTGTCGATTCAAAGAGGAAGAAGGTTACTTTCCAATGGTTTAAGTTCCATTGTTAAATTCATGTTATTCTTTTAGTTATGGTCAAAACAGTGTGCCCAGGTCTTGAACTAAAGTGACTAAAGTCCATATTCCTACAAAATTCTGATACCTAATTACTTTGAGTCATGTTTGGAGCATTGAGATGCATTAGTTGGCACTTTGTTGCATTCATTGCATCTAGTTCCATATGTGGAGATAGAGATTAACTTTAGAGCTAGCACAAAAGTTCTATCATCAAGCCCTTTATCATTTGATGAGTTAATAAAGACAGACTATTCATATACTCACATGCATACATATACGACAATGAAATGGAAAGTTTAAGATATAATGCATGTTTTCCCTCCATGAATTGCACATAAGCCTCAGGTTCTTAGTCTATGAACTTACCCGAACACCTTGGACAATGGCCCCTTTAAGACCTACATCGACATGCCTCCATGACTTGAAAAAGCCATCAATAGGGCATGAACTTCTTATCTGAACTCCAAACTCAGCCGCCACCTTTGTTGCATTTATACCACAGAAGGCTCTCATTTCCGGAGCAACATAAATGTCAAGCTTCTTCCCACCAAATTGGGCAATTGTTTTCCTGACTCCTACTCCACAAGTACGCCCTCGCACACCCTTTCTTTTACATACACCTATTAAAGAATAAAAAAGCATGTACAAGTGACTAATAAGGGTAATAATAGAAGTTGAATGCATTAAAAATGTGGAATTCTTTTTTACCTGTAAAGATGAATACATTAAAAATATGTACTTTACCTGCACCACTTGTTTGGGTAGAAGGAGATGTATTTGAAGGCGTGGATGCCGCAATTTCGGTGGCAAAGGTTGCATCTATAACAGGTGTTATTATGCTAGTCACAGAGCATGATACACTTTTCTTTTTTAATCCAGGACCCATGATGCAATCTCTGAAATTGTGAAACACCAAAAAGTATACATAAGGATATATATAAAGGAATTGAATAAATGGAGAGATATGTAGCATGTGACGATTGTTAAATGCAAATATATCACCATTACAACCTCTATGCACTAAATTCAGCATGTAATATCACAGTTTCAGCAAGTAAAAAATCAAAAAGTAGCAGTTATATTTGCAGGAAATAAGAGAAAAAATAACATGTAACATTAAATACCTGCACTTAATTTACAATATTAGCACGTTCTACCATGTTCCAGTAACAAATTAAGGTTCTATATCAATATCTACATCAGAATCACTGTGATCTTCTTCCTCATCTTCATCGTCAAAATCACCCATTAATTCATCTTCGTCATCATACATAAAGGTATCATCATCGCCTGCACCCTCAGCTTGTGCTCGTCGGGTATCAAACTGTAAAATCACATCCTCACTAACAATTGCAGGTTCAATGTCATTTCTCCGCAAAGATGTTACAATGGGATCTTCAATGACAATTGGTGGAACCTCAGTAGTTGTTTCCTGCTGGAAAATTTCATTTGGAACACTATTGGTTTCCAAAATTTCCGTCTCTGGGACATTCCAAATTCCTCGTCGTTGAATTCGTTCCACAATGTTCCAATTGTCACCTAACTTGGTATCTGGAATGTAGAATACTTGTTGGACTTGACTTGGTAAAACAAACGAGTCATCTTCATACCATCGACTTCTTATGTCAATGCTTGTGCAATGTGCATCAACTCGTATAGTTTTATTACTAGATGTATCATACCATTCGCACTGGAATAAAACAACTCGATGGTTGAACAAGTAGTTCAATTCCCATACTTTGGTTAAATACCCATAAAAGTTTATTTTTTGCTCTCCATGTTCCCCTTCCACGACCACCCCACTATTCTGACTAGTACGTCGATTGTCACGTTCAATAGTGTGGAATCAGACACCATTAGAAATGCACCCGGAATATGTGTTTATCACTGGATCTGGTCCATTGGCCAATGACCACAACTCATCATTTGCTTCTGGAGACTTGTGCTCTCGCAATTCATTCATCTACATTAAACAATGTATTATACAATTTTGGATAATAAAAAATATAGCTTAATATGAAGGTTGGCTAATTTGATTTTTATGTCTTACGTGCTTTCGGAACCACTTGGAAAACTCTTTGCGTTGTCTTTTGGGAATATCAACTGTATTGTCATTCTCCAACAAATTGCGGTGTAGCCTAATTAACATGGAGGATCAACAATGAATCCTAAAACCAAAAATTGAATACAACAAAGCATTTAATAAATACATACTCTAAATATGGCTCGACTTCAGGGCTATTGAACAAGACAAACCAATGAGCCATGTCACGTTGGTTGATAGGTTCATCGCGTGCTCTTCGGATTAGACCAAATGGACGAACATTTTGAGTGAACGCCGCTAATCCTTGTGCACGGTAACCACCATCATCATTCCTTTCTTCACGATTAAAAATTGTCTCAATCCCATCAAGATACATGGAACAAAAGGTTGTACATTCTTTGGATATGTAAGCCTCTACAATTGAACCTTCAGGACGAGCTTTATTGGTTACCAATCATTTTAGAATTCCAAGTAGTCTATATAAAAGACCACATCAGTATTTAATAATGAATATGACTATTATTAAATTATACAACTAGCAGAATAGTTCCACCATACCTTTCAATCGGGTACATCCATCGATATTGCACTGGCCCTCCAAGCTTGATCTCGCGAGGCAAGTGAATGGCCAAGTGTACCATAACATCAAAGAAAGCGGGAGGAAAAATCTTTTCAAGCTTGCAAAGTACAAGTGCAATGTTCTCCTCAAGTTTATCTAGATCACTCATCTTGACTGTTTTTGAGCACAACTGTTGGTAAAAGTTACCTAACTCAAACAATACCGTGCCAATTTCCTTGTTCAAATAGCCACGCATTCCAATCGGGAGAAGTCTTTGCAAAAGGACATGACAATCATGACTTTTGAGGCCTGATAGTTTACCACAATGCGTGTTCACACATTTAGAGATGTTTGCTGCATAGCCATCTGGGTACTTGATTGATTTTAAGAAATTGCAAAAGCCTTCTCTCTCGGTTCGTGACAATGTGTACATGGCTGGGGGCTTCTCAAATGACCCATTTGCATGCCTCTTTAGGTGCAACTCCTTCCGTATTTGCTGATCTTCCAAATCCTTCCGTGCTTTTTCCGTATCCTTGTTCTTTCCATCAACGCCCATTAATGTGCCCAACAAGTTGTCCAATATATTTTTCCCAATGTGCATGACATCAAGGCAATGTCGAAGATTGAGTGTCTCCCAATAAGGCAAATCAAATAAAATGCTTTTCTTCCCCCAATTCAAATTTTTCTCGTATTCATCCCTTTTCCTTTTTTTGCTATTATTATTGTTTGTATATTTTCCAAATGGCTTATATGTACCCAAATTAATTTGCTCCAATATTTCTTTACCCGAAAACTTCAAAGGTCTAGTTCTATCCTCATATTTACCATTAAATAGCTTGCTCCTTCGCCAAACATGATGCTCAGGTAGGTAGCGACGAGCACCCAAATAACCGATTTTACTCCTTAAACTAATAGATATGCTGTCCCAATTGCAGATGGGGCAAGCCAATTAACCCTTTGTACACCACCCTGACATAATGCCATAAGCAGGAAAGTCATTGATGGTCCACAACACACATGCACGCATTGTAAAAGTCTATCCAGTAGAGGAATCATAAGTTTGCACACCATTCTGCCACAACTCTTTCAACTCATCAATTAACGGGCGCAAGTAAACGTCAATGTCTCTTCCAATTGCTGATGGACCAGGAATAAGCAAAGACATGAAGCAAAAAGGCTCTTTCATGCACTTCCATGGTGGAAGATTATAAGGCACCATGAAAACAGGCCACATACTATATGATTGACTCATATTTCCAAAAGGATTGAAACCATCAGTGGCCATCCCTAGCCTAACATTTCGCGGATCGGCAGCAAAATCAGGAAATCGGTCATCGAAGTCCTTCCATTCTTGACCATCAGCTGGATGTCTTAATTCACCATCATCTACACGTTTGTCTTTATGCCATGTCATATTGGGAACCGTTTTCTTACAAAAATATTGCCTCTGTAATCTCGAAGTCAATGGAAAGTAACGCAATATCTTGTGAGGAATCTTTTCACCCGTACCATCATTTACCTTGTACCTAGGCTCATTACATGTAGGGCAATTCTCCAAATTTGCATTCTCCTTCCAAAAAAGTGCGCAATCATTTACACATGCATGAATGGGCACATATCCCAAGCCCAAGTCCCTCAACAATTTCTTCGCCTCATAAATGGTCCAAGGAATAGTCTCATGACATTCTACTGATAACATCTCTTTAATAATTTGCATAATCAAATTGAATGCATCATTGCTCATCTTCTTGTACACTTTAACATGGAGCATCTTAACAACAAATCCTAGTACAGTCTTTTAACACCCAGGATAAGCTTTACGTTGGGCAACATTGAACAACTTATCGAAATTATGAATATCTATCCTTTCATGATTGATAGGCAATTCATCGATATCATCATCTAAGGTGCCCCCCATGTAGATTTGTTCCAGCATGTCATGCAAATGGTTGTCATCCTCAAGGACTTCTCCTCTTGTTTCATTCCTAATACCTTGAGGCTCATGCACTGGAATAGGTTCCCCATGGTGCACCCAAGTCTTATAAGAAGGGTCAATTCCTCTTTGTATCAAATGGATCTTAACAACTACACTGCTAAGTTTTTTGCTGTTCAGACAATCAATACACGGGCATCGAATCTCAGTCTCTGGTCCTAAATTCGCCATCGCAAATTGTATAAAAGATTCCACCCCTAGTTTATACTCCGCTCTTGCCCACCTATCTTTTATCTTCATCCAACTTTTTTCCATTTCTTGTGGCCTAAAAAATTAGATAGAGGTTATACATATTAATGTTCAATCCAAGATTTTTTAAATGGAGCAGAAGAGAATATAGTGGATCGAAGTGCAACAAGTCTAATAGTTAGCCATTTTGGACCTTTTTTTTTTTTGACAAAAATACTTTGAATGAACTTTGACACATGGAGGAAAAATGTTTTATAAGTATTCTATTTGGTTCAGGATTACTATCATTTTTGTCCTCATGGCTCGATTAGGTTATATTCAATAGAATTTACCCTCTAAAATTGGATTTTGCAATCTTCTTCTTCCTTGTTAAGAAAGATAATAATATATCTATGACAGATTTTTCTTTTCAGATTTGTTTGTTGATAAAACCAATAGAAATACAACTTGAAATAAACAAAATACAACTGAAACCTTTACAAGGAAATGCAATCAAATTACTAGATTAGTAAGAGTCCTTCAAATTTCACTAGAGTACTAGAATCCTTGAAATTTCACTAGATTACTAGTGTCCTTTGTTAATAAAATTTTACTAGATTACTAGACGAGTCAAAAATTTCCCTAGATTACCAAATTACACTAGATTACTAGAATCTTTCAAATTTCCCTAGATTACCAAATTTCCTAAGATTATCAAATTTGTTTTATTTTACCTTTTTGAATTTGGCTTTATTCTAGCATTGTCTGCTTTCAAAGGCAATAATAAGGGCAGTTCATAGTTCAGTTCTTACCTATTATTTACAACAATGAAATACGGATCCATAATAAAAATAAAAAAAAACAATAACAGGGGGATGCATCACTTGTACCCTTAGCAAGCACCACAACAATACAATCGCATACATTTTGAGGGGGATGCATGGGTATCCCACTTGCACCCTTAGCGAGTAAAAAAACAAAGAATACTAAATATTACCTCAGTGAATGGCGAGATCAAGCAAATAAGCAATTTTCCAAACGTCAAAAGATTAGTGTCGGAGATAGCCACAAACAAACTTTCGCTGGTCAACAAATTTGAAGTCAATTGATTACAAGCCATGAAATCTCATAAAACAAAAAGGCTATCTACATTGTGCAAGGTAGAACACAATCTCCCCCTTCTCTCCACACACACACACACACACAGAGCACGTTCACAAAGATGTGAATATCCATTCAACACGCCATAGGATCACTTATTCATGGAGACAACATATCCTCAACTCAAGTCTATGACTTTTTTGAATACGAAAAGAAGTGTTCATATGTCTAAGATGCATAAGGTCGTATTTTAAAACTCCTTACTGTCTCCTCGCTTTTTAACTCTTTGTGAATCTTTCATTCACAATTCATAAATTTAACTAATTTTATTACCACCAAAAAGGATATTCAATGAAGTTCAAAACATAAACCTAACACAAAAACACAGTCACATTACAGCCAAGCCTACTCTCTACAATGAGTTGCAGAATATCTTTAAGATACTTAGCCAAGCCACAACTCATAAGCTTACTAACACAATCAGAAAGTTGATTGTTACTAGCTCTTCAAAAATGTGCTTTCGTCACAGGATCATCTAAGTCTGATGAATTTGATTTGTTCGCTTTGAAGCCTACAAAGCCGACGATTTGAATCAAGCTTTAAGACTCGGGATGGTGCCCGTTGCAGGGTAGAATAACTTCTTGTAAAAAATACCAGTAAAGGGTGCTATTACTGGCATTAATAACAAACCACAAGCAAAAACACTATTACCGGAGGTAATGAAACTACCGGTGCAGGTGACTATTTAGTGGAGGTAACATTTAACCCCTCAGCAAAGATAACTATTAATGGCAGTAAACTGAAAAAAGTGCAGAAGGAATACTAGTGTTTTTTTTTTTTTGAACTGGTACTAGAGTGTTTAAAGTAAGAAATTACCAAAAAACCATAAGGCCAAAAAACAGAGAACAAGCATAAAAATCACCTTGGGAGACGGCGTTGAGAGTAGACTCAAACGGGGGAAAATCAACGAGCTTCACGACTTCCCAAAATATGTTGAAATCAGAGACCTATTGAGAATAAAGGAAGACATAAACTAATAGTAATATTGATAAAAGACGAACATGGATTAGTACCAAATGCCTTTTAGCAGCAAAATCAAAGATTGCAAACCCCATGCAAGCATAATCTTGACAATAGAAAACAAAAGGGCAAACTTTTAGTTGGACCCATCTATATAATAATGTGAACCCAGAACCATAATTAATCAATCATTTTAATATGTTTTGTCGGCAAGGCAAACTGCAAAATTAACACTTGATACAGATAGATTAATGGAAGAAATCCGTGAAACTTACCCTTGATCTTGTTGCCGCAAACCGAAATCAGGAGAGGTTTCAGAATGGTGCCGCAAATCTGGCCATGGAACACAGAGGAGAAGGGATGAGAGAGAGAGAGAAGAGTGGCGTATGGAAGGAGGGAAACTTTTAGCTTCCCAAATCCCAAGACTTTTAGACGCGAAATTAAGAGCGCCAATTTTAGGGGGGAAACAAAATACGACGTCGTGTTTGTGAAAATTTTGATTGAGCTCCAATTTTTTTTATTCTAACAATATAAATAAAGCTGTATTTTTTTAAATTGGTATACTGAAAAACTAGTTGAGGATGCGTCCTTTAATTCATCCCAAAACATTGAATTTTTATGATGTACCTCAACAATTTTTTTGCTATTAGAATCATCAATCTTTTACATTATATATATGAGATCATTCATACCGAGAATAAAGTTACTTGGGTCTTGCTACACACTTGATCTGACATAATAACTCATTTACTTAATGAATTTGCTTTCCGATCAATGACCTTTTTACAACTGATTTGGCCAAAAAAATTCGGCAATGATTTAACTAATGAGAACAACAAAATCAACGGACTTGATCATTAGAATCACTGATCTTTTACATTGTACACACTTTGTCGAACATAAGAACTCATTTACTTAATGAAATTGCGTCCCGATCAATGACCTTTTTACGCCCAATTTAGCCAAAAAATTATGATGATGATCTAACTAAGGAGAACAACAAAATCATCGGACCCGATCATCTTAATTGTATCACGGTCATGTCGCCACTACACATTCAACTACAACACAAGACTTAGTTTAATATCAACTACATTCAATGTATAGATTTCAGAGGTCATCACCTAGTCAGTATTTACAATAGTCGATCTGAACCGCTAGAATTTCACGCCTGACTAATTTTATCAGTGTCACCAAATTTGGAGATTATCAGATATCAGCAATCGTGTGATCGAATAACATTTAATGCATCCAGGAGGCCTTAAAGTCGTGTAGAGCACAATCCAAGCTCCACCTAAGGTTTTTTTTGTTAATCAGAACTATCTATTTTTTTACATATTATAGATACAATCAGTTGTACGAAAAAATTAAAAAGATCGCATATTGGTATGCATTTAATCGGACGAAAGTGTCTTTGAAAAAACTCAATTCGGTCCCGATTGATGACTTTTTTAAACTCGATCGAGAAGAAAATTAGACGATTGATTGTTCATCAACAACAATAACAAAATCAACAGGTGTGATCACTAAAATAATTGAAAAAATACAAATAATTGTATATGGTATTGCTTTGGATCACGTATGTTAGGAACACTTAACTATTGCTCATGTATGTTTGGTTTGTCAACTAAACATTTAGTGGGAAATCCCAAAATTCCCGCCAACATTTTCGGGAAAAGGTACAAAGAAGGACATACGCACCTTTCTTTTTCCCAAGCAAACCATTAGTCGGCAGTTTATCAATTGGGAAATGGCTACAATACACATTAATTATTTGGGTATACTATATGGACCTATTGTATGATCCAGATTGTGCCATCTCATCGGCAATCATAATATTTTTTAATTTTTCGTAACTTTTCAACAATATGATTCATAACATTTTTTATGATTCGTAACATTTTGGTGTATCTCGTAACTTTTAACAAAAAATTCGTAACTTTTACAAAAAAATTTGTAACTTTTTAGGGGTGTGTACCCAAATAAGGGGTGTGTATTATAGCTTTTTCCTACCAATTGCCAACTGCCGAGCAAATCTTTAGTCGCCAATTGATTTCCTACCAAAAAAGACATACGCGCCCTTTTTTTCCCAGCCAACACCCAATTTACTCGGCAAAAGTTTGCCCCTTTCTTTTCCCTGAGCAAACAGTTAGCCGGCAATTGAGCTCCTACTAATTGCCGAGAAAATCTATAGTCGGCATTTAATTTCCTACCAAAAAAAAGTCTTATGCGCCTTTTTTTTCCCGACTAACGCCCAATTTACTCGGTAAAAGTTCACTTCTCCCGAGCAAATTAATTTGGTCGGCTATAAAGACCATTATTGGCCACCAAAATATTTTTGCTCGGTAATGGTATAGACTTTGGCGAGCAAATCTATTTAGTCGGGATTTTTACTCGCCAATGGTGTAAGTTCTTGTAGTGTAAGTATAGGCCAAATTAAGGATATATTTCAAATCAAGGAAAAAAAAAAGTAACAAGATTTACATTTAAATGTGGGCCGAATTAAGGACAAAAGTCAAATAAAAAAAACAGTTTTTTGGGCTAGAGGCCAATATCTCTCTAAAAAAAATTAAGCTACTATCGTGTCTTCGCAGGGACTCGAGTAAAATTACAAAATTGTGGATCACCATAGCGTTTGTACTTCATATTAAGGTCAGAATTGTATCCCGAAAATACCTACTATCATTTGGGTTGGGAGGAAAAGGTTAGGAGGAAAAAAAAAGAAGGAAAAATGCTAAACTCACATAATTTTAAGGGCCCGAACAAAGTATGCTCAATGTGTGTGGCACCAAATCCATATTATTATGTGCGTAAGGGTGCAAACGAGTTGAGCTTAGCTTTGTAGTTTTTGAGTTTGGCTCGCTTACGGAATGAGTCTTATTCGAGCTTGAGCTCGACTCTTTTGAAAACGAATCGAGTCCGTTTCATTTACAAAATGAGTCTTATCAATGAGTCGAGTTCTATAATGTCAAGCTTGTTCGTTTACTCAATGAACTTAAAACTCGATTACTTTAATGAGCCGAGCCTCAAGCTGCTCGCTAGCAACTTAGTTCAAGCCTCATCTGTGTGTGCACATTTGTGCATGCATTTTGTGTACGTACATTGTATGATTGAAAAAAGAGTTTTTTTTTTTTTTAACTGGATTGAAAAAATAGTTTGCTGAAGGGGAACTTGGTAATACTCTAATTAATACTACTAGCGTTTCTGTGATATCTCTATCACTGTGTTTAGGTTTGTAATTTTGGATCAGGTAAAAACAGGGTTACAAGTAATTTGCCCGGGATTACAATTACAGAAATGCTAAGTGCCAAGAAGTATCACCTAGAATTTAACCGGAAAGTAGAGATGAGTTGCTTAAATTCACTCCCAATTGAATTTGAGCTATTCATTCTCACTTTTTGGGTAATTCTTCTGTGTATGTAGCATTGCCGTTTTTTAAAAAAAAATTCAAGGAAATACTACAAGAAAGTATTCAATGCCCGTGAGACAAAGTTGAGCATGAATCTTGATTGCACAAATGTGTGAGGTTCACTCCCAAGTGTGTAGACCTCACACATTTGCGTGTGTGGATTTGTACTTAGTCTTGCCCCAAGGGTAGGGGTGAGAGCTCGGCTCGTTTGTTAACCAAGCTACTAGTCCTTATTGAGGTAAGATTTATTTACTAAACGAGTCTTTATAAACTTGCCAAGCTTATACAAATGAACCGTGTTTTGTAGAGCCGAGTTTTAGAATTTTAAGCTTAGTTTGTTAACTAAATAAATCTAAAACTCAAGTTTAAGTTTAAGTTTGATTCGATTACTAAACGAGCTGAACTGCGAGTTGCGAGAGAGAGAGAGAGAGAGAGAGAGAGAGAGAGAGAGAGAGAGAGAGAGAGAGAGAGAGAGAGAGAGAGAGAGCAAATAGGTTGGCTTGCAACCCTATCCATTGAACAATTTTTCAGTGCTGAGCGGGTAATACATGGTACTTGTGCACACAATCCGGGTCGTTCATTTTGATTTTGGATGGTCCGATTTGTGGAGAGAGAAACAAGTGAGAGAAAGGGAGAGAGAGGAGGAGAGTGATTGTTTTGATCTGGACCGTCTTGTACACTTTTAAACGACCCCAATGTAATACTCCTTCTGTCCCAATTTTATAGTCCTTTTTAGGAGTTTGTGTCATTTCTTAAAGTGTTATATCTTATAATCTACAATATTTTAAGTAATTTTGAACACTTTGTTTATTAGATTAATTCAAGATATTTCAAATAAGATCCATATTGCATATAAAATGTATTACAAATTGAAAAATATAATATTTTTTTATCCGGTTAAAATATAATAAATGACTATAAAATTGAAACGGAGAAAGTACTATCTACGCTCGGTCACGTGGTATCTAGTGGCACCCCAATTTTTTTTTTTTTTTTTACCTGTACGAGAGCATTTCATAACTCCTCGAACATCAGAATCAGATCAATACTCGCGCTCCGCCTGACCAGAGAATACGAATCAGACAACCAGAGAGAGAGAGACAGAGAGATGAAGCCGTCGCCGGTAGACTTGTTCGCAGACCTAGAAGATCCGAACTCGACGATGGCTATGGACGTGGACGACGTCGAAGCACTCGAGATGTTCGGCGAAGGTCCAATCGGCTCCGATAACAAGCTCGCCGACGCCGACTTCTTCAACGCCTTCCAAGACGACTTCGACGACAACGACATCAACTGATCTGTCTCTCTAACGTCCTCCATCTGTCCTATGTTCTAGGGTTTTTTTCCTTCGTGTTAGGCATGTTGTCCTTTTCGTAACCTCTGTTTTACTGTAAGATGAAATTGCACTCATGAAATTTCCTCTGGGCTGAATGTTTTTGGATAGAACTGTTATTTGTAATGCTCTCTCACATGTGGTGGTTCTCGTCCCATATGTATTTGTAGGTACCACTCCGTGGGAGAGGAGCATTACAAATAGAGGTTGCATCTAAATTTGTCACGGGCTTTGGATATGCGTTAATCAATATATGGAATGCTTAATTGGAGCTCGTTTTCTTGTTAGTTATCAATATCTGCTTGGTTTTTTCTTTCTTCTTTTTTGTTAATTTATCTGCTTGATTTGTGCTCGTAAATTGGGTTATTGTGTGTGAGATATTTTCTAGGGTTTTCTTCTACGTTAGTCTCATCGTCCCTTTAGTAACCTTTTTTTGACTGAATGATGAAATCATCAGATAATATCTGGGAGTTGGATATGCGCAATGGATGTATGGAATGCGTGGTCGGAGCTCGATTTCTCTTTGATGATCAACATCGGCTTGGTTTCTTTCTTTTCTTTTCTTTTTTGTGTGAATATTTCTGCTTGGTTAATGCTCCAAAATTAGGTGTATTTTTTTGGCCTGTGATATTGCTACCATAATGGTTGGTTCAGTGGTGGATATGTAGCACGGACATGGAGGATAACATGGACACGGGAATTCTAAAATAATAGGAATAAGGACACAGCAGGGAAATGGAAATAGACACACACACACACTCATATTTATCTATATCTATATTTGAACTTTTTCATGCTTAAATTTGCAAAATGCAAACAATTAACATGTCCTATAAGGCTATATGGATATGTCATATATGAGTATGTGAGATAATTAAACAATTTAAACTATGGTATGTATTTAGATATATCATATAGGTCTGTATATACTGCTGAAAGTAAGACATAAAAATATGGGACATTTACCACCAAGTCACCCTTGGATCCCATAATTACCATTAGGTCAAGCTCAACTCTGAAAAATTCCCATCAACTTCCAAACCCATATAAAAATTCCCAAATCATAGGGTACCCTATGAAAGTGCCTAAAATCCTAGAGTACCCAATGAAAGTGTCTAAACCACTAAATCCTATAATAGGAAAGTGCACCCTAAACCTAAACTCTAGGGTACCCTACGACTAGGGTACCCTATGAAAGTGCCTAAAATCCTAGGGTACCCTATGAAAATTCCTAAACCATTAAACCCTATAATAGGAAAGTGCATCCTAAACCTAAACTCTAGGGTACCCTATGAAAGTGCCTAAAATCCTAGGGTACCCTATGAAAATGCCTAAACCACTAAACCCTATAATAGGAAAGTGCACCCTAAACCTAAACTCTAGGATACCCTACGACTAGGGTACCCTATGAAAGTGCCTAAAATCTTAGGATACTCCATGAAAGTGCATAAACCACTAAAACCCTATAATAAGAAAGTGCACCATAAACCTAAACTCTATGGTACCCCTATGACTAGGGTACCCTACGACTATGGTACTCTATGAAAGTGTCTAAAATCCTAGGGTACTCTATGAAAGTGCTTAAACCACTAAAACCCTACAATAGAAAAGTGAATCCTAAACCTAAACTCTAAAAAAGAGTGACTTATCTTAGTGGTAATTAAAAAAAATGACTTACTTTATTGGTAATTAGACATCTCTTTTCTAGACCTAAAGGTAATAATCCCTAAAAATATTGATGTGTATGCAAATATATATGCTGATATATACAACTACACACACACACACACACATAGAGCGCTACCCCCGCTGTGCCCCCAAACTTGTCCAAGTCGTGTCCATCAGTCGTGTACCCCTTAAAAAATCAATTAAAGGGACATGTCACGTGGCGTGTCCCCACATGCTATTGTGTCCCGACACGGATCCAGTGACCTATTTGGAGTGTAGTGCTTCATAGAGTGCTGGAAACAACTGGCTTGGACAAGTCCCCGACTCCTCGGTTCAAGTCCCCAGAGCTCCTTATTAGGATTATACATACTCCTAAGAAAAGCTCCTTGTTAGGGCTAGACATGCTCCTGACACCACCTACACGTTGTTGGTCCTTAACTTTGGTCCTGACATAGGTACGGCGAGGTTGGTGTGACGGGGGTAATACTCAACCAAGGAGTTGACAGGTACCGTACCTGCACTTCCATTTTTGGCACAAGAAGATATTTACTAACCTTTTTTTGTGTGGTGACTTTAGAGATTTCAAATTTTGCTGGTAGTATGAGTTCTATATATTACCCAGGGTTTCCCCTTGATTCGATTACAAGCAACATACGTAGGTAGGGCTTCTCTCGAATTAGATATCAATTGATATGTGAATTCTATGTTTCATTGCACTTTTATTGCTTCAGTTTTCTTTGGAACCAATTTGTTTGACCAGAACAGTGATTAATTATCTGGCTTTAGTGTTAGCAACTTATTGGGTTTTCTAGGGTTTCTATGAGCATAGATGAAATAGAAGCAATAAACATTCTGTATTGGGTGGCATCTGGCTACTGTGTGTTTAGTTGTGGGATGTCATGGACATTGCTGGTCACGTACTCTTGTTAGTCACTTAGCAGACACTGATAGCGACACTTATCTAGACACTCACCGGACAGTTTTGCTACAATCAAATAAAATATTTCATACTTTTCTCATCTTTTTGTTTATTTGGATACTCTAGGGACACTCTTACGAACACGCTAGGACGCTCTTAAGATTCAAGAAACTTGGGGGGTCATCTTTTCATGTAATAGACGGTTGGTTGAATACTAAGGCGCGTTCTTGAAATGCTTCTGTAACTTAAAAAAGGGTTGGAGTCTTTTGATGTCACGTAGAGGGTTGTTCTTTCTTTTGTGTATTTATATAGCAGGACACATGTATTCTGGAGTGTGTACCCAATGTGTTCAGTCCTTTAGTTTTTGAAGCTTTATGTGTCAAAGTGCCGTGTTGTGTGTCTGTGCTGCTTGGGCAGTTACTCAATCCCCATGGTACGTAGTTGAGATACATTTTGACAAAGGATAAAAACTCAAATCTCCATGATGTGTTGTTTTTATTTGTTGTCTAATCAGCCCATCCCAATCCTAGAATACCCTTCAGAATCATGCAATATGCGGTGTCGGTTGGCAGTGTTTTGTACACTGCAGGTAGCTCCTGTCATTAACTAAGATTTGTCAAATTCTCGGAGCTTGTAATGATTCTAAATGCCGGGTGAATCGCTTAGATTCTTCCACCTATAAGGAGCCTTCAATATGCAAATTTCGGCCGCCCCTCTTTTTATAGGGTTTTACATACTTGGAAATGGAAATGGACACCTATAAGGAGCCTGCCGTGTCTTTCCGCATGTCCCCTTCCAAAAATTAATTTAATTTAAGGAAAACGTCACATGGCATGGCCCATTCGTGTGCAATACTCAGCCACTTTGACCTCTAGGAGTGTTGGTGCTTCATAGCTTGATAGTGTTGAAATGAATTTATCAACTCATGCATGATGATCTGTTCTCTTTGTTTGCTGATGTTTTTGTTATACCGAGGAAGGTGTTTGTTGGAGTAGGAGGATTAATACGGTGGCTCAGGCTCAATGGTCTCCATTATTGCAATTAATGGAGTTTTAACTAGTAGTATTGATGAACCAGAATTTTGCTTAGCAGATTAGTATTCACTTCAGATTAAAAAGAAGAAGATTATTATTCATCTGGATTATGTTTGGGGGTAATTGTGAACTCCCAAACTATTCATTTATCAATTTGGCTTGCCTGCTGCTGAACACATTCTAAATGTTGATCCATATTCAAGTCCATTGCTCACGAGACGATTTGGCATGGACCCTTAGAGTTCTGGAACTTATTTCGTACCGAGATGTTCCTTCCGTAAACAGCATTTCATTCAAATGGTTGAAGGGGAATACATCAAGCTGTTGGCACCATTTCATATTAAAGTTGGAACGGTTGATGGTGTTGTTGACAATAGGGTTGTAGAACTTTCTGGGGTAGGGGTGGCTTTTATCAACAGCTCTCTTTTCATGTTCTGGATATGACTGATCCATTTCTAAAAGAACCCTTCTACCTGCATCGGCGGGGTGCATTGACCACGTACCGACAGCGTTAGGGACACCGTTGTGGGTCCCAACCCATCGATCCGAGTCGTTCATCCTTCTCAAAAATGAATTCTGAGTGGGCTCACGCTATCACACGGGAATCGAGGCAATTGGACGGTTGTATGAGCTCGATCCAAAATCACCCCATTTTCATTCAAATGAATGGCTCGGATAGATGGGTTGGGACCCACAACGGCATCCCGACGCCGTCAGTACGTGGTAGGTGCACCTCGTCAGTGCAGAAGGAATTATTGTTTCTAAAAACACAGGTGGAACTAGAAGTTGCAAGGGAGCTCTATTTGAGTGCCCAAGAGAAGTTCTTGAGCGCTCAAGTTGTCAGCTAACTGCTCGAGTCGGATTACACTACAAATTTCATTTTTTTGATAGGAGCATGATGATTACAACTCATTCTCAGCTTATATTCTGCCATTAAATGTCGTGAATTAACATCTGTTGCATAATCATGAACAGTCACTTCTTGCACTTTGCACTAGCATACACCTCATTCAATTGTTTCCCCTCCTCTTACTTGAAGTCTTGAACCAAGTTAAGAAATATTAAAATCCCATAAATACCTAGTAGAGACCGACCTACATGTCAGGTAAGGAGGGTGCCTTAAAACCCTCCCCTTTTTGTAACTTGGCTCCTGAACCTAAAATATTATGGTTATGATGGACCGGTACAAAAATTCTTTTCTAAAAGGCATGGATGTCATTCAAGTTCGGTTCCTCGAGTGCTAACCTCAAACTCAAGTGGCGACTCCAAATCGAGTGAACGCACTCCTGCTCTGAAGGGGTGTTCACAGGTTGGATTGTGGTTTGCGTTGGTGGGGTGGGAATCGTGATGGTGAAAATGCAGTTTTCACAGGTTGGGGTGTAGTTTGCGTTGGTGGGGTGGGAATCGTGGTGGTGAATGTTGTTTTGGCACTGGTTGTGTCATTGGGTTGTGGATGTTGCATAAGCTATCATTCAACCACAACTTGATCTATGACCTCTCACATACATGTGAGGCCCACATTTGTGTTTAGATTTGGAATGCACTTGTTAAACAAACAAAGGGTTGTTTATAGCATAACCTTAGGCTTGGTTTGGATGTGGCATATAGAGGGCGGATAAGAGAGTGATGTGACACTTTTGCCATAGTTTGGGAATCAAGTTTGTTGGCGGACTTTGTTTGGCTAAATTGGGGAAAATGGTTTATTGGTTTATTTGGTTTTGTCCTTATTCAATTTTTTTTTTTGCATTTGTTAGTTTTCGGTCGATTTTTTGAGGTTTCTTAGCATGTCTCAACGAGAGGAATCTAAAAAGTATAAAATTATTAGCCAAAACGTTTTTTGATTTATTTTTGTCTTTATTCACAAAACTTTAAGTTTGGCTAATAATTTTATACTTTTTAGATTCATTTCGTCGAGACAAGCCAAGAAACCTCAAAAAATCGACCGAAAACTGACAAATGCAAAAAAAAATTGAATAAGGACAAAACCAAATAAACCAATAAACCATTTTCCCCAATTTAGCCAAATAAATAATTGTGGATAGGTGGGGGTTGTCCATAAATAGTCTGGGGGTGATTGAGAAGACCCTATTACTTCTCTACTCTCAACCGATATCCTTTGGATAAAAAAATATAGTGCTTTCGCATATAATTTTATTTATTTTTTTACACCAAATTAAACTACTAATAGAGGTCTTTAATTCAACGTGAAAAATGCACCTTTTTTAGATCTTTACATTACGTTATAATGCTCGTTTATAAGATGTAATGCACGGGATAAGATTTGGATTGAAAAAGGGACATTAAATTATAAGATTTTCCGGACCAAATTTGAATTTACATCTTTACGTTTTTGGGGCCAATATTAGGATTTGAATCTTTACGTTTGGTCCAAAAAATACAATACAAATTGATATAACACATTGCACATTTATAAATAATAATTAAAAAAAAAGAATTCCAAACTTAACAAATACAATTATTCGATTTACATCTTTACGTTTCAATGCACGTTTATAAGATTTGGTCCGAAAAATGTGCCGTAAATTAATGGATTGAAAAATGCACGGTTCCCAATTTACAATAAAATCTTATAGTTTAATTTTTTTTTTTTTAGCTTAAATAATAATTGGATTTATCTAGTTACAAAAAATGCTCAACTAATATAGATATGTATAAGGGAAAATAAGTTTTTTGATAGATTTTTACATTGTCTAGCCAAACTTAATCCATTTTCTCACAAAATCATTCGAACCAAGTACGTTGTCATTGTCGTGCGGTTAGGTGCTAACATTGTTGGGATGCTCTCTCGCGTTGTTATGCATTTTACCTCAATTTCCCTTATTCTTTTTAATCCGTTTTCAAATATTAATATACTAGCATAAACTCGTGCTATGCATGGAGACAGGACCATAAGTTCTCCTTCCCATGGTTGTGATCCTCATATCTTCGATCAGTTGCTCCAACTCTTGCTCCTTGAAATTATGTGTAAAAGTCAAATTATTTTCATTCTACAAAGACAAATGTGAAAGGGTGTAATGCAATGAAATTATTGTTTAGTTTTCAATGCATTGTTAGTGTTCGTAGAAGAAAAGGAAAGGAAGAAATGACGTTAAAAGCAATCAAGTACATTGATTGAAATTCGAATTTCAATCCAAAAATATATGGCTACCTGTTTACATATAATATTAACCAATCCAATAATTAATTGACACGTAATCAAAAGTGTCAAACGTTGGCAATTACTCGTCAATAAAGACACACTGGATTAATAAGACAGAATTGATTAAATACGATGTCGTATTACTTCTCGATGTAGAAAAGCAGTTATTGGCAGTTATGAGCCATTACTAAAACAAAGATTGCCCTCGAAGCCATGATTTCAACTGCTAAACGCACTAGCTCCACGTGTAAACTTGAAAAACAAGGCAATTGGCAGTTAGAACACGTGGAATACTTCTGAGAAGCAGTTATTTCCATAAACACATTATCATTTGAGTTTGATTAAGCCAACGTGCAGATTTAAAGCTTCTGGGAGAAGAGAGAGTTCAAGATCAGACGTGGAGGAGGAGTAACTGCCAACTATCAGAGTGGAAGTTAGAGTTCGAAGCAAGCTAGATTCAAATTCATGGAGCGGGAAGTTCAAACTACAAGCTATGTCTATAAATAGAAGAAATTGAAGAGTGAAAAGCCCCCGGACAAATCTTCAACAAACAACTATCAAAAAACTGATGCTTGGTTTGTTCATTGGCAAATTAGTTTAGGATTTGAACTTCGGTTCAAGTATTTTTAGGATCTCGAACACAGTTCGAAGTAGATTAGGAAGTAGATTAGGAATTAGATTAGGATTTATCTCGATTGTTCTTGTGACAATCACCCCTATCTCGATTGTTCTTGCAACAATCACCTGTTGGAAGTTCTGTTACTCTGTATTTGAAGTTGGAGATAATTTCGAAGTAAGTTTATCTTTGATTTGTTAATCGAAGTGTCTTGTTTCTTTATTGTTCTTTGATTTCCTAAGTTTATTGGTTTGCATTTCTTCACTTATTAAGAAAAATCCTCTTAATTGAGGTAATTGAACCAACAAAACACAATCGCCTGATTAAGTTTGGTTTTCCAAAGTTAATCTGAGGGAGGAGATTGAAACTCTTTATGGCACGCTCACACACAATTATTTTCCATTGCAAAGAAGTAAAAAGAACCAAACACTACCAAAAGAATGTGCTTGATCCCAAAATGATATATGCCATTATCTATCATAGTGGGTTTATTCATGAATAGTGATGAGTCATACACTTTCAACCACACACCCCTCTCACATGTGGTGGGGCCCACTGTGGATCCCACATGGAGTGGGCTCCACCACATGTGAGAGGGTGTGTGGTTGTGTGTGATTGAAAATGTGTGGCTCTCGCATTTTTGTTTATTCACCATCCATAAACATCACTTTTTTAAACATCACATGCATCACCCTACATAATCATTACATCATTGTGGGTCCACTCTCTGTACTAATACTCCCTCCGTCTGGATTTGTTAGTCCATTTTGGGAGTTTGTTCTACTTTTCAAATGATTACACCTACAGTAATTTATAATGTTTTACTCCCTCCGTCCCTTTTTAAGTGATTCACTTGGAAAACATGTATTTTGTGGATGTTTAAAAATGAACTTTCGTATGATGTTTTAAAAAAAAATTTGCGCCAAAATTAAAGTGTTCGATGAACACTTTAATTTGGTATAAAACAAATTAAAAAATTATATAGAAAAATATGTTTTTCAGGGGTTTCAAATTACACGTATTCATACATGGATCATTTAAAAAGAGACAGAGAGAGTATGTAAATTTAAAAATATTACCTTATATAACTAATCGAGATCTATCAAATAAGATCTACATTAGATATATAATTTGTTACTAAATTAAAGATATTATTAATTTTTTATCTAGCTACAATAGAACGAGGGATAAACAAATTAGGACGAAAGGAGTACTTTCTACTCCTATCTTATCTCCTCCCTATTTAATCGACCCAAAACTCATTCTACATCCAAATGAGCTATTTCTTTTCATGTATAAAAAGCAAAGAACTTATTTTACCCATAAAAATTTCATTTCTGATATTTGTTTTAAAGAGGAATAGATTTTATAGAACCCGGGGGGCCTGCTGTCCGTGAGGGTCGGCAGACCCTGCCAACCCTTATCCGCGCCGTCTATTTCACACATCAACGACTCGGATTGCATCAAACAATGGACGGCTAGGATACACTTTGAAGATGTAACATTTGAGCCGTTGATGCACGAAACGGACGACGCAGATGGGGTCCGCAGGCCCTGCCGACCCCACGGACAGCAGAGCCCCCTTTCCATTTTATATTTTATTAAGAAATATTGCTGATGGGATATTGTTTTTAAACGAGACCATTTATTTGATGATATTGTTTTGACAAAAACCCATCTATTAGCTAATTTTTCTGAGGCCTATGTTTTGGAAATTCCCCATTATGCATTGCGCCGATACTACGAAGTAAAACGGATTTTTAGCCGATATATACCAAATTTCCAAATAATTCATCAAAATATACCTTTTTTCAAACTATTTTTAAAAATATGTCATGCCGCATGTCCAAAATGCGGCATTATACGTGGCACGCGAACCCCCTGTCCGACGTGGCGTAATCGTCCACGTAAGCAAATGCCGCATGTTGGACATGCGGCATTAGGTTTTGAATTTTGGAATGCCGCATGTTGGACATGCGGCATTAGTTTTTGAATTTTGAAATTAATCTGAGAATAGCGGGCGTACACTATACGATTCCCATCAGAGCTCTTGGGATTTAGGCGATTTGTTGCGAAGCCGCGATCCCGCGATTCCTACCACCGCCGTCTTCCACGATTCTCCCCCGCCACCGCCGACGGCCGTTTGCCACGATCCGCACCACCGCCGCCGACCTCGCTGCCTCCACCTCCAGTTCCTATCTCAGTCATCAATCTACGCTGCCGACCACATTGCAAATCGGGTTCCCATAGTTGGAGCTCCAGAGAGAGACTTTCGGAGTGGCTCGATTTACCAGTCAAGGTACGGAGTTTTTTCATCAGTCTTCATCCTTTGAAGAATCTCCATTATCTCAGTCATCAATCTACGCCCCTGCCACTATGGTGGTTGCATAATGTATACAACTGCAATGTGAATCTTCAAACTGCATTTTCCAGAGTGAAATTGAGGGAAACATGCTTACTAAAGATAAAATTTGTATCCACTTCACTCTAGTTTGAAATTGGAGATATACATAACCAAGAGTTGAATCAGGAGAAGCAAAACAACAGATAAATTGTGTCAACTTGGTATCACAGGAGATGACATCCTTAACTAATCAACACTTAACCTCGTACCTATACCTGAGCTACTTCGCAAGTTCTAGCCAGGAGCCTCTTCCTCATTACAGTTAACCAACTTTGCCGATAAAAAAATAGAACATTTGACCAACTACATTTGGAACCGTGTAGGCAAATTACGTTTACAAACTTCATCAGCCTCTGAATTAGGAATTTCGCCCCTAAACAAGAAAACAAGAAGAAGTGGTCAACTGCATCGCCGTATCTCGTATTGGTATAGCAGGGGCACATCCTTAACCTGTCCACCCTTATCCTCATCCATATATCCCAATTACTAAGCAAGATCCAACTTTTCCTTGTACAAATTCAATAGCTTAGGACCTTCCTCGTGATAGCTCAAAACTTTCTTTGCAAGCTTCATTTCACCCATCCTTATAAATGTTGCCACGCTAATATCGTTGGTCTTAATCAATCCTTTCAACAACAAGGCCTGATAAACTGCACACCTCGGGACAATCGTCTTCTCGAAGCTCATTGAAATAATTGTTGGATTTCTAGCAATGAAAGAAGACTCCAAACCCATCTTATTGGCCAAAAAACCCATCACCCAATTGATCTTGTCCTCGGATGTTGTCATAAAACATGGTTGATACCACTCAAGACTCACTAAAAGTCATACTACATTATGCTAGATTGATGTTCAAGAATAGGGGAAATTAGAAACTTTTTGGTGATTAGGAGATTTTGGATCGTATACACAATAGAAACAATTTATAGTGACTCAATGATATAATCCGTCGTCTCCGAAGTCTCCCCGACCCAATAGACCCATATAGCATTTCTTGTTTTACTTGCCCTAACTTGACACCCAAGTGCAAATAGGCATAATGTAAAGTGACCGCTACTTGTCTCATGCTTAGTATCAATTATAGGAACTCCACCAAAACTCGTCATGCAGGAGGAGCCGACTCATGTCTGTACTTGCACACTTTATTTCCTTAAATTTTGTTTGGTTTTTTAAATTTTTTATTAAGTTATGAATGGAGACTTGAGTTAAGAGAGGAAGATAGACGAATGAGATTGTAAATATAATCTGTTGTTAGTGTAAGATTGTTTGGTTACTATTTTAGCACTGGGGTCAGATGAACCCATTGGTCTGCAAAAACGAAAATTGGGGGAGGTTGACTTTTGTCCTTGTTACAAGTAATTGATTTTGATTATGAACTGATAGCAAAATTGATTTCTTAAAAATACTTTGTTAAAATATCTTCCTTTTTTTGTTGACGATGAACACATGACCAGCTGTTGGAAAATTGATTTTTCAGAAGTATCTTTTGATCCATATTTATGCATGTGTGCAACTAGTGTACAATAGAAAATTACATTTTGTTGATCAACACATGGTGGCTCTTGGAAAATTGATTTTCTCTAAGCATCTTTTGATCCGTATTTACACATGTGTGCAACTAGAGTACAAGAGAAAATACTCCTTGTCCTACTACCATTTTGGTCCTACAAAGAATTTTTTTAAACCTTGGCCCACATAAGCATTTCATGCATTGGCACTTGGACATTAACATCACGTGGTCTTCTAATTTGTAGCGGTAGAAAGGAAACAAATTTATTTATTGGAAGCTACATGATTTGTCCGTTGAGACAATTTATTTACTAGAGGTACCCAAAGGAGTAGGCTAAGTACTTTTAGTAGCAATTGCTGAGACACTTTATTCCTAACTGTTGATTTGTTGTTGTTTACTGCAGGTTATATATATGATGGAGGTCAGAGATATACGCCAGGGGCCCATTGATGACACAGTCCTAGTGCTACAGCAAGGCCATCGCTCCCGTGCGGTTTGGCAAGCCAATGTAAGTACCAATTCCTCTTTTTAGAGTAAATATTGTGTTGCCGTGTACAAGTTTTAATAAGAATTCATAATTTCAGGGGAGGGGTCCACGCGAGTCTGATACGATCACCATTCGGCGTTGCGAACGGGAGTTGCGTTCATTGGATCCTCCCCCGCCGGCTCCTATTGTAGAGTTGGTTACCGCAGGTGGGATTTGGTGGCCTACTCAACATGCATATACAGTTAGATCTTTGCGTTGTTGGATGTACGCTTAGTGGAACGTTGGAGGCGAGAGACTCACACTTTCCATTTCGCCGGGTGAGGAGGCGGTGGACGCCCAAGATGTTGAAATAATAATCGGGTCTCGGTTGATGGTAGGCCCGGTGTGGAGAATCTGATTTGAATTGGGAGCAAATGTTGCGGGATCTATTGGGTCTCGAGCTTCGACATGCAACGAGACGAGGGAACAAGGTAACACTGCAATGGTTGCGGGGACACTTTAATGGACAAGTCGAAGAGACTGATACACAAGTTCGGGATTGAGCGTAAGGCACGGGGATACATTATGCGGCTAATAGGGGTGTGTTAGTGCCCGTGAATTTAATCATCGGCCAGCGTGCATTTATGTTATTTGGAACTTCCCGGGGCCTTAGAGCTGCGAGGCGTCTGATTGGGGTAGCCTTGGGGGCTAGGTTCGTTGTACAAAGGCCTATGCCATCTTTCCAAGTCAAATAGTAAAGACGCAGGAGGCTTGTTTGTCTTGCTTCAAGTGTGGGCTTGGGAGAGGCTACCATATCTTGCCCCTGGACGTGTTGGGGACCGGCCCCCTCGCCAGGGAGCAGCCTTAATTGGACGGTAAATTTTTTTCATACTTTCACATTGTTGCATTTACATGTATATGTCATGTGAAATATTGAGTTATTGTATTTTCCATTTTAGAAATGGTATCACTTATTTAAGTTGTATGGTTTCATTGCAGGTGGGATGATAAATTCCACTCCCCCGACCTAGCGACCCACGTTGTTGGCCATTATAGGCACTCGTTGGATATGCAAAAGCCTGATGAGGTTAGTAGGACGTGTTATCTTCCTCATAACACGACTTAAACACTTTTGGTTGTTGTTTCAAGTAGACAATTATTATGGTTTTACCTTAGAAGATTGGCTCCATTCTTATTCCAATAAACTTTGAATGTCCAATAATTGTGTATGCAGGTTATTTGGCAGCCGTACAAAGACGGGTTGATTGACTTGTTGCCCCCATTCTGCTCTGCTGGGAGGAATATTTGGAGGGCAAAGGTGCCTCTTATAAATTTCAATATCATAGAGATGCATCAACCCGAGAGAGTCATGCGACAGTTTGGATATCGACAATTGCCTCCAGAACCCTCTTCTGCTCGAGACCGTTCGCATGGTATGGAAATGAAGAAACATTCACATAATTGGGCAGAGGAGCATAGAGTACATGTGGAGAGGTGGGAGAATAGGCTCGAATACATTGTACCAGAAGGTGAGCCCGACATTGTAGGAGCATACCCCGATGACGATGAGTACGTCACTTGGTACAAGAGAATAACCGTGCCATTTGTTAGTCAAATGAGTGCATCATTGGACAAACTGGTGAGAGTGATAATGTTTTGTTACTTTCACATTACTTAAATGTAAATTCATTAAACTAATCTTAAATTTTGTTATTTGCACAAGAATCTATTAAGGAGCCTAATTAGTAGTGGACTTGTCGAGCGAAAAGTCAAAGGCGGTGGGAAGGGAGGGTTGATGTGCATTGTTTCGCAAGAGAAATTTCTAAGGAAGGAACCCTCTGCTGCGGTGTATGGATTCCGCCCGGATGTGGTTGAGGAGGAGGTGGTGGAGGATCAAGGAAATGGTGGGGTACATGCTGAGGACGAGGTTGGGGTTGGTGCAAATGTAGAGGCAGCCGAGGGAGACCAACATGATGGACATGGACACGGGGACGATATGGTAGCACAACCACACCCACAACAAGAGGATCATCCAATGCCCATGTTACACATCTCGCCTGGCATTGCGCTGAGTCCATTTTTCACCACCCCCATGGACGTGCATGATGGTATTGGGTCATCCTCGCAGCCAAGGTCATTGTCAGAGTCTGAGACCCCCACTGAAGATTGGACTGACTTTATTGTGGAGCAAATAGGTAACAAATTTTTGTTTTCAAAACATGTTACACACTGTTTTCCAAATATTTTATTTTGGACTTATTGTGGAGGTAGGTAGTGCTGGGGAAACTAGTTATGTTGATGCTCCAGTGGTGAAGAGGATGAGGCTAGACGCAGCGCAAGGTGATAGAATGCAAGTTGACGTGCAACCTGAGGAGCACATAGTGCGTGGAGAACCGAGTACCCCACGTACCCTTGGTGATGGGGAGGTGACACAGGACCATGAACGTGTACAAGGGGCGGTGCAGTTGGATCAGGGACAAGCTTTGTTGGAGGTTGAGGGACAAGATGAGCTGCCTCATAATGTGCCAGTGGAGGGACATGACGAGCTGCCTTTTGAGGTGCCAGTGGAGGAACATGATCAGTTAGTTGCTGAGGTGCAGGTCGAAGTACAAGAGCTACGTAGGGGTATGCGCACACGTCGCCGACCAAGATGTGGTACTGATAGCCACAAGGAACCGCATCAGGGCAAACATAGGCATTGACTACTATTTTATGGTATGACTTGATCTATCATATTATTAATAGTACTTAAATATGGTTTGCTGCATATGAAAGTGATGATGTTGTATCCCACTTGAGATCTTTCCTTAGATCTCGAAATCATCTACATAGCCCAATTCAAATTTGGCTTTGTTCTTGTGTCAAGAGACTATTTGGTTGCTCTCTTCATCCGTTACCTACTCTTTCAAGTAGTATTATATTGGCTCTGGGCAATAGTAATACCAAGTTCAACTTCACTTTTTACTTTGATCTATGGAATTGAAACTATAAGTTGGCTTACTAACATTTAAGTTTACCGGCATCTGTACTGTTTCCCTGTAGTCATCCATAGAACTTTGCCGCTATTTGTCAAATTAACATGATGAAACATGTTCATAACTGTAGGAAGAACATGATCTTCCTAAAATGGTTTTTGTTATATCTATTGTTCTAGGTGTTGTTAGCACTGTAAGAGAAAAAGTTTGTCTACACACTTCTTGTTATATCCTTATATCATATGTGTTATCTCTCTTGTTCTAGGCATAGGAAGAACTGTAAAAGAAAAAGTGTGTGTACATACAAGCTAAACAGAATAGGAGCAGCGACAGTGGTGCACCGCTGCTGTGCAAATTGGGTGCTCTGTATGTGTGTCAAATGTCTTGGGTGTGTGCGTTATGTGTGAGTAAGAGTTACGTGTCCATAGAAGTAGAAAGGGCTATCTATATGTTTATGTAAAATTGTAGGTTAAAGTTCACTTTCTAGGTTATTTACTAACTAATACCCCAGCTGAATTTTTACATAGCTTAATCACTCTCAGCAGTAGCCTAATTTTTGACACTGGATGATGATGTTCGGTTATTGGAGAAGAGTCCCTTGGTTGATTATCCCAATTCAATATTAGAATTTCCTAAGTTAACAATGTGGGTATCAAATTGCTTTATGAGCTGCTGTAAGAATTTTTCCTTAAGTACAAAATAAAGGACGTGTTAATCTGAGTAGGTAATTAGGAAGGTTAGGATAGGTTATGACCCCAAACCAGTTTTCAAATCGGGTAGGCCAACCCACAATTTGGAAGGCCTAATGATATTTCCTTTTTTTACTATTCAACGTATAATAACACAAGTTCATTGAAAAATAGGTCGGTTCGAAGGATAAGTACGAGCACGTTCAAGTCCGTAGGTTAACTTTTGAAAGATCAAAGGTGAGATACTCTATACCTTAATTATATTGTTTTTTTTTTTTAGTAAAGTATGTTATGTTTTTCATATGATCAAAAGTTATGAGACGTGATTAAAGAAGCATGTTTTGATCAGATACTTTTTATGCCTATTGAATTATGCCATGGAATTGTTTGTTCAAAGCAGATAACTTTATGATTATGAGAACGTTCTGGAGCACCTTGTCATCTAAGGGTGAAAATCCTATGACATTGTGACTCGAGCTATGATCCCAAGGGGATATTGATGCATCCAGATAGTGTCCTCATGGGGACGGATTCTAAAGATACTATGACCAATGAAGGGGTTATAAGGGAGGAATGTATGTGGCACTAGCTGTCAGTGATTTGATCATTTCACACCATGTGGGGTCACTCCCCTACTCATGTTAAACTGTTGGATATGCATCATGACACTATGCAAAGTTACATCCTGCGAGCTTTTCTTAAGAACTTTATGATATGCTATGCTTAAGAGTTTTATGAAGATTAGTTCCATGGTAAAATGTATTTGACTATGGTATAGTTTCTCACACGAGCGGTCGGCTTATGAAAATTACTTATTTGTCCTACAGGTAATGACAAGTAGGATCAAGGTTTGTTGCTGCTGCCGGGAGATATGTAAATGCTGTACATATACAACCACTTTTTGGAAAAAGAAACTTTCAGTGGGAATTTGCCTATTCCCTTTTTAGCAAAGTTACTCTATATTGTAAAGTTTGTAAAATCTTGTGAGGCTCTGACAGTATATTCTAATGTATATAATGCTTCCGCAGGGTTTTAGTTCCTTTTACCGCCTTTACATATTTTTAACCAAGGTAATGAGGCCTTGGGTGGAATTAAGATCCACTGGCCGGTCATGACCCCCTATTATACCTTTCATACGGGCTTAAATGAAGAGCCAATTGTGTGCTACTTTATGAAAGTGACGGCTATATTTCTAGCTAAATATAGCTGATGACAGTTGTTGCAATGGTTCATACGAAGAAACATATTGCTTTGTCAAGTATATATAAATGTTTACAGAAGATAGTCTAACCCTATGAGATTACTCTTTGCATGTGAAACAGGTGATAGTTGCCATAATCTTCGCGGTCAAGTTCAGCAGTGAAAGCGAGCTCTTGAAAAGCTTTTCGGCAATAGTGGTGTTGGTAATCTGCCTCTTTGTTGCAGGTTTGGGATGGTCATGGGGCCCACTTGGATGGACAGTGCCAAGTGAGATATTCCCATTAGAAACCTTATCAGTTGGACAGAGTATCACAGTAGCTGTAAACCTCTTCTTGACCTTCGTTATAGGCCAGTCTTTCGTTTCCCTCCTCTGTGCTTTCAAGTTTGTGATTTTCGTCTTGTTTGCTGGCTGGATTACAATCATGACGATATTTGTCTATGTCTTGCTACCTGTAACAGACCTCGCAACAACTAAGCTCTCTTGAAAGACAGTTGAGCCATTTATAGAGAGAATTCAATTCAAGGTAAGAAGCAAAAGCCCTTTATGTTGCTTTTGTTTGCTTTGACTACCAGTCAGAAAAGTATTGGTGATTTTTCTATGCAATAAAGGAATGCTAGATCACAGAAAATGCAAAGAATTCCCGGCATTATAGCTAATTCTGGTACTCCTAATTTTTTTTTCCTGCAACGGGAAGTGCATCCATTTGCAGTACCACGTGCATTTGTTTTACAAACCATATACTTTTCTGCTGTTAACATTTGTTAAAGTAGTCCTCTGACCTGAATACCCTTAACATTCATGTAGGCTCTTAAAACAAAAGGGAAAAGTCCACATGTTTAATTATTATTTTTCTATGTTATTTGTTTCTATGTGGGATGCTTCCGTGTAAGTGGTTCCCATTTATATATCAAGTCATGTGCATAAACACTATTCTTTTGCTGATCATGAACTTAGTAGCCTAAGATATTTCCCTCCCTTCTTTATTAGGCCCAACTAATGAGTTTATGTGGCATCAACTTAGTTTAATGTGGATGAAATCTTCTTTTATGGCATCTATATTGCACACTGATATCACAAACCTTATCAATCGTATAAGTAGTCTAATCGACAGTGTAGTAAATAATCACTTTGCACCCTGCAAAGGATATAAGCTTGTAATTGCTATTCTATTTTTTTATTTTAAAAAAGATTATACTGTTAAGTTGTCTTTCCCACTTCATTTATCTTATAGTTAGTTAAGTGTTTGAAGATAGTTTTCTTGGTTTTAGACCAAATGAGTAATCATTATTTTCTTGCCTCCTTTTCCCCCTTTCCTGCTTCAGTTGACATGAATTGTTATTTGCAAGAGCTTTGTATGGTTCAAGGCAGCATTATAGATGGGTGTTCGACTATCTGTCTTCGTTTTTCCCAAAAACCAAGACAGATCTCTCATAATGCATCACATAAAAACTGTGAAAAGTCCATTTAGTTTAGAAACTCCCTTAGTGGAACACCCCTTGCCAAACTAAGTGCACCAGATTTCCGCTTAACTGCACTGACATAGTGACATAGGATGATATCTCGTCCTTTCATTTTTTTAAATATATAAGTACATGTTTCCATTGTTTTTATGCACTCAAGTGACTACAGGTTTGCGGCAAATGCTGTTATGTTCTTGGTTTTGCTTTGGCCACTGGTCTGAGAACTACAGTACATTTTAATCTTGAGGTTGCCTAGAAAAAGAGTTATCCTTGTAATCGATGTTTAAGGAAAATTGAGGGAAGAGAAGATATGTGTGTAATATATCTTTGACCCCCGAAGTTTCCACTTGAACAGAAAGGACCCAAAATCTAGTTCACCCCAATTTTCAAGAGTGATGCAAAAAATTCATTGGCTGCCTTAAAGTTTACAAGTTCCTTAATTTCAAGTTTTGCAGTCCCCTTTTAGGATCCACATCGTTCGTTAATTCTGGAGTGTCCAAGGACAAAAAGTTAAGAAAAAAGAGTTCTTTGTCAACAATATTGGAATTGTTTACTTATCCAAAGCTGGTTCTTCTTGATTGTTGTACAGAAGGGTTTTTTTGAACATTGGCCGGTAGTAAATGTGTTTCATGGTATCAAATATGTAAAACCTGATCTAGGCAATGGTTTTTAGAAAGTGTTCTCGAATGAGGTCCTGAATTGAATAACAAACCCATTTTTTGTTACACCATCTCTCTCTCTCTCTCTCTCTCTCTCTCTCTCTCTCTCTCTCTCTCCCTCAGTTTTATTTTTTTCTACCTTTGTGTGCAGTGCCATCCTAATGCTATACATTAATTTAATCCAGGTGGAATAAACTGGTTCAACAGCCTTTTGAGGAGGGTGACGAGAGAGGGTTGAAGTTGGTGCAATCCATCTTCAGGCCAATTATGTTAACAAGGACGAAGCTTAGTACAGATAGAGAAGGCAGGCAAGCAAATTGCTTACCCTATATTCTCATCTTTTCCTTGTCACTTTCTTTCCATGAAGCCTCTTTAATACCTATACTAATATTTCGATTTTTACTTTGTAGGCCAATTTTAGTTCTACCGCCTCCAGATGTTAAAGTGGTATATTACAAACTCACTGAAACTAAAAAGATTTCTATGAGGCTCTATTTAAAACATCGAAGGTCTCTAATTGTGGTTCATTCTCCTTATTTGTAGTATTAGCTTTACCAAATATACATCGCCTCAGAAGCGTGAAAGCTGCAGCTGACTTTACTAGCAGGAAATTGGTAACCTTGCAGTATAGTTGTTATTTCGTTTTTGGACAGTTTTTGTTGCTCTTGTTGTTTTTTTCTACTTTTGGAGGTACTATTTGTAAACCGCGTATAATTCCTTTTTAGCATTTTACTGGTTTATGTTTGATGATTACTCAATTGTTGTTATTTTGATCTCCCATTTTTCCGAAGAGAGGCCCAACTCCAAGATATCAATCTGGAAAACTGAAGCAGTCAAAATGTACAAAAATAAGTAAAACAAGGATATGTCTTGATATCCTTAAAACAAATGACTTTTGGTAGGTATGTGTTTCAGCTTCTGCAATCTAAATAATCAAACCTATGACCTCATATGGCATCTGGTGGGCTTTAAAACTCTCAGTTCAGAGTGGTCAGAGGTTTGAACAGACACATATGGACTTCACTGAGGTTTACAAAGCTATATAATGTCCATTATATTTAAACACCTCAGTTATAATAGAGTTACTTTGTTTCAATACCTAATGGTGTCCTGATTATTCTATTCATTTTTTAACACTTTGAAGTTCTAAAGTTGTTGATGCCTATGGACCTTTTGTTGACAACAGGTTGCGATGTCTTCCTTGTCTATCTTGCGAAGGTTGCCATGGGGATCAAGGTCAGTAACAGATAATTTGCACACCCAAGAGACCAATGCAGTAGTTCTTCCAAATCAGGTGCAGCTTTATGAATTTGGTATGGTTCTTTCTAATTATGAAGATATCTATCTGCAAGTGCTCCTCGTGACGGACATAAATCAGTCTCCCTTGTTTGACTTTGGATCCTCTAATGTGATTCCCTCATTTGAGGTAAGGAAGGGAATTTGCGTGCACTGTACATACATATACAAAAGTTTGGAAAGTTTTTTTTTCTTTTTCTTTTCTTCCTAACACCATTCAGCTTCACTCGATGAGTTGAAATCCTATTGGTGCATGATTTCTAGAACTTGTTCATCCAGTTTTTTAGCTTGAGTAGTGTGGTCTTAGAGTTTTTTAATCAAACTGTTTCAGAGGAGAATTGGCATTTAGTATCTATTACACAGTATTCAGCATTTTGGTCGTTATTGGTGTTCGACAACGGTAGTTGGCCGTTTTTATTTTTCCTCCGAATCGCCATTTAGTTTTCATTTTCACTGATTGTGGCCCTTCTAGAACCTTTCTCAGACATGACTTTTTAGTAGAAGTTGTAGGATTAACTGCTCCAAAGTATGCTACTTTTTAGTAGAAGTTGTAGGATTAGCTTTTCTACTGAATGTGAAAAATCTGGTTTCTGGTCTCGAGTCTCATCCATCTGAACCTCCGCAGCAAGCAGCTGCTGCATCAGAGTCTGGTCAAGATGGAAATGCTACTGCATCTGAGACTTGAGACCAAATGGCAGATGGAGCTCAGGCTGTGAACCAAATTGTGCAAGCAGCAGATCCAAATGAAGCAACTTATGCTGAGAGGTTGGTGAAACTCAAACGAATTTTGTCTGTAGAGACTTCAATACAGTTGACTTTGCAGTTTTTATATAGTCATAACAAGTAAGAAACTTATGTGGTGATTACTTTATTTCTTATGCTTTGCTCAACTTCCTTTTGTAGGAAGTCCATTAATTAAACAAAATGCTAACTGCTACCCTGCTTGGTGTTTACTGTTCAAATAGTTAACATGTGTATGTCAACATTGTATAAATTGAGTAGAGATGTGCTGCTTGTTTTGGCATTGTTTGCCCTTTTACCTGCTGCCCAGTGAGCGAACCTTTAGTTAATGCTAAACTTACCCCATTCCATGATTTTGCACGTACGTCGGATCTCCTTATTCTTAAGACAATAAAACAGTCTGTGGAGATGAAAAGGAGTGTCTGCCACAGTGCAACATTATACTTTTTTTATTCCTCTTGTTGAGGCGCTTGATAAACCTCCAAGTTTATTACAAATTTGCACAGGAATGTAAACCTCTTTTTCCTGTTGCTTGATGGATTTGAAGCAAAAGTATATTTTGAAGGAAAGAGATTGCCTATTATTGAACTAATCAGTACCCTCCGCTGATCATGTACAGGTGCTTCATCTTCTTGTTAAAGTATACCAAAAGTTGCCATCTCCCGATTATTTGAGCATTTGTCAGTGCGTCATGTTGCTGGATGAACCAGAAGGTGTTGCCAGCATCTTGAAAAAAGCTTCTACGATCAGAAAATAAGGATGATGCTCTCATCTGATAAAGTAATTCTCTCTTCTGTATTTTTTTTTGGCTAGCTTGGCGTGCATCTCATCTGAACTCCTGCCTTTGTAGGTTTGAACATTCACGAACTTGCCCATGCTGCTTCTGGATATCACAAAGTTCTTGAGGAAAACCGGAAGCTACACAATCAAGTTCAAGACCTCAAGGGTAACATTACTAGCTTCCCAATCACACTAGCTTTTGAATTTGATCAAAGACAAACAGAATACTTACTTTTCTATTTTTCGCTTGTAGGAAGCATTAGAGTTTATTGTCGAGTTAGGCCCTTCTTGGGTGGACAATCAAACTATTTAAGTTCGGTTTTACATATAGAGGAGGGAACAATAACTATTAGCACTCCATCGAACCATGGAAAAGGTTGTAGGTCATTCAACTTCAACAAAGTATTTGGGCCTTCTGCGACCCAAGGTTGGTGGTAAACTTCTGATTTGGCTTCTGCTTGCTAATTCTAGCATATTTTAAAACACTTTATTCATTCCTCTTGTATTTCAGCGAAGGTCTTCTTAGATACCCAACCACTGATAATAAAAATCCGTCCTTGATGGATACAATGTGGTGCATATTTGCCTATGGCCAAACTGGGTCAGGAAAAACTTTCACAATGGTGAGATATACCTACATTTATCTACTAAAATGTCATAATCTAAATCAACAGGTTATGTAAGCATACACGCAATTGATTATTTTCGTTTGTATGTTTCTAGACTGGACCCAAAGATCTTACGGAGAAAAATCAAGGAGTAAATTACAGAGCATTGAGCAATTTGTTTGTGCTGGCAGAACAAAGAAAGAACACCTTCCGATATGATGTTTCTGTGCAGATGATTGAGAAATATAATGAACAAGTTAGAGATCTCCTTGTTACTGGTGGTCTTAACAAGAGATATCCTTCAATAGTCATTAATTTTTTTTTCGTGGCCGCTCTTAAATTTGAATGCAGCATCGTGATTGTGCTGGTCAAAGTTTTATTGAGGAAGTGAATCATCAAGTAGCCATTCAAACAAATAAATCTTCTATTGGGAAGTATTTATAAATAAAGTTAAAAGTTACTGTAATTTCGGAGCTTTGTTTAAACGTGTGATTATTTTACTCCTTCCACAAACCCTCTGTTGCTCTTATGTTTTCCTTCATTGTTTGACACAAACGAGATCCACAATAGTTCTCAGTCAGGACTCAATGTACCAGATGCAAGTCGTTCTCATAGGTGTGTTTTCGTTACACCTTAAGCATTTTGGGCCTCTAACCATCTGTTTTGATATCACTGACTCTACTACTAATCTATTTGCAGTTGCTTAACTGTTCATGTTGAAGGAAGGGACTTGACATCCGGAACTATTCTTCGTGGCTGTATGCATTTGGTTGATCTCGCAGGAAGTGAGAGGGTACACAAATCAGAAGTTACAGGAGATAGACTCAAAGAGGCACAGCATATAAACAGATCTCTTTCCGCTTTGGGTGACGTGATATCTTCCCTTGCCCAAAATAATTCTCACGTCCCATACAGGAATAGCAAACTCACACAATTGCTCCAAGACTGACTTGGTAATCTAAATGAATGTGTTCATTGGGTACTCTTTCATTATTTCTTCCATCTTCTATTTGTGTAATGGGCTTGTATGTCTATTTCAGGAGGGCAAGCCAAGACACTAATGTTTGTTCACATAAGCCCTGAGGCTGATGCTATAGGAGAAACCATAAGTACACTCAAATTTGCTGAGCGAGTTGCCACTGTTGAACTTGGTGCTGCCCGAGTAAACAAAGATGGTGCAAATGTTAAAGAGCTCAAAGAGCAGGTTTATACATTCTATTGAAGAGTTGGAAATTGGATCCAGTTGTCAAACTTTTGAAAGAGGGAGCTGTTAGAGTCATCCCTACAGATACTGTGTATGTTGCTCCTCTCTCTAGTAAGCAAATCACTCCCAGGCCCCCTTAGTATATGGTGCCGTTCCTTCCGGGGCATAGACATGTATACAATGGGATTCCCTCGTGGTGATGGTCAAGGTGGTACCAAAAATTTAATTATGCAAACTGATAACAAAGGGCGAAAAGAGGTATGACAAAAATTTATATTGAACCTAGTCTGTGCAGTAGTTCTGTGCTTTGTTTTGTTAACCTGTGAGGTTAACTTAAAAATTAGTTTTTCATTTAGTGGTTGGTATATCGAACTGGAGCATTGACCAAATGACGGTGTGCTTTTTGCAGGGAACATCTTTGCTTTTGGACTGTTTGTGTCACCAATGTTAGATTCACTCAGAACATTTCATTTCTTAGGTATGAAGAGGACAAACACGAACTGAGATATTGCATCAATATGGCTGACTTCTTTTCCTTTTTTGCTTTATTTTCAGACACACATTTAGGAGAGTCATCAGAAACAAATCAACAGAACAGTTTTCAGGCTTGCCATATATATATGTTCCCCAAAACATGCTTGGTAAGTGCTTCGTACAGTACACCTATGATGTCTCTGGATAATATCTTGGTTACCACAGTCAATTCAATTGGTGCAGTTTTTCAGATTATGTACATAACCCTGTGCATAATGCATGCTGAGAAACCAAATAAGGTTATTTATCTCTGTGTATGACCTGTCAAACGGATGATTCATGATTTTCCTTTGTCTTTTTCAGGCAAAAGCTCTTGCAGAAAAGAATAAGGGAGATCTTCTTGCTCAGAAAGAGCAAGCTGAGAGATATGTAATTTTCTATTCCACTTTTCTTCTTCAGGAGATTCTGAAGTTAGCAAAAATGCATCCATGTTTGCTTAGATAATTGAAGTGATATGAAGATATTAGATAATACTCCAATAGTTGGTCCCTGCCATTTTCTAATTGCCGTGTGATTAGTTGCGGTCATGTAATTTTCTATTCCACTTTTCTTTTGCTGACCATGAACTTAGTAGCCTAAGATATAAGAGATTTGGATGAAAATGACTTTCGTAACCATTGTGTTAGGTATTTGTCGGGATGTCCTTAAGCACATACATAGATGCTGCATGGAAAGATGGAGAGGCACCAATTGATCCATCAACTCTAGTAATGATCTTAAAACTTCATTCTCTACTTCCTTATTTCCTTTGTCATTATGATAACTTTACTTTTTCCTAACTGTAGAAGGAAAAGTTGTATGAGCTCAAGTTTTATGAGCTAAAGTTCTATAACCTGTGTTGCCAAAGTAGTTGATTGACTTTCCAATGCTCGAGTAAGATAGATAATCGCCTTTGCTAATTGTGCAACTTTTATGCCTCCTGCTTACTGGCATAGTTTTTTTACGTAGTGAAGCAATATTTTCAAGAACGGAATTATCTTTTGGAGGTACTATTTGTAAACCGTGTATAATTCCTTTTTAGCATTTTACTGGTTTATGTTTGATGATTACTCAATTGCTGTTATTTTGGTCTCCCATTTTTTTGAAGAGAGGCCCAACTCCAAGATATCAATCTGGAAAACTGAACCAGTCAAAATGTACAAATATAAGTAAAACAAGGATACGCCTTGATATCCTTAAAACAAATGACTTTTGGTAGGTATGTGTTTCAGCTTCTGGAATCTGAATAATGAAACCTATGACCTCATATGGCATCTGGTGGGCTTTAAAACTCTCAGTTCAGAGTGGTCGGAGGTTTGAACATACACATATGGACTTCACTGAGGTTTACCTACCTATATAATGTCCATTTCTTTGTATACCAAAACATCCTCACCTCCTTATTTCCCCAGATAACCTTATACGTCATGTTTGACTTATAGAAGTTAGACTTGACTTAGTGTAGTTTAATGGCTTACACAAACTAGCTTAGGACCGGCAATCTTGTACCCAATTTACAATCCTTTAGCTATCTCCACAAATCCTTCCCTTTCATATTCTGCACCTGGAAGGATTTTTTCCTTTTGAAAACGTCCACATACCAAATAGAATTGGAGTTTGACCGTGGTCAACATAGAGAGAAATAGAGTGAGAAACATCCATTAATTATTTCCACGATGAGGAAAACAGGATTGCATCCTTCCTAGGAAAGTTTCATGAGTTTATGCGCAATAATAGAAGAGTAGATGAATTTAAATGTGTGAGAGAGGGGAACTGTTGGAAACTTTGGGAAAAACGTTTCCCTATGTGGCAGAAATGTCAACGACTTTGTTATTGTATTTGTTGAGTTTGGAGAGATCATCAATGGGAATACCTTGTCTCCATTATATTGAAACAGCTCAGTTATAGTAGAGTTACTTTGTTTCAATACGTAATGGTGTCCTGATGATTCTATTCATTTTTCAACACTTTCAAGTTCTAAAGTTGTTGATGCCTCTGGACCTTTTGTTGACAACAGGTTGCCATGGGGATCAAGGTCAAGAATGATAATTTGCACACCCAAGAGACCGGTCAAAGATTTTCTTCCAAATCAGGTGCAGGCTTTATGAATTTGGTATGGTTCTATCTGATTATGAAGATAGCTATCTGCAAGTGCTCCTCGTGACGGACAAAAATCAGTCTCCCTTGTTTGACTTTGGATCCTCTAATGTGATTCCCTCATTTGAGGTCCGCATGGAGAAACAGGACCCCTCATCTTAATCATCCCAGCTATTAATTTTGTGGACCAGAATATCTAAATCATTAACATAAAACTAAAATCGGATATCAGATCCACATAGTTGAATTATATTTGTTTCAAGAGAAATAGATGTTCATTTTTCAATGGAACTTCAAAATTCTAATTGTCTAGTTGTCTAGAAAATTCTGATTTGCTAATATGGCTGTCGATCTTGGTTAGCTTAATTTCCTTCTTGACCGAATTCCATATTGAGACCTTTAAAATGAATACCAAACCATTAAAATGGGATGGCGGTAGGCCCCATTTTCTTCACATTATGATCAAATGAGACGATCCTGATTCTTTTTGTATGACATGAAGTTTCATAATTTTCTTTCTATATATTTGCAGATCTATCGTTGCCCAAAAGGTTCAATTAGACACAAGGATTTCGTTAGGAGTGTTGGTGGCAAAGAGCAGTATGTAAGTTACTATGCTGGAAATTTCTCTCTGAATAGTCATTCATCTGTATATCTGGATTCAGTGAAACTTCCATGAGATCACACTTCTTATCTTATCATCATCACTGTCGTCATTGTAATAATCAGTCTTATTTTTAGAATTTGAAACATACGTTCTTTCGTAGGTGTCCTTTCCTCGCTTGTGGATCCAAATATTGGAATGTCAATGTATGAAAGTGGTAAGTAGTGAACTTGATTGTCCATTGACGCATATATTCTTATTGTCTAGGATTTGTGCCTCTATGTATCTTACGGTGTTTGGGTTATGTTGGTCAATTAAGGCTTCAATATATGCCCTCATGTAAAGGTGCTTCATCTTCTTGTTAAAGTATACTAAAAGTTGCCAGAGATGGCCCGATTATTTGAGCATTTGTCGATTGCCTCATGTTCTTTGGATGAACTGTAAGGTGTTGCCAAAGATCTTGAAAAAGCTTCTAGGATCGGGAAAATAAGGATGATCTTTGTACTCGCAATTCAAATAGCTTTTGATCTTGTAGAGAATGAGCACCAAGCTTTTCTCTTGAATGTGAAAAATCTGGTTTTCGGTCTCGAGTCTCATCCATTCGAAACCTCCGCAGCAAGTGGGCTGCCGCATCGAGTCTGGTCAAGATGGAAATGCTAATGCGACCGAGGATGTGCAAATGGCGGATGGAGCTCAGCCGCGGAACCAAATTGTGCAAGCAAAGCAGATCCAAATGAAGCAACTTATGCCGAGAGGTTGGCTAAAAATCAAAGGAATTTTGTCTGGAGAGACTTCAATACAGTTGACTTTGCAGTTTTTATATAGTCATAACAAGTAAGAAACATATTTATGGCCCTTTTATCCACATTAGTGAGCGAACCTTTAGTTAATGCTAAACTTACCCCATTCCATGATTTTGCACGTAGGTGGGATCTCCTTATTCTTAAGACAATAAAACGAAATTGTGGAGATGAGAAATAAGTATGCGCTTACGGTGCAACAATATATGCCAATGCCATTATGCATCTTTGGAACAAAATTGGATACATTTATCCGTGAGAATCTGGTAAATCTGCCAAGCCTTTTGTTCTCTTATCATCGTTCATTGTATATGACTAGAATTTAAGCAATCATACCCTCGTTATTTCTAACAACTTGTAGGATTGGCTGAGCGGAGCAACTAATTGGGCCAAGTTCATCGCGGCATGCAAACAGGCTTGGTGTTATTCACAGAGGCCACCTACAAATGTAGGCGGATCAGCGATGGCCCCATACTTTCCATAGAGTGGGGCGGTGGCGGTGGTAGTCCATACTCGGAAGGAGGTGCTCTATATGCGCTAGGCTTGATTCATGCCAACCACAGCGAGGGTATCAAACAATTCCTTCGGGATACTCTACGCGGTACCAATGTGGAGGTGCTTGTTGTTCACAATCCAATGTTTAGTTGTTTACTCGTTTTGTACACCATTATTTTCATGATAATTTCATTTGTGGATAAGTTCCCCTCTCTAGTTTGCTTTCAAGCTTTTTACGAGTTGGTGGTTAAACATCTAATACTTAATGAGACCGGGCAATATATCATGTTTTGAAACCTCACTTGACACTTCCTACTAGATAGTCATAATTCTTCCACGCGTGTTATGAGATGTTGGTTAATGATTAAATAATTCCATTTTGGGAACTTTAGTTTGTGCGAATGGTGGATTGAGCATGGTGCATGTTTAGGTCTTGGCTTGGCTGGCTCTTGGAGGCTAGCGATGAAGAAGTCTATGGCGACATGCATATTAATGTGGTTTACATGGATAGTGTTGTTCTTTGGAGAAGCCGTTGGACATGCATATTAGTATGGGCTTACTTGATGGTTGGAACGCAAGTGAGAAGGCAAACGAAATGCTTACTAATGCACATGAGACGCAACATGAGAAAATCATCAGGTAAAAATGACTTTCGTGTTACGCTAACGTTTAACTACGTTCTTTCTTTATCATACATGTATAAACTGGTCTAACTGTTGGAATAATGTTATCTATTGCTATTTGATATATTACGATGAATTGGACAAGGGTATGAGATCCATGTCTAGCATCTTTAGTTTGGCATTCACCTAGCAAGTATATTTTGCATATTGTGTTTGAAATGCCCCAAGGGACCGATTTTGTTTGGGTTTTACCTAACTAATACTTGGGTTATCTGTTGTGCCTTGAACTTGATGTCACTATACCTTAGTTTGTGCAGACTCCTCGTATTGTCTCCCTGCTGTCAGAGTCTTTCAACCCACATGTTCGGTATGGAGCAGCACTAGCAGATTTCATTTCCTGTTCAGGTACTGGTCTCAGTGAGGCCATATCTCTGCTAGAGCCTCTGACATCCGATGTAGTGGATTTTCTTCGTCAAGGTGCTTTAATAGCAATGGCTATGGTGATGGATCAAGTTAGCGAAGCCAGTGATTCTCGCATCGGAGCATTGAGGTACACTTTTTATTGTAAGCTTTTTTGTTTATCCATCTTCACTATCTGGGATCTCTCCAAAGAAAAGTCTGCTTTAAAAAGTCCCTACTCTATGGTTTGTAAGTTGCCTAAAAAACATCCCATGTAACTACTGCTAATACATTTGAAACTGCAAACTAAGGTGGGCGAGATCGGTTTGGTCGGGTTTTTCGGGGAATTGGAAATAGGCCTGTACTGCTATTTACTTGGTGAGTTATATATATTTTGAGATTGTGAATGGAAGGAAGAAAACTTAAATATCCGTATCCCTGTCTTTTTGGTGATTTTTTTTTTCCTTTCTTGAATTGAAGGAAGAAAAACATATTATCCATATCCTTGTGTTTACCTTTATTTGTGCCTGTGACGATGTTAAATTACTAGTAGTTTAAGTTAATTTAGGTAAAGAATTGGATTTTAAGTGTCAAGGCCATGGTTTTTGTTGTCCAGCAGAAAAGTTGATGTTAGTCTCACACTTTATTTTTGGTTTCTGTTTGTGAAGAATTAGTCCGCATTTCTGATGCTTTTTACTGTATTCTGTCAGATGAAACCCAGTGTCAAAACAAGCTTGCTCGCATCATATGATACTGGTGGTAGACATTCAGTCTCACTGTTACATAGTGGTCCTAAGCGAGGTCTTTTTCACCAATCCATGGCATGACGAAATTTATCACGCAGATGCATGTCCACAACGGATAATTCAGCCGATTCTGATGCACAAGAAGCTTCTTCTTCTGTATCTGGTGTTCCTCCGCGCATCAAATTCTAAAGGCTTGATAAAACAGCCAGGCACGTAATGCAGGCAGATTCATTGCCTTTCTTAGGGGCCATAAATTGATCAGACATCTTCTTGATCTTGCACTTGTTATATTGTAGTTCTAATTTTGATGGTTTTTTCATGATACCATTGCATGTGATGATTGGCAGCTGTCTGTTGAACATGTCAAGGACCGTCAGGACCATCTCGCTAAAATGCGTAGGCTTCTTTTCCGTCATGAATTGAAGGGAAAACGCATAAAGAAGATAAAGTCCAAAACATTTCATCGTGTATTGAAGAGTTATTAGGCGCAACTGTTCAGGACATAAAGGAGTTCTTTTATTTTTTCTGGTGAAATTGAGTTTGTGGAAATGCCAAGGTTAGTTGTTCAACTAATTTCTCTGTGCCTTTAGAATTGTTCTTGCACAGTGAAAGTCAGCAGTTTTCTTGAGTTAATAAGAAAACTTTCTGCCCTGAAGTAGTCATACAATGGGCTTTATGTCAACCAAAACCAGAACCCCCTCCCTTTCTTTCTTTCAGTTTTTCCTTCTTCGGAATTTTCTCATAACGTTTTACTTTATGGCATATTTTCATTGACATCTCTTGCAGTGAGAATGAGCAATCTCAGACTGCATATGTTACTTTCAAGGATCCTCAGGGCGCAGAGACTGCAGTCCTTCTTTCGGTATATTCACATCTCTACGCCTTTGAAGTTATGGTATAGTTTTCTTGTTCCAATTTATGTGTGTGTTAGTTTCAAATACTAATTTTTTTTATTTTGGATTTGTAATTTTGCTTCTCATTAATTCTGAATTTGTTAGTCCCATTAGGTTATTCTTTACGTTGATGATCTTTAGATGGGTTTTGCATTTGTGCATTATGTTGAGGCCTATTTCAGTTTTGAAAATCCTTCAAAATCCTTATAACTTTAGTCAGTCTTTAGAATTGGATCTGACATTTTGAATAATCTGGACTTCAACATAATGCCTGATTCAGACCTCACATTGGTTATGTTAATCAAGTTATGGCTTGAAGTTCCAATATTTAAATTCTGTACAGCTAGAGTTGCACGTAAGAAAATTTCAATATACAGATTCTGGCTGTGGTTTATTTATTTGCAGATCTAGCTTTTGCTCTAATATTATAAATATAATCATTGACCTTTCCATTTGTTATGTATTTTGTGTTTGGTTTAATATTTCCCTGCCCACCAACTCCCATCTCCGGCGAGCCTCTCCCCCTCTGGTAGCTCTCTCTCTCTCTCTCTCTCTCTCCACATCTTGAAAAAAAAAAAAAAGAAAAGCTTGGCGGCGCCATCCATATTTCTCATTTGGTATATCCTCGGTCTCTCTCTCTCTCTCTCTCTCTCTCTCTCTCTCTCTCTCTCTCTCTCTCTCTCTCTCTCTCTCTCTCGGCTCCCCCTCCTTTGTTTTAAAGCTTGCAACTGCAGCCATGGCCGCCGTTATGCGTGCCTGCTGCCAGAACCACCCACCTCTCTCTTCTTTTCCTCTTCTCACTTTCCTGTCTTATTCCTCTTTCCCTCATCTCCTTATCTTCTTCCACAACTTGATGGATTTAGACATCTCTTTCAGCTTTTGGGGGATTTTTTTAAAGTGAGGTGTTCAATTGAAATAAAATGAAGTATAGGTGCTTATGGGACATTTGGGTGAAAGTTCAGGGGATGAAATGAAATTTTCCCTGGAATAAATATAGGATGGAGTTTTTTACTCTGGAATATTACACGGTATAAGCGTAAGGGAAGAAAATTCTTGCATGGGAAAAGGGAAAAGTCCACATGTTCAAAAAGCTGATGACAGTTGCAATGGTTCATACCAAGAAACATATTGCTTTGTCAAGTATATATAAATGTTTACAGAAGATAGCCTTGGAATTATGAGATTACTCTTTGCATGTGAAATAGTTGATAATTGCCATAATCTTGGGGGTCAAGTTCAGCAGTGAATGCGAGCTCTCGAAAACAAATTCGTCTTCTTCACCTTCGTTATAGGCCAGTCTTTCATTTCCCTCCTTTGTGCAGGGTAGTTTGTGATTTTCCTCTTCTTTGCTGGCTGGAATATGGTCATGACGATATTTGTCTACGTCTTGCTACTTGTAACAGACCTCGCAACAACTAAGCTCTCTTGAAAGACAGCTAGGGCATTTGAACAGAGAAAATTCAATTCAAGGTAAGAAGCAAAAGCCCTTTATGTTGCTTTTGTTTGGTTTGATTACCAGTCAGAAAAGTATTGGTGATTTGTCTATGCAATAAAGTAATGCTAGAGCACAGAAAATGCAAAGTATTGGTGATTTGTCTATGCAATAAAGTATTGGTGATTTGCTAACCATGAACTTAGTAGGCTAAGATATTTCCCTCCGTTCTTTATTACGCCCAACTAATGAGTTTATGTGGCCTCAACTTAGTTTAATGTGGATGAAATCTTCTTTTATGGCATTTATATTGCACACTGATATCACCAACCTTATCAATCGTTTAAGTAGTCTAATCGACAGTGTAGTAAATAATCACTTTGCACCCTGCAAAGGATATAAGCTTGTAATTGCTATTCTATCTTCTTTTTTTTTATTTAAAAAAAGATTATACTATTAAGTTGTCTTTCCCACTTCATTTATCTTATAGTTAGTTAAGTGTTTGAAGATAGTTTTCTTGGTTTTACAGAAAATGAGTAATCATGATTTTTTTTACCTCTTTTTCCCCCATTCCTGCTTTAGTTGACATGAATTAGATAAATGAAGTGGGAAAGGAGAAGCCCTAACCAGGTTCACGTTGATTTTCCATTGGTTCTTGCCCAAATACAGACTAGGGATTTCATTTTACTCATTAGCTTGTGAAACTTAATGATACATTGGGGTTTGCTACATGTTTACTGCCACCATTTTTCGTTGTATTGAGTACTTACACGGTGAAGATGTGGCATTTCCCCAAACATAAGCACATTGTTTCTTTTGCTACTATTTTTTTATATCGATTCTTGTTTCTGTTGCTGTCTTCTGGCGCATGCTTGCTGCTGCAGGCAGTAGTTTGTTTGGTCTACGAATATCTACATCTCCTAGGCCAAGTGCTCTTTGCAGACAGGTTCTGCAGCTGCTTTGATTTGCATGTGTTCCTGATCCTGGTTTGTCTCTGTTTAATGTGGTAGATGTTAGTTTTTTATTTTTGGGCTTGGCTCATTGTATTTCTTCCTTGGTTTGGCTATATGCCTTTTTGGTTAGGTTTGACACTTTATCTCCCTCTATCTATTTGTATCTTTTCTTTCCTATCTATATAAGTTTTCTTTGGGAAAAGAAAAAAGCAATCGGGGTTGAAATTCAAAAGTTTGTTGCGTAAAGAACAAGAGCCCCGCACTCTTGAAGATTGACTTATTGAACTCTATCACTCTTGATTTCTCTAAAAAGTTGTTGGAAGTAGGAGTGAATTTGTTTCCAACCTGATTGCACATTTCTTCTAGTTAATTATTTTTGGGTATACTTGTACTCATAATTCTTCGATGGCACGTTGGATTCATAATATCAAGGAAAAAATGAAAGCATATGTCTAGGTTTGTCTATATGGGACAGTAGATGGAGTTATGGGTGGATATCTTGCTAGTTACCCTAATTACGAGACTTAGGCGAAGAATTAATAATTTCTTGCTATATTTTTTTGCTTATCTAAAATGGTCTAGGAGACTGAGACTGGGACATCATTGAAATATATTTAATGATTTTTTGGTATCACAGAAGACTGTAAAGTAGTTTGTATAGACAAGCCTCTCTCAAAATGAGCATTTTAAGTGGTTCCTGTCGTTCTTTTAACATGTTTAAGAAGTAAACAATGATTATGATGATAATGGTATATAATTACGAGGAGTGACAATATTCATGCAACCTTATCATATTTTGCTTTCACAAGTAGGTAGCAGTATGTTTATTTTCTGCCAGAGTTATGCTATCTGTCTTCGTTAATGACTGCTGTTTTTGTATTGCGTTCAATTCAGATGGGTGGTATTGATGAAGCAACGCTTGATCGCCTCTCTCTTGTTACTGAAATGACTAAACATATTCGTGTTAGAGCCTCTGGAGGACGGAGTTCTGCTTCTGAGCTCGGTCAATTCTCCCCAGTCGTTGTTTGGCTTTTAAGGGTAATCTTGTTAGCATCATTTTATATCGATCTGTGGATGTCTATATTGTACTCTTTTTTATGGTAGTATTTTGTTTGTTGGTCTCCCATACGCGTTTGGATAAAATTTCTCCACTTACATGTTTGATTGTGTTGTGCCGATTATTCTATTTGCTGTGACTTCTAAATTTGAATTCTTTATTGCAGGATTTTTATTTGGACTTGGTGGAAGATAACAGGAAAATAACACCCCGTGACTACCTAGAGCTAGCTTTGAGGCCAGTTGAAGGCGGTGCTAGAGATATAGCTTCAAAAAATGAGGTTATCTAGTTGTACCCGTGAGCCTCAAAATAATTCTACTTGTGCTCCTATTGTAATTAGTGAAAGCAAAGGGGCAAATTTCTTGGATTGTGTTCAAACTATTTTTTGTTTCTGCTTCTCTCTTTTTGCTGATTATTTTATTTTTCAGTTTTGGGCGATTCATATTTAAATGCTTTCTTGGTTTGCACATTTGCAAGTCACGGCTCTAAAGGCACTGCACTTGTGATTACTAGATTCGTGAGTCTATTCGGCCTCTTTTTCCTGATAGAGAATGCTTTGCCCTTGTCCGGCCTTTGAGCAATGAAAATGAACTCCAACGACTTGACCAAATTCCTGTAAGTCAATTTATGTTGTTATTGGATGCAGGCCAAGGCCGTTTTAGTCGATCCTTATCATGGCTATCATTTGAAATATGTTTTTGACCTTCACTTTCTATTTGTTTTTCCATTTTATTGGTCTATTATGCGGTTGGACAAACCGGAGACCGTAATTTAGATCCGGGTCCGGATGCTTTGGCAAAGTTTGTTTTGAGAGGACTAGGCCCAAGCAAGTGGGGGCAACCGTAATGACAGGACCCATTCTTGCTCGTATTACTAAGTCTTTTGTGGATGCAATTAACCAAGGTGCCGTGCCGACAATAACCTCCACATGGCAGGTAACTATTGCAGAGAACCTTTATACTTTTTCCTATTCATTTTGCTTATGCTATCCTGATTTTCTTGTACTTTTGATTTTGGTGCACTTTAAGGCTGTATTCGTTCACTGTTGGCCATCCTTGTTTTTGTTTTGTGAGCATTGTGACTTTATTGGTGTCATGTGAGTGTACCTTTCTAAATGGCTTAGTCTTGGCAAAACCCACCATCCTTCATGAAATATATCTTCCATGTTTTGCAGTTGACTGATAAAATTAAAAGTATGCATAGTAGATGACTCTGCCTTTCGTTTTATGAGTTCGTGTAGGGACAATATAGGGGCTTCTCTGTTGTGGGTTGAATCTCATTGCTAGTAAGTTGTTTTGGTGGAACTTTTCAAGTAAAAAAAATCTCATAGAAAATTGAATTGATGCTTGTCTTCTTGTTCTTATATTTCCTACTATTTTATATACAAACTTTATGCACTTGAACCTGTACCACTGGAAGCTACGTATAAATTTTGTCTGGATTGCTTTATTTTATTCAGAAGACAGATATAAATTTTGTCTGGATGTCTTATATTTCCTACTTCTTGGGTTGAATGCTTTCTAATTGTGTGGTGATTGTAGGCTGCTCTAAGGTCAGCACACGAATTTTGTTACAGAGCTTCGCATTTTGTTTTTTCATATCCAAGGAGTTATCATCTTGTTGGTTGTAGTTGGATTTCATGGCAGCAGTTATGCCGATTGGTGGATATTTTGTTGGGTTTTTCCAGCCTTGTTCTCTCAAATGCTTTTGATAGACATATGGATGGAGGTTTGGTTGCTACAGTCAGAAAAGTTTATGTGCTCGAAATGTACAACTGATCAACACAAGCATGTATTTGTAAGCGTAAATATGGACTTCAGTGTTTTGTATCAGTTTTGAAGTAATTCATGTCACTTGAGTACCGAATACACAAATTTCTGTTCACTCTAGATTTATCCTGTATCCCATTTTAGTGGATGCTATTCACTTGTTAATCACACTCAGAAATGAATAAGATGAAATGGTTAACAGTTAATGTTCTCTAGATCTAATTCCCCGAGCTTCTTCATGTTAATTGATTGACCAAGTTGATGAAAAAAGCTACTTCTTCTACTGGCTGCATTCCTTCTATCTGCAATAACGAATCTGGTCATTTTGGACTGTACATTTCTAAACTGCATTTTCTTTCTGCAAATCTTGAAACAAGTTTCCCTGCATTCTCTTTTTGGCTGAAAGAGTTAAGTGTATCACTAGTTGGTCATTCCAATGGAGCGAAGCTACCTTGTCTACTTTTTTAGGTTCACTGAAATGTACATCCACAGACAAATTCTTCGTCTCTAACTGGTTCAACGTATGACTGAAAATGTTTGCTTAAGATATCTGGATTCTTGAAAGCATGTCACTACTACTAGAAGTAGAAACAACGATAGTCACATAAAGAAGCTAGCAAAGCTCAAGAACTTCTTCTGACAAAATCTGGACCTAACTCTCCAAATGAAAACCGTACTAGTCCCTTGATACGTAAAGAGGATAACAAGCGAAAACCGAAGGAAAGTACAACAAATCCCTGAGTGTAGTCCTCTGAACCGTGATCGTAATTTCCTGGAGGCAGGAGGGAGAGGATTTAAAAAATCTAAAGGTAGAACTGTATAACTTCTTAGAATTTTAAGAGAAGTGAGAGGGTGGACATGTTTTCAAGGCGACATGGCTTTTTCAAGGCGACTTGGCTTTTTGAACCATGGATCGGGACTTGTGCTCCCGTAAAAAAGCTTCGTCACGAAGTGAAATATTTTTGGATGGTCGCGAAGGGTGATTTTGAACCCAACTTATTGTAGTTTAACGATGTGCTACAACAAAACCCATTGGACAAAAATCTAATAATTTGTACCCCAAAACAAAACTAACATAAAGGACAACATAAATTGTCATTAATTGAATGAGAAACTTGTTATACAAATACGAAATATAGTTGAAACAAATGTCCTTCTCTTGATGCTCGGATAGTTCGATCGAGCTTTGTACATAAATTCGGTCAATGTGTCACGATCACCTCGAAGTTGTGTGGTGTGCTCACCCAATACCACTTGTTTCTTATATTTGAAACAAATATCCTTCTTCGAAATATGGTCTCCTGATGCCGGATGTTTCTTTCTTGCTTTCGGGTACAGTATGCAACTACCATGGAGGTAGACAGGTTTTGCGTTACCCATATAAGGAGAGAGTCTAGTCACAGGTACAACCCGACAGACAAATCGTGACACTTCTACCTAATTTGTGATGATAATACATTACAATATCATCACAAATGGTAGATAACAATTACAGTATCATCACAAATGGTATACTTTTCCCTATTTCAAAACCAATTGTCGTGTCCAATAAAATCTGCCCATGTCGGCATCCTGCAAATTGCAATTGCAGGGTAGTTCGTCATCGTGTGGTAGTGACGGACACCAGATCGGTGACAAGTACGATATATTAGACTTACAGTATCATCCGAAGTGGTACATACGAAATTTGTATTTTCAGTTACCCTAATTGAAACAAAGTAATAAATGATTGGAGTATGACCCAAAAAAAGTCGTAAGCAAACAATGAAATTTTACACAAGCTAACTAGGAAGAACGAATTTTTTCTCAACAAACAAAGAAAATTGGAAGGAATAAATTGTTTAGGAAGGGTTTGCGTATGAGTGGGCTTTATGTATAATGAATTACGCATGTCCTTTGTATGGGAAAGAATCTGCAGAGTCTTGTCGGTTGAGTAAGGCAATATGCCGCACTTGGGAAATGCGGCATTGCATTAATGCCAAGATGTCCAACTGCGGCATTGCATTAATGCCGCATGAGGTTGGACATGCGGTATTAATGCAATGCCGCATTTCCTGCGCGACATTGTACCACCGTGGGCAACGCTTTTTGCGCAGATAACCTTGTCATTTTCCGCTGCGCAATGCCGCATTTGAACTCGCGGCATTTTACTAATGCAGCTTTTCTCGGCGTAGCTTACCCAACTTTTTTTGCGTAGAACCTCGCCCTTTGCTGGGTTTGAATGCCGCGACTGGACATGCGGCATTAATACAATGCCGCATTTTGAACATGCGGCATTGTGTTAATGCCGCATGTTGGACCTGCGGCATTCTGTTGTTTTGGCAGAGAACTATTCCATTTTGCTGTTGTTGGTAGAGATTACGCAAAGCAATGCGAATGCGCATGAAAGCCGCACAAGGACATGCAAAGATAGGAACCTTAACATGCCAAGATCGTGGCATTTTTTAAGGTGCAACCCATTATTCAAACCTCTCTATACCACCCTCGTAGTTTCGATCCCTCGTACGTAAAATCAAAATGAGCAACATAGTTCGCATAATTGTTTATGTCGGTGGACGTGTTGTTGGACATTCAAACAACCCGACATACGATGGTGGAAGACCTTTTTTGTTAGAAGTACCATGTGATTCATCGCTTGGTTATTTGCAGCAGCTTATTCAGAATGTAGCTGCTACACCGCCGGGTTTGATGAAAATTACATACTGTTATCCGATTGTTAGCCATCCTCATCCACTTTCATACATCGGAATTGAGGTCGTTGATGACAGCAGTGTGAATACTATATTTAATGTTGCTAATGACATCCCAGGTTACACTCCCACTCTTTATGTAGAATCATTAGAAAGCTTCCCCAATCAGTATGACATAGTCAATACACACACGTCCATCTATCGGGGATCAAAGGGCGAATCAAGTAGACATAGACAGTCAATTAACAATGATATGCCTAACGTTGCAAAAGACCATTATGAAGCGGTGCAAGATTCTGTCATTGGCGACTAGCATGAATATGAGGCCACTGGCTTTAATGACGAATTCGAAGATGGAGATGATGAAGATGTTGATTACGCATCGAACAGCAGTGAAGAAGATGTGGATGCATGCTTAGAAGATGGGGATGATGATGAAGACACAACAGAATTTTTTCAGCCACCATCAATGTTAACGCAAGACACATGGACAAATATCATCGACCCAAGCCCGCCAATGCCCACGAGTAGTCAAATTGGATGGGATGGTTCTGATTTCATTCGGGGACAGGTAGTAATTTGGATTTGTCTTGTGAGGCTCTCATTTATGTTTGTTTCTTTCGATATATATCATATTCGTCATGGTATAACTTATGAGTTACAATATATGTTTCTTTTTGTGCAGATGTTTTCTTCAAAGGAAGAAGTGAAGTACTCGGTCCAAAAGTATAGCATGCGTCGGAATTGTGCGGTAAAGACTGAAAGATCGTCACCCTCTTTGTGTTGGTCTCTGTGATGCCATAACGAGGAGCCATGCGGTGGCGCGCCGTCTGATAAAAAGAAGACCGATCATCAAGAATGGGAAATTACTGCCACGCGCTTGAGGGGCCTCATACGTGTGTTTCAAGAAATGTAAGTCAGGATCATGTCAATCTTACCGCCAGGCATATGGTGAGACATGTCACAACCATACTTAAGAAAGACGCTAGTACTAAAATCAAGGTTTTGCAGGAAATTATCAACATTGCAACAGAAAATTACAACCCATCATATGCAAAAACATGGGCGGCAAAGACTCTTGCTATTGCTGATATTTATGGGAATTGGGATGACTCATATGCAGAACTATCGAGGTATTTGGCCGCTGTGAAAGTGCGGAATCCGGGTACCGAGTATGTCATTAATAGCACAGAGTCTAACATACCAGGTTGTGCAATATTTTCCCGCGTATTTTGGGCATTTGGACCCGCCATTGAAGCATTCAAACATTGTCGCCCTGTATTGAGTGTTGATGGAACATTTCTTACGGGAAAATATAAGGCTGTGATGCTAATTGCCGTGTCTCAAGATGCAGAAAACGAATGTGTGCCGATTGCATTCGCAATCGTGGAGAAGGAGGACGCTGAAAATTGGGGATGGTTTCTAAATTGCATTAGATGCTTTGTCACAATGAGGGAAAATTTGTGTGTCATTTCTGACAGGGCAGCTGGACTAATGTCTTACATGCCAACAGACCCATTATGGAGACCACCATACGTTTACCATCGATTCTGTGCCCGCCACATTGGGGCAAACTTTATGAGGAGATACAACAAAAAAGTGGGCATCCAAGTCAAAGTCACTGCCATGGAAGTACAGAAACGGAAGTACAATCGTCAGCTAAGCAAAATGATAAATTGGGATGACGGCAAAGTCTATAAGGAGCTTACGGACCTTGACCGACCAAAGTGGTCTCTTGCATACGATGGAGGTAGGCGATATGGATCATGTACTACAAATGTATCTGAGAGCTTGAATGGGGTTCTCAAAGAAGCCCGACATCTACCCATAACGGCAACTGTTATGACAACATTCTACTAGTCTGTTGAGTATTTTTTTTCAAAGGTCGAAGGAGCACGTCAAAGAAAAGACAACAACCAAACTTTAAGCAAGTTTGCAATGGATAAGTTCGAACATTGGATGAACAAGGCAAGAAGACATCGTGTTGTCGAATTTAACCGCCAGTTAAGGGTGTCCGAAGTGGAGACACCAATGCATCCAACAATCCCAGGTAAAGGGAATCACAAGCACACGGTCAAGTTGGTACAGCGAAAGTGCACTTGCGGGAAGTTTCAGCAATGGAAGATGCCGTGCTCACACGTGATTGCAGTATGCATGAAATTGCGTGTTAATGTATTTCAATATTTCGACGACGTTTGGACGCTCGACTCAAATATTGCCATTTATGGGTCCCAACCGTTTTTTCCCATTCATGACAGAGAGTATTGGCCACCCAACGAAGGACCAACAATCTTGCCTAACCAAGATTGGACACGGGGTCGAGGGCGTCCACAAATTAAACGATTCAGAAATGAGATGGACTGGATGGAGTCACAACCATCACAAACCCAAACTCTCATTTCATTTTGTGGACAACAAGGGCATAACAAGCTAAGCGTGTTCCAGTGCACGAGGACAACCATGAACTTCTCCAACGACCGTGTAATTTCGTTTACTATGTACTTGTGTTACATGTAATCAGGCTTATCAGTAGTTCTTATTAGCACTTTGTATAAAGAAGTTTTTTTCCCTTTATATATATATATATATATATATATATATATATATATATATATATTCACTTATATATTAAAAAATTAATTTTTTGATTTTTTATTCAAATTCTAGGAATTGATTTCCGAATGAAAACTTTAAATCTTGAACTGAAAATAATTTCACATGTTCTTAAAGTACTTAATGACGATCAGCTAGACATGAGAACTCTCTCCTCGTTCTAACTTTCTTCCAAATGGATGCGGTATGGATAAAATGAATAATAATAAATAATAACTAAATATTTTAATTTTAGATATAACTAATAAAATGAATTATTTATTTAAAAGTATAATTAATTTAATTAGTATTGTTTTATGCATTTACTAGGAATTGCCCGTGCCTAAAGGCACGTCGCGACGTAATTTGACCTCAACTTTATGAACTACCATTTACCGCGAATAGCGAATAACTCAGTAATTGCTCCATGCTTGAAGGCATGAAGTAACACATGTTGAGCAATCTATTAGCATTCAATTCATCAAATGACGTTTTGAGCAACATAAAAGGGAAAACTGAATATAATCAACTTCACCATCCAACTATCAACTAATATAAACCAAAGAAAATAAAAGCATTTGATCACCCATATCCCAGGCAATTACAGTATTAAATCAACAACCTCAAGACAATTGATCGATTACAAATGCTAGAGGAGATGAAAGAGAGAATAAAAAAAGGAGGGGCTATCTGGGTGAGAACAAACAAAGTGATGCATTCGAAACTTCAGTAAAGAAGTACTGAGTTGTTGATGGATTTAAATTGCCAAGAAGTTGAGCAATATCTTGTACCCTCCTAGTCCATCAGTCTCCTTGAGCTATAACAAAAAAAGAAGTTTGTGACTACTACTTTATCTAGTGCCCTGTACCTTATGTGGCACGGACACTTTGTGGGAATCCACTTACCGGTGTTGGCAATTTTCGGACACTGACACTGTTCAGACACGTGTCCGATCCTCAAATCTCAAATGTCCTATTTTTTCTCTACATTTTTGGTGTGGACACTTCGAGGGCACCCTGAAAATGCTCCAGACACTCGGGATACTCGCAAGACACGTCAGGGCTGTAAGATGAAATAATTAAGACTCTTGTTAAAGCTTAGAAAAATCTTCTCTCTTTGTGTGACGAATGATTATAAAGACATGGATGTGAGATAAATACGATTTTAGGTTTATGGGTGTTACATATTTAGAATTAGAGCCTTGTGTCATCCAATTTTTTAAAATTTGCATATCGGAGTGCCGGTGTCATAACCGTGTTGGTGCTCCATAACCTGCACCGGTGATCACCAGAATATTTCAAACTGCCATAACTACTATTCCAGGCCATCCATATAATCCTGGTAATTGAAGTTATTATCCCTCATTGCCTCCACCTATTTCACACACCCCACAGATGAAAATTTATATCCCAGGCAATAGGATATTGTACATGAGATTTACATCATTTTCACTTCTATATGCTAATGGCTAAACCAACATCATCATTTTCACAAAAAGCTAAACCTAAATGCATGTCACTTATATATGCTCGTGGCCAAAGCACTCAATTTCAGGTTGGACCACATTATTCAATCTACTGCAGAAGGCAATGTTTGAAATGTGGAATAAACAGCTTTTAAGTGAGCAATTTTAAGCGCCATTGAAAAGACTTGAAATGAAACATTTGGCTAAACATGAAAGATGTCTCTATCTACATGCTTAAGGAGGATATTTACCTTTCCAAATTCTAAAAAAGGCTTCAAGGAAGAAAAAATTGCAAAGACCCATTCGGGTGTTGTTGTGTCACCAAGAGACCAACTCGATCTTCTCTTTTCTTCCATTTCACTTTTGGTCCCCCTCATTGCCTACAACAAAAGAGGTATAGAGGATGAGAATAAGACCAAAAGAAACCACACTAAAGAATTTGAATTCAAAACAATTTGCTGAAGTAAGCTTTCCGAGCTCGGGACGACATAGCAGGAATGAAGTTGACAGCGGCCCATAGAGCTTTTTGAAACTCACAAACTACATGTAAAAAAAAGTATCAGTAGATCCAAATCCAAAACTGAGTCTCCTTTCAAAACTTTGGGTATTCAAGTAGTGAAAGAAGAACCACTCGTGAGAGAACTGCTATTATAACAGGGACTTCTCAAAACTCAACCCTTCTTTATCCTATAATCTTAAGAAATAACAAAGCAGTGGTTTTCTTTGCCACTTTGTGCATATGCTTCTCCATAATGAGTGAGTGGCAACTATTTTTTATTTTTTTTTATATTTATCAAGATTAGGGATTTAAGGGGAAAAAAAAAAGCTTCGGCATATTAAACTGCTCATACTGAAACATGTACACCAGTGAGTTTTGGTCAATTTGTTAGCATAAGTTAACCAATGTGGATAGTTTCAAAAACTGGAAAACTGGAAAGCTGATATTTTAAATGATTTCCCACATAGGGAAACAAACAACTAAATATACAAAAAAGAGTGCCTGGATATGGAATAAAACCTTGTGTTTTCGAAGAATAGCACAACTATTGCTGCCATTTGAATCACCCAACGTTCCTCCCCCACCAATACGGTCCCTTCAAAGATCTAACATCGACCATTATGATGTTCAGCCAACCAAAAAAAAAAAGCCAAAATTATTGAAATGACATACTAAAGTGAAATTAGTGAACAAATTTATGCAACCCAACACACAAAAAATATAAAATTCCTTTCTCTACCTTCAAATTATTAACAAATCCACCGTATTAACAAAGGCACTAACTAACACTAATATTTTCAGGATAGAAAAAAAAAGATAGGAAAGAGTACTTAACCCACAAATAGCTCTGTATGAAATCTAATTGCAGAGGTGAGAAAAGAACCGATAGCTCTGTATGAAATCTGATTCCAACATCTTCATCCCATCTTAGGCATTTCATCGAACACCTTCTCTTCATCTAACAATAGGCTGCCACAAAAACTTTAAATTAATAGGTTTCAAATTAGGTTCAAATAAGGGATTCAAGTATGGTGCTCCACGCCAATAGGGCAGAAAATAAGAGCCGATGGGGCTGCGGCGTGAGGGAGAGAAGATAGCCTTGGCGGTCGCCGACAGAGAGACGTCGTCATCTAGTACAGTTAACTATGAACCCCAACATATCAAATGTATGGAAAAAGCTGTAACGGAAAAAAAAAAAAAGAAATGGAAAATAAATTGATTCATACAAGAAAAAGGATAAAGCGAGTGATTTATCTTCGGAAGAAGAAGCGTTCTGATGATAAGGCGGTCTATCCACTTTAAACAACGAGGGGATGAAACTATGAGTAAGAATTGTTCCTCCATGCATGTCTCTACTCTCTCTCTCTCTCTCTCTCTCTCTCTCTCTCTCTCTCTCTCTCTCGTTTTGTTATTCTTCCTTTGGATTTGTCTTCTGGTTTGAGAGAAAGGGTTTGGGTTTTGAATTTTGAAAACATCGATTGACGTGTAATTTCGAAGGGAAGGAGAAGGACCCCTGGCTCTGGCAAGAATGTCCTCTGTTTGACATTGAAGTTGTGACGTATTTACAGAGTTGCCACTCTAAAGTTAGTTTGTGAGAGGGATATTTTTGAGCCGTTAGATTTGAAGGAATGGATGGTTGAGATTGGCAACAAAGAGAATATTTTATTGAAAACAAATGTTGTTTTGTTATATAGATTTTATCATAAAATCTAATATGACTATACAAGGGCAAATAAGTCATTTATTCGGGGTGCTAGAGATCAGCCTCTAGAAATTACCCTAAAAATAATTCGAAACGGCATCGTTTT